>CM029531.1:30193128-30862038 GCA_017141395.1 Laodelphax striatellus | reverse complement strand
GAATTTGTCAAGTTACAGAAAGAGAGTTTCCGTAAAAAGTTCTTTGGAGAGAAACAAAACTAACAAAGCCAAAATTTGACCAAAATATTGTGATCATCTTCTATCTAAAAATTCAAACAGTGTAATTACACGTGATTCTAGTAACGAGCAACAATATGAGTTAGAATTTCACTAGTCCCTATTTGTACGAGTAGTATGGGTTGATTATATTCAATATTTATATTTTATAGGCCTACGTATGTACTCTTATTTACTCGAATGAGTAGCACCTTATTGGTAAACACATATACAACACAAACACTAATAAAAATTAACAGAAAACTTCACGTTTCGTGCAAAAACCCGCTTATCTTCATAATTTGTCCAGTCAAAATCGAGCTTTGACTTCACTTGCCTTTTCAACCAAGGATTCTCACTCAAAACACTTAACACATTTAATTTCAATGAAAGACGAACATGTTTATTTTTAAACTTGTCAAAGTGCTAATCAATACAAGGAACCTACATCGTTCTAGGATGTATGGTTACACTGGTTGTGCATGTGACTGACAAGTCGTACCAGTCGGATGCTAGCAAATCGCATCTACTGGAACCACACAGTAGCATCACTGAGTCAGTTTACGTTTTTTGGAAAGAATTCTTATCCACAGTACTGAACAAACCAGCTAGTTTTTTTTAATCTTCACGTGCATCTTAAAACCAAATTCAGTCCATGGAATCGATTAGGAAAACATAAACATATTCTCTCTCAGAGGATTTTCTTGAATAAATTCATCAGTAACTCGAGTTTCAATCAAAATAAGATGAATCATTTTCGCACTGAAAATTCAAAAACAAAAATACTATCCTCTCAATTCACAAAAAGATGTAAACAATCACATCACACACACCAATCTCACACTGGGTGCGAGTAACAATATTCGTAAATAAGTACTTGAATATTCGCATGTGCGAGTAGCGGAGTAGTATCCAAAACACAATACACCAATATTACACTGGATGCGAGTTGCACTTCGTACAGAGTATTACTTCAAAACTGTAAATATCCTGATCCATGACGAACTGCGAAGTTAGCCCTATCCAGGAATAACTCGATATGATGGCATGTCGTGAAAAATCGATATTACTAACTTTCAAAGTTTCCACAGCTCCGCAACCTAGTGCTCAAAAATCGCAATGTAGTGAACGATTACTCACACTGACTCAAAGAGACAAATACAAGAGATTACTGTAATTATTTGATTAAATGGACGGGTGAAGACAACGTACCACGACGGCCACAATTCGATAGTACTCTTCGAGACTGACTCGATGCACCCGGCCACCTGCCGCCGGATCATCCTCCATTCCGGGAAAAGTCCACGAATCCGCTGCACTTGGACCCGATTATTATTATTGAACGCACAACAGAACCGCCGATGGGAGACGAGCATCGGAGCGCACTTCCAACTCCAACTGAATCAAAATCATCGACTGATCGCCGTTTGCGTCCATCGACAGCCACAATAATAATGATGATACCAAATTAAGGACACATGAATGTCGAAGCTTTTAATCGACGAGGGCAACTGTCACGCTTCCCCACACCATCTCAATATCAATTTTAAATTTAGACTCCGGTGCAATCACCGTTCCATGCCAGTGTGCATGTAAATGTTTACCAGCAGACAGACGACCGGAATAGACACACTGCCCCCAAAGTCAATCACTCTTCATATTCGAATGCTATCACTCCACACAGGGTCGGCGTGGCGCATTCCTTCCTAGATGGAAAGGGCAACAATTTCTACCAATGTCATCTGCATCATCTTTTTCAATAAAAATTGACACTACAATGTTTTGTTTTACTCCGGCAATATATGGAGAGATCAATTTCAAATTGCAATTTGATCACAATCATCAAATGCTCGTACCGGAATATTCTTTGATACACAACCTATCGATACTTATCGATACAATCAATACCACCTACCGAGCCACTCCATTAGACAACTCAGGAATCTCAATGAATAAAGCATTTCAGGACCTAAAATAAGTCCTCTTATACAGTATTACAGTTTGACCTGCGCTCCTCCATTCAAACTCATGAAATGGAGTAAATGTTGAATTGTTTTATTTGATCTTTAAATTTAATGAGTCTCGATATTCGCTGACAATCCTCTTTGACTTGAATCTTTAAATAAAACTCATATTTTTATTTTGTGAAGATGACTGGATTCCCATAAAACCATGGTGTGTACTGACAATCATGACGATTCTGAATTTTAATCAATCTCTCAACCATATCCTTAAACCAGTATTCACATCCAACTGAGTTTTCCGCATAAAAAATACGAGATTACTGCATTCACTAGTTTATTATCCGATGAATGACGCACAATCACAAATAGCTGGGTTATCTATTGCAGCTTAAATCTTGATGCTATTTCATGAAATTGTGAATTTGATTCTCAACACAATTTCAACACCACTAGGCTGATCAAAATGAAATGCGAAGAGCAAAATTGATTATGCAAAATACTGGTTCCATTTCCAAGACATACAAACAAACCACTATCACTATTTATTATTGAAATTGAGACACTACTTGATTTAGCTTATTTGAAATGAGTAAAGTATAAACAAGATTCAACTCAAAGAGGATTGTCAGCGAATATCGAGACTCATTAAATTTAAAGATCAAAGATCACCAAACATTTGAATATACCATCGAATTTGTTTCCTGAAACTAAACGAGAGTTATCAGATACGGATGGGATCCACTTGAGGTTTTTGGTTCCAGACACATCTCGTTTGAAAGCACTTGACGTTCATTCAATAAGATAGATATTTTTATTTTGTGAAGATGACTGGATTCCCATAAAACTGATCTTAGTTCAAATTAATTGATCTTCAGAGATCTTCCAATATCACCTAGACAATTTGTAGTGAAAGATAGGCGTTTATCTGTCAATGAAAATACTTTGTACTGTTTCATTTAGGTGCGATATTTTCAATTTGATTTCAAAAACAGAATGTGAGAGGATAATTTGGAAATTCGAAAGATGGATGTAAAAATAGATTTTTACATTTTAACCGTAATAAATAAATTTTACTAACTGGGGCCTGTTGCATGAGAAAATACAAGCTAGTAATACTAGTTGTCACTATGGTAACTTGCCATCTGACAACTAGTATTACTATCTTGTATTTTCTCATGCAATAGGCCCCAGGAATTGAATTCTCAAGTACTACTTCATAGCCCATGGGACTAACCCATTCACTTTTCTCCCTAGGGCCTAGGAACTACTGTAATTACTTCACTGCTCATACAATGAACTTCAAAGTCTAGTTTGAAAGATCAGCATCGTGATTCCTAATAATTGATATGAAAGTTTGGCGATTGCAATAATTAACTCACCGGAGACAACCAGGGCGGCACAATGGGCGAGGGCACGAGAGGCGGAGCCACAGGCTGAGGCACCCTGTAGACGGGCGAGGCAGGGGCCGACGGACTCTGCTGCTGCTGCAGCCACGTCGTGTAGGGCACTTTCACACTCATTTCGGCGACAGGCATCTAGGCTAGCACTGTGTCATTCACCTTGTAAGATCACCAAATGTCGACTTCTTGTAATAAATCATTCGCCACATAGCTTCTTCATTTCATCACTAACACCAACTACGAAATGGTATGTCACTAACTTACACTTCGAAATGGCGTATCACTAACGCAATGGAATCACTGCACTACAATCAATTTGAAATCATAATACGAAGCAAGCGGTTCCCGAGTATTTTCTATTACAAGCACTGTAATTGACAATTTCTATTAATTTGTATTCAACTGAGTGACAACTTTCTGCAGTCAAAAAGAGCAGTTTCCCTAGCAGAATTTTAGATAACAGAAACCGGAAATGTTGCATATGCGTAGAAATTTCTAGATTCTGTTATCTGAAAATGTTACTAGGAAAATAGCTCTTTTTCTAACGGATGATTCCCACATAAACCAATGCACCAATAACTGCTACCGACATAAGACCCAGAGGCATCATTATCACCAGAAAAAATGAAAGTTTGGAGGAATCAACACCAAGAAGTAACTAGTTTTCAACACAGACCAAATCAAAATCTTGGATTCATTCAATATGCTTCAAGAAGGTGTAAAGAAAATTCAAGGATTCTGTACTAACAAAACTGAGAGTTTAAATTCAATAGTTTATTTTATAGTTTCATTTAGTTTCAATGCCACTGAATTTTGAACACAGTGAATGATCTCAAATTAAAATCGTTTCCATCACAAATGACGTTTTCACTTTTGAATAGAATATTTTACGGTTTGTCGCTGCATAGAAAACGCGACAAAGCAACCGATCCAGTTGACAACGCAGAAAAAAACGTGTGACAACTGCTTTGTGAGGAGATGCATTCAAATGCAAAACGTTTCTAACTTCAAGTAAAATAATTGCGTCATCTTGACCTGTTATTTCAAGCGAGTTCGGCGCTTTCAAATTACAAGTAAATGGACTGAGAAAATTCCTTGACACGAAAGTGACATTCGAATAGTACAGCAGCGATAAGAATACTAGAAGAAATGAGACGCGAAAACGATTTTCTCGTGCTTTCAGATGTCACAGTGACGTTTCTGAAGAGCCGTGATAATGAACTGAAGTGAAATAAAACGACGAATGTTAGCAATTGATATTTCTAGAGGATTTTCCATTGCATGATTATTCAAATACAATGTTGATATTTACGGAATAACCCGTTCGGATGACATCCGATTTAGCTCACTAATAACACTATTCAAATGAATGAAGAAGTTGAGCCAATTAAATTAAATATCTACCAAAAAGTGAAATTTCAAACATTCCTTATCCACTTTGACTACTAAAACAGAAGAGAGACTATTTGAATTCTATGTGAGAGCGAGGCCTACTTAGATTGAGATTTAAGGAGAGAACGTTTACTTGACAAATGACGCTTGAAATAGAGAAATCGAATACAAAAACGAGTAGGCTACAAAAAGCAACTAGGAAAATTCGTTGGAAATAGATGGTTGGACGGCGACAGCGTTCGATGCGTCAACGCGTCAATGATGAAGAAGAACTATTTACTAATGATAAAACGAAGAACGACACGGACACGAAATAAAGCAACGACTGATACACAACTAATGAGACAAGAAAACTGGCTCCCGTTTCGTAATGACGCTGACCTAGTTCGCATCGGTCGAGGCCGAATGAGAAGCCTGAACAGCTGATAACACGGCGACTGCCGCCCAAAAACCACAGCAATAATACCCAAATCCCGGATGGCTCACTAGAGGACGAGCTCAGCTCACCGACTCTCTCTGTTCACATACAGCTCCAGGCAGACATGATAATCTCCGGCCGTGAACTCTGCTCTCATTAACATAGATTACACATTACTCACACACCATTAAAACTAAGCCAATACATAAATGGACCCATTGAAAACTGAGCCGTTCAAAAGCGTTGTCTGATCAAGCTCTACCAATAACAGTGGGTTTCACACATTACTCGGATGTAATTGAATAATGAGTGTGTGGGTGCTAACTCAATCTTCCATTGAACGAAATGGATGATTCTAATAGATTTGAATTCAAGTATACAAAAAAAAATACCAAAAAATTAGATATAGGTATAATAGATAAAAAATAGATATAAGAACCCACAAAAATCCAAACCATTTTTCCAACTGTACCTCTATCAATTTTCAGTTTTTAGAACTTGAAGCTTTCAAGATCTACCTTCACTAAGCTTTAACTTTTTAAGCATTTATTCAGCCAATCAGAACTGGATGACTAGATTATAATAGATTATGTATCAAGTTTCAATCACAAAAGAAGAAGAATCAAGAATCCATGCATGATCAAGTGCAAATTGCAGTATCAAATCAGTTTATTCATAACGCTACTCTATTAGATTTAATCCAGACTTCTTCAATGAAAAATATATATTTAATCCATGATCAATCCAAACTTTTCCAATTGCTATAAACTGAGCTCATGGTCTATGATCCTCTCTACGTACAACACTCTATATTATAATACCGTTAAAAATGTATAGAATAAAATTTTCACTGAACAAACTAACTGAAAAAAGGGACATGGTCTATAATCTTTAATGACAAGCATTAATTATTTCCAGGCAGCAATGATTAGACGGTGAAACCCTCACTGCATCTGTTAGTTATACACACCTACTTTGGAAAGTTAGGTCGAAGCCAAGGTCGACAGGTTTAAAATGCAGTATGATTGGTATGGTGAACAGCCTAAGAACAGCTAAGTACAGCCTCAGCAACAAATCTCGCCGTGACGATATTATCAAGGTCATAAACAACAATAAAAATTGAAGCATATCATATCGTACTTTGTTGAGACCGATAGTGAAAAGTATGAAACTTACAGTGTTTGAAAAATCTAAATCTATTGGCCAAGGTAATAGAATTATTGGCGAAAATAATTGATCATACCCAACTAAGCAGGTGATTCAACCTTCCACAAGATATCAGTACTCATCAAGCAGATAATGACAACGGCCTAGAGGCCTAGACGATAATTGAACTGTAGATAAAAAAATCAAGTAGGCGGCTTAAGAAGCGCGTGAAAAGTAGGTCGCACAATTTGTGTTCGATGTTTATCTACAAACGTTCTACTTTAACCGAAACAACACGATAAAGGTTCGGCGCTACAGGGGGAAAACTGAGAAATCTCAAAATCAAAATGCATAGAACTTCAAGTATCCTACTGTAACTCATTCAAGTTGAAAGTCAAAACTCTAAAAAAATTCAAGTTAATCTTGAAACGTAAAATTTTAGAAAAATGCAAACTTATAATTTTATTGCTTTATGTGAACTGATTGCATGTATGTACTTTGTTTTGCTTTATTGTATCGTAGTTGATTACTTATTCTCAATTTGATTGTAAATAGTAGCATGGACTGATGGACTGATAGTAGTGCACACTGATTTGGGCGTAATACGTGTTATCTCCCTTGTTCTTGAAAAATAAATAATAGAGTATCAAGTGCACTTGTTTGGTTCAAAACGAAAACATAAATTATTATTTTTTGATTGCCACCAAGAGCCAAGTAGTTGGTTCCAAAGAACTATATAAATTACAAGTAAAATCTACAGAAAAAATATGAGAGTGTGGTATTTTAATATTGCAGTAACTCTATCCAATTTGCAAAAGGATAATAACGTCACTAAACTGTAAAATATTCAATGGTTACACCAAAAACGTGTTTCAAACTCTCTAGGTAAAAAGTAACATGAATTTCACGTATTGATTTCTTGATAGGAAGCCCTCTGTTGATACCAGTACTTTTCACCTCAAATTCAAACAGAGTAGAAAACAGCAAAATTCACATGGGGCTTCAAAGGTAAAATTCATTATAGAGCGAGCACGCTCGTATCCAATTACAGCTGAATGTGAACATCATTGAAGCACAATAGTATTGCATTTTTCATCGAGTTCCAAAAGCTAATGGGGAGGGCAGAGAGAAAATTGAATGCCACTCGAGCAGAGAGAAGAAGGAGGAGGAGGAGAAGGAGGGAGACAGGTGAAATTCACCCTTCGCCCTTTCACAACTTATTCGCTCGAAACCAATTACAGTATTATCTATCGTTCGTTGAGGCAGCATGCAAATAACGTTGAGACCTTCGACATGAGCAGGCACACATGACGTTCACGTTCCCATCGAGTGTGTTGTAGTTGACGGTGTACACTCACCACCCACACAAGTGCATCAAGCAAAGCTCAATCGATATGTATGCTACGCATTCCCAATGGGGAAGCAACGACAAACGACAACACCATGTAATTAGACAACTCTACGTCGAGATTAGCCTGTGGATTGAAAATAAACTTTTATGCAACAAGCTCTAGACTATAACCACATCATTGTTATCAATTAAATTGAACAATGTGAAGAAGATAGAAAGAGAAAATAGGTACAGGAAAATAGATTAAAAAAAATAGGCAAGAGATCATTTTGTGGAGTTTCGTAAACTGAAAGGATCAGGCCTACTTATCTACGCTGAAGGATATTTTTGTATTCGAATTCAAAAAAACAAATTCGGATGAATAATGAATAGTCATCAGCAAAAACAGCAACGCAGATAGAGTATAGTTCCCTCAAAACCTCGAATTCCTAAAAACTAGCCAACTAAAAGAATACACGTGGCTCCATTTCTCCACTGATCTAATCTTACAACTGCATGAAATTAGACCGATTTTTGTCTCTTGCATTCACAGTGAACCGGCAGAAGAGGCAAGGTGACAAAAAACGAGACCGTTCGATATTTATTTACAAGATAGCGGTTTCTGATCGGACTCGTTTCAAAGACGGGCGCTGACGTTTTTTGGGTCGACTGACTTGCGGTTCAGTTCGCCTTCAAGCCAAGTATTGCACTCTTTTCATTACTCGGTGACTCTTCTATTCATTGAGTGACCTGGATCCGATCATCGAATCGATTCAGCTGATGAGTATTTACAATCCAAGCGCTCAAACTTCAATAATCACTTCAATAAATTAGTGCCCTTTCCTTTGTCTAAATCTCGAATCACTTCCTTTACAAACATTCCTATCAAAGTCATCACTTCATCACAGTCAATCTACACAATCACTTCCTTTACAAACATTCCAATCACAGTATTCAATCTAATCTTCTAAGTAAATTTTGACGGATTTAAATTATGTAGAGATGATATTGGAAAAGAATTCATAGTTCTACAATTAATTTTCTGTGCCCACATAAAATCTAGGCTTGTGAGTGGATAATGGGAAGGATGATTATGAGAGACGAATGGACCTATACACATTTTGGTGGACCTATAAGCGATTTTGAAGCTCATGAATGATACTTAGAAACGGTTTCCCGTCCGACGGGAAAAGCTGGCGAAAGTCTCTCATCAAATTTGAGCGATTAGATTATATCGGCGCGACCATGAAGCCAATCACTTCCAATCAACCTCATGAAATTCATTCATAAATGCTTGTCCAATACCTATGTGTCAATCGCTTTTAATAATAATGAGTAGATCTTCAAGTTCATTTCTCCACATAATTTGAATTTTCAACCCTAGTTGATTTATTCAGATATGTATTATACTTTTTGGTGACTGGAAGCACTAAACTTCTTGTACAGAATTCTAAGGCTCAATTCACACACAAGAGACGAGAGGCGATTGTGTTACTCTACACAATCAAATAGTATAAAAAGACCATTTAATAATTTAATAACAGACCATTAAAAAAGCAACAAATCAACAGGGAGCAAAATGCATCCAGTGCATCATCAGCACCAGTCATTCCAGCGATTAAAAGTTGTCCAACGAGTGAATTACAAGCGTGTTGCAGTTGGGAGGAAACAAGTAGGATTGTAGGTAGGTAGGCCTACTCTACTGGGACCTGGCTATCACGGAGAGTGCTGCCGCTGCTCCAGGAGCTATAAATAACAGCACGGCCGTTGAATATTTACTCGGCCCACAAAATACTGTTCTCCATCCAGCGAACAGGTGGACCAACTGCTTTCTTTGCAACAGGAAACACTGAGCCACACCTGCTTGCACTATCCGATTATAGTAGTGCAGTAAACGACTGACAATATATCGGCCTATCTTATTTGCACTTCTCATGCCACTTACACACTCATAAAACTGACAGAAACAGATTTGTGATTCATGAAAACTTGCTTGAAAAAGAATCGACATTGTGGGGTACTTGGGCCGGGATGTTCAACTTGATGCAACCCAAACCATGAATTTGAAAAATAAACATTTAAACAGATATAATGTATGACTTGCAACGTGCTTTATAACCTCATAAAATATTGAGACGTAATCTCCAATCTTCTTTGATACTCCACAATATTAAAGTTTATGGTGGCTGTGTTAACACTAACTCAGGCACTATGCAATAAACTGATAAGTCTAGTGTACTCCCTGGATTACAAGACTTCTAGATTCTATCTTTCCCCTGGATTAAAAGACTTCTAGATTCTTATGAAACACAAGGACTCACAGGAAATCATCCTCGCCAGAAGAATATAATATTTCTCAATATTACATCATAGCATTTAATATTTACTTGGAGCAAAAGTTCGAGGATTACAGGTGAAAGATAGTTTGCATCCTCTATTTATGATATTTTCGGTAGAATGAGTAATTAGGGAATCACCAATAGTGCAGTCAAGGAGATGTAATTCATGGGTAAAAAGTGTAGACAACAAATTCAACCTGAGGACAAAGTAGTAGAGTACAAGACGAGTGTCACCTCAGCGAGTGATAGGACACTGTGGAGGAGTTGGGTAGCAAAGGAATAGTGTACGAACCAATAAAAGAATAGATAGTTTCACCAGTCATTGCCGCAGCAGCAGCAGTGTCGTCGGCAGCGCATGACGCAAAAGGTCATGAGCCGTTACTTTTCAACAGTTGGCCGACCTGAGCAGTCCGAAAAAGAAAACACTTTTCACAGCGGTGATCACCATCACGAAGCCCCAGCCACAGTCTGAACAAGTGTAGTGCGATGCGATTTCGGCTTCAATTAATTGAAGATACTGTACTGTAATTGCGTCAGTGCTGTGAAACACGCTGATAAGATAAACCTAGTCACTTGTGCATGCTCGAGTAGTCAACAACTCATTCAAATGATCAACAAAGCACATTCGCCTAATAATACACCCACAATGTAGACTACCTGCAACCAAGATTACTAGACAAAAGGTTCAACCATCGCTTATGCTATTTCTGTCCACAAGCCGTTGGAGTGGGGGGACTGCATCGATGACGTACGCTGAATCACAACTTCAGTCCAAATGCCCCAGTCCAGCACGCGCTCAGTGCAAATTATGATTGCTATTCATCGGTTTATGATTGCAATTCATCGGTTTTATCGAGAAGAAGAAGAAAAAGCCCTAAAATATGTTGCAGGATATTTTTATTTTATAAAGAGACTTTTTTCATTTTTATTTTTATTCATAAAGAGACTGATGCCCAGTTCAAAGAATCTATGTACTTCAACTGTGATTGGATTGAATCTCTGAGTTGAGGGAGTTTAACATGTCCTACTGATGAATTTTCGAGAATAATACATCAAGCGAATGATATATCCATGAGGATTCATGGGAATACAGTTTCAAACAACAGTAGGGTGATTGAAAGCTATTTAAAAATTCTAAAGAAAACATTCCCCCAAGTGAATGACAGAATAAAGAAATTTGCACGTACGAGAACATTAAATTAGACTTAATTACATGAATGAGAAACAAAGAATGGAAAGTGAAGAACGAAGAAACAAGAGGAAAAAAATTCAGTTTTCAAATTCATCAAAGCTTTAAATATAAATATGTAGACATTTTTCAGATGAAGTTGTGTAAATGATGAACACATTATTATTTCATGTAGGTTTAGATATCATGCTACTATCTTTTGTGCTACCGAAATCGAGTACCAGTGATCGAAATAGAAGTCAAATATAATTTTACAAGTTATTAGAGTGAAATAATTCCTGTGAGACAGTTCCTGTGCAACACAAAATTGAAGTGCCTTCCGATTGTTAGTTAATATACCATCTTATTATTACGGTAGTTTAATAATAATTGTATTTATTAGACTTAATTCACTGTGGATTAATTAATCATGAAATCATTATTTTTAATCATTCATATTATGATTAATCATCAATGCTTACTTCTTCGTTCTTTGTGAGTACCGTATATGATTAGGCTACTTTGAGTAAATTATGACCATGTATACTACCAAATCGATGGTTTGCCTTTGGTGGTTTCGCCTACGTTCCGCCGACAATATCAGGAGAACGGCTGGTCGTAGAGAAAAAATGTTCAAATGAAAAATTAAATTCATCTTTTTATCTACAACTTTCCCGCTTACAAAACTTGCCTACCATAGAAATGAGAAAATTCCTCGCTTACTAACTTTTTCATGTCACGTTTTCAGATGTGTGAAAATCTGTTTACTTTTTCTTCTCATAGGAGTTGAATAAACTTAAAATCGGTATATTTAATTACACCATTAGAATCAGTGATTTATTCGCTTCAAGTACTGTAAATTTGAAAATTCTAACTCAATTCTAAGAGGGTTAAACGACGATGTATTCAAAGCAGAGTTGAGTGAACGGTATACGAAGTCAAGTTACTGTCTAGATTTTGTGATTCAAGTGACGTCACGCTGGCGTTCCCCCTCCACTTTGCGTCTTATACCAACGATGGCTTAACCTTTTGTCTAGTAATCTTGACCTGCAACGACGTCTAGGTTTGCGACTACAGCACGTCAATAATTACTAGTACAGATAATTATTGTACAGGGGAAAGAAAAATATTTAATTAAACCTAGAAATGAAAAAAGCTCACACTACCTCATGCAAATCATGGGAAATAATTTACCTACAAGGTTTCATTTTCTGAAATAAGGTACGCTTACATTCGTACATATGAGATGTTCAAGTTCGAAACAATCAGTCTTTATATCTTCGAACATTATTGGAATATTGTACTGAATACATTTTCTAATGAATTATATAATCATCTAAAATAAGAAGGTGCAAATTCACTCAATACAGTGAAAAGATTTCACACTTATTCTGAGGCACTTTGAACACGACTAAAAATAGATGCAACGCTAATTGCGGCAAGCCATAACTTACGGAGTCCGTAAAAGAAATTCAATTAGTTTTTGTGTAAAAAGCAATGTGCAGTTACTAATCAACGTCTATTCTTAACACGTATGAAAATAGCTTGAGAAAAAATAGAGTTGGAACGACTGCACCTTCTCGACAATAGATTAAGATTTTTCTGCCCAAGCATTTGAACAAGTTTCAAAATGAAGCTGGGGGTACGAGCCAACAATGTGTCTGATAATAATTGCACACAGTTTTCCCCCACAACAAGTGCACTCGACATCATAGGCCACGATGGGAGACTGGCTGGCTTCACTTCCACCTCTTTCCTCCCGCAACATACTCCACAAATGACAGGGTTCCTTGCCCAATCTTCTCAACCAAGTGCCTATTGTTCTTTTGTGTGGCCGTGGTGAAATCAGTGACACCACCACAATCGACGGCAGTGACTCACTACTCACCTGGCCGCGACAGAAATAACGCCAAATAATGAGAAGAAAGACAAACACAGCACCGATCAGCCATCCGCCTACGCTCGGTGTAGGAAGACGGCAGTGAAAGTTCAATGAAATAGGTGACTCACACCGGTCTGTGATTCTCCTACCGAGGAGACAAGGCCACAGAAAAGAGAGTGTTTCACATTTACTAATTATTCTCAAAAGTAATTTGGTAGTTTGATGAGTTCTCACATCCCAACAAGAGCTGGGAGAATAACATACACAAGATTACTAATTAGTTACCGAAAAGGCTGGCGATAAGAAACAATTTCAAAAGAATACAACAGTCATCAAAACAGGAGTCAAGTAGGCCTAATTGTTTGAAAACTGCTAAATAAGAGTTTCTTCCTTGGAATCACCTATGAAAGAATATAGTGAAACTCAATCGATAGAATAGGAAGAGTCCCTGAAATAGAGTATCAATGCATTTTAAAAATACGTTTCAATTGAATAGCAATATTTGAAAAATATTTCATAACAAAAACCTTGGAACTGAGCTATTTGCAAATCTGATTGTCAATCTGTCATTCAATATAGAAATTCAAAACTAATGGATTGAATAATGAAGTGAAATTAGACATGACATAAAATATAGCAAGACCATTCTCTTGAACAATACACCATTTCCAGCAATCCAGGTCGTTGAGCATCTGTATACTCTGATTAAAACTGCCAAGACCCACTCTGCCTTAGTTCTTACCCGCTCTAGGCCGGTCCTAAAGCAGTTTAAATCCAAGCATAGATGACAATCTCGACTACACGTGGAAAAACGACTTTTCCTCATGTGACCTGCAAACAAAGTGCAGTGCACGCTCGTGTGACTAATAGCTGATAGTCTGGACATCTAATACAAGGCCTCTGTAATGTAATTAAGACTGACAATAATCAAAATTTTTATGAAAAGAAAAGGAATTTCTCACTCAATCTCAGCTTGAAGGTATTTTATATTGAGTTTCATAGATTCTGAAAATAATAAAAGCATAAAATTCTGGAAAACTATCAGAACTACTCTATTGAATAAATAACTCGTATAAAGTTCGAGACATGAATACTCTATGAATACGTAATACGTTTTATAAGAAACTTTTCAAGCATGTGGTCTATAGATAAGGATGGATTTGAAAACCAACGGAAATAGTGAATCAAAACACCAAGATACAGATAGATCACGAGATAGATCAAGATGAGCTGCGTCGTTACAACTCATTTGAAATAGTCGAGTAATATTCAAATATTGATTTCATTTCTTTGTTTTCACTGTCAACAAAAATCAAAACAACATTCATTTTCATTGAAAAGTTTGTTGGAAAAATAGTTTCGATTTCTGTCGTGTTATCAAGTTCTCATTAAGATGTCCAATGTAACTTGAGTAACAATGGAAGTTTTCTTGAATGTTACGTAAGCATCTCATGAAACCTGACTCTCTGGAAACATAATCCGCTATTACATATGACCTATCGGGATGCAATTCTTCGATTCCAAGTTACGTACTTCCTCTACTGACCTGATAACAATAACAGACGAATAAAGTTATACAGTACCATCGTAGAATATCATTAGAAGAGCTGACAAGTTACAATAATATTCCCAATAATAATTATTACTGTATTAGTACCGTATTGCAATATTTTATTCATTGTATCAGTAGATGAAATATCAAAATATAGAATATCAATAGATGGTTATGAGAAGTGGCTGGCAATAACTGCACACTCAACAGGAAGTAACAATGATGTTTTCATCAGAATCCATTCTTTATCCTTTATGCCGTACTAAATTTTGATGGAATAAAATTATTTGAATTGAATTGGAAGATGATATCATGGTCTTATCCTAAATTGGATAGAGGATTAATTGGGAAAGTACCTTTCAAGCACAACATACATCCTTAACACAGGAAAGTGTTTTGTAGTTTCAAACCCTCCAGCAAACTTCATGTTCAAATGAAGAACTAAATGGAACACAATAATGTTTATTGATAGGTGTAGTTTGGGTAGAACTAACATTACAGCATTATCCATAGAACCACCATTAATAATTTATTAAACGTACTGCAACTTCCAAAAATCACAATTTTAAATGGGCTCCCCAAAACGTTTTCACCCAAATTTTAAAAATATTTAAATTAGTCGGTTTCATGATTGAAATGCCACTTATTTTCATCAGAATTCATTCCTTGCCTTAATCTAATATAATTGATAATTTATGGACAAATTCCTTCATCTGTTTTCAATACATATAAAAGGATTTGAAGTAGATTTCAGTTTGTCAATTCCACTCTTCTTCAGATCAACTGGCGAAATCTACAAAATCCAACTCAGCTTAGATATATCACAGAGAAGGTACATTACATACTTTTGCTTGACAACGTTTATTTACATTGAGAGCTAGCATGGTGACAAAATTAATACAGTGCTAATCAACTTGGAAATGCAGAACTCGTTAGCTCAACAATCGGCATCATCTGAATGAATTATGCTTTCACGTTTGACAATAACCAAGTCCTGCAGTGATTAAAATTGAAACCAATTTCCTAGATCAACAAGACTGCCAAATAACAACGGTAATGGGTTATAATTGAAAACCCCTGGACCAGACGAAGGCAAGTCACACTAGCTCAGGTAACAAACTAGCAGGTATCACACTAGCTCAGACTGGGGTGAACAACCGGTGCGACAGATTAGTCGCTAACATGAAGAGCAATGATTCACAGTGGCCACACTCACACTAACACAATATAGAACACAATTCACTATAGATGCAGGTCACAGAACAACGCGTAAATATTGCGAGAAAATTATTTGAACTAACTGTTTGCATCCGCACTGCACTGCATTGAACTGAACTAGATGGAGCACAGTACACGGAACACAGGTGTGCTACTCGTATCCTGGCATCCCGAACACTGATCGTACCAGCGTGACGTCACTTCCAGTCACCAGCTGGTTCCCCCACCACTCCACCACCGACGTGCTGTTCCTTTGTCTACTGCTGCAGTGGCGACCTCTCTGACGAGGATTCGCCATACCTGGTGCGGCTTTGCTTTGCCGTTCTGCCACTTTGTCGATGCTACTCCTACTTGCACCACACAAAAAATATTTCAATGGGCTTTCGCAATGATTAGGATAGAAAAGAAGCAGAAAAAAAAGGATATCAAAAGGAGAGTATCTATAGAAAGAGATGACATCAGAATTTTCAAGGAATAAAGTGTGAACGACATAGTAAGAGTATAACAAGAAAAACAAAGTTGGCCCATCAATGAGAAAATAGTGGACGAAGAGAGAATGAGAAATCAGAGAGAGAAAGAAAGATAATTAGAATGAGAGTGGAAGTAGAGAAAGAATTGATTTGAATTGCTGGAGAAAGGAGAGAGACAGAGAGTGTAAAGGAGAGCAATGTGAGAAAATAGAGTGAGAGAGAATGAAGCGAGTGGAAGCTACCAAACCTGCTACAATTTTCTCAACAATTTCCATCTTTGTGCTTGCAATTGGCTCTCATGGACAACTCTTTCTCCAACAAACAAATTGGCAAAAAGTTGATGCCAGCGCAGTTACAAGGATAAAGTCATTAGGTAACTGTAAAACCAACTCAACCCGTTACATACAATGGAATACATTCAATGGAAGTATAATAGTAGCCTTTCATTGAGAACCAATACGAAACCTCAATATTACAACAAAGGGAAATGTATGAATCTGGTGCTCTGATTAAGGTACAAATGATCCAAGCTTCTTAAAAAATGATACTGAGTAACTGTAATCATTTTCAAAGATACAGTACTTGAACAATTATTGTGATAAATATTGATACTTGGTTAATTTTTTTTTCATCAAAAATATATACTTCCTCTCCGAAATTTCGTTTCATTCCTTACTGCCTGGGTACTGGAACATGGGGAAAATCATACAATTCAAACTAAGTAATTATTTTGCTTCACTAGAAATTGCTCACTCTTTCCAAGTATTTAGAATTTGTATTTAGTATTCGGGTTCAAAAACTAGATACCTTTTCTTAAATTTCCTTCCCTCAATCTTCAATTCATTGATATCTACCACTTGAAATACTATAGCATACAGCTTAAATTTTAATATGCATTAGTAATACTGTATTTGATAACCAAGAATCTACAGGACACGATTTTAAAGATATCTAGTATGTAGCATAAAAATTATATCCAACAACTGACTAACAATCAACAATTTTCTTCCCTGCGCTTCCCCATGAATCAGTTCTGGATATGCAAGTATATTTACAAACAAGTGATCTCACCATCAAGGGATTTCATCATCCATAATTATACAAAGCCCAGAGGAGAATAAACGATTTACACAATCCAGAAGCGACACTGCTGACAAGATGAAGCTGGAGACCCATAGTCGCTGTAACAAGCAACCAACCATGTACAGGCTGCCGGCAAACACAAATCTGTTCCGAAAGCGAAATTAATTATTCAGATAACAAGAGCGACGGGTGCTTATCGATCGCATTCCGGTAGGCACATGGCGGGCGGGCGGAGCTGAGCTGCGGTCCAAATCAGTCACTGGCAGCCGAAAAGAGCTCTAGCCAGGCCACAAGAGTGAGTGAAATAGAACGTGGAAGTGAATAGTTCACGCGACGGAAGGAAGAATGGATAGGAGATGCTCAAGAGCCCTTAGTGGCGCTTGCCGTCCTATTTCCGTCTATCCACCCCTTCTCATCATCATATATTCTACCACGTCCACTATCATCTCGACCTGAATGTAAAAGAGAGATTGGTCTTTGAACAGAGTGTGTTGTTATCATCATCATCTGGGCACAACTACAACAACAGTGCGTAACACATGATAGGGTGATGAAAGGAAGAGTAAAGACCTGAATTCGTTTGCATAGGACCCATCCTTTTCTCCAGAAGTTTACAGCCCGCATAAATAGTAGTCATTGAGTGAACAACCAAAGCGAGACAGACGGACACAATAGTAGAGATAGCTATGTGCAAACTCACTGTACATTCAGATGCTTCCTTCCCATGGGCCTAAATATTATACTGCACGTTCTACTTGAACCCTCTACATTGTGCAGTGCTCAGCCTACACCCAGCCTTCCTACGTATGTTGACGAGGTCACCTCTTTCCAACACCGCCTGCCTATTGAGGTCGCAGCCAGACCTATTATTCCACCACCACAACCTACTCAGCCCCAAAATGACTGGCCAAAAACATTCGTATTAAAATTTCGCCATTCACTGAATGACCCTGCTCAATTTATTCATGCTAATGTTTCCCAGGCAATGATAGCGGATGAATTTAAATCTGAAGCTCCTAGTCCTATCCAAGACTTGATTATTTCACAATACTGGAAAATTTCAATGCATCACCATAAATCATCATCATCATCATCACTATGTACGAAATGAACATATAATATACAGGGTGTCCCAAAAAATAGTGATGCCAGTACTACCACGGTATTCTACAAGTCAAAACAAACAGAAAATGTCGTTGGCAAAATGCTGATTTCTCCTTAGTTTATCTGTAATCCGCCATTTTGTGTTTTTAATATTTTTCATCATATCTCGTTAAGAAAACAAGATTTTCTCATGAAATTTGGTAGGGGTATAATTAAGTGGTTTACAAAATACATATATCAATAAATTTCAATATCTGTTTTTTCCAAAATGGCGACCGCCTAAACTTTTCAATTCGATTTTGCTGGAGAAATATTGCTTTTTATGATAAAACGTAGAATAACAAAAATGTAGAGAATTTTATTCTGAATAAAATGGTATATAATTTTAAAGAATCGGATAATAAATAACCGAGATATGGCTATTTGAAGATTAGCACTTCTGTGTTTCTTCATTTCTTCAGCAGTGAGACATGAGAATAAATTTATGAATGCAAAACATATGTTTGCCTATCTTTGTCACTCGAACGTTCTCAATTTATTATTGTTTGGAACAACCAATTGATGAATTTCATGAATGTGAAAATATGATTTACAGTAGTAAATTTGAGAACGTTCAGGACAGGCAAACATAATATCGTTATCGTACAGGCAAACATACTAATACATTATTAGTATGTATACTAATAAACCATCATCATCAATCAATAAAGATGAGCAAACGGTTCTTTAATATTATTCTGAAATCGAAATAAACTTTTACACCATTTTAATATGTATAAACGAAAATAATAACAGTATATTTATAAAATGAAACACATTTGAAATCATGAATCATTTACAAAAGGCTATAACTAAATTATTATTGCTATTGGAACAACCATGCTATGAATTTTTGGTGTGGTACGATACATCCTGAAACTTATACCACAGTATGTTCTACGTGGAACATACTATTATTATAGTTCAACTGAATAAATGTTGAAAATTTTATTTTATTACACTACTAGCTGTCCCGGCGAACTTCGTATCACCCTCTCCCCCCCCCCCCAAATGACCCCCCTCTTCACCCCACAGATGTCCCCCCTTCATGCCACAACCCAAAAAATGTCATCCCCCAAATGTCCCCCCTTCATTCCCCCCCAAATGTCATCCCCACAAATCCCCCTTCACGTAACCCCCCTCTTTCCCCCAAATGTCCCCCCTTCATGTCCCCCCCCCCAAAAATGTCACGAAGTAAAAATATATTCAATATAATCAATGTATTTTTTATTCTATATAATCAATATTTTTTTATTTCAATTTATTTTTTCCCCTTCTTAGAAACAATAAAACATATATGATACGACCAATAACTCATTCTTAATTGATGATTCTAGCGTAAAAAATAATTTGAGTAGAAAACGTAGTACAAAAAAAATTTGTCCGGAGTGGGAATTGAACCCGGATTGTTCAGGTTGACACGCAGATGCTCTAACCACTGAGCCACGGAGGCCTGGACAATACAGCTCATATTCCTGATGTCAAATCACGATCATCTTTCCGTTCTACGATAGGCCGGGAAGTTCAAAACATGGGTCTGTCGTCTGTAAAATGTTTGATAGGTTATGTCATTAATTTACTAATCATTTATTAATTATAAAGGGATTTCTTATATTTTAATACATACAGTAGAACTCCAATTATCCGAACTCCGACTATCCGAATCGCCGATTATCCGAATCACTTTCAGAAAAAAATTTGTCCAAAAAAGACCGCAAAACAGCTCACATTGACGGAGATGTTTAAAAAACAATGATTTTTATTTCTAAACTTGTACATAAGTACATTTTATTTATATTTAAAACATGTGAAAATATAATGTATCTTCATTAATTCAATTCAATAAAAAAATAGTGCAATATCAAAACGTAGCTTTTTTCTCTCCAATGGCAATTTAAAAAAAAAACTCCGATTATCCGAATATTTGATTATCCGAATGGGTCCCGGTCCCCATTAATTCGGATAATTGGAGTTCTACTGTATTATGTTAACCAGTGCTGTAACAATTCAAACTAATCCAAAATCATCTAAATCGGTTCAGCCGTTCTCGAGTTATAAGCGAGCGTACAGACACCAACACTCTTTTATTAATATAGATATCGCTTGTGATTTTCATGCTTTTAATGGTTTCTTTTCTAGCAAAAGAAATGAACTTAATCGAATTGAAGAAGAGGGACAAGGCACTTTTTCAAATGATCTTTCTGTTGAAATTAATTTAATTAAAATGAACTCGTTCAAAAAAAAAGTGAAAAGGAGGGACTCCGAAATACAGTAAATAAAATTTTTTGCAAGGTGTAGACAGCGACTACTGAGTGATGATGATTGTACAAAGAGAGCAAAGGACGAAAAGGAAGGGAATGGAACAGTAAAAGATGAACCATTTATCAAAGGCGTTTTCCGGCACACAGCAGCATTTCAGTAACAATTTTCCATCTCTGGATGAAAAACACAAACACGAGTAGGCGTCTCTTCTTTTCGTGCTTGGCGTTCTTTTTTCCTGCGCCAGAATAATTCAAGAGCCTCTGTTACAAAGGCTTTTGAGTCTTCCTCGGTGAAGAGAATTTTCCATTCTCTGCGACAAGATGTTGCTGCCGAGATGCTCGCTAATAATTCAGCAGAGCACAGTTAGCAATCTTCTTCTTATACGTTGATGGCACAACGCGATTCAACTAATCGAGCGCAAACTTCAATACTTCCAAGTTTGTTTGTAAGCTTAATGGAATTGCTGGAGTTCTTAAATGAGAATGTTTGTGAAGAAACTGTTAACACCGTGAGCGAGCTGACATTATTGATTTTCAGATAATTGAATCTCAAGCAGTGGAACTTTTCAGTAGATTAAGCAATCTTTAACCAATCAAATCTCAATCGGAGATGCCACCATTCCTAATTAGTTTGCAAACTGACAAGAAAAATACCATGGAAAAAGGGAAGAATAAGAGCGCGATGGATGAAATAATTCATGAATTAAGATTGGTTGCTGATTCTGAGGCTCTGTAGTTGGAATATATGAAGAAAAATAACGCAATATGGATGAGCATGGAGCAAAGTTGGAGCACAGACTAACCAAATATTGAGAATGGGTCTTTTTTGGCTGTAGTTTGAATAATTTCTCTTTTACACCGGTTCGGGGCCCGATTTGATGGAATAAAAATATTTCGACTGATACAGTGTGAGTGATGTGAAAGAGGTATCAGAGGCAAAAATTCATGAGAGAATCAGCAAAGTCACCTCCGATCCGATTCAAGTCCGTCAATTGCTATTTTGCTCAGAGTACAGTCCGATAGTAAAAACGAGTTTCATGGAGCGATCCAGACTAGACGAACGCATAAAAGTAATAAATAATTTAGAGGCGGCGAGAATTGGCCCGTGAATAAATAAGGCGACCAGGGCTGGGGCAGCTCGTGTCAGTATTTACGCGCCAACACAAGCGCACAAACGCCACGAAACAAACGCAGACCCCGGCTGCCATTGACAATTGGACACTAGCACCCCTGCAACAGATGCTACTAAATTCAAGTTCAATTACATGGAACATTTACTATACTGTGAATTCTGAAATAGCACTACTATTTCTTTAGAATCTTGCCTTCCAATAGTTCTTCCAGTATCCACAAGAAAAAGCAATAGCCTACTGGTTGGAATCGTTTAGAATCGAAATGCAATTTCATTATATCCACTTACAGTATTACGAATTATCATCAAGTGATGTATAAGTACACCACCATAGCTCAAGAACAATAGTCAGCATAGTTTTATACAACTTCTCATTGCAACTTTAATAGCTAACCATAATTGTAACAATATCAAAATAGTTATGTTCATAATTGAATTTAATAGGTATTTCAACCAAACGAGGAACACTCAAGCGAGGGGGTGAATGAAGTTCTACTTATTTCGCAGGTTTGACGTCTAGTGAGATCAGACTCCCCATTCTCTCTCTGAGAGAATGGAAACAATACATATGAACAAGTGAGTTCCGAGTTGAGCAAAGTTGGCCACAACCACCAAGTCTTGCTCAGTGCATTTAATTATGGCAAGTGCACTGCATTATTGCATAGCAGGACAGTGGAGCAATGAAGTCCCAGCGGAGGAAGCACGAAATGCAACCCGGTAACCCAGTGCTCAGCTCGGCGGCTAGAAAGAGTACGTGGTCGGTGGCTAGAAGGAGTACGTGCTCCCCGGCGGCATTGCCATCATTCATCCATTACTTTACCACACAACAATAATTCACCATTCCTTAACCTACACACACAACGACAAACTACTTTCATCAAGATTAATGTTCCAAATACAGCTCAGACATGGTTCGGATCTTGTCTCAATTACTTTATGGAACTAACTAGCCATTTTACGACTCGCACTCGCTTACAACAGAAAACAAAAACTGATGACCAAAACGTGTAGGCAAAAAGCAATGATATAGTTCAAGTGTTCGAACATAATTTTCAACCATTAGAAGTTTCATTACTGAAATTGAGAAGTAGATGAAGATCCTACTACCTTCATTCATTCTGAATTTGTTTAGGATTTATAAAACCACAATGTGTGGCATCCATTGTGGCGTCGATGTAGGCACCATTGAAAAAATTTGACTTGGTACAAATGTTTCTTCTGAAGAATGCTGTTAGAAGAACTGGTTGATTACGTGGAACTGAAAAATAGTATGCTAGTCATGAAAATCTACAAACTGTGAGTTGGATGAACCCTGAACAATTACTAAATTGTTTCAAGGTATTATAGACAAGGCTTTCACTGAATGAAAATTGGTTTGTAATCAATATACGGATTTAGAAGAATTTTATCTTTGAATTGATCAAGCCGATCCGACTACATAACGAAGTAGCAAGTGAATTGAAAGCTCACAATGAAATTCAGAAATTTATCAAGTCGATTTGTGAAAGTCATTTAAGTTTGCTTACGAAGCTCCATTTCTGAATAACCAATCTGATTGAATGTGCTTTTTGACTGAGAATACTCGAATTTGACAAACTTGTAACTTATTTCAATAGATGAGAACGTCAGTGATAAAATATTATTATCAGTAGAAGGAAGACAGGCAGCGCTTGAACATTCGCCCACAAAACGCTGAAAGCACCTACTTCCACTCGTCACAAAGACCTTGATGCCAACCTTATCTCTCAATAGACGTTCTTATCGAATGCAAATTAGGCAATGGCTCAACTGTTGTTGCTTGATCAAAGTACGAAAATAACAACTTTTCATTATGCCTGTTTTCCTTTCAAAATGAAAATAAACAACTCAAATGCTGAAATTCAAAACTTTAATCATAGACTAACTATAAAGTTAGTCTATGCTTTAATTCAAGAGCTAGTCTTCAAGTCTAGCTTGACAATTTATTAGACAATTTATTGTCTAATAAATTACATGAGTAGTCTTCTAATCTGTTCAATATTGTTGATAATCTATAGTACTTTGCTTCGATTAGTAATCGAAAGTGGCGATCATTACATGGCTGATGGGGAATCAATTTCTAAATTTCGACTGTTGTTCAAATAATTTAAATATTCAATACTTGCATAGGCACATTGAATTCACTTACTTGACGAGTGAATTGTTAATTTAAGAGTACTTACTTGAATGAAGAATACAAAATTGTCTACTTATCCCAAGTAAAAGACACTCACCTGAAAAAAGAAAAGAAAACCATTAAAAATCAAGAAAATATGCAAAATCAAATTACAAGGTGATACAGTATGCATTATACGAGAGTATAAAGTAAAGTGGAATGCAATAAGACAGTAGTAATTAATAAGAGTAGTAATTAATGAATTGGAGTCCTACCCGAACCTGATTAATCTTTTATTTTTGATAAATGCATACAGAACGTCTCACTATTTAGGAAAAATCATAGAATCAAAATTACATTTTTCATTTCATAAATATTTTCTAATTATTCACTGATCGAATTTTAAAAGGCCGTTGCAACCTCCAAGATGAAAATAATCAAATAATGTTCAGTTCTCAATTGAACAATATAAGAATATGACCTCTGTTTTATTGAGCAGGTTTGATTGGCCCCAGTGGGAATTGAACATGGTATAATATATCATAACATGTAGAAATCAACAGTCGTGCTGCAAACACCAAAATCGAATAGTTCCGTTCGTTTTGTAATTGCTGCATCGATAATAATTAATTGAAGTTCCTCATAGGACACAATTGACACTCGAATATGGACGAATAACGGTAATGAGACTGAGCTATGACACGAAATAAAAGCTTATGCACGCTTGGCTGCCTCAGAGTTCACTGGTTATCGTCGCTAGAATAAATTTGCACCACAATATAATATAGCACATACTCACGACTAGGAACTAGACATCCAGACTGAATACAAATTACATGACTGGTGTGCATCGTACATCATAAAAATGGGGATAGTGCGAAAAGTCAATGATATCCAGGTCACACATGCAAGGATCAGGAATATTCGGTTATGAGAGACCAGCACATGAATTGAAAATGTCAATGAATCAATAGTTGAAGGAGTATGGCCTAGTAATTAAAGGGAAGATTAGAACGCCGACATTGATCATGGCATAGTAATCAAAGCCGAGATTAGAACGCCATTGATCATTTTTGTTATAGATACATTATATTCGAAACACAGTGTTTCAAACACTTTGGAAACCTTGGAACAAAGTTGTTCTCCTGGTTTTTGAATGTTCATTTCCAAGAAGACACCTTTCATAAAAACACGATTCTCAAAAGAAGACTATTGATTTTCGAAGGCATCAAGTTCTTTCTAATTTGAGCAAATGTGTTCAGGTAATAAATAAATACTGTAATAGAAAAATCTCAACATCATAATTATAATAAAATGATCAATGATACATGAACTATAAGACCTATATTTTAATTTAAATCAATATTGAAAGTAGCAATTAATTAAAGGCCAGAGGCCATAAGCTATTAATCATGTACGTTTTCCTAGATAATATAGTTCAGGTATGAAAGCAAGTAATGCATCACTAGAGCACTTTTAAAATTGCTAGACTAAAATGTAAAATGTAATAGTTATAATACATTATATTAAGTGTTTATTAAGTTGGTACAGGGTCACACTGTATTATTTTCAAGGCTACATTGTATACTCCATTAATAAAATGGTACATTTCAGTGAGACCCATTCCCCAGCCAATATAATTGAAATGTATTTTCTATTACAGTATAATGGCACAATAGGAATTTCATGTTCTGATAATACCCAGTCACACGCAAACTTGATTCCATAACCTCCCTATCTTATCAAATTAAGAGCCCATTTCGAGTGATCTACTTTGAAACTCACTGCACTCCAATCAAGAAATTATTCCAGGTTATTACATAAATTCCAATGGAGGTCGACGATTCCCAATGGATTACACACATCAAATTTCTATTTTCAATTCAATTAACTCAACTATTTTGAAGAGAGGCTTTCAAATTGAACGATTTCATTGATAGGTTCACATATAGGGACTAGATATTGAAAAGAGAGTTCAATTTCATAACAATATAGGAAATATATATCACTTTGTTAGTTCAGATAATCATACAAAACCTACATTGAAGCTAAAGAAAATAGGCATAATACACACAAAAGTATCAATACATACATGGAAGAAACATTTTTCAAGCAATTTTACCTTTTTCAAGCAACACATTCTTTCAACAAAATATTGTGATATTGCAATAGAAATTGATTCGCATTTATCGAAGAGCTCCATGTATTCATCATCAAACCAGCTGAGGATGGCCAATTCATTTGATCCAACATCACAAATACTAAATCACCAATAATTTTTAATGAAAATAGCTTCACTGCTTCATATACACTTCTTTACAAATAAAGACGTCCTACGTGAGTCAAGCACAAACTAAAATAATATGCCGGTTAACAGGAAACTGATATGCATGAAAAATTTATTTTTCGAAAACAAATTGATTGTAACCTCATCCACTGATGATTCAAAGAGATTGAACACGCTAATGAAAGAGAACAGAGTGCAGCTAGCATTACCGGTATTCTGATAACTGATCAAAGAGATAGATCACACAATAGAAAATGACTGTAAATTTCTGGGTGATCAAGAAACGTTTATACTAACATAATTTGGCCTGGAATTGATACTACTGTAGTACTAGGTGACATCATCTAGAATAAAGTATGTATAACAACTTATCAGGAAATTTTATCAGACTTTCCTTGACAAGATTTGACATCTTTACTTGATTTGTAAAATTGAAAGATTGAACGTTACCATAATAGAATACAAATTCGATACTAATGGTGGTAATAACTAAAGGCTTTTTAGTTTAGCTCCAGGGTCAACTCTACCAACATAAATTTGCTGTTGATAAAATAGAGGGGTATTAAAGTTATTGTACAGTACCGATAAAATAGACAAGCTCAAAGTATTGTTATAACTTTGTTTCAATGCTTATCAAAGTCTCCCCATATCTATTTGAAACTCCTTATTTTCATTTGTCGATAGCTTAAAATTCATTGAACTCAAACTCTAACTCAAGCTTCAAACTCATTATTACTATAAATTTTTCTAAATTTATAATACGTTCACGCTATAACAATAACTCTCAATGTTTTGGAATTCACACAGTAGAACTTTTTTCACTCGGCCAGGATCAGCCAACCGTTGTTAGCTTCATCAATATTAGCTAAGACTAGATAAAAAGAAGACAATTTTGAGTCTACTAAAAGAACCGTGACTTCGCGTGATACTTCCGATTAGACAAGCTGAAGAACGCTTTTCACCGACCGTGGAGAGCTACTAAAGGAAAGAGAAAATCAATGATAAGGGAAACTGCTATTCGGAGAATTCAACTCAACTCGAAGTTCACAGCCGAAATTTAATCTATTTCCGTACTGTAAAAGGACTCTCATTTTTTCCAGAGTATGAACCAGGAATTCTGGAATGCCCAATGTATCAAGTGTTATAATTTTTAATAAATAATAGTAGTAGTATCAATAATAATGACCAATTTAAAACTATGGACAAATGAAAATAAGAAGTTAAAAAAAGATCAGAAAAAAGTTGTAAATACATTTTTTGAAATGCATCATGACTTTATAAACTTGAGACTTTGATAAACAGTGAAGGAAAATTATAAAAAATACTTTGAGCTAGTCGATTTTATTGGTATTAGTACTGCACTGTTACTTTGAAGAACTCCTCTATTTTAAGCTAATTTATGTTGGAAGAGTTGACTCTAGACTGTAGTAGATCTAGACTTTAAATTGAACGATTCATCAACAGCAAATTTATGATAGTGACAAGTTAAAAGTTGACTATACATTCAATTGGTTCTTCAACAGCGAATTTATGCTGGAATATATCTGACCATGGATTATTACAAAGAAGCAGTATTATTTTAGATTATTCTCAGCTACACGATTATAACTGAGAAAACTCCATCGACCACCATAAGTTCAACTCAACTATTATCAATTTCAAGACTAGTTCTGAAGAGAAGAGGCAACAAACTCATACCAATTCAGTCGTACAGAGCGGAACTGTCCAATTAGAGGGTAACAAGAAAAAGAAACTGCCTGTCTGACAATACAAGACACGACTCCAGACATGTTACCATGCACTGCACCATTGAATATATACACTTTACGCTATACACATATACACTAGGGTATATATTCAATGACTGCACAGCACAGACCAACCCGGAGAGCATCCTGGTAGGCAGTGATGGTTGAAAGCACGCCACATCAACTGGACAATAATTCCTAAACAAATCAACAATAGGCCTTTGTGCATGAACGCATACAGGAGAATAACTAAGAGCAAGTTTTTAATCCTGTATCAAATTTATGACACACTTTGGGATATCATCTTGTTAGACAAAGAGCCTTGGTAGAAACTCCTGAACTCCTACAACCTCCAACTGAATGAATTGAGCGTAACTGTACTCCGAATAATCAGGGCAAGAAAATATGAAATTGTGTATGTGTTGATAACAATAATTTCAAAAAGTAATCAACTGCGTATTTTCAAAAGGAATGCTAATATCAGTCTAGTGGAAGAACTAGCTTATTACAGTATATTCAATCACAATTTCAAAGTCTGAACACTCACATAGAATCTAAAATCTGAAAGGCACTTGGGAAGTTTGTGACTTTGAAACCTTCAGCTGTAATCTCACTCACAGAAGTTACAGATTACGATGCTTTCTATAACATTACGTATAGCTCAATGAATGGACCGTAGTGAACAAATAAGAGACTCTTCAAATTAAACATGAAATCATCTAGTGTTTGATAAGAAAATGATATGACAAATAGAAGGATCCGACAGAATGTTTAGTTGGTGATGAATGATGAAGTTGAAGAATACGACGGCTGGGAGTTGGGAAGAATTGTGACTGAAAATTTATGAGGGGGGTGGTGGAGGAGGAGGAGTAAGAGGAAGAAGAAGAGGGGAAGGAGTAGTAGTAGTAGTAGGAGAAGGAAGAAGAGGAGAAAGAAGAAAAAGAAGAGGGGGAGGGGGAGGAGGAGAAGGGAAGCTAAATCACAATGATGACAGGCAAGCGCGTATTGGAATGAGGTGGACATAAGGTAGTGTAGTGTAGCAAAAAGTATTAATAACTTCTCACAGCTCAACGACGACATTGAATGACAGTGCTTATGATGACACGAAAAACGAGCGAAACGAATAACGACATATTGGGGGATCTCTTGAGGTTAAGTTGAGGGTAAAAAGTGGCGAGGGGGGAGGGGGAAGGAAAGAAGATAGTGAGCCGAAGTAACACATCGATCGATTCCACGCCACTTAATCTGTGTAGGTTGTGGATGAGGGAGGGAAGGAGAGGAGGGGTTAGAGAGGTGACAGAATGAGGAACATGGGGGATCAGAAAGAATACGGCTCTCGCTTCCCCCAAAAGTGTACGCTCTCAGAAGTAAAGCCAGCAGATATTCAGATACCTTCAGTGGATGGAGCAGGCAGCATAAGCAGGCGGGCGGTGTTTATTGAATGGCGACAGCCGGAGACACATCATTAGAACTGCTTTCAATCCAAAAGCTGAACATCACAGGATGACTGGTCTCTTATCTGAATGTAACCTCAATAAGTTCTGCGAAAAAATTACAAAACAGTTCCTCTCGAGAAAATGGTACAGTCGAGCAGGTTTTCCGTGGATGATACACATGCAACGCCGCATCTGATGTATCCCCGAGAGAAAAAAGAATTGCCCTACGAATCTTGCAATTATTCTAGTAAATCTATCATTATACATCTAATTGCAACATTTCATTTATTTTTGACGGACCCTTTTTTTGTAATACACTTCCTTTGCAAACTATTTTTTCAATTCTAGGTGTGGAGTGGATTGCAAGGTTATGCATTACTACTATACTAGAAAAGGTATTCAATTTTCAAGGGTTAATTTGTTTCTTTTTGTTCAATAAGGATGATGTACACATGAGTCTATATGTCTAAAGCATGTGCAGGAATGTTATTACTTCAATTATTACGACTTCAATTTTCATTCAAAGTATTAAACTGAATTGTGAAGATCGAGTTTTCAATTCATAAACAGAAGTTGAATATACAAACCCAATGCAGTATCAGAAAACATCAAATAAGAACGTGTTCAGATATTATCATCTCATTTCAATCACATGACTCATCTTCAATGACATGATAATCAAATAAACTGTAGATTCAAGGTCTTGAAAGATCTTCTAGTAGAAAGAGGTACAGCACGAATACATTTACAGCGATATCATTTCGTTTTAGGCAAACATACAAGAGATGCACATGAGATGTTAACAACAGTCGCTGAGCTAAAATTGCAATGCACAGTTGTAGCAGAGAATATGGCTTGTCATTAGGCGTTTGTAAACGCAATTGTGTTTGTCATCGCCTGGCTCGCTCACACAGACACATAACAGGGGTTGGCTGTGATTGGAGCTAGCCTGATGTGGCTGGCTGATTGCTATTAAACACACCTGATTGACATAGATGTTGCGAAGCCCGCCAGCAACCAGATCAATATGTCCTGTAAATCCAGTTGCACCAGACCAGGAATGCTTGCATTGCTCATTATTCAAACATGCCTGTTACCCAACGGTATGATAATTTCCATGTCCATGCAATAGGAGGGTGGAGTCATATTTAGAGTTTGAATAATTAATGTTTTCTGATTATGGATAGGTCAATACATTATAAGAAATGAATTTCAACTGGAACAATAAGACATGATGATTGAAATGAGACGATTTACAAAATCAAATGACAAAGTACTAAAAAAACAATGATAAAATAGCCTGGAACCATTTCCATGTTCATATTTTTTTCAATAATGATTATTGATTATGAACAACGGCCTGATTTGATGATAATATGGATGACATGTGAAGATTTAATACATAAGTGTTGAAGCTTCAGATCATTCAATTCAACAGGTACATTGTTCATATTGAGGTAACTTGTTTAACAACAACAATACTACAGTGTTGGAAATCCTTCTGCATACAGACGATAGAAAACCTTATTGAGAGTGGACGTTTCATATCAATAACAGAACAGTATTATTACGGAGTAGGTACACCACGTGATATAGGCTGTCAATCAGCTACGGATATTACCGTTGCAGCGGATATTTACAACAGGAAATGAAAGTTTGCTGCGAAAAAGGCGCAAATACACCAGACAGCGAAAAACGATTATTGAGTCACAAAATGCTGTTGCATGTTTATTTTTGAAATACAATCAACCGCATCCTAGAAACTGTAATGAATCTATTAGGAGACACAATGGGACTGATACAGTATTGCATCATTAGCCATTATCAATTATTATACATTTCATTCATTCAATACATTTTAGTGTGCAATTTTGCCTATTGGTGACTCGTTATTTTAAGGAAATAATTTAAATTTTCATTTTAAGTTTTGGGCATAGGTTTGATTTACTCCTTTGTAAATAGTTGAATGATTTAAATAACTATTTGAAAAAATGCTTCATCATTCTTGTAAATTAAATAAATGCCATTGCACGAACTAAGATCGTTTATAGCTTAACACCAACAGTTCAATAGCCCAATTCTCAGCTAATTTCAGATGGTAAGTTGGACTTACAAACACAATTCTATATTAATTGATAGGCTATGTATTGTCTTTGGTTCAAACTTTCATACTGGTGAAGACTAGGGAAGAACAGGATATAAAAATTCAACAGGTGATTGGTTAGATATATTATGTTTATTATGTATTGGGGTATTGCGGTACTGGAAGGAAGAGCGGAGGAAGATAGATTACTGTTGAAGCTACTGTATTTGAATGGTGAGAAGGCACGATCAGCTGGGGCAGGAATCCGGCGAAGCGCGAAAATCGACCGTTTTGGCCACCGAGCGTTGCCATGACGACGCCAAAGTTTAGACGTTCGAGATACGCCACGGCCCGCAGCGATGATGACGCTGCTACTGCCGCCTATCTGTCCCGAAACGCAAGTGGTCCTTCCAGCTTTGGCCGGAATTGCGTAATTTACTATAGAAACTCCATAACGACGGACACGCTCGGACTGCTTGGCTCCCGGAAGCCACACTATCCTGCTATGCAATCATACAACACAGCAGAAACTACGATTCATTATTTATGAAGCAGCAAGCAGCAGCATAACAGTAAGCACAGTTGAATTATCAAATGAATTCACGAAAGAACAGTAGATTGAGAATAGTTTTTTAATGAATTTTCTAAATACATTACAGCTGTCAAAAAACTGTCACAATACAGTTCCATACTGGAACTGGAAATGGTGAAAAGGAAAATGATAAAAATTGAATGGTGGAAATGAAAGAGCACTCTGTGCTCTGAGAGAATCTGAGTTTCAAAGTCGCCTTACTGAGACCTAAAACAATCTAATAATTTTATACTAACAAAACTACTGATGTAATTACAGCAGGATTTGAGCTTCACTTCAACGTTTCTACATAATTACTTTAAAGTTCAACTGAATCTTCGGTAAAATAATTACAATTTCGCAAATCGTTTTAGAAAAAGTTGATTCCACACAAACAGAAGGTAATAATTTATAGTGATCACATTATGCTGTTGAAACAGGCTCCGAATTAGGCCATCCGAATATTGCATGAGGTGGAAAACAAGCCGTAGGAGAATATTAAGCTTATAGTACAAGCTATATGGAGCACGGGGAGGAATTCTGATGAATTTTAGAGAACAGCTAGAGCAATAAAAGAGAGATAGAGGAGAGTGAGTAGAATGTTTGATAGTTTCATGAATAGAAGTTCAGAGCGTGGGAAAAGTATGCTGTAAGAATCAACGTAAGGAACATTGACTTTTTCATGAGCTCGACCTTCAAGCCCAGTATAGCCTAATGTAGGAACATCTGAAGGACCTAAATTTCCTACTATAGCAGCACTTTCAAGAGCAGACTATACAACAACTGCAAGCCAATTTCCACTATATTTTATTATATTCTACATTATAAGAAATGAAGAAAACGTTTCATTTTCATCAGTGACGTCACTAATGAGCTAATGACATCCAAAATTTTCAATAGTTGCTCTAATTGGAGAAAGAGATCGTGTGTAATGAAGAACTTAGTTCAAATTTGAAATTAACAAAGATGCAGTTACGAGAAGTATGTTCCTCAGTATGTCTCAGTTGAGTGACTATGCAAAGTGAGCTAGTTATGGAAGTATAGACGTCTAGAAAAGCAGTTAATGGAAGAGCCAACTAAAGCAGATAAGCCAAAGTATGATTTTGGTGTTATCAAAGACCTGGAAAGTCATCAATCCGATGGAAATGTGTAATTATCCCACTCTAGATCTATGTCAAATGGATATTTGACATATAATATTATGAATTATGAATATTTGAATATTATTGATATTCAGACTGGTTCACTCAAAAAATTGGAATTTAGTGTCTATCGGAAGTTCAGTAACTCTGTTTGAATATGGTATAGAATAAAGGCCTATTAAAAGGAAATACGTTTTGGCCTACCTTCGCTCGATTTAATGGGATTCTGTTGTGGCCTGGCCATGTTATTAATAGCCCAGGCAAATTAGACCAAAAAAAGGGTCTAGGTCCTAAAAAATAACATAAGGCTGGAAATGATCTCAAACCACTTTGGGCATCCCAAAGAAGGCTAATATGAGTTTGCGACGGTTTCTGAGTGCCGCGTAATATAGGGTGCCCAAGAAACCTCGAAATTTTGGTTCCGTTTCTAGTTATCTTCAATTTACGTCGAAACTAAGCGTCGGACAGAAAAACTCATTTCACATTTTTCTGGTAAATAAAATTTCCAAGATTGGTGCCTAACTCATTCCTCTAAGTTCAATAACTACCGAGCTATGATTTTTCAAAAAGGGTAATTTTGGAGAAACTGAAATTCAAGCATTCTAAGTTTTGATTGTTCATATCTTCCGTATGATGTATTAGAATTGTGTGAATCAAAATCCTCTGGGGATAATTCTCTTCTCTACAATTCTAGACCAAGTAGCCTTCTTATCTTGTCTACTATTTGAGCTAGAGCTGTTAACAAAATTCCTTGCATTTCAAAAGGACCATATTTTTGGTGTTGAAGTCTAACACACGTTTCTATGTGAAGTATCCTATTAGAATATTGTTTCTGAGATCATTTCTCCCTCAGAATATCTACTTTTCGGCTCCAAAAATCAACTTTTAAGAAGTGGGAGGTGAAAAGGACCCTTCAAGGATGATAAACTGAGTAACTTTCGTATAAGTGGACGGATCTTAACAAACAATAGCTCATTGTTTTCAGCTCATTAAGCAGTTCAAATTCATATATCATATGTTAAATTCGGTCAAAATTTAAAAATTTTGTGTTCAAAGAGTCCTTTGACTCTATTCATATAAGAATAATGCTGTTATTTTCTGTTTTCAAATACATCTACCTTGAATGCCGTTGATGATAAAAATTGTATTTGGTCTCAAATTGTAGAACAGAATCTCGTCTTTCATTTGCAATCATTTTCGACCAGAATATCGCATTCTCAAGTTGAAAACATTTGGTTTTGTAAGTCGAAAAATCATCAGGATTTTTCCCTTGTTCACGTTTAGATCAATTAGACTAAAGGAGTTAAATGGGTATGTGAGCTAATTATACACGTAGAGAATAAAATTTCCTACAATTTGAGCCCAAATACATGTTTTTAACCATTAATCCCAATTTAGAGAACTAGTAACAACAAATAATGAAAAACGTGAAAAATAGTTTTCTCATCTGTTTAGATTGCATGTACTCAACTTGAGAATGCAATATTTTGGTCGCAAGTGATTGCAAATGGAAGAGGAGATTCTGCTCTACAATTTAAGACCAAATACAATTTTTTATCATCAACGGCATTCAAGATAGATGTATTTGAAAACAAAAAACCCGCCTTCTTCTCGGTATAGTACAATAAAGTCAAAGGACATCAAATACATCTATCTTGAATGCCGTTGATGACAAAACATTGTATTTGGTCTTAAATTGTAGAACAGAATCTTCTCTTCCATTTGCAATCATTTGCGACCAAAATATCGCATTTTCAAGTTGAGTACATGCAATCTAAAAGATGAGAAACTATTTTTCACGTTTTCATTATTTTGCTGTTACTAGTTGGCTTCTAAATTGGGATTAATGGAAGTTAAAACATGTATTTGGGCTCAAATTGTAGGAAATGTCTACGTGTATAATTAGCTCACATACCCATTTAACTCCTTTAGTCTGGTGAAAAATTGATCTAAACGTGAACAAGGGAAGAATTCTGATGATTTTTCGACTTACAAAACCAAATGTTTTCAACTTGAGAATGCGATATTCTGGTCGCAAATGATTGCAAATGAAAGACGAGATTCTGTTCTACAATTTGAGACCAAATACAATTTTTTATCATCAACGGCATTCAAGGTAGATGTATTTGAAAACAGAAAATAGCATTATTCTCGGTATATGGGAATAGAGTCAAAGGACTCTTTGAACACAAAATTTTTAAATTTTGACCGAATTTAACATATGATATATGAATTTGAACTGCCTTAATGAGCTGAAAACAATGAGCTATTGTTTGTTAAGATCCGTCCACTTATACGAAAGTTAGGGGCGTCCTCAGTTTATCATCCTTGAAGGGTCCTTTCTTACCTCCCACTTCTTAAAAAAGTTGATTTTTGGAGCCGAAAAGTAGATATTCTGAGGGAGAATGATCTCAGAAACAATATTCTAATAGGATACTTCAATAGAAGTACATAGAAACGTGTGTTCTTCAACACCAAAAATATGGTCCTTTTGAAATGCAAGGAATTTTGTTAACAGCTCTAGCTCAAATAGTAGACAAGATAAGAAGGCCTACTTGGTCTAGATTATCCCCAGAGGATTTTGATTCACAATAATACATCATACGGAAGATATGAACAATCAAAAACTTAGAATGCTTGAATTTCAGTTTCTCTCCAAAATTACCCTTTTTTGAAAAATCGTAGTTATTGAACTTAGAGGAATGAGTTAGGCACCAATCTCTTGGAAATTTTATTTACTAGAAAAAATGTGAAATGAGTTTTTCTGTCCGACGCTTAGTTTCGACGTAAATTGAAGATAACTAGAAACGGAACCAAAATTTCGAGGTTTCTTGGGCACCCTATATTACGCGGCACTCAGAAACCGTCGCAAACTCATATTAGCCTTCTTTGGGATGCCCAAAGTGGTTTGAGATCATTTCCAGCCTTATGTTATTTTTTAGGACCTAGAAGTCTAATTTGCCTGGGCTATAAATGGAAATTTGTAGTGAATTTGTGCAACGTGGAAAGAGAAGAACAACTATTGATCAGCTTCAGGCTGGCTTTTCATATCAGTGTTGAGCAGGCCTAGCCGAGTTTTCAATGATGGGGTATTTGGGTCGACCAGTGTGTGTATGTGCGTGCGTGCGTGGTAGTGGGTAGGTGTGCGCGGCGACAAACAAGGGTGGAGTCAGTCAGATGGCGACGTTCGTTCATCCTCATCCTTGTGTCATGTGATGCCTGTCCAGGAAATAGGCTAGTCCTCTCTCCATCGAGTTTCTTGTCATCCCATAAACCTTCTCTGTCACAGCCGTAATTGTGCCAAGCACAACGCAGAGATAGGTGGAGCCAAAGTGGAACAAATATTGTAGACAATCACATCTAATTTTAGCGAGTTGTCTGTTTTGAAATACAAAATCTGGAAACGATTTGATGCATAATTTTTTATCCAAGCTTCCTTAATATGAATTTTAAACAGAAAAATATTACAGTTTCACAGGATAATGAGAGAGTAATTAGAATTAAAAAAAAAAATCCATTCACCAGAACAGAACATACATGGGCAGAAAATTAAAAAAGCATCCGCAAAGAAATATCTGAGCGCGGAATGCGAGTTATGCTTGATCTGTTAATTTTTAGTACAGGGTTGAAGCATAAACGAAACTTCATCCATCATGAAACAAATTCATTGTAATCTTCAAACAAAAATACAAAAAAGATGGATTTCTCTAGACAACTTGGAGAGTAGTACAAGTGAACAAGTACTTGGAGAAGACCTGATCACTTGATCACAGGAATCAAGCTATTCCAATAATTTTTTAAATCAAATAATTTTTTCACTGTAATTTTGTTTATGAAAATGAGTTGATATTGTTCAACAAGCTGGAATGAAGTGATTTGGCTTCTGGGAAATGTATATTCTTCAACGAAAACAAATTGGAAAATGGTTGGTTGAACAATGTACTCAAGAAGTCATCGAAATTGTTTTGGCTCTTGACCTAGTCTCATAAACGAAGTGACCCTTCAACAGAAATCGTAAGCATTCCTTTCTTCTCCATGCAAGCACTCGCTCTCACTCTCCTTCCGCGTTCAACCTGGCAGAACCTGATAAGATTTCACCGAGTGAGATTAGAGAGCGAAACATTATCGACAGCACCTGAGATTCGAGAACAAGGGTGCTGATTTTGACCAAGCTTCATCGAGCGGAAAGAATGAATCATCAGCTTACTTGCTGAGCAACGCGAAACCGGTTTTGGGCCGCGGGAGAGCATGCTTTCAAACGAGAAGTATAGGGCAACCTTGCCATGCCCACCGAAAGAAATAACACTGATCAAACAAGAATGATTGTCCAGAGCATTGGAGAAAATGGGGCAGCAGTAAAGTATGCCAAATTTACATTCTATAGAATTCACAATCTAGTAAAGCAATATCGCTCTTTCAATTATTCATGATCTAATATGACAGAATCATTCATTCGGGGATCATGTAGTAATTGATCATCATCGTTCATTAAGTAAACGTAAACTATTAACCATTCCATGAATTTTTAATAATAATGAATTTATCAACTAATTCATTCAAAGTTTATTATTTAATGTCAAAAATTAATTAATACTAGGGCAAAATTTGTATTACATTAATAATTTATATACTAATCGTACTACATTCATGAATCTGGAATTAGCTGGTTAACGTTCTATTATTATGCAGTATTAGGTTAATTTTCAATAGAATTCAATCTTGCTAATATACAGGAAGAATTGATAAGTACACTCAGTTTGGAAATTTCATACAATATTAATTGAAAGAGAGACTCACTAATTTGTTTCCATCATAGTTGCGTGCACTTACCTGTAACAGAGAAAAAAATTCATTAAAAACACAGTTATTATGAGATTTGAGATAGATTGAATTATGAAGATGAGTAAAGTTGTTGGTTTGAATTTGAAATAACAGTTTGAACACTTTTCATTGACAATTTTCCCACTTTCAGGGTTATGTAAGGATGGTTAGAATTATAAGAAAGGCGTAGAGAAATCACACGCGTGAAGGAAACATGATGATGTTTTGGGGAAGTTTCATTCATTCAATTGGGGGTATTTTATTCTTGAAATAACAGGATATCGGTGGTGGGGGTGAGGGGGATTGGGTGAATATGGAATATTATATTTTACCAATCATGATTTTCAGAGCCCCCCGGTATCCCGGTACTCCGGTATCCCGGTTGACCCTCCCCGGTATCTGCCCGACATTCGAGCACTTCTCATTGAGAATTGTGCTATTTTCAAAGTTTAAACCATTTATTTGTTGGTTTGATATGGCAAATAAGAAAGCACAGTTTTCCCAAGATTTTCACATTTCTAGGGAACATTTTTTCGGCAACAATTCAGATATCTGGTCAAAGTGGGGAGTGCAGTTGTCACGCGTATCATCGACCGTTTACAGGCGGCCGGGAGAGTGGCTGCCGCTTCTGTAATGAAAAATGGCAGCGGCACAAAAAGCAAGCAAGGCAGGCACTCTTATCCAATGGAGAACTACTCAACTGAGATAGTCAGCGATTTCTACAGCGATTTCCCATTAGACTCGGTTCACCTGATCGAACAAGTAAAAGTAAAAACTGTGCTGTCGTTTTCACCAACGTAATAACATGAACAACAGTACTTAGTCACACTACTGCGCGTTCGATTGCGCAGGCGTGTCAGGCCTTCCTTTCAGATCTATTATACCACCTATCAATAGATTTCCTAGTTTCTTCTAGGCCAATCATTACTTATTACAGGCTCCATACATATTGAACTGCTATAGAGGCGGCGCAATGTTGAGCAAACCGAAACTAAATAAGCTGGCTGACATGCAACTTCCGTGTTGAATCAGTAGAAGAAGAGATTCGAAGAAGAGATTAAATTGACTACCACTGCTCCAATTATTACCAATAAAAGATTAAAGAGATTATTACCAATAAAAAGAAAATTTGTACGCAATCATCACAAATAGGTAATATGAGATTCTCTGAAAAATCTGACAAATATCAACACACAGATGTATTAACTTATTTATCCCTACAATAACTCTTTGATTCAATTGATTCCCATGTTTTGATACTACCAAACGGAATGAAAATTTTCTCTACTATGTCTGGGTTCAAGATTCTAGTAGACGTTCAGGTTACTGGAGGCAGGTGGATCATATGATCGTCTACTCTATAGTCAGTGTACATTGGACTATTCGTTTATATAGAGTAGACGATCATATGATCCACCTGCCTCCAGTAACCTGAACTGAACGTCTACTGGAATCGTGAAACCCAGCCATTACGCAAAATCGTGTACTTGGATATAGCTCAGGTTAAGCTTCTTAGTAGCACCTCAATACTGAATGGAATAGGAAATTGGTATAATTTACATAAATTGAAACCAATCGTTTATCGCATTTCCAACTATCAAATTTCCTTTGACAAAAATGATCTTGACAAATTATCCTGGAGCAATCATAACTTAAATTGTTATAGAACTCCTTTCTAACGAGCTCCCATATCACGAAACCCTCTACATTATTAATCAACTCATGAGGAATTCCGTTGGTGAATCTGTAACAAGGGTTGGCTGCAAAATTACTAATTTGTCATCGCAAAGCCTACTTATTAAAAATGATTTTTTTTCAATTTTATGAGTGAAATACTTTTAGGAAGAATTTCGACTCCATGCTGTCACAAGTAAATCTACTTGTTCTTGTAATAATATTGTGATAGTTCAACATTATAGAAAACTATTCATGCAGTTTTAAAAATCTCAATTTCTGTACATCAAGGTGGAGAAGCAACTAGCATTATTCACTCTGTATACCACCTATATCTCTTTAATCACAGACTAATAAAACGCTAATAGTGTATCCATTGATATCCTGCAGGGTGTTTCACCAAGCATTATAGTTATTCTATGCTTCTATGGAAAAGACTAACAATGTAGACCTATTTTAGGTTGGTTCCAAACCACCGAATCAGATCTTGAATACTCGAAGTTATGTCTACTCGGATATGTCATCCAGTCTGAGACATCATATTTCTGAACTAGTTATAATTAAGAACCTGTATAGACAAACCTTTTCAGAACATACTTATAAATATACCACACTGATAATAATGATCATCTTCTTCAACAAGGAGTTATTTATTTCTTGAAATTCGAAAAAAATTGCCAAATTGTTGAAGAAGAAAAAAGCAGTGAGTACTAACCAATCGACCTCTGACGACCATTTTTGCGTTGGGGGGCGCTGCCAGAACCCGGCCCGGGGGCGGCTGTTGGGAGCGGGGATGGGCTCGCTGGTGGGCCCCCCGGGGCCTGCTGGGTGGTTCGGACACTGCTGCTGCTGCTAGCTTCCCTCGTTTCCCATCACCGCCCCCCTCCCTGCCCACTCGTCCACGATCCACTTTCCAACGCACACGCACAGGCACCCGCTAGCATCACACACCACTCTCACTCAGTGTATCAAACAGTTTTCCCTACTGCTACTGTTATTTTATTCGGAGGTCACAGTTATCACTTCATAAAAACACTCCAGCAGAGAGAGGCTGCACTCTACTTCAAGTCATGGCAAAACTCACTGATGGCATCAATTCCTAACAAAACATAAATTTACACCAATTGTTGTAGATTTCTAGCAAACATAATTCCTAATAAAATCTAAATTTGAATTCAACCTCCTCAAAAAGAAAATTTAATTCCCCTACCGTATTCCCCAAATCAATGGGGAACATTGGATACTTCGGCGAGGCGGAACACCCGAGAGGGACTCTACGCCAAGAAAAGCCATAAGCATGATAATAAAAATTCCACTACTATGGCTCTTCGATTCTACTATACAGTATTCATATCATTACTCTTTCCAACAAGCACCCCACTATTGCGACTTTCTAGCTGCCGTAAGGAAAACGAAGATTGAATTTTAGGGTTCGTTTACAAGGAATGCTCGTAGACTAGTATTGACAATTTCAATGGAAAACGGACAATTGATTTTTCAAGCAGTCGCGCCACATCCTGTGCAGCAGCTAGGAAATTATTGAATCAAACAATAGAACACAATGAGGCATATTGGAAATCTTGGGATTCATTTCGAAAATAAGTTATTCAATACATTCATGTAGCCTTGCTAACTTGAAAAAAAAACGTTTCAATCATTAGTTACAACTCCCTCAGTGTCATTGCATTTTTAAGAAAGGGTGTATTTTTTATCTAGAATTGGGACTCTCCAATTCCACTTGCAGAGGTGAAAACTCAAATCAATAAGTAGGCCTAACTGAGTTCGATATTTTATCATACGGAACTAATAATCTTCAAGCCATTGGAGAAGATTAAATTCGAAGCCTGAATAATTCCAAACTATAATTATAAACAAACAAGTAATAAAACTACCATTCAATCTGGCACCAATCTAATAGAACATCTCAATTTTACACTTCAATAAATACTGAAGACTGAATTATGCTTGTCTTAATTATTTTCACCTCTTCTAAGATTAGATACAACATCAAATTAACAGAACGAGAAGCTCTGCTTTATAGATTGTTGCCCTGTAATGCTACTGTAATAATCAAGTCAACAGATCACCGCCATGACCTTCAAATCGAATGTACACTGCACAGTACTGTTTATGCAATTGTTCAATCGGTTACCGATTCATTGCTGTTGTCTAACAACTGGGTCAAGTATGAGTTAATCGAATTCTATCATTAAGATCAAGTTGGCGAGGTTCCAAAAGATGATAACTCTCCTGGGATGTAAATCTATAGAACCAGCAATGGGACTTCCCAAAATCTAGTTGAAGAAGTGGAGGAGGTAACTGAACTGTATTCAATTTTAGTTGCAGTCTGAAATAAAAAAGTAACAAAAAGCTTTCAGAACGTTTTCATTGGAGCACTAATCAACGTTCGTTATTACTCCGCGATGTCGTTAAAATTTAAATAATTAGTCTGTTTTATCGCGTTCTTTATATGTTGCTCAGTTGGGAGTTTAAATCTCTTGAATTTATTCTGCAACATCCATTACAAATAACAAGAGGCCAAACTAAATAAGTAATGACTGGTTCAATCACTAAGTTCATGTCCTAAACTGTTTGCACCATTAGCAATTATCTGTCATCGATATCATCCTAGTCAAACTAAATCTATAGAGCAGTTCAGGGGGATGTGCATATATGCAATGGGATGAGAGGGCGGTAAATGGATTCCATCCGGACATCCATTAGGATTACAGCTCCTGCATGTAATTCCAGAAATCAATCATCGACACTGCAATGAGCATCAACACACCCTACTGATGCCTATCGGATTACACCATTTTACAATCTACATTACAATGAAAAGACTAAGTCAACTAGAATATTAGACTAATAACAGGTTTGAATAGTAAATGAGTTTCCTAGTAAAAAATAATATAATTGGAATTATGTCATTTATGCAAATATTACGATTTCTCTATTTTTATTATATTATTCTGTATATTTTATAATATTTCAGAGTATTTAATTCTAGGAGTGATATATGGATTATTTATTCCTACTACATTGTACTTTTGATGTTCTTTTGAAAGATCAACTCAATTTACAAAGGAAACTGTCTTCTCAATATTGACCCATTATTAATTTTCAAAATAACATCCCAAAAAAGGAAATGCCTGATTTTTTGAGAATCAGTTATCACTATCACTGGAGTTTATGATACATTAAAAAAGGAGCATCTCGAAAACAAATTACAAATAAAAATCCTTGGTATTATATTTAATGATCTAAATTCAAAAGAAGGACCAAAAATGTGTTCTGGTTCAGTTGCGGTTGAAAATTTCACAATAACCTAAAAGCATTCATTATTCACACAAAAATATTTTGGAATATTGGATAGTAAACATTATTATGAATGGAACTTCATCAAGAGAGCCACAGATAATCTTTCCATCTGACAATCTTATCCATCACATAAATTCCAAAGTTTATGGAAGGGACAAAAACACCAGCAAAAGGAAGAATCCTTGTACGGAGGGTGAATCAGTCTTATCGATGGACGATGGTATTATTATTTGAAACATTATTAATATCATAACTAAGTGTCCTGTACTGTGTAGTGTACAATGTAAGCTTGGTTCACTATATGATCAAATAAACTCTATCAGAGGAAACAAAGACGATTCTCAATCAGCGATTTTCCCTACAAATCTAGTATGATGCTCAATTCACACCCTGTAGTGTATACTTCAGTGTATTTATGGCCTACTACTTCCAAATACGACGCTCGGTACACAATTTTATCAATGAAACTCTATGGGGAAGACAGATGATTCTCAATCAGCGGTTTTCCCTACACTCGCTAGTATGACGCTTGATTCACACCCTCTTGTGTACTCGAGTATATTCACGGCCTACTATTTCCAAGTACAGCGATCGGTTCTTGATACCATCAATGAAACACAGACTATTCTCAATCAGCGATTTTCCCTACAAATATCTAGAATGATGCTCGATATACACTCTGTAGTGTACTCGAGTGTATTGATGGGCTACTACTTCCAAAAACGACGCTAGCTACACAACATTATCAATGAAACTCTACGGGAAACACAGATGATGCTCAATCAGCGAATTTCGCACGAAGCTCGTTTTACACCCACCACCAGAGAGATGAACGTTGTTCAGCAGCGAGGAAACATTGAAGGAAGAAGTAGCGCGGCCGGCCGAACGAGATGAGCGAGCTGAGAGATGAGAGCCCGGAGCGCAGCGCAGATGGAGGATCCGGCGACTAGTACACCACGGATGAAGGCAGGCGGCTGAGGAGGCAGCAATCGATAGAGCTGGCCCCCACCACAACGGCGTCCCGGCGCACGTCACACCCACCCCAACAAACAAAGCGCGCTTTTCCACACATCTCGCGCCACGCTGCTTTCCTTCGCACCGTCAAAGAACCAACCTCCTCACCAGTAAGCTCGCGCACCAGGAGCTTTCAGACAATACCGCTCCTGATGATAATAATGCATTTCAAATGAGGGTAGCAACCAGACGTTTTTAAAAATGATGATAATTTCGGTCGTTGTGGATGAAGAGTAAGGATGCAAATGGACTGACTTAATATTGATTTAGTCAATATTTGGAGAATATTGATTTCTCTGGTTTGGGGGACATCAACGCCAGAGGAGTTTATGAATGAAAACTTAGTTTAATAAACTGAAATTCACTTTGATTGTGAAGAAAATAAATTGATACACAGACATCTTGAGCAAGGGTATAACCACACGTATCCATTAATAACAATTTTCAATGATTGAGTATAACTGATTCAATGAGTATAACCTCAATACAAACACCTGGAAATCTTTCAATGACAGTGATTAAGTTACCTAAATTTGAAACACCAATGGATTTTTTTGTGTTTATGGCTGGAAATTTCAAAGTTATAAGAAAATTTCAATTAATTCAAGTTATTAAAATAATTTTAAACTTTTCGAGAAAGCACAATACTACACTAAGAGGAATTTCTTACAGATCCAGAACAGAAAATAATTAGCACAAGTATTACATGCATAAAGAACTTTGAAATAGATGATTGGATAAAGTTATGCGAATGTATTTCAATTAGTTTTGATGTTAATTTACATTAAAAAAAAAATTTTGATTAAATTTGACACAAGTGAGGAGGAGGATGAATGACCAAGCAACAAAAGAATTGTGACACAGGAGGGTGGCATTTCTCCACGGCGCTGGAAAATTTAGACGTTATAAAATTTCAATTTACGCCCCTACTCCGAAAGGAGTCAAACACAAAAAGTGGAGTGATGAGCAGAGCAGAGGTGCGCATGTCCGATCCTGCGCGATGAACAGAGCTGTGGATGCGCTCGCGTGGAAGTACCACCGAGGTGGGTGGAGTGGTTGACATTGAGGGAGTTGAAAGAAATTACAAAACGAAATCCATACAATAATAAACACATCAGCTCCGAACGTTACGTAATCTGCCCCATCTGAAATCCCTATTGGTAATGACTCTAAGGGCTCTTCAGGACCATCGCGGAAATTTGATTCAACTAGAAAGTAATCGAGAGATTGTTGGATTGATTGTTGCTAGTTCAACAGATCTAAGTGGAGTATTTCTCCAAAAACGGAGCAGTTTACTGTAGATTCCATTGGAAAGTGAAGATTGTTCAGCAAACATTTCCCCCAACAATATAATGGAGTGGTGTATATATCAATGCTACGGACATTATAAGAAAATTCATAAGTTATTTATAAGAGAATCACAACATATTTCTGATAAAGGAAATATATTCGATTATTTCATCCAAAAACGAAATGCGACAGTGCCAATAAGGGTTGGAATGCAACATTGTAAATTTAATCTACATGAAGATTATATTTACGCTGCTCCATATAACTACTATATTTGTAAGAAGAAAAACAGCTTTTCCAGTAGTTCTGGTTCATCCTATCAAGTTCCTGCTTGAACAGTGGAACAGTTTGTAAAGTTTAAAGGAAGTTACGAGAAAAATAGTGTGTGGGATTGAGTTGAAAAATAATAGTAGAAATGGGTCAGTTTTGCAATCCACTCTGAGCACCAGTTGACCAGAAATTCAAAGACTGTAATATGGAGGAATTACGATGGAACATAGGAATAAGATTAAACGCAATAATGAGACTAATCAAGAGGGCTGCTATTCACAACGACAAAATTGAGACATAAAAACAGTGTTGTATTCAGAAAAGGATCGCCTTTTCATAAAACCGAGATTACATCATAATCTACCAAGACGTTCCTACTTTCGCTGGAAGACGGCAACAGAAGATGGTCACGTGATTCGACTTTCTAGCTGGCAGAGCTGTGTTTTGCTTTGTGTTTATGATCTGGCCAATCAACGAGCGAACAAAAACCTTGCCGTGCTTACTTGTGTCGCATTTTTCTTCGCTAATAAAAACCGCAAACATACAACACAACAAAGCAACAGTGACTGGGGTCTCAGCGACGACAAATAATAATTGAAATAATCCAGACGAGATTAGTTCCTTGCTAATAACAGGTGAAAACCGACACCGCATCAGATTAAAAGTGAGAGTGAATTTTCACTGTCAATTATTCAGATTTCTAAAGCAATAAGAGACCATGAGTAGCGTTATTTTTTTTATCAAGTAAGCTGCTGCTAATGAGGAAATTGTACATAATAGATGGATGAATTGAATGGAATTTACATCATAAGATTGACTGATATTCATTGTTTATCAGTGTAAAATGTTAATGATTAAGTATTGATTCATATAGTTGTAATAAGTTGATGATAACAAGACAAGAAATGATCACAACACTTACAAAAAAAAGCTCTTCATGACCTTAATATTCAAGTAGACTTGAGTAACAGAGCATAGAATACTGTGGAATTTACATGAAAATAAACCAACTTTGTACTGTATTACTACTTTTGAAAGATCAGCTCAATGTACAATGGCAATTGTCTTCTCAATATTGACATATTAATGATTTTTATAATTATTAGAAAACGTCACACCACGAATTCCTCTCTCACGATGCGTTTCCTGAATTCGGAAAAGTTTATGACTGAGCCAATAAGGACTAAAGGTGTCTTAATATCTATACTGATTTATTTGTGTCAATATAGTAGTCAGTGTTTATCGATTCACGAATGCGATTCATTCATAGAGAAAACTTTGAACTATGGAACTAACTCGTACTATAACGAGTTCCTAAATTCGAACTAATTTCTAAATTTGATTTTTGTGAGTAATATGACGATGACTTCAGTGAATGGATAACTGTATGTCATTCATAGCTCGGAAAATTTTGATTACTGCAATACTAAATTATATTATTGAATATATTAAATATGAATTAGTAATTAGAAGTACTGATAATTTACATGAAACTAAATTCAATATCAATGCCATATCCAGCCCGATACAATGAGACAGAGGATTACGGTTCTTTTGATGCTGTACTATCAATATTAAACCCTGTTAGCATGGTTGCCTGTACGCCCCCGTCAAAGAGCTCCAACGTCAATCAAGGTCATCGAATCAGACCAGTAAAGTAAGTGCATTTTGCAAATCACAATACAGTATTATCATTAACTTAATAATATCTGAATTCAATATAAGCGGGTACAGTAAAGTTTTTACACAAAATGTCATGTTTAAATCCATTAAGAATGTTCTATAACTGAGTAGTTATTGTATAAATATGTTTTTGTGGTAAATATGATTAAATGAATGAATCTGAAGTACTGGTTTTTAATTTTAAATTCTTATTCAATTCTATTTTCTGCAATTTAAATCAACGTTCGCAGAATGTAAAAAATGTGCAATTGAAAAACAATGATAATGGAGAAAAACCAAGAACTGTTGATGACTGGAATCTAGTACTATTTTAGCAGGAATGCAATCTCTTCCTGAACTATTAGCGACTGCTACGAGTGGTCAACTTAAAACATTCTTTTGCAAGAGACAAAAGTTGGCTGTGGCTCCAACGAAGAGAACACGTTTATTGCAACGGCATGAGATACAGTCATAAATCTGTGAATGCGTACAGAAATACACAGAGCGAGAGGCGAGAACGGGAATATAAGTGAGAAGAGATGAAAAATATTTTCAACAGAAAAACAAAACACAGCTTCTATACGTTCTGCACTAAGCTAGAGTCAAGGAAGGGATTAGGAATGCAGGTTTGCCTTACTACAAAATACACTACTGTATGTCACAGTCGAGGAATCATAGTTACATAACAAAATTATGAGAAAATAAATTAATTTTACAAGGTTGAGAACAAATGAAAACATAAAATATGAAACTTTACCGGAGACCGTACTGAACCGCTCTGTTCTCTGAGAATAGAGATACTACCTTTTTCAGTGCTCTCAATAAAATTATTGTAGAAAATTTTTCATTTCGATTTTCTATTAGATTTTTGCTGGTTGAGCAAAAGAAAAGAGCTGGTTGACCAATTTCAAAAAGTTGGGTTTAAGTACTGTATATGTATGAGTAGTATGTTTTAGGAAATGAAAAGAATTTCAAAATATTTGGATAAAATAAATGCAAACAATTTCTACTATACAATTTTCAATTTGCATATGCAATTTTTAATCAGCTTCTATTTTATATGATAATATTAGTAGTAACGATTAATTCATATTTTTTCGAGGCAAGATAATATCGTCTCTGCTGTATTTCAATTCAAGACTATTTTTCCACAACGAAATCTCTTTAAAAAGTAGAGAGTTGCAGCAGAGAGACAGTAAACAAGTTGAACAGAACCAATCGACTCTGACATTATTTTGACTGATAACGGTTCCAAGGTTTAACGCTCTTTTAAACGAATGCGTTCGAATGGACTGAACCTTATGAATTGCTAAGCTTTTGAAACATAATTTCTTACGTAAGCACTTCCAACACCAGTTACAAGTTCTGGCCTGGATAAATTGTTTCTTATTTGTTGCCTGAGACTAAGATACTGTTTGAAAACTAGTAGTTTACCTGTTGAATAAATAATATTAATTTCACTAATATTTAACCAACCAACCATTTGAATAATCAATGATGTTTTTGTTTTCGATTGTTTAAAAAAATTTCCAATTCATCATTCTACAACTCGACAGGTAAACAACTCGTATTATTGGAAAATGATTAGTTTGAGTCTCCTACAACAGTCTTAAAACCAAGTTCTGATGTTGAACATGATAGTTTCATCATTCAAGTTCTATTATTAGGGATGGTGTTAGTGTAATTTCTAATAATGATAAAAATGTATAAAAATAACCAAAGATTAAACGGAAACGTATTACAGTAGTTTGGAATGACAATCGTATTGATTTATTTTGCCTACTTTTATAAATATTACCAAACTATAACATTAGTTTTAAACTATCAGTTTCATGTTAGATTTTTGGAGTTCAGTTTAATTACCAGTGACAGTATTTTCCAAGTACAATTACTTACTAATTATATCATAATTTTGTTTGGTTATTTTCAAAGACGGAAATGAGCATTAGAGAGAAACGGAGGAAAGGAATACTAAAACTATAAAATAGCACGCTAGCATTCATATAACACACAATACTGTATCTGAATGCCAAAAATTCAAACGCTTTTGTTCCAATGGCAACCTTAAGAATTTTACAGATGATATACTAACTAGGAAAAATCAAACAAAGCACACTGCACACGTGATATCTACCACTTTTTGCAGAGCTCTATCTTATCACATATTCTTTGAAATAGTGTTATGTCATTCAGTAGTAGTTCTGCCCTGACATTTCAGCTCTAATAATTCATTATAGAATTCATATTTCTTATACATTTGAAATGGCACATTATTCAAATAAATTAATTGAATTAACACGTTAAGGCGTCATTATATGTACCAAAGAAGCTAAATTATGTATTTCACATCAATAATACCAAGGGGAAAAACAATTTCCACCATATTTATTATCATGTATCACATGGATTGGTGGAGTCATACTATCAACCTCCAATTGGTTTCCCTTTTTTATTCAAATTTCATCAAGCAGTCTCCAGTATTCTGGTATCTGATAGAATTTTATTCAACGTTAATTTCATCATAGAGCAGCAACACTAAACAATATAGCCTAAATATTTCAAATAAAGTTTTAGATTTTCTTCTTTCAAAATATTAAATTCTCTGCATTGTCCAGTTTTTGTTCAGCGCCACTCAGTATTCCAACAGATTCTTCCTAGTAATAAGGGGTACAACAATTGGAAGGCCACAGTTACAAATCCTTGACTTGTATCTTTTGATTTTAATGTGCATCCTACATGAAGCAACCATTGATGTGATGCACGCATGCAAGAGAAAAACTCATATACTGTAATAATAATTGAGCGAATCTGACTAGTCACGTGATGTAACCACGCTACCGCTTTGTGTCTACTACAGACCATGATTCATGCAGCTAGTTGTGGATGTGTTCGTTGTTAGTACGATTGAAAAATGGCCGCCTTGGCAATCTAAAAACAACTATCCGAAAATAGTTAGTGCCCCTGAAGTGGAGTGGAGCTGTGGGGTCTGGCATGCTCTCTCTCTATCTCTCACACCTTTTTCGATCTCATTGTTTCTTTCTCGCTCGACAAGATCAACTCCAGGCAAAGCAAGGTTTGTGTCAAGACAACTTGCACTGGAGATGCGCTGCGCAGTTTGGTGTCGCGAGCCGAGATCGCCTGATGGTACTGCTGCTACTTCCCATTTGGAGCTTGGCACAAACATGCTTGGATACTGGACCGGTGATAAGTGGAAGTAGGCCTGTGTTTGCTGGTATTTTCAGACCAGCCGCTGATGCAATCAACATGCCTGCCTTCTGCCTCTGTTCCCACACTTCGGCCAACAAATCAATATTGCCTTGGACTTTGATAAGTCGTCTCTACAACAATAATTCCACTAACAACACAAATCGGAGATAATTGGAGCTTATTGAGCCAATGGGATTCTACAACACTTAAATACTTCACTACAGCTCGTTGGAAGTGAGATCTTTGAAAATTGTTTTCGCAGATGATATACAGTGTGTTTCAGGAGGAATCTGCCAAGTTCTCATACTGATTCCTCCTGAAACACCCTGTAGATCTAGTGTAAATTGGAAATTGTGCGAAATGAACTCGAATTTGTAAATTTGTGATATTCAGTATCAAGATGGTCGTAATTGTTATTGTTAATTTCAATTTAACAAATTTATCAGTCTGAATAAAATCTATAGCTTGCATTTCTTTTTAGAATAAAATTTTGAAAAATCCAAAAAATCATTTAATGTGGATTATTAGACTATGAGAATATTCAAAATATCTAGTGAATACAAAAGAGAAATAAGGAAGTTAGATGTGTATCTTGTCTGTTCAATAAATTTTCCTAAATTTTGAAAATTCAAGAAATCATTGGATAGGGACTAACAGGTTATAATAATTTACGAAGTTGTAGTGGATACAAAAAGTCGAAATACGGAAGTAGTGTGAGTAGGAGGAAGAGCAATAATAATGAAGAAGCAACGACGTTGGCCACAGCAAACAGCCATGTCAATGCTAATCAAGTTGTTGGCGTTAAATCGATTGCATCAATTGACCGCGAGGGCAGTCGCTGCTACAACTGCTGCTGCTGCTACTGTTCAATTCAATGCTAAACTATTGGAAAGCCTTCAGGCACAATAACTTCCATCATTTATCGATATGTACGTACACCACGTACAAACTACCAGCCTTGCCAAACTGCAGACCATTGCCTATGATAAGCCAAGCCAAGAAATAATATTTGCATACAAAAGGTCAATATTAGTAATGAACAATCTGATTAGATGGGTCTATCAAACGTTTCGCCATCGATTTTGCGTTCACTTCAGAGATAGTGTACTCAGCTTTTGGTAATCAGATGTTATCAGAGGAAGTGATGTGATGTATGATATACTTTTATTACATGATAATTACATGTTACAAAAGCTCTCACGTTTTAGTTATAAAGATTATTCTTAAGACTGATTATTCAGAATCAAGATAGTCGTAATTGTTTTAATTAATTTCAATTTAATAAATTTATCAATTGAGTTTTCAAGTAAGAGTCCTCTAGGAAAAACTTATCTACGAGCTCAAGAATTGGCAAACAATACAAGATTAGTAAAAATTATAGAGATTGAATGAGGTCAAGTGGATACTATCATACGAATTCATTGCCAATATTCACAATCAATATAAAACCAATATAAAACATCTCATTCTGATTAGCCCAATTGACAATCAATTTCATTTGATAAATGATATGGTTGAAAATAACAGACTATTCCTAAAAGCGATGAACCCCAATTTACAGCGGTCTAATGTACTCCAAGATTACTACACAGATGTCTAGTAATCTTGAATGTACTCGTATTATTTCAGTTATACTTGCCTGATTATTATTTTTCATGGGAACTCATGTAGTGTCCACAATAATAATGTCACTGGTAATTACTACTTTGGAATCCAATATTATGATTGCTAAACAAAGATAATTCAATAAGTGAATCACTATTCTCTAATGAACCGATTTTTAGTCACATTAAAACAAAAGAGACGTTTCTCATTATTTCTGTATGAGTCACAAGTACATTGTTTCTAACGAAATTAACAATTATAAGATAAAAAAATATTGACATTTACGGCGACTCTCATCTAATAAACTCAGTTTCTTGGACAAAAAAAATGAAAGAAAATGGTGTTTTCTGTTTTTCAAATGCAAATCAAGTAGATCTCCTTGGAACGTTTTGCAGAGATGTACGTCTCGAATAAACTTTTTAATTTTTTTAAAAATTTAGGTACGTTGATCTTCATTTTGTATTATAACGGAGATACGATTGATTTCATTGGCGATGAAAATAAAAATAAAATTTATATTTACTCCAAAAGCTGGAATAGCGAACCAGTCTGACTAGAGAATCTATAAAACTCAGTTTTTATGGAACAGTGACTTTTATCTAATAAACTCAGTTTCTTGGATAACGTCCAACGGAGACCAGTATGTAACCTTGAAACTAGTGGATTGACATTTATTTCGCAAAACCAGAGAAGGAATACACCACGATTTTGAGTGACTCCCACCTTCAGGAGAAACAAAAAATGATGGGATTTAAGGAATCGAATGTTCAATAGAAATTCATCATTTTGGATTTTATACTGGAGACATGAAACCTTGATTTTTTCAAAAACGTGATTGTGACTTGTTCAAGGATATCCTACCAGACTCGAGTTTCAATTTTTACAAATTCAAACTCGAGTAATTACTTCAGTAAATACTTCACTTCAATATTTATTTTTTATGATTAATATAAAAAAGTCTATAAATAAATTTTCAATTTTACATTTCCTACTGTGGCACGGCAGCAATTATCACAAAGGTTGTCATTTAGCTCAATAGATTCTTAAAATTCAATTACCGGAATCTATTTAAATGAGAGGAAACAAAAAGGTACAAGCTTAATTGGACAAAATTATTAAAATTAAATATTAAGATAATTTTTAATTTTGTGACATATTAAAAAGAGAATTATTAGCAATGCAATTTTGGTCTGGGTATTCCCGGTCAGGCTTTGATCACACTGTACAGTGTGCATTAGTCATACTCATACAGTCAATAACTTGAATAATTACAGTCATTTACTTAATAAGACCCTCATTAATGATACGAAATTTCAATTTAAAAATATGACTGATAATAATTATTCAAATACATTTTCCGCAATATTATCTGTGAGTTACAAAAGTGAAATCCCATTTATAAAATAGAAATAATATTGTACAATATTTCAATAATATTTCATTCAACTGATCAATCCATCTACTCATATTCATCATCACGTGATTTTTTTACTTACTAATTTTTCAGTGATTGAGTTGGGATAATTCAATCTAAACAGTGGGATAATTCTAAACAGTGAGATATTCGTAGATTATTCAGTCTATACTCGTCTAATATTTGAATACTTGGAAAAAGTCTTAGTTTTGAATTTTCACTAAGTAATGTCGCAGTCGTTTCAAATGTTCCTAAAATTGAAAAAAATTAATGAAGAATTGAACAGTGATTATCTAGAATTAAATAAATGGTAGACTTTATTCAGTAAAAACTGAATAAATAGTGATGATTGACTGCTATAGTAGCAGTTCAAGAAGCCTGATTGAAGAAAAATACTAAAAGCGATTTTAATTTCAAAATCTATGAGAATTGAATACCAACGCGATTACCCTGGGTGTAACCCATCGATAGTATTTGTTTACTGACACCAGTTGATTCGATTGATAGGTTTTCCTTGCGAAGATGGAATAACGTAGAGTCTACAGAATATGGAATACTGTATATCTTTTGTACTTAACAAATAATGTTTATTAGTGGCTTTCTACAGTCTAAGTTAGCAAAGCGTGCGGTCTACTAGGTCTACATTTTGCAGCAAGCAATATGCTATAGAGTGGCGATTACCTCGATCTTTGACTTGTTCTTTGGCTCGGCGATGAGGGGCGGCGCAGCGAGCCGGTTGGGCCGGGCGGCGGCGGCAGCCACGTGCTTGGCCGGGGTGGGGACGGCGGGGGTGGCAGCGCGGACGGGCGTCGGCGCCTGGTAGAGCGCCTTGAGCGCCGTGATCCAGGACGCGCGTCGTCCCTTGCGCTGCTGCTGCAGCTGCTGCTGAGTGGGTGCAGCCGCGCCTTTCCTCTGCTTGCGCTGCTTCTCCAGCTTCAACTTCTTCAGCTGGCTCTCGACCATGGTCAACTCGTTGAGATGACTCTCCAGCATGATGGTCGGATTCTCGAGCATGGCGTCCTCGTCAGCCTCGCTCAACGACGCCAGCGGCTCGCGACGGCACGCCGACGGCGGATCCGACTCCAGCACATCTAGCGTTTGCGGAATGATTTTGAATCGGGTGTTCTTGACCACTTTGGGACTGCTGACCTTCGGCGAGGGCTCCTCGCTCTTCGAGGGCACAGTCAGTTCCAGATCGAGCGATTTAGTTTCGGCCTCGTTCGAGTGCTGCGATGCAGTCTCATGTCGGAATCCACCCCCTTCCGACTCCACCGAGTCCATTTTTTTCAAACGGGGTGGGGCCGAGCCAGGGGCCTTTTTTATCCACTCGTCCCATGTTTTCGGAGCCAGCTTTTTTATGATGGTTGTGGATGGTGAGTGCTGTCTCACCACTGTCCGCATTTCTTTCGAACTTTCTTCAGCCGAGTCCTTAGCAGGTTCAACGACCGAAGCCGAATCATCCCCTAAACTATAGAAAGATTTCGAATTGGAAATTCCATCTACTTGGCTAATATTTTGATCTACAGCAGAGCTACATGCAACAGCTTCCACTCCTTGTCCCTGTTCTTCGCTTGAAACTAAAATACAATCACCATCTTCAACAATCATCAGAATATCATCATTGGTGTGATCATTTTCGTGAGAATCGTGACCGTTCTCGTTGAGCTCCCTAGCTAAATTTACCTCGACGTCGTTCTGATTACAGTTTTCAATGGGCGACGAACACGAATTGGAGCTTTCAAGACACGCTACTCTTTCCCTTTCAATGAAAGCCTCAACCTGACGCCTACAACTGGCATCATCGTCATTTTCCTTTGTCATGATTATTTTTGGAATAATTGCTGGAGAGTCTTCATCTTTACTCAGATCAGATTCACTAATATGCAAAACATTTTTGCTGTTTTCCAATAGCTCTTGACCTAGTTCGTTGGATTTATCCTCCACTTCATGCTGTGTAACTTCCCTGTCGAAATTATTTTCACTGGCACAGTCGACGGTCACAGTCACAAGGGTTTTTTCATCAACGTCGTTTTCGTTGACAAAGTTCGTTCGACATTCGGACAACGCGCTACTGTCATCAATTTTCATGTTTTCGGTTTCAACGTTCGACTTTTCAAAGTCGACAACCGCTTCGGAGTCTGTCATGATGGTGGCGGCGGACACTCACAGTCACTCGAATCAGTCGGGAAGCTCCGATCGATTGAACCGCATCACGAATGAATTATTCACAATTTTTTCTCTGTTTCTAACGCACACTATTTGAGAGAGCCACAGACACTGTAAAGAACAAATTTTTAGATAAATATTATTATGTAAACAAAGAAGATATATATATTCTTATGAAGGCAAACACGTTGTGAAATCGACTTCAACACTGTGTAAAATTTTAGAGGTTAGGAATTTGAGAGTAAACTACGGAACGCGCGCCGCGATAGAGTCCACCCGGAAAGCGGTTTCCAACTGTTCTGACAGATGAACGGGTGGGGGGAGGCGCCGTTGATGTTTGTTGTAATCGGAATGGAGAAGGACAAGTGGTGGGGAGGGGGGAATGCCGCGGAAAGCGGGACGAGACGGTTCTTGATAGTGTTTTGAGAACGTGTGTGTTTGAAAGGATGCCAGAGAATTGGCAACGCTTGTGTGACCTGTGTTGCCACAGTGCTACACTAGCAGCAGCTAGTACTGGGTACTGGCAACTGGCCTTGGTCGGGTCGGTTGCTTTGATAGCGCTAGCAGAAGAGGGGCGGAAGACAGTAGAGATATAGGTTTCAAATACCGAGTAAATAATGTTGGAAGCAACTGCTGTCACGCTGCATGAGCAGCTAGCGAAACGAGAGCAACAAACCAAAAGCGCGCACCTCACCTTCCACTAAACCAGTACGCGACGCGACGAGCGAGCTACACATACAGTACACAAAAAATAATGATAGCTGGCGACACACAATAGCCGAGTGCCGACTCCAAGCTCCGACTGCCTAGCCGACTGCACTGGCTCTGGCAGTGAGCATAGAGGCGCAGATGCCTAGAGGGCGCGCACTCTTGGTCTTCGCCGACGACGTCTAATTAAAGAACGGAACGGCAGCGATGATCGGTGATGTCACGCGTCGTCATTCGGCGTGGCGTGGCTGCTCTATGCTGTGCTGCCAGCGGAAGCCGTAGGCAGACAAGCGCGCGCGCTCTGCCCAGTTCCGATTGGCATAATACGAATAGCAGTTTCCTGTAATGCAATCCCATCTACAACTCATGATCATTTTCAATTGACCTACTATACTGTATTTGCTCATAGATGAAAAATAGGTTTAGAAAGTTCCTAAAAAAATAAAAGATTCAACGACACTGATTCGCGATTGCCAAAAATCTTCTTCGTCTCATTTGTTTATTCACCTAAATCTCAATATTTCAAGTTGTTCACTATTGTGAATAGCATTTTTATTTTTATTTTGGCGAAATAAATATTCCAATCTATTGTTAGTTTTAATTATTCCAAGGTCTACTTTCAGTATTACTTTATTTAGTGTTAGTTTTATTAAATTGGCGCTGTATTCCAAGTTGTTACTTTTACTCCACTTTTGCAATCTAGCACCTCGACACCTGTTAATCAATGACAATGATAAAAGCAACGACCACACAGTACCAAATAAAATAAACATGTAAGACTTCGAGCCGAATGAGAGGTAGTCAATATTTGTTAATGTTTATTAAGGGAAAATACAATAATGTAATTGAAATTGAAAATGAAATAATTTTCCAATATAGCTCATATATTTTTAAACGTATTTTTCTCGTCAATTCCGAACCATGAGTAAGTTTGAAACGTTGAAAGATTTTTTCGTACGTAAACAGTAAAAAATGAATATCGTGGATAAATAACCACTACTAATTGAAAGGAATTTCAACGATTTAACGATTCAAAATACTAATTTATGAGACTCAATTGGAGATAAGATTGAAAGAATTCAATGTATCATGTAGAATGAGCATAAGTAGGCTTGGAGCTGAGAACTATGCAGTTCAAAATATTTTTCAAATTGACAATTTTCAAAATGATAACCACAGACTAAAAATGAATCAAGAAAAAATATCCAATTACATTCTACGAACAGCAGACGCTACTGAGTTACTATCACATCTATAGAACCTCTTGGAAAAAGTGTTTCTATAAAGATAATGAAAGAAAATGAAAGGATAATGAAGATAATCTGAGTTTCCATTAACAAAGAAAATGGAAACGAATTTGATCATGATAGAGACGATTTTCGACTGGAACTTTGATTAATTATTGCGATTTCTACTTGACGTTTCTGACTGTAGGATGAGAACATTCAGAACGTCAGAAAACAAACTCAACAGGTGGGAAGGGCAATCCATCAAATGTGCAAGCCCAATGCATTTCGGCTCGATAAATTATTTCGGTTCTCACACCTTTTCAACCCTGGCGAAAGCTGGCAGAAGGTTTTCTACTTATTATATCAACATTATTGCAACTGTATACAGTACAAAGATTAGTTTGGTACTATGAACAAATGAGGAAATACGAATAGAATAATCTACTGAATAATTATTGAAATGAATTATAGAGTATTTTGAGGACTGTATCCTCGAAGATGAGGAAAAACAAGGAAATTTAATAATAGGATTGCCAAAGGATTTTCTCGGCAATTTTCTCATCCTTCTTGTTTTTAGAATTCATTTTAAATGCTCCAAGACTTGATTTAATAACGCCAAGATTAAAATTTGAATGCAAATGAAAATTTGGGAAGTTAATGATTTACGCAATTTATCTAACAAACAATTGAAAAAACTGGGAAAATTGAAGAGACAATCTATTTACCATAAACGACTAATCGAGTTCAAGCCGTAAAGCAGTGAAACTCCAGTTTTTCGTTTGAACAGGGATCATTTTCAGAGCAAGGATGAAACGTGACATGGTTAATATTCAGACACACTGCAAGCGACTAACAGCTAATTCGAATTAAATTTTTCTGTACAGTCTTCAAGAGAAAAAGAACTAGTTTCATTCTGAAACAACGAATGCACTAATTAATTTGGAGCACACTGCTGACTCTGACAAAAATAGCGTTCTCAAGCTTATAAGAGTGATTAAAAAGAGCTAATGTAATTAGGCGCACTTGTCATGAGAGCATTGCACTGCAGAGCATGGCCAATGGAGTGAAGGCAGATAATTCAATCATAAATAATGCAAACTCCGATTAAATATAAACATGAGAGCAGAGAAAGATGAGAATCAAATATAGTAGCTCATAATTATTCATGTAGAGTCCCAGAATTTCTAGTTTTCTTCAACGAAACTTTTGACACGACCATGCAAATTGGTGTGCAATTCAAAGTGAACTGACGCGGAATAACATGATAAAAAATCCCAAACCAATAATTCAGTAAAGATGAGGGTTACAGTGTTACAGGTCGCATCAAGAGCTTTCTAGCTCAGACCACAGAATAGGAGAGAATCTCCTATTAAATAAATAGGAGAATCTCTCCTATTCTGTGCTCAGACTAATTACTGGCTTACATCCAAAACTTGATTTCCAAAACCTATTCTTTGAAATCTTCTTTTAGTGTACTGGGATTTATCTAAGAAATTTTCATCTAGAAAATATTTGAATTCTCTGTTGGATATTTAAATTTATTCAAAGTCTCTGTTGGATATGGAATTTGTGAGATGAGAACAAGCAAAGACTGTATTGGCGAAAGTACGTTCTACCCTAAGATAAAAATCTCAATTTCAAGTAGATCAGAAACATCATTTTAATTTCATACCGGTTTCAAACGTTATTCAATAGCATTTAACCTGTACTATATTTTAACGAAAAGTCTATCACCGATCAACTACATGACAACTAAAAAACATTCAATACTTCGGAAACTTTCTTTCTTGCTAAGGGCAATGCGCAAAAATAAGCTCTTGATTGGCTCGTGGGTAATGGGAAGGACAATGATGAGAGATGAAAAAGTATGACAGATGAACGAATTTCCATGAAAAAAAATCTAGAAATACCCTCGAAAGCTTTCAGATTGATGGCCAATGCAATGCCGGAACGATTTGTAAGATTGGACCCCACATGAATGTGCATGATGCCCGGGAGCGGTGGACCAGCAAAACAAATCACAAACCCACTTCGGGTCGCCGGTGCACAATTTTTCACGAATAGAAAGTAGACGATTGGCAACTGGCTCTGTTTCACACGCAAATCTCAGTGAACGCTCGCATAAATTTCCCCGCGAGGTAATAACGCATGGAAATTCGAACTCTCTTGACACGTAAGCACCGTCAAACAAACCCGTTCTACTGGTTGCAGTTTCAGTTCAAAGTAGATGATCTATAGAATCCTCGTTCTGTCTACTCGCAAAAATTGAAATCGCACAAGTTTCTACGGCGTAATTACTGTGACTGTTTTCAGCAGTTTCCCCAACACTTGCCAGAAAACTCCAATTTCTTCCCTAATGAGTTATTTTCTGAGAGATTAACTTGTTTGCTTTCAACTCGTTCTCCTAAGATATTCAGGCGAGCGAATTTCGAAAAAATCAACTATTAAACTCTGTTAATGACAGCTTTGATCTATGAATCATACCACTAATATTGATCTAGACAATTTTTGAAAACGATAATTAATACATTAATGTAGTGAAATTACATTTAGTAATTATGATATCATAGTTGGCAGATCTTATTTCTCTTTTTCAGAAACATTATGGTAATTAGATCAACAGATATCAAGTGAATAAGTGAATAGGTTGATGATATGAGATCATTTCATCATCTCTATTATACCAAAAGTCCAAAACATATACTAATCCTGGTCAACATGTCGATAAAATGAGATTTATGAACTCATTCATGATTCATGATTGCAGAGTACAGATCAGTCGATGTTACAGCCTATTAACGCGAATGTGGTGTTAACAGTCGAAGATATAGAGCTTGTCACATTTATAATACAATTGAAACTCAAGCTATTGAAGTCATGAATTACTGCCAAAAATTCAGCTCAATCTTGATTATTTCGAAATAAAATATATAAGTTTTCTCAGAATTTTATCTTTATTGGCAGCCTAACTAATCAAAATTATGACTTGAAATTCCAACATTGAACAATGCAATTACGTTTTCTTTCATATGTTAAATGATTATATGTACTACACAAATTGCTTCACTCATATGAGAGCCGTGGCGAATACCATTAGGCTAGGCGTACACCGGTTAGTCAAGACAAGACGAGATTAGTCACAGTAATTCACATACTTGCTTATGAAGCAGCACACACTGATACAATGACTAATTGGTGTGTGTTGCTTCATAAGCAACTATGTGAAGTACTGTGACTAAACGTGACTAATCTCGTCTTGTCTTCTCTTGACTAACCGGTGTACGCCTAGCCTTAGCTTCGAATAATGGCAGTCATCAGTTACGTCAAAACTTCAGAACACTCTTGTTATGACATGACATTCCTGTTAACATCTCCATGTTGTTTAATAATTCGCTTTCCATCCTCAAACTTATTTCTTATTCAGTTCACGAGAACAGGGAGCCCTTGACGCTACCATTCAATGCTGAACTTCCATACATTAGAAACTGAAAGAAGCCTATACGATACATGCAAGTTGTTGTTTGGTTGGTGATAGGCGGGCGGCGTTGACCTTGCCAACATTCCATGATAGCATACTGATGATAACACTCGGTCATGTAATTCAAAGTTCTATCATTACTTACAATTACTGAAATCGCTTAAACAATGAACGGATTCGGTCAATTTATTTCCTTATATGGCTTCGTACAAAAAAAACATACAATTGATATGAAATCGCTCTCTTGAAAAACTAGTTAGAGTATATTGGGCAAAGATTGATATAGGAGTAAACAAGAACCTCAGTTGACACAACTTTCTCAGTGAGCCCAGTCGTCCCCTGGAACCGTTTTTGTCAGAAAGCGTCCGATGTCCGAAAAGCTAACCATTTGATTCAATGTTAGCATTTCGGTCGTTTTCTGACAAAAACGGTTCTAGTGGACGACCAGGCTAATACATGATATAGCAAAAAAATAGAGGAGGTTCGTATACATGATTGACGAGGTTAACAACAAATTTACTAAAAGCTAGAAATAAATTGGAATTTCACTTGAAATACAGACAACGCCTGAGAATCGAAGCCTGAAGCTCTTGCTTTTGCGTGCAACATTATATTTCCATCAGTTTTTCACATCAATTATGCATGAGAAATTGTACAAGGGGTTCCAAACACACTATCACATGTTATTATTCACGCCTATGTTGGACTTCAAGGGAACAGTATTTGAAGCTTATTGATTACTAAAAAATAACCAGTAGATCCAACAGAACCTTTGAAATTCAATTGAGCACTACTATAAGGCTAGGCGTACACCGGTTAGTCAAGACAAGACAAGACAAGATTAGTCACAGTACTTCACATAGTTGCTTAATATGAAGCAACACACACACCGATTAGTCATTGCATCAGTGTGTGCTGCTTCATAAGGAACTATGTGAATTACTGTGACTAAACGTGATTAATCTCGTCTTGTCTTGTCTTGACTAACCGGTGTACGCCTAGCCTAAGTGTGAGTTTACAAACCTGTTATCAAATTTTGAGAGTGCATCAGCTAATTATTATTGAAGAATTCAAACCACGTCTATTTGTCTGGGCAAAACAAAAAGAGAAACACCAGTAAGCCATCAATCATTTACAAAGGAGAGGGCAACCGGCTTATGCCCCAAACTGTTCCTCTTCCAATTTATTCTAACAGTCCTAATTCAGGTTTAACTGATAACAGGTTTATCATGCACCAAGAAAACTCGGGAAAACCATCTTGTTGAATTAGTTCGCTAATTACTTAATGAATAACCAGTGCTGTAGATGAAAATATTTGAATAAGACGTTATCAAAGTTACGTGCGTTGAAAAATGTAATTAAACAATGAATTAGTTCCATTTCCATAACATATGGGAATCTGGTTTCAACCGCTATGACCTTGGTAGGAACGAACAGACAATCAGTCTACAATTTCCTGGCTGATAATAAATAAGAATCAAGCTGTGTTACAACATAAAATTTACATTCCAATTGATGATGTCCGATGGAAAACTACCTGAGTAAATAGACACATTGATACGTAAAACAAAAGCCTGTTTACGTCAGTTATCTAGTCAATTGGTACAGGCTGGATAATTAGTCAAATTGGAAGGTAGAAGTAATACAATGACACAAGAAACTTTTTTCGAATTTCAATTTCAAACTACCTGCACTACAGAAAAGTTGGAGATGAGACTGAATCAAATTTTCCAAAAAGTTATGAAATTTCATTGGAATTATCTGTTGATAACCTGACATATTATTCAATAAGAATAGCAATCATACTAATATTTTTCCGATATGTCATTCAACTGAAAAGATAATCTGGCCAACTAGAATTGAGATCGTGTTCATTTAGTGGAGTAGACATGGTAAATGTTTTATCTGGAAAAGGCTGCACTAATTAAGAAAGAATACCGTTAATGTCGATAGGGTGTAATCAATAGAGCATTTTGACATCTAGCCTGAAAAATTTGAACTTCGATGATAAATAATAGTGTCTGAGGGTGGAGCGGACCAAAGTCTGAAGCAGTCTGAGAAGAAACTGCACAGATTTTGAAGCATCAAAAAGGAAAATGGATTCATTGAAGAGCTCATGTATGACTATACTGTTAATATAATATTATTACGGTTACACCGAATTGAAGAATAAATAAAAATTTGTAATAGAATTTTCAAGACAAAAGAGTCAATCCCTATAATAATCCAATGATATTCCTCTAAATAATCATGAATATTATACAATCATTGAAAAAAATCTGGAAAGATTAGGACTCGTTTTCTATGTAACAGTTCGGAACACCGGATTTGAGAATAAATACTAATCTGTAATAAAATTTCAAAGGCAGAAGGTTCAATCCTTGTAATGGTTGAAGAATATTTCTCTTAATAACCAAGAGTTCCCTTCAACTGTCATGAGGCTAACACATGACTTAAGCAATAGAAATTTAGTAGCCTACAATATCGCATTATTTTTTGATGAGCTGAATATGGCAGGACTAATTCGAGGGAATAGCGTCATTACTCCCATATCATCTGGATGGATGTTATTCATAACCACTCAAGCTATTTGATGCTCGGTATTCAAATTGGTTAATAGCTCGCCAACAAGAACAAGCGAATTGAGGATAACAAACAATTTATCTCGGTTCACGTGTATCAACAAGTTACAAATTGGCAACTTCCCCCCCCCCCCTAACTCACAGTCCTACTACATCTAAGCCCAAAACGCTACACTTTGAAGTTCAAGCTTGATTAACAAGGGCTCAAAGGGACAGTGATGATTACGTCTAAAATCAAATATTGAATACTTTTATAGTAATTGAATGTTTCTATTAATATATAATTATAATTATTATAATATAGTTATTCTATTAATATGTTAAATACTTTTATATTAATTGAATGTATATTTTCAAGATAATAACAATGTTTAGTTTTTATTCTTATGATTAAAAAATCAAAAGGAAATGTGACATGCATTCTAGATTACAACAGAGGATATACTTTCAAAATAAAATTTAATTAATTAATAAAATTTAATCAAATAAAATTTGAAATATAATTTCAAAAGAAAATCTTTTTCATACTGAATCATCATGATCAAAGTTCTCATTATACTTCCAGAATGGCTAAATTGAAATTTTCTCTTTTCTATCAATAAGATTAATTATTAATCCAGAAGTCACTATAGTAAAAGTCACTATAGTAGAAGTCACTATATAAAAGGCAAATGCACACAGCGACCACATAGTAGAACTACTACTATGTGGTCGCTGAATGCACACTTATAGTGTTTGCGTCCATCAATCTATAGGAAAAGAATCAATTTGAATTTATTTAAAATGATCTTGTTTTAAATTCTTCTGTTTCAATTTGATTTGAAATTTTATTGAAATCTTTAAAAAACGAACTGAATCAGGAAGAGGGAAATACTACTGTCAATGAAGAAAATTTCAATCTATCAACACCTACATTCATTAATAGTTCATCTAAAAATATCACATTCACAAGTTCACGTGAATTCCACTATGAAGGACCATCCCAGAACATTTGATCATTCAATCATCAACAACGATCATTCAACAATCATCTTGTTTGTTTTCCTGGGAATCTTATTTGGAGATTGTTCTCTTCAGGGACCACTCGACGAAAATCATCTCGAATTGGTATCGAAAAATAGAAACAAGTGGGCCGAGCACAATACCTTCCAAAATGAAGCCAAACGAGACGTGAATCGAATTCTCTTCGTGGAACGAGTATCGACATTATGAGACACGAGGAAAGAAAAGTGAATGAAACCCTAGTTTCCCTGCCTGGCAGCTCGGTGCCACCCTATTTTGGCAGCCATCTGACAGTCCCTGCACTGCAAATGGCAACTCCTCAGTGCGAGGCGAAATCCCCCTCCACCCCCACACAGCAGTAATTTAATTGACGCCAATTTTTCCAATCAAACTTGTTATTGCACACCCATCGCCCGAGCTAGTTAATTTGTTGCAATAACAATTCCGAGTACTATCCCACAGCTTAATTGGATTGTTTAAAATGATTTCTACCTACAAACTACTAAATATTGTCATTTAATTTTCAATATCAAGGTATTGCAGGGATTAAAATGATTAGAGGAACCCACGAGAATGTAATTTGAACATGTAAAAATTTTAAATATTGGTACCTAGCGATTACTCACATGTAACAAGAACTACGAAATTACATTACATCTGGAGCTTTTATCGGAAACAAAAGAATCAAGGTAATATTTCTACACTAAAGCACTATATATGTATGAAGTAGTATTACGTGAACTAGAAGAAAATCAAGAATTAACTTCCAACCACAATTGAACTGGTATCTAATTGAAAATGAAGTAACTTGATTGACAGAATTAGTAGAGTATGATTGATTAACAGTAAATGATTATTAAGACTTGATAAGTCTTGAACTGTAATGAATAACTGGACAATATTAATCGTCATTCACTGAGCTGATAATGACGAGAAAAACAGAATTACATGTAATTACTGTATTATTAAACTAAAATTAATAATTTCTATCAATTTCATAAACTGATACATTTTTTGCTTGATTCTCTAGAACCAAGCAATTATTCTCACCTATTTCACACTCTTGGAAGCTGGTAAACAAACCCTTTTATCACATACTTCTTCCCTTGAAAAATATCGCACCCCATTTTAGCGAATCTTTTAAATTTTCTGAGGCCTCCACTAGTGAATCTGATGCATACTTTCACAAATGATAGCTATTATCACGGGAAATTACCAAAATTTACAGGACGGTATTCCCTCTAATCAAAACAAAACCCAAACCTCTTTCCAACACATGGCTGCCTCGAGTGAATGATCTACATTCAAAAGATGGCTTCTATGTTTTGGAGATGGTAAACATATGTTCAGTGACACATCTGGCACTTGAAACACATATTTTGGAGCACCACCAATAGAATCAAGGAAGCAGTGAATCTCAATCTACATTGAAGAACTTGTATGGTATTAAATCAAATCAAAACCAATAATACTTCTTACAATCAAATCAACAAATTAAAAGAGGTTTATATATATTATTAAAAAAAGCTAGATCATGTAGTAAGTTGGGGGCCGATTTGATAAAACACCATTTTTTAATTAAGTGGACAATGAACTTGGCAACTGTTAGTTGAAAAAGATTATAGAAAAATAATTTGCGAGTAATTGATAAACTTATGAACTTTTACGAAATCGTCTAACTTGGAAATGAATGCTTCAGCAAGTTGAGTCAATCTTGGTACTGTATAAACTTTACTAATTCGATAATTTTTAACGACGTGATTGAATTAGTTCAAAAATACTATTTCAATACTGAAAAACTTTGAAAAAAAGTTTTGGAAGGATAGTGGGAAATATAAGCTAGGTCATACGGTAGTAGAAATGAAGAAAGTTTCTTATCATTTTCAAAATATTCTTTAGAAATGCAATTGTTTTAAAAATTCATAATGAAGAGAGCAATCTCAATTCACTCTGAAAATAATTCTCCGGATTTGAGATAAAACGGCCACCGACATCAGTGAACTTCTTCATTCTCAAGTGAAAGCTTTCTACATTTTGGGAGTTGAATGGAGGAAATCGACAGCAATAGAGAGAGCTTTGATAGTGATAGAAACGAGATCACAATAATTTTTCAACCTTTGACTGTATTACGACTTTATCAAATGTTGACAGACTTGGCAACTGTGTAACGTTATCGCTGCCTGCACGAACATCCACATCTACATCACGCACGAGATTACTTGCAACAGTCAAATGCAAAACGTGATCACGATCCATTCAAAAGTTTCAATACAGCGTCGCCTATCTATTTCGCTTGCAAATCAAATTATTGTTCAAATAAGCATACCACAGTACTTGTTTGAAACCATTCAAACAAAACTTTCATCACAAATGTTGAATCCATTTTCCAAACTGAATTACAGAGTAATCTTATTCCAAGATCAGTTACCACAATTGGGAATAAGCTGAGTTACACTAATAATTAATAAAAAAATCTTTCATTTGCTAAAAAATATCATGTTAGACTGTACCGAGGAGTAAAAATAAGACTAGTTTCCAATTCAACCGACGAACAATGACGTAATTCACGTAACAAAGCTGAATAGTGAATTTATTGCAAAGGTGACGTCAGTTTACGGCAGGCGAATGTAACTGGTTTTTATGCAATCGGCCTTAGAACCAATATTACCTTAAATCAGCATTTTAAGGGGTCAGATATTGAAAGTTACTTAAATACTGATAATAATTTCAATTTGAAAACGCATGGAAATTGATATGAAACTCAAAATATTTTCTTTTTTCTATATGGAGTGGAAAATTCGGAAAAACGTTCATTGTTGAAGGTTTAGTCCCGCCTTTTAAAAAGCGAATCATCGTTCATAATTTTGAAAATTTGTCAAAACATTGCCTTATAGAAATGATAATATTTTTGAATAACTTATTCAATGCCCCAATATTTCCGTTATTTAGTATGGAAAAATAATTCTAATCTAAATAGACTCGGTTGTTGCCTCTAGAACTAATAAATGAAAGCTAAATCTATTTTTTAAGGACGGTAGCAAAGAGGAACTAGATCGTAGAACTTGCAAATGCATGGAAATGATCTCATTGGGCTATAAGATTCAAGACCTAAAAGAATTCCTATTCCTTTAATCATGCTTTGACGAGGATAAAATAATATGGGATCAGTTTCACTGGTTACAACATACTTGACTTTAAATATTGATACCCGTGGATCGGCTTCAAAGTAGAAATCCTACGTTCGGAGCCCAGGATCCTTACCTGAAACAAATAAAAAATATATTAGTGTTATCACATACTAAACAAGAATAAATAATCAACATAGTGTCACAGTGGTTTTATAATGTACAAAATGAAGTGATAACGTTATTGATGAAGTTAATATTGGGAATTTTTTCAACTAATCTTTAATCAATGAACCATGACAAAGAAATACTACAATTAATGTAAGAAAGATTGAGAGAATCATGATAAATTTCCGTCGAAAAGAAAAATAATTATAATCCTATGGTTAGCCCCATTCAACTTTGGTATAGATCAATAATAACAGCATTGTCAATGTAGTACTGTATGTAGTCAAGTACGAGGTCGAGGTGTAGCTGGAAAGTGTAGAAGAAGAATTTTACTCCTTTTCTCTCTGAATGAGTATGTAGGTAGGAACATGTAGGCAAAATATGAATGAATATACGCAAAAAATATTGTTCTACGTTTAGCTCTGCACTCTGCGCTGAAGGTCAAACAGAGAAGAGGAAAACGTAAAAAGAAACCTAGCCGTGCCATCTAGCGGCAAACTACGAAACCTTCAAGTAGTCAGTGCATCACGTGACAAACGCGATCGACAAACTAGGAAACTACAAACACAACACGCATGCAGTACAGGCACACCACATCACACTCAGTTCAACAATATAATTTTATTTCGGCGCCGCCCTGCCTTCACGATATACACACACTACAAACACTGCAAACTTGTGTAATTCAATCTAACAACACCATTCTTCATCACATCCAAGCACCTCTATCCGACCATAATGTCAATATACTAGTAGGTGATAGATAGGCAAACACAAGAAAATGTTCCAAATACTCCAATGTTCCAAATGTTCCACACCACTCAAGGTTTCGATGTCGAAGTAAGTTAGACATAACAAAACTGAAGTAGAAGTAACAAAGTCTGGGAACAAATTGGAAAACCACTATTTTAATGATAAAAAAATATTCCCAACATATGGGTTGGACAAGTATAATTTGAAAAGTATAATAGAAATAACCAGTGATGTTCAACATGAATGGGCAAAGTTTGGTCAAGAGTGAAGATATAAGCTATTGGTGAGACAAAAGTAATACAATATAGTGAAGAAAATTTCTCAAGCATGATAGATTCAATCATTTTTCGAGTGCACTGTTTCAACAGTGAAACAGGTTTCTTGAGTTAGTGCACAAGCACACAATGAAAATTCAATTAGTATCATTATCATTTCGTTTCACTTTGAGAGAACATACTCAAGGGCCAAACCGGACGTAACACTTTCAGGGAATTGTTAGTGTCATCTACTGGCATCACCAGCACACCACTTGGACTTGGGAGGAACCTGAGCCAACCACTCTTACTATACCCGGCGATGGTCAACTCATTAAAATACCGTTTCTCGATCGCGACAACCAACAATTCTCCAGTGATAAATATTACGCTTTCCAGTTACTCTACAGGTAGGTTAGTACATGGTCACTGCATTATCAACATAAATACAAGAACAACACTTTCACCCAGAAACAAGACTGCTTTCAAGGTTGTTACAAGTTTTAAATACAATACTGAACTGTAACAAATCTAGTTCCAGTAGCTTGGAACAGATCAAATATTCAGATTACACTATTCAGATTACACAGCAATAAGCTTATATTATAAACTAACTTTATTATAGTAGTGGCAAGGTAAACTACAATAGTTTTCAAATGTCATAATTTATGAAATTGATAGCTGTTGAGAAGGCGAACAAAAATTGATGAGGCATTAATTATTTTCAAGTCGGTCATGTACAACACATCAAGAAATCATCACCAACTCCAACTAAAAAAAAAGAAAAATGGAAAAAAATGACCACTTCCACCCAAAACTGAGAACCTCTAGCACATAGCACATATCAAAATCGCAAATGAAAACTTTACTTTCTAACAAACACTCTACCAAAATTCTGTGAGTCTATATTACATTCCAATAAGTTTTTTAAAATGGGTTTTAAATAAAAATCTCTAATCTGATATTTCATGTATTTAAATTTCATTATAATGCTGTAGTTTAGACTTCATTGGATTTGGCGTTATTTTTTGAATTGTCTCGCAACTTCTGTCTCTCCTCATACATTTTATATCAAACGAATTATATCTCAATAAAAAAAAAATATTTCGCCTCAATTACATCAGGTCCGTTTCTAATTCCTTTATTACACGATTTCAAATCATCAGGGAAAAGTTATTTTGAACACAATTTTCATCATTATAATACTACATTTAATTGAACTAGGTTGAGAAAATGCTATTTTATGTATTTCACACACACACTACATAGACCAATTTCCATAATTAGGTCCTAGTACTCCTGGGATGTGCATGTTTCCTGTTTATTTTGGAAATTATAAACGACGAGTGAGTTGTGAAAAACAGAGACGTCCTAACAAAAGTCCAACCTCTCTAGTGGTAAAAATTATTGATAAGTTATGTGAAAAGCAAGAAAACAAGCACTCAACTGCAATTGAATGAAACAACATAGAGTGAAATTACCTGACAAGGCCACAATACTATCACATTGCAAACCAGCCTTGCTCGAAACATTACTAACACAACATGATAGTGTTAATCTCATTTAGTTTACCTCCTCTAGTAAATGCCAGAATAAACAGTACAGCCATTAGAAATAATGAAAAAAAATAACTCTATATTCCAACTCAATTCCCTCATTCAAATACTGTACAACAAAATGCTTGTTTGTAAATACAATACTATTACTAAAGAGCTGAATGCCCCAGAGGCTTCAATGGCACACTTGAAGACATTTTCTTAATGACTGACCAAGCAAAGCTGTGGTTAGAAAATTTGGACATTTCCTTATAATATGAATCATGATCACTTGGAGGAGAATAGTACCTTCAATTAATGCAATACGATATATATATATATACTAAAGAGCTGGTTATACAATAACCATTATAATAATTATATACTATTGTAGTAATGAAAAATCATAATGATTCTAATCCGAAATTGAATGGATAATATTGAGGAATGTAGGAGTTCCGGTTTTCAGTTAGTAGGCCTTTGCAAAGATAACACTCAATCCAATTCAACGGAGAGACTGCTTTCTTTTAAATTAACATTTCTATTTCAGTAGCTACTTAATACAGTATCGTTAGCTATGATTTTAGTGTAAAATGTTACTATTGCTGTTAAGCCTACTGTAATAAGTAACGCACAAGTATAGGCGTTTACTGTGAAGATAATTACTATGAAGACTGCTTTCACTACACAGAGCTTACCAAAAACTTGCAGAACATGTTCACGCCATAAAATGCAACAGCATAAGGCAGATTACGTTGTTTGTTACAGCTTCCTGGTCGGGTAAAAGCAATTAACAAGGAGAATATTGCTGTAATAGATCCTGATGATGGCCCATTTAATGCTGCTATGTAAAATATTTTTAAAAAGCAACACAACACAACGAAAAGAAATGCACGCGATTCAAAATATTAATCCAGTTTCGGAGATGATGGATCACATACCACTTGTCTAATCATTTTGCTTGTTACATTTTAGGTGATGGCATTTATTCGTAGATTAAAAACTAATTAATATCGGTTTAAAAACAGAAATTCTGACAAATTTATTGACAACAAACATCCTCTCTTATAAATTCAAGTTTAGTTTCAGAAAAACTTTAGTAATGATAAAATACTATTTTTGATTCATGATTTTTATTATTTAGCGTACAGCTTTCGTCAGTGGGGAGACACGAAGGTTCCACCTCTTCTTGTATAACCTAATTCCACTTATGATTAAGTTTTATCCATTTTTCAGAATGATTTCGAATTTTGAAAAAAGTTCTTTTTTATACATGCAAGTCCAAAAGTTCGTAATACGTTTTTAGAAGTTTGTGAATGTTGAACTTCAAATTTAGAGCCTGAAATTAATGTTATGTTCAATTTTTGTCATGAATTTGAATATTAATGAATTGAAATATGAGAGATACTGATACTGAGAGAGGGGATACTGAATTATAAATAAACCACTTAACAAGACTTTTTCTCTCTTCCACGTCACTTTTCATTCATTGTTAGAAGTGACGTGATTTCCTGCAGATTATTAATCTTCCTGCAGATTAACATTCATTGTTAATCTGCAGGAAGACACAGTATTTCAGTTTTCGTTGAAGAATCAATGCGTTAACTGCTAAAATTAATAATAAATTATTCATTGATCGTCTTCCAGATTTTCCAAACATTTTTACCCGTCAAGTAATTTAAAATGAACTTCCAACATTTAAGATGTTATTTTCAGATCTATTGTTTTAAATTTGAATTAAAATGTTATTTTATCCATTTGATGAATACACTTTAATTTTGAATGCACCATGGTAATTAGAATACAATTCTATTTACTCTTACGTTATTTGGGAATTAAGAAAATTTAAATGAATTTTGGCCATAGATGAGCTATTCATGAAAATAGATTAATGGTGCAATGGTCTGTATAATAACCACCAACGAGAAAAAAGGTGGGAGAACCAAGTAGCAAAAATCCATAATTTGGAGCATGACTTCAGTTCAAAGTGCAGAGACCGGCTTGGTAAAACGTGATAAAGTCGACATGGGAGAAGTGGAGGGATCGTCGCCCTAACCTCTTGTGCCAGGTAAGGTTATTTAAGCATCATGAGGCCAACATGCGTGCCTTAACAAGGAGGCGTAGCTCACAAGTGTCACTAGCGTGGTTCGTTTACAGCATGAAAACGTAGTCGACGCTTGATATGCGTAACAACGCCCCAAGTTTTTAACCTGTGCAAAGTTCTCGGATAAATCTCCATACCAGCAAAAACTAATAGTGTGAAGTTTATATGGAATCTGATATTAAAAAATTATTCAATTTTTTTTGGCGTATGGAGAGGCACTCTCACACTGTTTTCACCGGAGTTTTAAGAGAAACTATATAACATTTCTATGAGTAATATACAGTAAGTTGTGCAGTTGATTGCTTGTGCTTGATTATTTCACCATACAAGCAGACTAATTACTGATACTGATTTTTAGAAATGATTGTAGAGAAAAATTTAGTATGGAGTTGATAATTTCAGGCTCCTTGGAAACATAAATTTTATAAAAAAATATATATATGTACATAAGTGATGATCTTTATTATTTTGCAAAATATGTACAGAAATTCAACGTGGTAAAATGTAGGAATTTCAGCCATTTTTTATTCTCAACTCTGAGTTTGAACTCTATGGTTCGTATCCACCATCTCCATTAAAACTATGTCTGACAAAACCTAGTTTTAATTTTGTTCAAATTGAAGATTTTTAGCGAATTTCAAGTTTAACCCGTTAACAATATTTTTTATTTAGTTTAAACCAAAATACCGTGAATTTCAAGTTTGAACCGTTAAAACTAATTTTTGTTTAGATTAAACCAAGATACGGTTTGACAAAGCTTGGTTTAGTTTAAACCAAGAAGCCTATCTCTCTAATTAAACTGTAAAGCGGAGTAAAGAAATCCAAAAGAAAGTTATTATTGAATGGCGTGGAGAAATGAATTCATCCACATATTATATGAAGCGGTGAAAAGTGATATGGCTTCAGACAAGGAGGTTGAACTCTCCAGGGGTGACACATCAAGATAAATGGAGCCGAGAAAAGTCGTTAAGTTCACTGAGCATACAGATGCAGACATGACGTGTGGAAAAACACTTGAGCTGGGAGAAGGAGGAGAGGAAAATTGAGCGAGATGCAGGAGGGGGAGAGGAGGCCTTGAATTACAGGAAACGTCGACCAAAGTTCGTGTTGTAACAAATGGGCGAGGAGGAGTAATCACGCTTTACAACTTAAGCATCATGTAATGCATTACACATCGTTTATCAACTTAAAGGGTGGCAGATTAGATTGAATCGGTATCAAGCTGAAGCTCGGCACACGTTTGAATTTTATACGAATTTCAATGGAAACTAGCTTCTTAGTTTTTGTCAGTTCTGTGTTCAAAAACCAAATAAATCAAGCAGCAACGTTAACGTTGAGCAATATTAATAACACGGACAAAACTTCCTTGTCGGTTGACTATGAATACTATGATCGTAGTTCGTGAGAAGTTTATTCAGCTTTGAAACTCTCAGCTTTATAATTATTTTCGCGCAACTAGCAATAGGAAGAAAAGTTTTTATGGACATTTCTCTTCTCCCAACTCTGAAACTATTCTTACAATAAGAATGGACTATTAAAACTCAATCAAAAAAAGGTATTCAAAGCATCATAAGACAATACTAATAATTTGAATAAAATATCTGACTATTGTAACATTATTTTGAACAAATCAGTAAGAATTCTGGCATTCTAATCTTGAATAATATTTTTTAGACAGTTCATGAATTCAAACAGAAAGCATCATTGCAGTGAAAATGTTCATTTATCTCAAAGACTGAACGTTGAATTATTGATAGACAATAGCAGATATAATCCATTCATTCCATATATTTGATTAGTCTATGATAATAGTAAAATTTTGAAGAGATATGGAGTTTCCAATTAACTCAATAATTGCAGTTAAACTCCTCTTTGAAATAAAAGTTCATAACCATAACCGACCTTTTCAAGGAATTTTCCCGAAACTTCTTCCAAACTTGAACAAAATGTTCTGAAGTATGTCATTACTTTTCACACAAACTCCAGTTTCTTGTAAATTCGTCAGCTTACCTAGTTCAGTTCACTTGAAAGTTAATGAGGGAGACCAAAAATTGTACAATCAGCCAATGGTGTTCTCTACAGAATTCACATTGGCTGACAGCCAAAAGCGGTAAAGACACGTGAGTGCTCGAGGCTACAGAGTAGTAGATAATTCTGTTACAAAATCGGGCTGATACAAGTTCTAGTAAAATATCGGTTTGCAGGAATCACCTACAACGATTTCATTATCGAGCCAGTCTAGTTTATAGAAACAAACAATGTTTGACAGGTTTGTGTGACCGCTATCAGTAACTGTCTTCTGTTTTCCAGCACTGTTCCGCTCGAATGACGGGCGATAAATAAGCGTGCGGATTAGCCAGTAGAAAACGAAGGTGAGCACACAGAGGAAGAGCGTCATCATCGAAAGCAAAAACTGGTCGAGAGGAACGCAAGATGAAGATGATGATGGGTGAAGCAAGAGGGCTGATAACAAAAGAGGACGACGCTGTGTTGTGTGAGGGGAATTCCTTTCATGCTGCATATCACATCAGACACGACGATCTACGGACTTACAAAGTAGTGTTGGAATGAAGTGGTTGCAGGAGGAAGTGAGAGAAGATTGAAAGAAGAGGAGAGATTGAAAAAGGAGAAGAGATTGAAAAAGGACGAGAAGAAGAAAGGGTTAAGATGTTGGGGAGGTCGTTGCAAAGGAATGCGGGTCGGCTTCCACCAGCAGGCGACCTTCCTTCTGATTCAACGTCTCCTCACTATCATAATTCAACAAGGATCACAAGGAGAATGCCGGACAGAGAAGAAGGGAGGAGATAAGTGGGAGGCGAGCGCCGTCGAATCATCCTCATAGAGGCGAATATCCTGTGATCCCCTCTCCCCACCACCGTACGATCCCCACTACCAGGGACCAAAAAGAGTGAGCGAGGTTTTTTCTTTGGACGCGCAACGGGTATGTCGATCCAGCCAAAGTCCACTCGTCTGGACCAGAACTCTTTGCTTCTCCACATTCTTCCGTCTGTTGTTCATTGCTCCGAGGTTCCCATGTCTTTGCCTAGCAGCACCAGCATCTTTCAAACACAGTAATTTGCTATGCAAAAGCAGTGTTCAGTAGATCCTACCAAACGAAAATTGATAAATAAAACGGTAATGATGATTGGACTATCTTGTCTTGGTATTGATTGATTACTAATATGTAGTATTTATTGAACTAAAAATGAGGATTTTGATATTTTCAATTACACACAGATTAACCGATGATCCGTCTTTAATGACTGACAAAATATATTTAAATGAAATAATTGATTTAATAGATAAATTTGAAAGTTATTTCTACGAATACGCTAGACGTGAATACATACCACGATCAACTACGATAACTGTATTATAACTAAATAGCTAATTGGTACTGAGAAATATTACTCAAACATGAAGAAAAGGGCCGATGTGGGAAGTTAGGAACTGTATAAACTTCTTAAATAGATGGGGAGAATAGGAAAAAAACTGTAGTTTTCAACTATTATAAAAGTACTTTTTTTTAAATGAATTTATACGAAGAAGAATTATAAGTTTCAATTAGAATTGATTGAAGTTATTGTTGCTTCATCGAAAAAACTACACTTTTATTAGCAGTAAATTAAATGAAAAATCGTTGCAATGAATGATAAAGAATGCAATTTTCCAGAGTCTACAAAACATTTTGCATAGGATTGGAATTATGAGAGTGGTAAAAATCAGCCTGGAGGAATCGGGATGGAATTACGACAATGCTGGGAGGATTCGGTCATGAAGAAACATGCTAATAAGAAAAAGTGATGATAAGAATAATGAGAAAAAGTGAAAGTGGGAAGATGAAGGAGGTGAAGAAGTGAAATGAGAAGAATGGATGGTTTCCGTTGCGGGTTTTTCAGCGCCAGGGGAAAATGTGAACGTCATCGAAAAGCGTGACAAAGCGGGGGTAGAGTAGAGAGTTTCCAGGGGGGAAGGGTGGAGTTTGCTTGAGGAGAACAATACTGTTATGAAGGGTGAAGTACGGAGGGGGGGGGTGGCATGGCGAGCTTTTCCGGCCTTCATGTCTGATAATATACTGGCCCGTTGTTCAATCGTTTTTCACCCCTTTCAAATGAAGACCTTTACTTTGTTAGAATATCACTCTTATCACATAATAACGAACACTGTTGTCCAGCTAACAAAATGATAATTCTATTCATTGGAAGTATTTATGAATTGATGATTTGAATAATATACAACATTCTCTATTTCAAGAAAATTGATCATATTATGATATATTTTAAGGAGTACCTACTGCACTTCAATTTTGTTACATAATTAAATACTGAAAAATGTAAAAGAAAAATTAAATTATGAATCCCTTTCTTGATAGGATATTATCTTTCTCTTAAAAAGAAATTTCTATGCACACTTATCAACAGAATATTCAATTACAAATGGAGATGGATGTTATTAAGAAAAAGTAATGCCTGCTTCTTTCTTTCTAATATTAATAGGAGAATAAATGAATTCAGAAAAAAACTTTCTCTTTATGCGCTTCCTCTAACTGTTATTCTCATTAATTAACTGTTACGACATTATTAATTTATTTATCAACATATTTTCGTTAATGTTAATCAATCATACAATGAGACAATGTGATTTAGCTTGGGTACACACGGATGGCAAATCATGGCGAATCTCTACTGCAATTTGCAGTCGATCAGTACACACGGGCGCAAATCGCCCAAACGTCGCTCGTGTGTACCCAGGCTTGACGATTAAATAACTTTGTAATTGAAATTACTCTACATCTACACCCCTAGCAATCCGACTCTTTCTCATGAAAGGGGCATGTGCTCAAAACAAATTAAAAGACGTTAAAAATGTTTTACAAGTCTCTAGACGAAAGTGGGTCGCACGTTTGCAGATCGTAAAGTACAATTACTGCCAACAATAGGCATAAGTTATGGAGAGGCCATCATATAGCCCACTCCAATTACACCACCATAATTTTTCCAACCGACTACTAGTTTGCCTTCCTAAATTGAAAACTATGTGTTGTGTTGCATGACATGTTCTGAAAATGAAAACCTGACAGCGAAGGAAGCGTAAACCAAGTTTCTACAGGGACTTAAAAAAGAGTTCCATATGATACTTGAATCTAACAAGGTTTTCCAGGGAAGCTCTAATCAGATGCAGTCGAATTCCAAAATCTATATGGATTTTTCCGTGGAGATGGAAGGGAGACCCTGATACTATGTTAAAATTTCAAAAGTTTGAATCTGTGTCTCCATTTCCTATTGTTGTTAGCTTGACCTGGTTGAAGTTTCAAAGTCTGAGGTTTCAGAGAGCATTACATACTTAGTAATTCATCCGGAAAATCATAATCATCGTCAGCTTGATTACTCGCTTTTCTATTCGGTTTCCACATTTTCAATTTTCTACAAATTAAGTAAAATATTTTCCAATGAAAGAAAGTAATCAATCACAGTGAAATGAAAATTGAAAATATTATACTAACTGTATACTGAGTACAAATTTTGCACTGTTCAGTGAGGAGCCGCCTGAGTCGACACATTGGTTAATTTATTCACAGAGCACAGCAAGGCCAACAACCGAGCAGATAGCGAAGGTGTAGCAGCCAAGGTGCTGATAACAAACATTCACGAATGTCAACCACCATTGTTTGCCGAAAACTGTAGATATGCTTTTGTTTTATGATCCAGATAAGCCGAATGCAGATCCAATAGCTCTCAGTCTAGACATTTCTATGTTGTGCTGTAAATTTCAAATGAATAACAATATGTCTTGGTTCAAATAACCGCCTGCGAAAAAATTGCAGAGCAAACAATATTGTTGAATGTCAAGCGATTATCTTTTGTTCTACTCTTGAAAATAACAGGGATTTTCGGATGAGAATCACCTTAACGTCACCAAATTTTCCAAAATAACAATTAAAATAGGATTTGACATTGTGACAAATCGATCTCGTGCTATGTCGAAAAGAGGACAATTTCATTTATTATTCGATTATTCCTATAAGTTTTACAGCTTTGATTAGATTTGGCATACAACCCATTTATATCTTAATATGAGTTGCAGTATTTTCTAAATAAAAAAATTAATATTTCAACAATAAAATTGATAATGAGCAAGGAAACCTTTTCATCACTAACAAACAAATGCGATTCTAATAAATTTCATACACAGAAACTGCATTCTGATCACATCATGACAAAATGTATTGTTCTCGATTGATAAGAGGAAAAAACTTGTAGAAGCACAAAATTTTACTTTTGTTGAAATAAAGAGATACAGTTTTGGGCAGAAATACTTTTAACATCAAGAATTCAATTGGGGACTTCTGTTTTCTTTTCGATAATTGTGAATGAAATTCACATAAGGATGAAATAAATAGTATTATTATCAAATAATTACTTCATTTATTGCTACTTTAGAACTTCATTTACCATTTATTTATAGCACCTGACCAAGGAGAGCTCTGAGGCTTATACGATTATGCCATCTTGGCAGTACAGAATAGATTTGTGAAGAAGGGAGGTGGTCGACCTCGCAATGGTAGGAAGTGTGAAGGCACCCGTTGACCTTGCATTCTAAACACCATCCATCCAATCACGCGTCCACCCTCTGCCACTTCCATTCATCACATCACCCACCTACCACACCCCTCAAATCACCACGTTTTTCCAGTATTTTCTTTTGCGAGGATTTATGCCCATATGCCTATGGTACTAGGAAAATAGTGACACTCATATAAATTGCCATAATTAAAAATTAGTTGAAAATTTTATAGTAATGTGAAAAGTAATAGGAAAATGTAGATTGATACTTATCATTTTTGGTTGAATGTTGCATTAGTAACGTTAATTTGGAAGATGTTGTTTCAATTTGAATAAAAATGTGCGCCTTTTTGTTCCGTTTGGAATTCTTGTTTTGCATGACAATTTCCATACATATAACTAAAGTGTATTCCATAAACCTACTTATTAATCAAATTAACTAAACTTTATACCTTACTATAGCCTATAAAGGCACTATAGTTCAAACCAGGCAGTGCAGATATTTAGAATTCAGAAATGGGCAATTAGGATAATGGTGGGAGAATCCATTAGAACAAGTTGTAGACCTTATTTCAAGGATTTAAAGATTCTTCCACTTCCAGGTTTATATATTTTTGAGACCCTCTGCTTTATTGATAGAAATAAAGATAAATTTAACACAGGTGAGCTGTTCCACTCATATAATACCAGAAACAGACAAAACTCAAGGGATGAAATACATTGGACCAGTTTGTATGAGAGGGGTGTGAAGTGCTGGAATTCGCCTGTACAACTCATTGCCAGCACATCTCAAGGTATTCACAGGTGAAAAATTTAGAAATAGAATGAGGGAAGAATTATTGAATGTGTCTCCATATTCCATTGATGAATTCTTTTCTCATTGTGAGACACAGAGAAATATGACTTAGAGTATAACGGAGTAGAATATGATAACATGAATAATTATTGACAAATCCATATGCCCCTTCTGAAGGCGGTCGAAGGATGCTAGTGAATAAAAAAAAAATAATAAAAATATTATATACATATGTTTAAAAAATGCGAATATAACTAACACCTTCATCCTGGTTACTGTAAAAATATATCTCCGAATATAAGTTTTCAATTCCCATTGACGTAAATTGTGTCTTCGGTTCAATAAGGAGTCCTTCCATCAATGATGAATGGGAATAAAACAAATATCGACTGTTTTATGGAATGACCCAAAGCTTTACAGCTCCAAGTTGGGATTTAATCAAGAAAATAGTATAATAAAACCGCGATAATTCTGAAAATAAAGTTACTGATCCCTGAGAGATTGACGACATTTTATGAGAGCGAACAGTATTGTGGATTAATCTGATTTTGTTACAGTCTTATCAACATTTAAACAATCGTTAAACATCGAATCGTAATTGCGGTAAAATGAGCCCTAAAATCGAATAGATTTGAAGGAATGATAGAATGGAAGACCTTTAAAGGTTATGTTGTATATGTATACTCTTGATAAAAAGTTTTTTCTACCTACGTTATCTCAGTACTTCCTGCTTTTGAAGGGTAAATATTTCTCCTTAAAGCTCTTTGTAGCATAAATAACCTAAGTCCACAAATAATGAGCAAATCGAAGAAAAAGGAGTGTCAACTTCAAATTTCTGAAAACTAATAAATTTTCCAAGGTAATTCACGACTGCCGGTCACCCATCCAAGCTCTATCTAGTGACTGATTTACTGTGTTGATGCATACCCTCGCCCTCTAACCACCTCTGTACAGTTTGTCTTCAGTTCAATAAGGAGTCATTCCATCAATGATGAATGGGAATAAAACAAATATCGACTGTTTTATGGAATGACCCAAAGCTTTACAGCTCCAAGTTGGGATTTAATCAAGAAAATAGTATAATAAAACCGCTATAATTCTGAAAATAAAGTTACTGATCTCTGAAGGATTCACGACATTTTATGAGAGCGAACAGTATTGTGGATTAATCTGACTTTGTTACAGTCTTATCAACATTTAAACAATCGTTAAACATCGAATCGTAATTGCGGTAAAATGAGCCCTAAAATGGAATAGATTTGAAGGAATGATAGAATGGAAGACCTTTAAAGGTTATGTTGTATATGTATACTCTTGATAAAAAGTTTTTTCTACCTACGTTATCCCAGTAATTCCTGCATTTGAAGGGTAAATATTAATTTCTCCTTAAAGCTCTTTGTAGCATAAATAATCTAAGTCCACAAATAATGAACAAATCGAAGAAAAAGGAGTGTCAACTTCAAATTTCTGGAAACTAATAAATTTTTCAAGGTAATTCACGACTGCCGGTCACCCATCCAAGCTCTATCTAGTGACTGATTTACTGTGTTGATGCATACCCTCGCCCTCTAACCACCTCTGTACAGTACTTTTAACGACGGAATCTACAAGTAACTTGACAAAAAAATTTTTGACATCAATCCCACACTGAAGCAAGGCAACACTAGATAAAAAATAATCAACCAACATCACAGGACACAATGCGGTTAGCTGAAACTTATATTCACCTCATTTGCAGTTCATTGTAGTGAAAAAATCACATCCATTAGAATAGACAAGTTATTCGTGCGCATTTGATAGTCTCAGCTTGTGCAATAAAAACGCTATTAGAAAGATCGGTTCGGTGGAAACCGCAAGAGAAATTCGACAAGATAATCCGTCAAACAGGAGAGCACGAACCAGCGTGGAAACTCACAATGTGGTTATAAAAGAATAATAAAAGGAAAGTGGAACAACAGGATTTGGGCGCCACAAAAAGTGACCAACCCGTGTCAACAATAAAATGATAAGTTTTTTATCGCATTGAGCAGGGCAACACACAAAGGAGTTCCAAAATACCCGGAACAGTTGGGATTATAATATAGCGGTAACATGACTTTCATAACAGTATTAGTCTGAATTTGATCTATTCCGGGAATACAAGGAATCTAGGAGAGCTGAAATTTGGCAAAAAATAGTCTTCAATCTATTTTTCAATTTCAATTATTTACTGTCAATTTTCCAAATTATAATAAGAAAAATTAGTTAATGAGACTAATATTTTTTCTGAACTGCATTTCATTCGTGAGATGGTAGTGCATTTTATATTCATTATATTTTATTGTGGAATATGAGGAAGGAGGAAGCTAAGTTTGAGAATGAGAAGACAGAGAGAGGGAAAGGAAAAGCAGACGGAGGATGAAGAAAGGAAATGGTGGACAAGGAGGTGTCCAACGAGAATAACGAGGAGGAGGTGGTGGTGAAAAAGTTGAGAGCTCTCACAGTACGCACAGTACGATGTGTGTTTAGTTATAAAAATGAAATGTTTGGACAGCTTGATTAATAATCTTCGTTAAAAACTTTTTCTCTTTGTTGCTGTTTAAGTGAAAACCCATCACTCAGTTTCCGTTGTGCCAAATCACTGTTGGTCCAACAATTACAACATAATTATGTTGTTTATTCGAGATATAGAAAAAAATGCTCTAAAGGTTAGTTATAAAGACACTTACTAATTTAATGGAATCTTCTTTTTCTTTTAGTAACTCACCTGTAACAAAAGAATAAATAATTTAGTTACATTTATATGGATACATCATTCAACAAAAAACTTCTTCAGTTCGTGAATGAATTAAAAACAAATTATTGCTGCGATCAACAAGGATAAGAGATCCAATACAAATTTTATGATAGTATCTGATAATATTTGGTAATACAACAGTAGCGAACAACTCTAGCAGCAACGAGCAAGTCATTCCTTGATTCAAATCTGATTCGATTAATTTAAGAACGAATAAATCGAGAGTAGTTCAGTTGGAAAGTTAAAATCAGAACCGCTCATCGTTAGCAATGATGGATGAATTGAATAGATACAGACAAAAACAAAGAATCAATTTCGGCTGGAGGGTAGCAAGACAGGCAGTCATAAAGTTGACAGATAGAAGCCAAAATCTTGGTGTAGGTGTGAAGGAGCGATAAGAGTGCAGCGAGGAGTGAGGAGGCCATTTGTGAGTGATGCATCATCACCTGAACAGTTCCAATTTATATTTCTGACAGCTTTCTCTTCTTGACGATCATTTATATCCACAGAATATCCATTACAGAGTTGGTCAGCCAGTACCGTTACTACTCAACACACAGTCCCAGTCTAACATTGGAAATAACATTGATGGAATGGAAATGATAAAATTGACGTTTATCCATTTTCTCTACAATTTACCACATAAGTGTTACAAGGAAACAAGGCGAAAGCCGAAGAAACCTTACTCGATGGGCTCTTGATTAGATAGGTCACTCGTTACTGTCTTATTAGACAAACTTTGTTTTTACATAGATCTCAGCCGAGGTTACACTGGAATCCACAAGAAAGTTTACTGAGAAAACAAACATATTTTACATCACTGAAATTATATTCTTAACAAGCTAAAGATTACATGAAAAAAAACATCCCATCTATACATAACACATTTTTCATGTACTGCACAATTCTAGAGAGAAATATGTGCTGGGCTCCTGACAGCTAATAATCTGAAATTCAAAAGACGTCATTTCACGGAGCCAATGTAGTGATCTCTCAGTTAGATGACATCGTTCTGCGATAAAATTTAATACGCTTTCATACGATCGACTATGCGTCTGATAGTCAACTCAACAATATTTCCAAGTATCTTTATCGGGGTTGTATTGAATAATATTTTATTAGAAAGAGTTTACATTTATTGAGGCTGATTATATCGCAATGTACGCAAACTATTCACACTAAATCATACTAAAAATACAAGACTATTAACATGGTACTGCAAATATACATAAAGAAAAGTTCCTTCAATCTTGATTGGATTGAACTACCCGGAAGTCTAATACGGGAACTTCAATGTACAATTCACACAGGAGAAACCAACAAGAAATGGTTGATTTAATACATCTAGGGTTCGAGAAACTAAGTGTTGCTGAATTCACTTTCAGGAGAATGAGGTAATAAGGTGCAGCATGGTTAGGTAAACCTTATAAGGAACTATCTGAGCTCATCAGCCAATAAACAATTGATTGCTATAAGGATAAGGACTTTGCGATTGAAAAACTAATATCACATAACGACCAGCTGGCACAAGTTTATGATATGGAGGCCTATGACGTCATCTCTACCTACCAGGTAGTATACAACTACACCTACGCCCAAACAAATTGATCTTAGGCGAGGTTAAACTGGAATCGACTTTGCAGTTTACTGTGTGAACAAGAGGACAAACATATTCAACATTACACCACTAAATTAAATAAGTAAACAGCTTCCTTGTGAACTTGTACAAAATATGATACATTAATATTTCTCAGCCATCCAGCAACAACTATTTTCAATTATTCCAACTGGAGTTCAACATGAAGTTTTCGTTGTGCAAACCAAAACCGGTAGAGCTGCGAAAACACACGTGATTGAGTGTGGGTTGGATCGTCTAAACGCAAAATCCTACAATCAATATCGTAGACATGATTGCGTTGTAAATTATAGAACGGGCATCTATAAATAATTATCATTTTAAAAGCTTTTCACGTGGAGCAGAAATGGGAGCCAAAAGATTTAGTTTTCAAATTCATATTTCATCCACTTGCAACCATCAAAATATATTATATGAAACCTAATATTTCATCTATATAATACTTCATAATCAATATCATTTAATACTTTAATATGTATTTCTCAATGTTACAAACAATTAATCAGTGGAATAAAGGATATCATGAAACTGTGGGTCAATAATATTCATATTACTACATTAGTTGTCTGGAATCAAGTTCTAAATTTTCAACTGATTTAATCCAATAAGGAATGAGCAATTTAAAAAATGAAATAAATTATAAAAATCGTTTTCTGATGCTCAATTCCCACAATGTTTTTGTTCTGTGGACAGAGATAATTGTTTTATATTTAGTCTGTAATTATTAAAGTCATCAAAATCATTTAGTCTGGGAGAATATGTTACTAATTCCAACAATAGTGTAACCTAGAGAGAGTGAGTGTAGTCTACAATAATAAAGCGATGAGACCCATATTAGTGGTGAGACTGATTAAAACTATTAGATAACATTCTAAAAGTCTGTTCAATTGAGAAACTAATTCAATATTGGTGAGAAAATTTCTACTGTATTATTAGAAACATGTGGACATTTCGAAGGTATCGAAAGTAATGGGGAATAGAAAGATGAGGAAAAGTGGAAATCTTCAATAACATAACTGAAAACTTGAATGTAAAAATAAAAAACCGAACTATTTAATTGTTTTTTATGGCGAAAATGGAGCAGCCTAACAAGCAATTGTCTTACTTTGTTCTCAACAATTAAGTACAGGTGTCGACTCCTCGGAAAAATTAGCATGGTTTATTGTTTAAAGTCAATTTATTGCAATTTTCAAGGTAGCATTTGAACAGACAAGCTACCGTGCTCTGTGAAGATTATTGCAACGCCCTAACTTAACTCCTGCTCAACATTAGAGAAAAATTGATCACAGAAATGTATTTTTTGAAAGAGGAATGTGAGAAACAGGTGGTTGTAATTTATGAATGTTCAAGGATGAAGGACAGACAATATCTCAAAACAATAACCAATATAATAAAGTAACTTAATTGTTTGACAAAATCTTAAGAAAATGACAGAGATAATACTACAACTGAATTTAATCTAATATAAGTATAACCAATCTATTCAACACATGCTACTGATCCCATTTCTGATAAAAATAATAATATTCTTGTATGGAGTGTACGAAAAATTGTGAGTTTGTAAACGTTCAACACAATTGAATCTGAATTGTTTGGCGTTGATCAAATATCTCTAAGCCAACAAAATCTCCAACAACAGATCAAAGTAGGAAGAAATCAAACAGGAGACACATTTGCTTTCAACTGCTACAGGTCAAGCTCAGAATTTCAATCAGATGCAAATTAATTCACTATCGTCCTTGTTCTGGAGACATTCGCAGTTGTCTCGATACTTCTGGTCAACTGGTCTACGTCTACCAATCAGCAGAGCATTCCCTCTCATTCTACAATTCTTCTTTTCTCTGTTGGTTAAGATTCAATCAATCTAGGTTTTTATCAACAATTGACGACACTTTTTCATTTGTAATGAGATTATGAGCTGGCTTAAATCTATAGGAGTTACCTAATATCCTATACAAGTCCGAAATCCGTTTTCAACACAGAAGAATCACCAATAAAATTCATTCATACGCGTATTATAATCTCTTAATATAAAGTAAAAACAAGTGCACAAAACACAACCTCAAACCTCAATAGGTTGATAGTCCAAGTTGGAGTTTAAGTTTACTTTTCCGTATTGAAAGAAGATTATGGAACGTGATTGGATTGAAACGTTTTTTATTTAGAAACCCATTAATCAAAACTTCTATGGCAACAAACTTCAGCAACAGAGGCGGGCTTATTACGAAACAATGGGCCATAAGCAGCATTTAGCTACATCCTTGATCTGCATATTTAATGTGAAAGAGAAGAGAAAGTTTTGTCAGGTAAGAGAATCCAGAGTTTATCGAAGGAAAATTAATTTATTAATTACACTCTCATTTCAAAATTGTTTCAAGCATTAAAAATCGTTTAAATAATTGAATTAAATTAATTATGAATCGTTTTACACGGTTAATTATTATCTTATTGTTCAAGTAAGAAGCAGAACTATATTTCATGTACAAGATACTTGGGCGTAAGGTATGCAGCTAATATGCCAAGCACTGCTTCCAAAGTATTCTGATAATACTTTCAGAACTGGTTTAATGTGTTCGCATACCTTAACTGGTGAACTGGTTGGGAGGTGCATTCTACACAATCAGCCAACTATTAATACATAATAGGGGTTACACCGCAGAGATTTGAAAGGTTAACACCACCATCATTCCTGTTTCAAGCACTAACTTTGCATTAATCATTTCGTAAGATGCGAATACGATTCAACTAAATTCTTCTTTCAAATAGCAGAGCAATTAAAATCGGACCCAGTAAAAAGATGATCAACATTATAAAAAATATACTTGAGGATGAAAAAAGTTATTGGGGATTATGATTATAAGGAGAATGAAAAAGCATATTGCGGGAGGCCAAGACCCTAAAAGGGTTGTTGAGCCGAGGAGTAAGTAAGAATTGATCATATACAAATATATGAATGAATCATTATACAGTTGATCACATTGTATAATCAAAATACCCAACACAAGAGGAATCAACAAATTCTAGTACCTAGTTTGTAATAAGTTCTGGCATTAAAATCTGAATTTGAAGGTTTCAACAGCACTTCAAACCTTAATTTACATAAGAGGAAAAGTAATTTTCATTAGAGAATTTGTGGTCCTAGTATATTATTCATATGATAATTTTTAAGCAATCTTGGACAAGAAGGACTGAAACTCAATCGTAATAATACGATACGCCAATATTTGAGTTGTTACTAATTGAGCCAATAGCATATTTGAGTTGTGTGAGATGAAATGCTGTACACTAGATTCAATTTTAATCGAACCCAACAAAATTAATTGATTTGTCAATTGAATCGCAAGCCAAGCGAATGGAATAACCAATTATTTCCCTTCATAACTAAGAAGTCTTAAAATTTCTCTCTTAAAACTGTTATGTACCACCAAAGTATAAGAAACCATTATTACAGGACTAGAAACAAACACATTTCTACTGGGTTACGCAACTACATCTCAACGTTGAAGTGCACGCACCAGATGAGATAAAAAGAAATGTGTTTGCGAAAGGTGCCACGCAGCCACACACTGTAAATTGTTCAATTATTCACAGTGCGATTCGAAAGTGGCGAATGTTTGCAGCGAAACGCAGAAAGAACGCAATTCGGTTGGGACGGAGAAGCCTTTCAAATGTATTCACCCCCTTTGAAATGAATGTAGCTGTGACACGAGCAAGTGTAGGTCTTATTTTTGTCAAGGGGCCTCAACGCAACGCCCCAACATAAATAACCGTTCTACCCGTGTCAACACATAGAATATTGATTGATTTTTTTTCAAACGAAAAGCACACCTTAGACCAACACACATTCTTATGTAACGCATGTTCAATGTTCATACGATTCCAGGAAGTAGGATGGGATGTATTCTCCACCACTACATAACAGACAAAGAAAATCCAGGCAGAAATTATAATGGACATTTCATAACTAACAGCTAATCAGCACATGATCATTTCAATTCTCACAGAATCTATTACATTGATTCATTAACACACACAATTACAGAAGCAAATAAAAAATATAATATAAAGATGGAAATTGAAAAGGTTAAAAATATAATCGAAACAAGAGGAGGGGATGCAAAATAGGGTTGTTACTATTACATCTATTATTCAGAAGCCATAAAAATAATACGTACTAAAACAACATTTTTCAGTTTCACTAAGGTTTTGTGTTTTTAGATGTTTGAAATATCAAGTTTCAAAACCATTACCAAATCCATTACCTTAATGGATTAGCCTATTAATGCTATAAAATTTTAGTTTTTAGCCGTAACATATATATTATACTAAAAAAATGTTATTAAATATCACAGTAATTTGATAAGTAAATTGAACGAGGTTCAAGAAGTCGATTCCCCAAGGAAGATGAAGCGTGATTAACAGCGACCTAGTTGGTATTACAATGCAGGTTCATCAATTATTAGGGTGATGTGTGCCTGCCTCACTGACAGTCCACAGCAGGCGATCGAGGCAGAGGGGGACAGCTGGAATGAGGAAGGAGTTAAGCTGGCAGCAACTTACTAACCAACCTAAATATTGCAACAGGGCTTATTGTTTCCAATAGGTGTGCTTACACATAGCCTAGCAGTGTGATATGAACCCATTATTCAGGCTAAATATGATAAATGGATGAATCAATCTCCAACAATATCAACTCAAACAGAATTCATTAGTTTACGGAAGTCATTAATGATCAAAATTGTCAAATAGCATGCTAATGTGAGTTCATGTCTATTGTTGAAATATGCTTTGTCTCATATGTTCAGCAAGGCCGATAAAGCACGATCAATTCGAGTCGAATTAACAATTCTAATCCTAATTTCAATTCTTCAAAAGAGACAAAGTTAGAGAAGATCAGGAAATAGAGAGAGGCTTGATGTTGGAGTAGTGCTAGTAATTCAAAATTTTGAGATAAATTGCTTATACTGCATTTGTTTTTAACAGCTAACATAATTGTCAATAATAACAGCTAAAAAATAATGTTTAGTTTAACATAATTAATTAAAAATCATGGACTATCTGAATAAATAAATCCATAGTTTGTATATTTATATTTTGTCACAATGGAAGTGTAGTATAGAAGGATCATTCGATTGTCAGTAAGTTTATTATCAATAACACAATGATAATTGGCATATGGTAAAGATATTCACTCCATTTCAGAACACAATAATTCAGATCCATGGAATGAAATGATTGAACTTGAAAATGTCAACGTTTTACTACTTTTCTTCCTATTCAAAGCTAGAAGGATTATTATTCAATTACTATAAACTCACTGACAATCGAATGATTGAAATTCCATGATCCCTTCACACTTTTCATTGTCTCAGGATTTTCATTCACGAAAAATCTTACACAATATCCCCTGAATAATGGTTTAGTTAAAGCTGTTTTCGAAAATAGCTGGCGAGAACAATAGGAAGCAGTTTCCCTCAAGTAAATGAGAAGTGGCCGGAATAAATGGACTCGGATAGTAAAATTAGAATGAAATTGATTTTCTCTATTTCAGCTTAGTGCAGTAGTGCCAACGGCACACAAAGGCAGCAGCAGCAGGGATGTAGAAGGAAGCAAGGCAAGGGTGCACTTTCAGACTGTTGCACACCAAACGCGTGCACGACGGCATCGATCTTTGCTGGAGTTGTTTTTCAGTCCTATTTTGATCATCGGCTGGAAACTCCAAGGGGTAAACCCACCCCTCCCCACCTTGTCACCATCATCGACGATGTTTTCATTTTCAGACACAACTCGAGTGTTTTCTGTTTGTTTCCTATTACTGTTCATCACTCACACCACTTCGGTTCGTTTTCAATGCCACTCCACACTGAAATGGTTCTTGTCAATGTTAACTGGATTCTTCTTTATTTCCATTCATTTTTACGACCATCCTTTTACGAATGAATTTATTTGGTAAAATATTTACAAACACATGAAATACAATAAAACGTAATGAATGAAACTGGCTGAAATATTTAACAAACTGGAGGAAGAACGAAACACTTCCATTTTACTGCACGGGGTGCACATCAGACGGGATTCACCCAAAGAGAAACTGTATTTATAAACTGGTTGGAGAGCTGCGTATTAAGAAGACGGTTTATTCATATATTAAAGAGCATTATCGTTATCAGTGGGGCATTCAAAATTGTACTAAATCTGTAATTTTATGAATCTATAATATTCATGTACCTTTATGAGTTCAAAGAAAGCTCAAGAGAGCTTTTTCCTAAAGGACCAGTTTCTGCAATGGGAAAAATGAAGGTAAAGTATGTTCTTGTAATACTATTTCTCAGCTTGTAACATATAAAATAATGTAAATATATACTGTGCTCGATTAAAAAGGTATTAAGGTGTCCGAACTACAACCTACAACTACAACACCTCTCAATCCAGCCGATATAAAAAGAGAGTCCTTTCCGCCTCAAATCAAGCCCTTCAAATACCTTGACTTCTTAACAATCACTTTACAACAAGAGAACCGTTATTTACCAACTTGATTCCTCATGACCATATCATACGTGAAGGAGTATTAAAATAGTTTTCCCTTTACACGCTACAGCGGAGGTCAACACCCATTGTTACATGGTAATAAATTAATAAAAATGTACAGATCTTTGTTTTATACTGCAATTTCAACTACTAATATAAAACTTGGTATACTCGTTGTATTTAAAACTTCGAATTGGGCGAGAAGAAAAAATGCCGGAAGAAGTGAAGGCTGGTTTGGGCACAACAGATTAGCGAATTTGGTGTTTGCATTGACGACAAAGCGTGTTAGCCTCTTGCTCTTGCTTGCTAAACACAGCTCTTGCTCAGCGAACGACAACATTGAACTTAGCATTGTAAACAACCGTATATTTCGACAGCTGCTACGATCTTGTGACAATTATTTACGATATAAGCCATTAATAGTGTAACGCCAACGCTGCTACACATGCCTACCATGCATGTGAAACTTATTGTACAGAGTAATCTCAACAGATTTAGCTTCTCGCGAGCCACAAAAACCGCGCAGATAAGACCGTTCTAACAACGTATTTTCTAGCCGGATACTATTCAAATTAACGTTATTCAAACGTGGGCCTTTTATTATTGTGGTAGAAGCAAACATTCGAATGACTCTATATTCAATTTACATTGACCAAAACAGCCATCTCATCAAGGTGTGCAAATAGTGTGAATTAGTTTCAGTACAAATTGTTCCAACAAAACGTTTCCTACAAATATAGAGAACTATAAACACGAGTTATAATAGATAATTTGCCAGCTGATGAAACTAGTGAGTAGGAGTAGTCTTCCGAAAATGGTTGACACTATTCTAACCTTGGTAGTCTCAATTTTAAATGGAAATTGTTAACACACTCCAAAACCACTTGTCACAGCCACTTACGGACAGCCACGTGATGGATAGTTCAGTGTGGGAGCATTATTAAGTCAGAAAACTGAAACATCACAATGAATCTGTAATGATTATTTTGAGAATAACATCATCTACCATTCACAATCTAAATATTAGACCATCACCATGAGGCAGTTTTAATAAGAAAAGAACACTTCAAACACTGCAGTTTTCAAATAGCAGAACAGAGAAGAATGCAAGAATGCAAACCAGGGAGAATAAATTGAAAATTATTTATTCACCACTGTGTGGAAATTGGAAGCAAGACCAGAAAACAAATTATATGTTTTCATCAAAAATCAGATGAAATTTGAAAAATGATTAATTTGATGTTTGTTGTACGAATGAAGAGTGATCCGGTAAATGATTTAGCTTAAAGATAACAATATATTCATACTGATCCCAGGTGTGGACGTACTCACAACAGTGTAACACGAAACCAACGCTGTCAAGTATGAAGAATACTTGAATTTTAGCACAGCACCAAATTGTTGGTCAATTTGGGACGAGGTCGAGAGGTGAGACTTAATAGTCGCTGCTTGGCAAATGGACGAAGCAATTGTACGAGTAAAATTAACGAATGAATTAATGAAGTCAGCTAACTCAAGTAAACAGTCAGCTACTGACTGCCTGACTCACCAGAAAAAGTGCAATTAAACAATCATCTTCGTCAACTTGCTCAAACAGACCGCACGAGATTCGAATATTACTTAAATGAACTAGAAAATCTCATATAACTGTTCAACAAAAAACACGCTGAAGACGGAACTGTTTCAAATGAATGCAATTCGATAATTGAAAAGCTTGGTGAGCTTGGGGATTCTGACTAGGATAATCTGTGTAGGAGAGACAGGAATTGATTTGACTCATACGGAGAACGTTACTTACTCAAAAAACTTCAGTTAGTGAATAACCCAAGTTAGGACGACCGTATTCATGAACGGTATTCCTTACTTATAAACTTGAATTACAGAATAGCACAAGTAGTTAGTTTCTAATCTCGAATAGTGGATCGGCCTTAAACAATCGGATTGACAATCTTAGACAATCGGAAATCTGGATTCTTGTAAAAATTGGGTTGATTGAAATCTCTTCTGAATTGTACGTTAGTGTATGTTGGAAATGAAATAAAAATTCAAAAAAGCTACCTTTTTCGCTCCGTAGTTGAGTTAGTCAAGTAATGTTTATGGAAAAGGACTTTTCTTAAGTGACTCTCTCAAGCCATCTTATATAACAAATTTTTATACAGTATAAGAAACGTTTATAAATACGGCCCTTTTTTTATGAAATGAAAAATTTGGAGAAACTAAAACGCCATGTTCCATGATCTCAAAGCATGACTGAAAACTATATTATTATTTAAACTTTATTCTGAATACATTTTCCCTACTAGAACATGACCTAAAGTTGTTTGAGTAGAAAAGAAAAACTTCAGGAAAAAGAATCATTTCTACAAGAGTAGGGTTGGTATTTGAAAGTAGAGAAGACGCCAGAAGCACAGGTGCCAAATAACCTTTGCTGTTTAATCATATAAAAAAGTTACAGAACAATCTTCATAAAAATGTTAAAGAACAATGATGTAGGTGGTGAGTCAAGCTATCAGATGGTGCCGAGGTGAGATTTTAGTTATCCAATTTCATAAATGAACCCATCCTCAAGAATGAATAATTTATTCTTATCGGTGGGGATCTTCACTTTTTCAACTCACGCCTACACACTCTCCCGCCACATGTGTCAGTTTTCTGCATGTGAGAGAAGTGAAGATGTTTCGTTAGGTGAAGGAAAGAGATTAGTGCAAGTGGGTAGAAAGGACAGCAGAGACTCAGCGGTGAGAAACAACGAGACGGTCATTACCATTTCAATCAGTGAACAGGGCAAGACAAGCCACGTCACTACATGGCAATTCCAGTGACAGAAGTCGCCGGTTCCTAGAAAATGCTTCTCTGTAACACGCTTGATAAGGACTTACTGACTTAAACCGGACTTAGAGGAATGATCATTCCAGCTTCTTGTTTGGCATGATGAGCTACAGAGGGAAGTCCGTCTATTTGACCGTGACACACAACTCATGAAAAAACACATTGTGTAAAAAATAAAATGTATGAAATAAAATTCATACATTAAGAAACTCAGTAGCGGCGAAGCCGTTTAACAAACTAACTGCAGTAAAAATAATATGTAACAGACATATAAAACTATTGTCAAGATAACTATAGATAAACTACAGGAATGCATGCAAACATCCAAGTAGGCCACTGGAATGGTTTGATGCTTATCAGACCGTAGAATAGAGCACGATAGTCCACTATTCAAATAATAGTGCAAGTGCATGGGAACTTGTTCATCAACAACATTGTCACAGCCATACGAGTGCTTGATGGAAGATAATGCATGCATGTAAGCTATGTGTGCTTTGTTGCCTATGTGTGACAAGTGTCAGCAAATATTAATTTTGTATATCTCACCTACGACTACGACCCCATTACCAACGACAGTCATCACCGACATAAACTATTTCCAAATTACACTCTAGTTGAGTGCGAATTGTCATCATATAAAGCATAACAATTTTCAAAAGAACATGAGGAAACAAGGAAAGCCCTCAATTTTCACAACTAAAATATAATTTTTCACTCATAATTTGAAGTTTCAAATGATTTTCAAACAAAATGACAAAATTCATGAAAGAAAAAGTTCAGAGTAGTTATTAGTATATCTCCTGTAAGAATAAAAACTTAGTTTTTGTCAATTTGAAAACATATTATTGTGAATACATATTTTTATATTTAATTACGAATAAACCATTTGATGTATTTTTATTGAATATTGTTGTATTCATCTTTCCTCTGTGATTTTCACTACAGCTATAACAATCTTTGTGGCAAACGAGCAACAATAAGATATCCAGTTATAAGTTATTACAGTACAGTAGAAAACAAAAACAATAATTCAACAACTACACAAGTTATACAAAAAGAACAACGCCAACTTGATAACAACAACACTCCTTGAGCATGAAAATTACTGAATATAGCGAGAATTAAAGAGGCCGATTTGGTATTCCAGTAGGAAGAACCATAACAAGCACTCAACAACTCAACATATTACACATCAACAACAACTACAACTACACAAGTTATACAAAAAGAACAACGCCAACTTGATAACAACACTCCTCAAGCGTGAAAATTGCTGAATATAGCGATTATTAAAGGGGCCGATTTGATATTCCAGTAGGAACAACCACAACAAACACTCAACATGTTATACATCAACAACAACTTCTGATACGAAAATTGCTGAATACAACGATTCAAGTGAACAGATAGCCCATTGATTGTGCCCATTGATAGCCAAATATTGAAACAGATCTGAGCTGTAGAATCTGAACTCATCGATCCATCATGTGTATTTTTACAGGCGTCCATGCATGATTGTGTGTGATGGCCTCATGATGTAGGCGTGCAATCAGGCTGTGGCTGCGAACAAGAGATCCGCCGCTACAGCGCACAGGTGAATGCTAATTAGCAGGTGAATCACCGCTACCAACCCACCACTCAATGCAATACAACACGCCTCGGTTCGCTGAACGTTTCCACTGATAATTATGACGAAATCTCATTACGCTCGACAAATCGGAAAAGCTAACTACCTTACTCTCGAAATGGCAAAGCTTTCAACTCCACACTCATATGCGCTATATAGAACCTTCTCTCCACACTGCTCCTACTACAGACAAGGAACGGTCTTGCATCATCAAAGGCCAAGGAAGCAAAGGGTTTCATTGAGAGTTTATGCCAAGATACTATAAGATATTGAGTGGGTGTTTCAGTAAGATGGACCTATTAGTGCTTATACTACGAATATACAGTAGGAATCTCCTTCATCATATAATGAACTTTAAATATTTATAAATTTGTATTAGTTTTGGAAAATGAATCAATTATTCATTTATATGAACATGTGTGGTGTCACAAATATTTAACCATTACAAAGTTGTTGGTAATACAACAACTGCTTGACTAAAAGTTTCAATCTGATAATTATCAATCATATGATATCATTTTACTTAATTCATATTTATTTTGTTATTTCAAGTTGAGTTCCTATTCGAGCATTGTACTGGTGATTTGGAAAATATATTATGTCTTTGAATATGAAGTTCAATTTTATTTAATCAATTATAATATTGCTTCAAATTGGCATCCCGAACGAACCCACGAAAATAATGAAGCAAAAGGAATGAGAAACAAAAAAAAAGAATCAGTGGACTTATTGGAGAACCTGTGAATAAGGAAAATTGTAAAGATAAGGAGGAAAGTATGGAAATGGATTTGAGAAAGAATGTTAACATAAGCAAAATGTTTGAAAGTATTTTGGAAGGAATGAAAGGAATGGAAACAAATATGAAAGAAGAAATGAAAGGAATGGAAACAAATATGAAAGAAGAAATGAAAGTAGGTAATGAGAAGTTAGAAAAGAATATGAAATTTGAAATGACAGAAATGAAAGTAGGTATTGAGAATTTAGAAATAAAAATGGCGAAAATGATAAGAGAAGAGATGAAAGAGGTGAGATCGGATTTGAACGAGATAAAATCAGATGTAGAAAAATGTGAAGAAGATCAAAAGATAATGAAGAGTGAAGTTGACAATTTGAAAATGAATGTGGAAGAAAAAATACAATTGGGAAGAATTGAGATTGATGAGATTTTGAAGGACAGTAGAAGAAAGAATAAAATTGTAGCAAGGGATCCTAGATTTGAAGATGCTTGTGGTGTTTACGATGGAAAGAAATTCAAAACCAACTACAAGTTTTTGGACAAAATTCGTCGTAAGAAGAGAAAAATGCTTCAAAAAGAATTGATGGATACAACTGATGCAGAAAGAAAAAGACAGATAAAAATTCTTATTCAAAGGATGGATAATAAAGAGAGAGAAGAAAAGAAGAAACATCTCAAAGAGTTAAAGGATAAAGAAGAAAAGGTAATGCGAAAACAGGCGGTCAAAGACGGAAAGAAACCATTCTACTGTAAAAAATCGGAGAAACGTTTATTGGAGTTGCTGGTTGACAATTATGAGCAGCTGAAGAAATCTGGAAAGCTGAACAAGCATTTAAAAAAGAGGATGAAGAAAAATAATTATAAAAAAAAGAAAAAAAAAGAACGAAGGAGGGAGAGATTTGTGGTGTCACAAATATTTAACCATTACAAAGTTGTTGGTAATACAACAACTGCTTGACTAAAAGTTTCAATCTGATAATTATCAATCATATGATATCATTTTACTTAATTCATATTTATTTTGTTATTTCAAGTTGAGTTCCTATTCGAGCATTGTACTGGTGATTTGGAAAATATATTATGTCTTTGAATATGAAGTTCAATTTTATTTTCCCACCACTCGATCAGAAAGCTACTCATTATTAAACTGGGAACAGTGTGCAAAGTAGCTCATTCCCGCACGCCGTGTGCAAAGTACTCACTTTGCGCACGGCTCACTTTGCGCACGGCTCTAGTCGATAACATTGATATAAGTATCGATTCTCGATTCACCATCTAAAACAAACGTGAATTTTTTCGTGATCTCAATGTTTCATATCGAGAGTTGAATAGTCGAGTATCGAGTTGAAACCATAACCTTACTTTTAAATTATCTAACAGCTGTTTTTCAAATTCCATTGATATTGCTTAAGAGACTTTCAATATTAATGTAATTATAATAATGATAATGAAGAATAAATGTTGTTTTAGGAGTTTTACAAATGTGTTAATAAAGTTATGATTGTTGAGTAAGTCCTATTTTTCATTTTAATTAGTTGCTATTTTGACTATTCGCCCTACGCAGCAGTCGATGGCATTGGCATCTCAGTCATATCAACAACAGCTGTTTTTTAAACTTCCAAGTTCATTCGCATCAATGAACAAAATAATATAACCTAACTTTCAATATGAGTAACAGCTCTTTTTCAAGATGCAATTGTCATTGTCTTGGAATATTTGAATATCACTGCATAAATATTTATTATCACATATTTATATGTTCTCAATAATAACTAGAGTGGTGGGAAAAATCTTGTGTGTAACTAGTGTGCAAAAGTTCATTACCAAACACGATAGAATGGCCGAACTCAGCTGCGCTTCGGTCGGCCATCTTCTATCTGGTTTGGTAATGACCCACTTTGCACACATGTTACACAAATAGCTATTAATCAATTATAATATTGCTTCACATGGACCCGGAAATTCTTTGATACTAAGCTTAAGATTGCACCCTTTTCTTCAATTTTATAATCTTATGGTGGCTTGAAAAGGGTATGAAAATGATCAGTATGCTCATGTCCCTTATGAAGCTCGATAGAAGACCGTAACAGCGAAAGTTATCTAGATATAAGGCGAAATATATTCTTAAAATTGTGATTTTTCAAGTTTGAATGGAGTTAAATTGATAATAATTTGAGCAATAAATCAGTATTTATCATTGATGAAACTTGTAGAAAATTGAATACTGGAGTGAAAAAATGTAATGTCATCTAATAGTCTTAAATCTATCCAAACATGAAAACTCTGGTATTTTATTGATGAAAACTGACTGACTTTTAAATTATTAAATTTTGTTCTTTTCAATCATATAGCCTACATGATTTTTATTAGTAATTAAAAATCATGAAATTTTTCAATCGAGGCAATATTAGTCCATAAGAGAAATAAATTGTTTATTTATGTATTATGTATTTTGTGCCCATAACGCACACAAAATACGCATGAAATAGATTAATTCAAGATAAAATGGGAGTAGACAAGAATATTTTATGAGATCAATAGCAATGTCATGTTCTAACAGATGAACACATCAAAAATGATAAATTAATGAACTGCTTCCCTGTAACCTCTTCGGTGAGAGTACAGTTTCTAATCACCTTGAGGAAACAAAGACATTTCTGTAAAAACTTGTACGGAAATGTTCTGACAAACAGGCAAACTCATATGAAAATAGATGACAAGTGTTTGATGATGCTTCATATTGCAGGGGAGTGATTCATAGCCTTTAGCTTTGAAGGCCAAACATTTAACATTAATGAATTTGTAGTGGAGATCCACGAAAGGTCAACAACGATGCACCACGCATCGATTTCCTGAAATACCACCTTTTTATAACAATTATGAAACTCATCACTCATCACTGGTATTATATTATTTTAGGAATAATCGATGAAAAATTTCTAAAATAAGACTGTGCTCAATGGAGAGATTTAAAAGAATAAAGCCTGTACAATAGACATGAAAGTATAAATGAGTTGAAAAAGAAATAATGTATTCTATTTTGAAGGTTTTCAAGAGAACACCAAGAAAAATATTTTCATATTTTCAACCTGTTCTTCAGCTAAGAGACCTACTAGTACACAACCCTCCTTAATCGCATAAGATTTATTTGATAAGTAATAGCCACAGTGGATTATGCAACCCAGAAGCACCATTATACAAATTGCCAATCACCCATCATACAAAGCATGAAGGTCACAATATGAAGAAATGTGCAACAAATACTTCGATTATAAGGTGGAAACCTATTATTACAAGATTACGAAACCGCGGAAGATTACTTATTTTCTTCTTCTCTGAAGAAGATATTGACGGCGGAGTAACTATGAAGCTATTTTCATAATTCCAGGTGCAAGTGGAACAAGCAATAAACAAAACTTTTTTAGTTAGTGAAACTAATTTGGCTTTGGATTTTCCTCGTAAACCGTAGTTGAAATGTTTCTCTTCTCAAATGAAGATTACAATAAAAAATTATGTGATTTATTTCATACATTATGTGATATGGAAAAAATCATACATCATTAATTTAATATTATGATTCATTATATAAAAATTGAAATTTTCGAACTTTATATAAAAATTGAAATTGACCTGTTCAGTTTTTTCAGCAGTTGACCTCTCACGAGAGAAAATAGCTACTTCCTTGAATACATATCCAGTGCAAATTGAATTGGGCAGCTTGTAGCATAGACAAACAAAAGTTCTTGCATTATTGCTTTGATGAGAAGTTTATTGTTTAATGAGAAGTCCTGTGTCCTTGCAATTCATGTCAATAATTTGTAAATTAATTGTAAATTATTAGGCATTTTTGGATGAAAATTACAAGATGCATTGAAAACATTTGTATCATTCCAGCTTGCCATAGAATGATACATTTAGAAATAACATTTCTTATATTTAATTAGGATTTTCAGAAGATAATTCATCACACAATATCCTTTTTTGACAAACAATCATTCATCAGAATGCATTAAAAAACACTTCCAACTATAGTTTTAACATATTCTTCAGTTTTATTAATCTTGATTACAGCTAAAACTATGGCTTGATCTTCAATGACATGTTATTTCTTCACCTGATTCGAACTTACATCAACTTGAAAATAGATGAATGAAACTACAGTAATAAAAAATTTCATGACAAGCACCTTCCCCAAGCTTAAGATTGTTTTTGAGACGAAATCTCCACGAAAGTTTTCTCTAGAAAATGTTCTAGTTATTCAAACATTTTACAGTATTAATGTTGTTTTTGGTTGTATATTATAGTCATTTAAGGGGAAATGTTTTTTGAAAAAATATAAATCAGGGAATTTTCACAAAAATTGACAAATCCTGTAAAAAACCACATGGACACTGAAGTTGTACACAACTTTGCAACTTGCAAAAAACGTGAATACTTTCAAATTTATTGTATAGTAAGAAGTAGTATTCATGTCTAGTTTGTTCCCGCTTTTTCCCAGTATTATAGCTCTTTAAAAATGTTCATGAAACAGGCCCTATATCCATTTTCAAAAGCCACTGTGACCCTTATATTGGGCCAATTTAGATGCGCCAAAAGAAAGGTTAGTGGTCCTAGATGTGCAGGTTTCATTTGGATTGGAAAGAAATACGTTCAAGGAGTAAACAATGTAAAATAAACTCAGCGCCATCTCTCAGCGTTTGAAGGAACTATGTCCCCAGTAGGCCTACTGAACTATACAGAGTTCAGTTGATTAGTCTAGTAGTTTTTTTCAAGAATTCTGTCCTCATGGATGAGAAACCAAAATACAACACAAAATAACCATGATTTAACAATAATATTGTTCGATTGACTTTTTATTATTTTTGACTATTGTTAACAATTTACTATTAATTATTCTCTTGTTACTGACATATTGTACGTATATGGTATTTGACTTTATTATTTCCTTGTTTTAGACTCATTGTAGTATACTTGAATGACGATTGTTTCAACATTGTAATGTTTATACAATAAATGATGATTGATTGATTGGCGGCGTGTAGTTTTTACCTGTCGATTTTGTCTGCGCGCTTGCGAGTGCGAGCGGTGACGGACGACGTCGGGCCGCTGCCTGGGGGCGGTGACAGCCGATGGAGGGGCCGGGGGCGCCGGCGAAGGGGCAGCGGGGGCCAAGGTGCCAAGGGCCATGGGAAAGGGCTCGACGATGACTGAGGGCGATTCGGGTACCAGCACTGAGTAGCGTTTGTTGGGTATGACCATTGCGGATGACGAGGGGGGCACACGGGTACTTTTGCTGCGTCTCAACAGGCGTAGCATCTGCGACTTGAGCGTGGCCACTAGGGGCATCACTCACGTCGTCACGCACAGCGCAGCGCAGCGCCGCCACGCATGCACACCACTCACACTAATCACCACCAACCACAAACACCACTCGCGACAACCTCGCGGTCCGGCGTCTGACGGCTCACTGCCGACGCCGCCGACCTGCTCCGCGCTGCTCTGCTCTGCTCTGCCCGCTCGATAAGGGAGGGGAGAGGACGCCACGCCAGCCAGCCACTACCGACACCTGTGCCCCTGCTGTGCTGTGTATACCTAATCCACTCAACGCCTGCTACACCACTCCTACCTACACTATGTGCACCATAAAAAGTGCCCATTTTTAAAAACATTTTCAAGAAATGTGTGCTATAAAAAGTACCTATTAAGAAAACATTTTTGTAAGAAGGTTTTTCGTCTAGCTCAATAGTTTCAAGCAGGAACTCCTCTGTTCAAAATATGAAAGTACCATACCGGTACATGAATAATATTCAGTGAAAAAATACAAATTTTCTACCAACCTCAAGAGTTTCAAGAAATAACTTCTCAATTAAAAATAATAATATGGGACTATCGTACATGATAGTGCAAATCTATAACTTTTCCAAAGTTGAAATTTCCGTCGAAAGCTAAAAAACTATAATACATTACATGAACTATAAAATAATATGTATAAACGTGGACAGATCTAAACAAATACAAAAGAAAAGAAAATTTGGGAGAGTTAATAATATATTAGAAAAGAGATCTGTGTTATTTTTAAAATTATGAGATCCATCAACTTTGATTGATAGTGCATTAGGTCAGTAAGCAAGCTATGTCAATAATATCTATTCAGTAAGATTTTCTGTGGTGCAGATATGCACAGAAAACAGAAAAAAGCACAGGAAACATAAAAGCAGAAACACAGAGCAACTGTATTCCCTCAAAACGTATAGAAAAGAGGAAGAAACCTCTATTACTTTTGGAGCGTGAAAATGATAATCGAGTCGATAATTCATCTTTTAGCAAAAAGACGACCGCGACGACTATCAATTTATTTTCTTGCACGTTGATTAAAAGTCTGAAGGCAAAAAGCAAACCAGCTTGTTGCTAGGTCTGCCACTCACTGAACTTATTGAGAGAGGAATCAAAAACCAAACGCGACAAATAAATCCCAGCACAGCACAGACTGAACCAATAGTATTGGAGTGTGTTATAGCATCACATATAGGTAGCCTAATAAGCAGTCTGCAGTCCGAAAAATGAGTATGCATAGTATACGTTGCTCAACTTTGGTGATCCGATGGAAACCGGTTTATCAAACGAGGCACGGCCATTGACCGCAATCACATTGATCAATAGTTATTTATCATTTGAAAACATATAGAATCACCGGTTAGCACTCCGAGTTGGTTTCAAACCACGTTGAGACCGTTCAAATATTTTCAAATTTTTTACAAGAGCCAGGAAAATCTAAAAACTTTCCCAATTGATAAATTGGTGAAGAGTTGGTTCCCATTATGAATAATGAAAAGAATCTAACAACTGGAAGTTGAAAATTTTGAGAAAACATTTTGTTTAGAAGATCGATAAACTCATGCAACAAGAAGGAATAAATTACTGAACTTATTGAAAATTCAAATTGTGAGGAATTCAAGCATCAAAGCATCAAATTGTGCAAAATTAATTATATATAATTTATGAAACCCCTTCTATCCCCAGGGGGTTAACTATCTACATTTCAACAGTTAGATGGTCAATTCATTACTGTCAATAGTAGATATAAGTTATGAAATAAAGGAGAGAATTTTAAAGGTTTGTAGTGATGAAGAAAGTAGATTTCCAAACATTTGGAATTCAAGGATCTAGTCGAGCAATAATCAATAATAAATACAGATTTTGAACGAAATTTTAGAACATTATTCTGCATATATTTGATCATTACTTCTCCAATAATATTGATCATCAGGTACTTTGAAAATTTACATCATGTAGAAATGAATGCTCAATGGTTCAACCTAATCATAATCTTAGATGATATTAAATCAATTATAATGAAGATGGGAATTCCATTTTTAATCAATACTATAAGAACCCATCAATATCGAATAAGAAAGCCAAAAATTGACCAAACTGGAGAACGACATAATAAATTCATACCTAGTACAGTGCCTGAACTAGCCCTGTATACCTATCTAGTAAGGGTTTTCATTCTCTCGTACTGCACAGGTAGAAATTAGGACTATGCAAATCTAGTAAAGAATAGAATTCCACCTAGTCGCACCCAATCCAATTTGCAATTTCCTGCAACGACCTTCAAAAAGCGAGTCTTCTTTCAACAAGGTCGAATTGACGGAGAGCACGCCAAGCCTAGCTTATTAGTACAATATTCAAGTACCTACTTTTTGTACAACAAAACTCTCGTCTGCAAATTGCACCGCTCTATAAATAGCCAATGCACTGCTACAACAAAAAAAAACTCTCCATAAATACAGAGTAATGTGCAAATAAAAAGTTCAGGCTTCTTTGTAAACGACCGCCAATTGTGAAAGAAATCGCTCGGAACCTTTTTTTGTTCAACAGAAAGAGAGTATAAATTAATGTTGAATTAGTCACTCAAGTATAAATTACTTAAAAATTGCGTGACCTACTGAACTAGTAACTAATAACAATACCTTGGAGAAGTAACATAATTTAGAAAAAAATAAAAACACATTGAAGGAGAAAAACCATTGCAAAATTACAATATTGGTCCTATTACTAAAATAATTTGGCCAACAATGAAGAGCACACAGTAAAACAAAGAAAAGTCCCATCAAGTTTTTCTACATTGTAGATTGAATACAAAAATGATATAAAAGCCTATTAATAATTTTGGGATTATTCTCCTTGCTCCTTGGTCTACCCGACTACAATACAATGAGAGTCAATTATACTTTAAAATAATAACTGAGAAATAAATTACAGAATGATCCACTGCAATTTAAATTTCTCAACTTTCACAAAACTCATACTAAAAACAAATTGATTTGAAAAACAAATCTTGAATAAATTAAGCAGTAAAGTACCGTAGCCTACTCGGTTCAAGAAGATATTTCTCCAAACATTTTCCTGAGACCACGATATGGATGAATAGATCACTGCTTCATCACTGTATGAATCCTTCAGAGCAAAGATGTATTCAAATTCCCTCACAAACTCTCTACCTAGATATGGCTCCCATTCAGTGATTCACCTCATCCGTCTTTCAACCCTAATCCTTCACACGTCACCTTCATTGAAGAATATCATCTTTCAAATTTTTGAGTTTGTGAGAACTAGTATGGAACTATCCCACTTCAAACCAGAAGTAGTCAAGAATTAGCAGAGCTTGATTAATCAGTACAATATTCGGAATTTTCAAACTTGCTACTAACTCCTCAATAGAAAAATTTAGAATTCAAATAGACGTCACAACAGAATTTTGATAACTATTCAGTGACATGCATGCCTATATGTGTAAAGAAAGTGACTAAGGCTAAACTAATATCAGACTGATATTGAAATGCATTTAATTATATGATCAATTCATTAGTGTTCAATGAAAGCAACAATTTGTGCATACTCATCTTGCATTCTAGAAAGTCTACTTCAGCATCCTTACCTATAACAAAAGATATCTATTAGCAACAGATAAAAGCCTAACATCTTATATGTGAAATGTGATAAGCAGATCATATTATTTTTCTATGTTTTCTACATATAAAACAAAAAATACTTGTCCAATAAAATACAATTGGATACCAGTCTCGAATGGACAATAATCAAAATGCCATCTTCAGAACATTATCGCTTGGGTTGTTTGTGGGCATATCTGATGACTAGCAAATCTGTTGTCTTGTGTTGATAGATGGCGTGAACCGGGTTGAGGCGATGCTCATCGCAACTGACACATTCTACTGAGTAGTGCTGGACAATAGACGAGTAGCTGCCAAACATCAGCGCTCAAGTGAGAGAAAGAGGAACAACTTGTCGGGATTAAAGATAGGTTAACATTGAATCAAATGTAAAAATGTCTGTTTTCAAACCCATCATATTTAATAAATATTTAGCCAAAATATTTCAGTAACTTATAAAATCAAAGCTACGATGTTCAAGAACACTTCAGTTGCCTTTTTAAGAGAGAAGAAACAAAGATAATTTTAATTTGATCCTCTTTCCAAAAGCATTCCTTTCCAAAAAAGAGTGAGATAGGTACTGATATAAAATATAATATTGAACGTGAATAGATGAAATATGGAAAATATAAGATGTAAATATTATGTTTCAATTGAATTAAATATTATTTGTGTAAAATAGTTGATGTCTCTGAAATAATAATGTCTTTTTTACTCACGACATTGATTGTTGCACATATAATATTGAACGTAAATAGATGAAGTATGGAAAATATTAGATGTAAATATAATGTTGTAATTGAATTAAATATTATTTGTGTGAAATAATTTATGTCTCTGGAATAATAATGTTTATAATACATACGATACCGATGGTTACACATAGCGGGAAGTTCAAACTTCAAAAACCTAACCTAGCAAGAAGAGTCTAGCAACAAGATGACTTTTAATTAATACATTCATTAAAACACCTTGAAACCACTATATAATAGATTGCAATAACGTATTGGTGATACATTAATGATTTAATTGAATTCTATCCCAAAATCGTGTTTTGTCCCTATCTCACAATGGTTAAAATCCCGACAAGTTGTTCACTCTCTCTCACCTAGAGCGCGCTGATCAGGTCTAGCAGCAACTCCTCTATATCAGTGCAATGTACAGTTATCAGAGCTGACAATCAGATATAAGGATCGCTGGAAGGCTTGTTCCTATGTAGGCCGGCCCAACACACTTTTCTGAGACTAGTTCAGTGCAGACCATCATCAGATCTCGCTGGCTGGATATTGTACATTCCATGTACTTCTGTGAAAACTACAGCACTGTCGACTGGATTCTGTATTGGTCTTCCGAACATTAGTGCAGATTACACAAGTCACGTCCACAAGTTTGCAGAATACTGATGTAAACTGTAGTCTATCATCTTAGGGAAGTGGTACGCCAAAACTGGGTCAATCCACGATCGCATATTGAAGAACAGTACAGGTTGATGAGCTTGGTAGGAAGAAATGGTAATTGCATATTAGATAGGCTACTAGACTACATAGATGCAAATTTGATTAAATACTGGCAACAATAAAACTTGATCTAAAGTATTGCAATCTATCGGAGATTTCTCCTGAAATATATGACATGGTTCTCAATATATTCACTGAGAATCAAAATAAAATAATTTTATTACAAAATCAATATCACAATGCACAGAACACTAACTTATTGCTCAGTATTTACTGAACTTTATAAGTGCTAACTTTATAACTGAGTTATAAAAACCAAGCATTCAATTTAAATTGACTTTACTTCAAAGGTGACTGACTACCCACTACACTTCCCAGCAAGGAAAATACTGTCTGCTGGGAGTGAGAATGAGTTCTGAGTCGTAATTCTAATTTTGAAAGTAAACATTTCAGCAAGGATAATTGCGAACGTCTTCAAATAAAACAATGAATCACTCAACATTCGAGTAGAACTTGAATGGCAATGGTGCTGTTGACATAAGAGATGAGATTGAATCAATAAATTCACAACCACTTTAGATAGGATGCTAGTTACTTGGGAATGTTACAGCGCTGTCTGAGAGCCTAGTACAAGAGATCAGATCATTGAATCTATTGGAGCAGAAAGAAAGGAAGAGAGGAAAGTGATAACCAAAGACTGAGATAAAGTCGCTGACAAAATGGAATGGCACCAATTGCAGCCAGAAAACAGCATCACAGATTGGTAAACTTTGCCTGAAGTGGGAAGGAAGATATATAGAGATTCGACTCGGCACTCGAAACTGGAGTGCACGACAGGACAGTAATTAGTCGTCGCATCAGCCGCTGATAAGAACTAGCGAGTCCCTAATCTATCCTATTACGCGCAGCTACTGCTCCGCAATGAATCGCCCAAATGCAAGGGCACGGCACGAAAACAACTCAGAGCTACAGAAAATCCAAGATAACACTCAGCTCCCTCTCAAACTTGTAACAAATTGAAAGTCCTTCACAAATCTCAGAAAATTACGATTGAGATCGATGAAGCGAATCGTAAAGGAAAATTAATAGAGAGAGATTAAAGAGATACGTCAAGTTGAGTTGAAGATTAGAGATTCGAGGGAGAGAATTTAGTTCAAATACTGGACTCAAGAACCTTAATTTGGGCCTTTTAATAGAAAAAATTTCTGAGGTGGAATGCATAAAGTATTACAATTGAGTGACATGAGGATTGAGGATATTTTAAAGGATATATATTATCCAACATTTTGAGGAGAGAGAACTCACTGATACAGTATTGACTGAGAAAAGGAATACTAGCTTAGAAGAAAAAGCACATTATTGTCTCAAAGAGTAGCAGTCCCAAAGAGTCTAGCACAGTTGCACAATCTAACACATCTTGAGAAAGAAATTTGTTAGATACATTATTCAATTGTTAAATCATATTCGATAAAATTATTTTTCAAAGCGAATCATGCTTTCTAACACTGATAAGAAATTCTATTTGTTTAGTCTAAGGTTCTAAGTAAGCTTGATAGATACCAGACAAAAACCAAGACACCAGACAGTTGACAGTTTCATTAAACACAACACCAGATAATTGGCAAAACAATTAGTTTGATTAAATCCCGAACTCAATCTTTTGTTTCAATTTCAAAAGAGAAATCAATAAGATAGTGTGTCTACATGAATAGTATTCACATTGAGCTTCAACATGAAAAAGCTTATATTATGAAGTATATTATCTAAGCTGATATGAAGTGGTTTCTCAACTACCACTGATATAAATCCATCAACCCAGAAGAAGTATAAATCAATAAGCTATTTTGAGATTCGGGATACGGGTACCCTTATCAGCGAATGGTGATAATCTATGAGCAAGAAATGGTAGTCAATCGCGTTATGAAAATTTGAGGTCAATATGATTGACATATTCACAACTTGCAGGAGAGGTTATTTACGTTTCAATTACTGTGGTTAGAAAAAGCAAATCCTATTCTTAAAAAAACTCTTACTTTGTTAAAACATGAATATATTATATTCATACTTGAAATGTCATTATGGTACAGTATTTTGTATTGTGATATAATACTATTCTCAATCGCAAAAGTGTACAGTCATAATAATGTTCCTCAATGAGAGTACCCAAGTTGTACTTGAAATAATTCTCAACTATTACCAAGTTTATCAAGAGCCTAATTCGAAATTTGATGGAACATTGTTTCCGAGATTCATAATATTAATGAGAAGTTTTTCAGATGAGTAGAAAATCTATACAGTTGGCTACATGTAGCTGTCCAGTAAACCTAGAGCTGCCATTCACTTCACGAACCCTGACAATGGTAAAATTCAATGCATTGAAATATAAATATTTTTAATAAGATAATGCATAGATTAAGTCTCCTTTAAAAGCTTTAAAAACGGTGAACACTTTATTTAAAGAGTGGGTGGGTATTGGGTAATAAGAAGGATGATGATGATGATGGTGAAAGATGGATGTAAATACAATTTTTAGGATAAGATTGGTTTTTATTGGAATATTCAAGGCGGAAGAGAGCACACAATTTATTATCTCTACCTCGTGGAAAGATATTCTCTTCGCGCCCAGAAATATTTTTCTTGGTAAGCATTTCTCTATAATAAATTAGCATGGAGGGGCGTTGAGAGAAACATCTATCCTGCTTCTGAGAGGAAGCTATTTCTCTCAGAAATTGTAGGTTCCTTTACGACCTTTTTCTTTCCATGCTCTGGAAACCTTTCCACTCCCCAGTTTCCACTAAACCGATATTAAACCATACCAGCCACAGTTTAAGCCCTGATAACCCAGTTTCTCGCTCCTGATATTTGTTCATATCTTTCAAATTGCTTCTAGTAACAGTAATAGTGACAACATTTTTTCAACTGAAAATTATTGACCTGCGATTTGCGAAGAACTTGTTCACCGTGATAAGCAGGCATAAGAATTTTTGATCTTGCACAAATATGTTCTCACAAGAAATATTTTACTGCATAAGATGAAGTGAAAAACATATCAATGCATTACGTGTGTGGTCGTATCATGATCTGCGATTCGTCCTTGCATGAGTGAGGAAATGAATTATAGAGTAATAAAGGTGATTAGAAAGTAAGGAAGAGCAATGAAGCCATGAGTAATCACCCCGGAACAAGTGGGACACTGATCAATGAAAAATCTTAAAATGATAACTAACTAACAAATCAACTGAAAAAGCATTAAATGATTAAACTAGCTTTACTAAGATAAGGATCGCTTTTTATATGGATGGTAACAAGATGGAAGGTGAATGATAGTATACATGCTATAGCTGCCGTTTGCCTGAGTCCTCACTACGAGTAGTTAGTGTTAATAAATTTAATAGCAGTCATGAACGACGGGACAGTCAACAAGAGGACACGAGCAGCACACGAGCGAACCGCACACAAGGCCAGGATACAATGGCACAATGTAAGAGTTCACCAGGTGAATTATACATAGAAACGACCATCTGTTACCGCATTAGTCAAGTGCACGAACTTCAATACTTCGTATTTGAAACAATGGATACGATTCAACAAGAATCCAGCACAAGTATTGGGATTGGGGTTGATTCAGGAGGGAAGATTTATTGTGACTGTACTGACACCAACTGAACAAGGATATAAAACTATTAAAAATGTTTATGCAGATGAACAAAAATGAAATTTACATCGAACTTCAGATGAAAATTGATCATATGGATTCAATGAAGCCCAATATTAAAGGAGCTTTGGATGAAAAGTTTCAAACTATAGACTAAATAAATATAATTATCGTATAATTATGAATTTATAAGCTAACGTATAATATATTATTGAGTTTATTACACCACAATTTTTGCTTGGGAGCAGTGGCGAAGCGTGGTATACTTATTTGGTCATCGCCAGGTATATTTCCTACAGGAAATTAGCATACCACGCTTCGCCACGGCTTGGGAGTTTTCTCAAAACATCTATTTCTTGATGTAGATCATATTTTTAATGGTTGAAAACCTAATGTAAATTGTAATTAATTTCAAATAATAACTTTAAAATGAGAACAGTAAAATAAAATAAAATTATAGGACCATCATTTGTTTCATTTTGCAAAAATAAACAGTGAACATGAAATAAACAGAACATGATCTCACTTATGGGTTATGGGAGCAAATATAATTATAATTATTAAATTAATTATAATTAATATAATTATTGAAACATGATTAGACAATACATTGCAATCACTAATAAACAATAACTAACAACATCTCCTCTTTGGGCTTTGGGATAACTCTAACCTAAGACCTCAAACTTCATCAAAATATTGAAATGACACTCTTGACGTTACAACAAAGTTGAAAATAAATAACAACAGCATTCCTTAGTTTTATTAATCAATTTAAATAGATAATGATTTTATAATAATTGAATTTGAACAAAGCGGAAATAATAGAAATGTAACAACTAAACTTTAGTGTCAATGTGATTCAAATTTCAATCAAGAGCAAACTTCAGGAACCAATCTAGGAAAGTTCATGAGCTTTACAATAACTGACAAAATATTGTCAACAGTTATATTGGGTTTCAGAAATCTATCCAACAATTTCCGTATATCAGCCACCACCATGAAGTCAGCTGGATCTGACAGCTTGGAAGTGTTGTATCGAGTTTAGTCTCATGGGAAATTAATGAAATTTGGCGAAAATGCCGCAGAGAAGGTCGTAGAGCAGAAACGCCAAAAACATTTCGCATAGAAAATTATTATATCACAGACAAATATTCATCGTTTTCAGAGTGAGAACATATTTATTTCTCCATGTAGTTGAGACATGAAAAGAAACATACATTGATACCATGAGATAAAAACAAGCAATCAACATCCATACCTCCTTCATTCAAGTCTACTTCAATTCAAAATCATTATTAGAATTTTGTGATTCTTGTAACCTTTTATCTTTGTAAAACTTACATTAAATAAATACTATTATAGTTACTCTAATTGCTTAGGTCTTTGTAAACTTATCTTTGTAAACTTTCTTTGTACCTTTATCTTTGTAAAACTTACATTAAATAAATACTATTATAGTGACTTTAATAGCTTAGATTGAGAACTTCATAGAACCATGAATCATTTACAAAGAATTATTTCAGAAGCCTTGCAATAAGAAAATAATATGAGTGCATTTCATGATATGAAACGTATTTAAACTAATGTAAAGTCACGAAACCCTTTTTCAGAAAAAAATAATTTTTCTTGTATTATTATTCAGTGTATGACGTTTTTAACATCTATAACCCATGATGCCTACAATGCATTATACTTATAATGGAAGCCCACCATTATCCCAACAACATGGTAAGGTTGAACCCGCTTTAGGGCTTCTCAAGCAATAAACGCCACAAGCACAGATAAAAAATCATGTATATTGTGTACAATAAAAATGTATAAAGAGAGGGAGAGAGCGAAGCAAGGAAGTCAGAACCACATGACAATAAAGACCAGTATAGGAAAGCACAAGGTGAGGTTGACTCGGTCCCATCGTGACCAGAAGGCAAATCGAAGGAACGGTGAACCTTGCAACTGGAAATGAACAAAGTTCAAGTAAAACAAAGTAGAGGACAGGCAATCACAAACGAAGGGCGTGAGCGCTGAAGCCAGGAAGTCACCCTCCCAACATAGATGCGTATCTTCACATTCATCCATGTACTATATCTTCAAGAGCCAGGTACTAATGGTCTCCAGTGACATTGTGCGCTAATGCAGTACTATACAGTAATTGCAATCAAATACAAAACAGCCTGTCTAATCACACCGTGAACTTCGTGTAATCAACCGAGCACGGAAGTGATAAATCATCACCACACTTCAATGCACATTACAACAGTAATGCCAAATTGGAGGTTGATACAGACATAAAAAGTAAGAAATAAAAATAAGACAAGTATAAACAAGATTAATAAAATACTGCATGAAACATGGACTATAGAGATGCCACACAGCAATTGAACTGGGAAGTTATTAAAATATTGATTTTGATTCCTGAAATATTCTCATATACATTTATTGAACATATTTTTATATAAATCAGTATAAAGGTACAAAATAAGGATAAAAACAATACGATTGTAGAGAATTGAGTTTCTGGCTTCGGATTGAGAATGTTGATAGAAATATGATGGAGAATCTGGTTTCTACACTACAGAATAATACTTCTATAGAGCTAAGAGCTACTCTAGTTGGATATAGTTCGAATAGTTCGAATCATAGAAAAATTTCAATATCTATCCTATTATATTAAGCGAGCAATTTCTGTATGTTTATATTTATTTATGTATTTATGTATTTATGTATGTATGTCCAACGGATCTCGAAAACGGCTCTAACGATTTTGACGAAATTTGGAATATACGAGGTTTATGATACAAAAATTAGTTTGGTGTCTCATCCTGAGATAACTCGCTAAAGGACCTAAAAAGGAGAAATTGATCCTTTAAGAATCAGCTGACAGAAGAAAGAAATTTCCATCGGCTGTAAATGATGAAAAAGAGTGAGAGCGAGTGAGTGTGTGAGTGAGACAAGATTATTATTTCAGCTGCTGAGACAGTGACAGAGAATCAGCTGACAGAAGAAACAATTTTCCGTCGGTTCTTGATGTTGAGAGAGTGAGTGTGAGTGAGAGAAGATTATAATTATCAGCTGTTCCATTACTAGATTTGAGAAAAATATCGAAACACATAAGCTGCTCCTATTCCCTTTTTTATTTCTGATTTTAATTTATCTATAGTATAAAAGGAATTTGAAATTTTGAAAATATTCCATATTGTATCATTATTTTTAAATTTTGGGCATGAAGTAAGCCACGTGATCTGTTTTTATTTATTTGAGAGAAATCGTCAAGAGTTCATCAAAACAGCTGAGCTAAAAATAGTTGTCAACTCATTTTATTATTTCTATGAAGCAAAATTATACAAGTGCGATTTTTCAAATGATATGCATTCAAACTCGATTATTCATAATATTTCGAAAGCTGAGATTAATTTTTTACAGTGCAATGATGATTCAGTGCATAAGACTGATGGCTGTACTTTAAAAATTGTTTAATTTCATTCCTTTTTCTTTAAAATTTCCATTCCTGTGCCTTTGTAGACCTCGAGCAGAGCTCAGTACAATATTATTAATAAAAAGAGAGTTGGTGTCTGTACGCTCGCTTATAACTCGAGAACAGCTGAACCGATTTAGATGATTTTGGATTCGTTTGAATTTTTAAAGCACTGGTTAACATAATATCTATTAAAATATAAGAAAATCCCTTTATAATTAATAAATAGTTATTACATTAATGACATAACCTATCAAACATTTACAGACCAAGTTTTGAATTTGCCGGCTACCGAAGAACGGAAAGATAGTCGTGATTCAAGATCAGAAAATTAGCATTATCATCTCAAGTCCCAATAGCCCAGTGGATAGCGATTCGGCCTATCCACGAATTGGATTTCCAACGACCAAGAGGTTGGGTGTTCAATTCCCGCTCCGAACCATTTCTTTTTGTACTAGGTTTTCTGCTCTAATTATTTTTTACGCTAGAATCATCAATATTAAGAATGAGTTATCGTTCGTATAATACAGTCATGTTCTATCATTTCAAATATTAAAATTGAAGAACGGAAATAAAATAAAATAAAAATAATAATAAGACAATAGAATAAAATAAAATAAAAATGATAATAAGACAATAGAATAAAATAAAATAAAAATAAAATAAAAATAAAATAAAAATAAAATAAAAATAAAATAAAAATAAAATAAAAAATAAAATAAAATAAAATAAAAATAAAATAAAATAGAAATAAAATAAAAATAAAATAAAAATAAAATAAAATAAAAATAAAATAAAAATAAAAATAAAAATAAAATAAAAATAAAATAAAATAAAATAATTATTTTTAAGAATAAAGAATAAAGACATTTTTAAGGGGTGGCATGAAGGGGGGACATTTGGGGGGGGGAAGAGTGCGATACGAAGTTCGCCGGGACAGCTTGTTTATAATAAAAAATTATCCTCTTAATTTGAAACAAATCTTGAATTTGTATCAAGTATGTTAATCCTGTATTATAAAAACTAGCCAGAATTACAAGTTTTAGTATTTATGGGCAGTTTTCAGTGACAAAAAAAAAATCATGTTGAGGTATGGAAGCCTTGAATTTTAATTGAATTGAATCTCATATATATGATTAGCTATTATTATGACTGAACGATTGAACCTACTATAAAAATCAAAATTAGTTGAATCACAGTTTAATGAAATTGACAATTCTATTATTGTGTTTCTTTAGATTATGGTTGGATGTTAACAAACAAACTACTAATAAATAGGAAATGTTCATGGGATATAAGTGACTAATAATCTCATAAAAATGTTAATAGAATATTGTTATCATTAACAGTTCAAACTTCAGGATCCAGAAGTTTCAATGAGGTGGAAAGATCAAAATGTTCATGTCCTTCATGAATATGTGTAGAAATCCAAACGAGGACATTTCAATAAATAAATGAATAAACAAACAAAATTACAGCACTAAAATGAGGTGAAAAATCTAAATGTTCATGAATATGTGTGAAATATCTAAACGAGGACATTTCAATGAATAAACAAACAGCGGTGGCCAGATGATGTGTTTCTTCAATTTCCTGCTCATAAGCTTCTGTTAATGCTCCAGTGATTGCGCGCGGAAGGCAGGGCTGACAGAGATGGAGACGATGAAGAGGAAGAGGCAAGAAGCACCTCTGAAATAAAATTAAAGGCCACTGCTGTATGAGGCGCTTTATATTAGGCAGGCCAGGCGCCGACAAGGCACAAACAGAAAGCAGCCAGGCCTATACTTGACATTTTATTTACGGGCCACAAAAGGAAGAGACCAGAGTTAAGTGCTGGAGCCTTCATCGGCATTCCGCGTTCTCTGTTCTATTAAAAGTATAACTGCGCTACCTCGAGATCTATTTGGAAAGAAACATCCACACTGCAATACATCAACAAACACTGTCAATAATAAAGCATGACTATCAAGTTTCAGGCTACTAATAAGTCAGGTTTATTTGCAAATTTATTCACTCGCTTACAAAAACAAATATCTTCTATGGGCTTATAAACTGAATTTGTAATGAATAACAGGAAAGATGAAAGTGGAATTAATTTTGATTTCAATGAAATGAAACGGTTTCCTAGTTCTGTAATATTATTGCATCCTTGCCGTGATTGAACGAGGAGACTGCACTGAGAAGATGTAACTCAATTTTATTTTCTAGATTGTTCAGATTTATTTCTATCCAGAAGATTAACCCAATGTCCATTTACGTTATATTTTGCCATTCTAATCTCTATTTGTGACATATTTTTGAATGCAAGATTAGCCAAATTATAATTTTTCTGGTAACTAGATTAGCTTAATATTATTTATATAATTTTATTAATTTCTGAATAATTTTATACAAGTGGACCAGCAGATATGTAAAAACTTACATGAGAATGTAGACAAAAAATGTTGTCCAACTTACCTGAAACAAAATAAAATGTATAATTAGTAACTTTCAAAAATTATAATTGCAAGAATCTCAATAATCCACCTAATAAACACACCATCCAAATATAAAACAAGCTTAATTCATTTCTTCAAGTAGGTAAAATATTGCTCTTTCAACAACTCAAATCAATTCAGACTCCATAATGTTGACTTCATTTTCAACTCAGATTGTACTTGACATATAATTCCTCATGGTATAAAAACACAGTACGCAGAGAAAGGAAAATTTATTTCACAAAATAGTAATTATTGTTGATTGACAGAGAAAAGGTCATTGATGCTGAGTAAAAGAGATCAAGATGCTGAGAGAAAAAATATTATATATTTTTAGATGCATTTAACACGGCAATCAATGAAACAAAACTGAACTGTTTGAGATCAAATCATACATCGGCAATTTAAGCTAACGCTCGATAAAAATTAGTAACAAAATTTTATTTTTCAATTTTGAGGTGGTTTTTTAGACAGACTGGGAATAAAGACAGACAGACAGAGCTGAGATTCCTAGACGTCACGTGACCAAGTTGGTGTTTCCTTGGTAAGCCGTAGCAGCAGCGGGCAGTGCGGTGAGTAACCTGCTTCAATTAGTCAGCCGTTATCAGGCCGTAACAAAATTTCAAATGGCACAGGGAATTATTAGCCGGTTCGCCAGCCTTTTGGCAGGCGAAATGAGCAGATCGAAAATAAACCAGGACGATGCGTGAGCATGTGCGTGCAATAACAAATCCAAGAAAAGGAGATCTCAATCAAAATTAATATTTCTAGAATAAGTGAACCACTGATTGATGTGCAAACTAGTACCATATCATTCGTATTGATGCACTTTATAAAATATTTTCTTTACTGATTTTTACTTGGATTTGTTTTGTTACATTATTTTAAATCAATGAAAAAAACTTAGCAGATTCAAATCAAAATCATAAGCTGGCAATGTAATATTAAACTCTATACAGTTTCACAACAATTAGATAGCTTGATGAGAATTACTTAAGATGGTTATTTGAAGACATAAATCTTTCAAACAGTTCAGAACCAATGCGGTTTCTATGAACAAGTTGATTGGTCTCTAATATAGCAATGAAAATGGAGATGAAAAGTTTGAACATCACAAACATACCATACCGAAATAGATCACAAGACCCAGAAAAGCACACTGGGTATTGTATTAATATTTCAAATCTAATTCTCAATAAACTATTGATCAATGCATTGTAAGATATAAAAAATCTCTTCTATTATAAAGTTTATCATGAATCGTCTTGCAATAAAACAGGTGCATTGTATCTTTCAGAAATGAAATACGAGACACGAGCTTTTCCCTTTCCACAATGGAGAAAAAAGTAAGCCAGAGAATTATTACTGGAGATAATAGGATTGCAGCAGCAGCAACCCATCTCTATAGAAATGAGTTCTACTTTTCCGATGAATGAAGAAGGAGCTCACGCCGGCGCTGCACCCTCAACAATTGGAAAATCAATAAGCTGCTCCAACTTTCCAAAGAATTCTTTCTGAAGTAGGTTTCTGAATATTCAAGAACCGCTAAGTTCCATTCAGTTTTTATCTTTGGCAAAAAATACATTCAAGCTGAGAGATGACTAAAAGCACGTCGGCTGAGTTCCATGAGGAGCATTCTCAATCAATAACAAACTTACAAAGTGAGAGATGCATCCTTTATTCATGATTCAAATATTTCCTTCTTTATAATTACACAACTCTAGTAATTCATGACCTTTTCTACAGCAGGTACTGTATAATCTTATGAATCATTTCAAATTACAAGTTTTTATGATCGCACGTTACTAATAAATGTCAAGTTTTCCCTCGACATTTTCATCAACCCTTCTTTGTTTTAGAATCCATTCCCTCCTCATAATAGAGTATTCAAAGTCCTTTCAACAAAATCTCTTTCGCAGTTGACGGTGGGATCAGGCAATGAAATAAGGATTGACTGAAGGTCTCATGAACAAGATATGAAAGCACAACATGTGTGAACGTAATCATAATTTGGATTATCTTATTGAAAAATCAGGACGGGGTTGAGAAACATCGCTAACAGTTAACATACACACGCTTTCCAATTTAACAATTTCCATAGCTTTTTTTCAATAGAGTTCAAGTTCAATTTGAATTCAGAAAAAATGGATGCAATTCCCTATAACCAGTTGGAGTTTCTCTAATTCACTTTCTGCGCACTTTTCCAATAGAACGTTTCGTTTCCCTAAGTAAAAGTTTAATTTAATCCTCTCATTGTCTGCAAAAATTCTATGAAATCAAAAACATAATCAATTCAATGAGAAGTGAGTATGTCATAGCTATAAACTAATCAAGAATAATTAATAAATATTCAATTCTTCATAAGCTCATAGATTTGGGAAAGCACAATGGTGACTGACAATAACTTGTATGTTGAAAGATATTATATTACAGTAACATAATCCTTTCCATCAATATTAGAATAATTGCAATGTAATCTCAAAAATTTTCGCAAAAAATAAATTATAGTAACCTTGCATGAATCCAGGTACTAATATTTATCTCCAGTAGTAGATAGAAAGTGAAAATTGATAAAAAATAAAATGAGGCAGGTCGAACAACCTTTTGCCATGACCAGAGGAAGCCGGGAAAACGTAACACAGATGGTGTCACGGCTAACTGAGTGATATAACTGAATTATTATGTCAAGTGAAGGGACATTGAAGCAGGTGGCTGCAGCCTGCTCCTGCTGGTCTGATTGGGGCATTTCAACGCGGCCACTTTAGATAGAATGACCCGGGCAAAAGATTTGCTGCTGCAAAATGATCACCGCCCAGAATGCAGTGCCTCCGAGGCATTATTAAGTAATAGTTATCGTATACTGTTGGCAGCTTTATATTTTGTAGGCCGTTTACGACCAACTATGACATTATTTCCATTTAAGGAACGAGTGATTGCAACATCCAGAAGTGACCCATATACATCAATCAAGTCCACTCTAATCAGACAACCGGATCAATAAATTCAACTTTTTTGTTGAATTCAATTCACGGTAGATGTAAATCAATTCCATATTACGTGTGAAGCGATTTCGAATTGAAAGGTTCAGGATCTTTGTTTGGATGTCACCAGGAAAAATTGGTGTGCAGTTCTCATTCTCTGTGTTACTTATAAACTCTTCACTTCACCAATCGGCAGTTATATACTGTACCTCAATATTTGGACTATTAATGTGACTAAATCCAGAAATTGAATGAATTCTGTATGTGTGATTGCCTGTTCCTCTTTACGAAATTTTGGTATATCAAGTACTGACTAATGGAGTATTAAAATTTGTTTAAAAGCCGGGAAACTTGTAATGTAGATAGTTCAGAGCTCATCAGCATTTTATTGTAAGATTTTGGTGTTCTGTATAATATACATGAAACGATGAAATTATTACACATTTATGATTATCAACAATCAACTGGCAACACTATATTTAGAACTAGCTTCTGGTAACAACTCCTGATAACAACTCTGGTAACAAGGCCCTGCGCCCACGGAGCAACTGCTATCTGACTGCAGTAGCCAACCCAGTGTTGCCAGATAACATTAATTTGGCTGTTTTTCGGGTAATCTAACCTATCAGCCAAAGGTATCTGGCAACGCTGGGTTTGCGACTGCAGTTAGATTGCAGTTGCTACGTGGGCATTGGGCCTAAGAATCCTTTAATTGAACTATCTACAAGAATAAAAAAACGAAAAAAACTTTCATATCTGACACAGCACACGACGATTAATGACAAAATATTGTTCTCCGATAAATCATTCAGTTCAGTACATGAGCAGGACATGTTTTGAAAATGACTCAATAAGGAGCTGGACGTAGGTGGTGGCTGTGTGTAAATTGACTGATGAAAAATATGTGAAAATGACGTAAGTTGTGATGCGTTGCAAAGCTGTTATGAGGCATGTTAAGTGAGAATCGATAACCAGTGATGAGTCTGGCAATCGCCCATCATTGTTCGCCCATTCACTAATCAAATTTCAAATTTGAAACGCAATTTCCGTGAACGACAAAAGTTCTGACAATGCTATGCCTCATTCCACTTCATACATGCCACGAGTTTTCATTTTTCATCAGCTTCAAGCTCGTTAGAAAGTCAAAGCTTTTGTCATAAATAAAGTGTGTTCAATATATTATTGATTTTACATTGAAAAAAAAAAAATAAAAGCTCAATTTTACAGAAAACCATCAATGCTAATAATTCTACTACTCAACGCAGTGATGGGCAAACGTTTTGAGGGAATGGCCGAATGAAATAAGAAAATGTGCTGGCGGGCCACAGAATATAACAAATCAAATTTTTCATTTATCTTTGAAATTTTCAACAAAATTCATATCCCATACTTTTTATACACAACAATGATAGAACAATAATAAAATCCATGGTAGATTATAACTCTTTGTAAAAGTATGAAGGCGTATGAGATAGATGAAATTGTGACTGAGCTTACAAAAGTTTTTCATATTCTGCTAGAAACTGGGATGAGCTGATTCGCATTAGTGAAACCGAATTCTCGAAAGAAAAGACCGCTTCACAGATGTAGGAGGATATATACATTGCAATTATCTTCTGAGCGAGAGATTTCAGTGTAAGTGAACACTGCCATACATGCATCTCAACTCTTCATTGCAAACTCAGAAAGTACAATATAGATTATATATATTACAGCTTTATTAGATTTGTTATCAACAAATCAGTGGTTCGATGAATAATATTGAAGTGACTATTCTGCTGGAGTAATAACCGATTGGTAAAGTTGAGTTTTAGAAGGGAATAGAATAGAGACCCATTCTCGCATTTTCATCTTAAAAAATAACGTTTGAAACAATAAACTACGAAGTTCATTTATTTATTTTTTCATTGTCCTATAAAACAATTTTTGAGGAGATAAATTTACATCAAGAATTTACATGTTGAGTCTTATTAAGTAAAAATTAGAAAATTAATCTCAAATTTCAAATGAGGAAAGGGCGTAGAGACAAACAACTATAGGATAGTGACTACTCCTGTTTTTTAATCACACCAAACGGAGTTATAACTCCAAAATGCTGGAGTGGTAGCGATAGCTAGTTTTTAATCACTCCACCCAATGACTTCTTTTATTTTCTGATGAGGCGAAGTTTGCTCAATAATGTCCACTCTACCACTCAAGGGAGGGAGGTTCGACACGAATTTTTCCGGAAGATATTCAAACCCATAGATAGATGAATGGATTGATAGAGAGAGAGAACTACAGAAGCGCTGCCGACACTGCAAACAGAATAATTTAGCACAAAAGAGAAGGAAGGAGGAGGGGTGGAGGAATGGAGGAGTCGGAGGGGGGGGAAGGAGGAGGAGGAGGAGGATGGTGAAGGAGTAGAAAGGTTGGAGGAATCCTATCGACTTTGCCATCTTTCCACATACGAAGCGCCATTACCATTAGCATAGAGCTGATGTGCATCAGTATTATGGCAGATTCTATTCTAGCATAAGCATAGCGCTATAATCGGCGGCACTGTACACACGCCACCGCTGAAACCGCAACGCAGCCGACCACTACTAAAAGCCTTCGCCACCAGCTAATCGCCCCGATCAGGACGCTATCATTAGTGTGCATAACCAACGATCGATAAAGTGCAAGTTTGCCAAAGCATATTGTAGCAGCATATCCTATTGCAAAATTCATTTATTCATTCCCAACAGGAATACAGTATTACACTCGCAAACAGTAGAGTTCTTTGTAAGAATATCAAAGAATAAAATTAAGGGTTTGGTTCAAAAGACAATATGTCAGGAAATTTGAATGCCCCAAAAACTTTATCAAGGGTTCAAAGAAAATAACATTGCTATAGTCCGTGCAAACCTTAGTTTGCAGTAAGCGTTTAAATGGCAATGCTATTTGTTATGGGGATATGGAAGCGCTGTTGCCATGTTTTGCTTATTATTTTATTCATTACTCCTCACTCACAGCTGTTCGCTCTCTTTTCTGCTCTCTCTCTTGTTTTGTTTACATTTCTTATTCTATCAAAACTACATGAGAAAAAATTAGCACACTAATTACCTATTTATATGTTTTAACTATTATACTATGAATAATTTTTAAAAGGTCATTAGGTCATGAGTTAGATTGTACAATAGTGAGTATATAATATAGATAGTGAAGAATTTTTTATCATAGGCAGTAGGGTATTAGCAAGTTGAAGAAATGGAAAGAAAGCGTGGAATTAAACTACTGGCTACTGTGCAATCCGGCAACACTGCGCCCCATAAACGTAATACTGCAAACTAAGGTTTGCACAGACTATAGTGCTAAACAAATTAATCAATTACTGCCATCTTATAGACAATCCTGCAAATTATTCAATTATGCCCCATCATACAGGGGGTTGCAAAAAATCAGGAATTAGTACAATAAAATTAACAAAAACCACAGGCTAACAGATTAAAAAATGTGATTGTATTGACTTAAGAATATTGGCGTTGGAGAATACAGTATTATTCACTGATTTCGATCTATCAGATTAAATATTACTTATTTAAAATTGTAATTAACAACCACTGTGTGAGATCTAAATTTGGTATTGATCAAATATATTAATTACTTTGATAATGTTCAATGTTACTTCTACATTTTTTTACTGTGGAGATCCTCTCTAATGTATTGAATTGTGTGAGTTGCGTTATTTTTAGTGTTATAAGTGTTTAGGGCAACTGGGAAAATATTTGTCTTTAAATGAATTTTACTGAATGAATAAGAGACTTTTTCAGATTTGCTCAACAGATAATAATTATTTTGTAGCCCATTTATGGAGATACGAGGTTTCAAATATTAATCAAACGTGAATTAATTTTCGAAAAGGATCAAACACCGGCTTAACACTCCCACGCCTAGTTTCAATCTGCTGAGCAAATTGACTCAACTCAGTTCCTCAAAACGCTTACATTATAGTCACTATCACGGCCACTGTATTTGCAGTGTATTCTGCTATTCATTGAGCAGCTCTCACGCCCACATTCCTCCCTCGGTTGCCTGATAAATAATCCCTCTCTCTCTCTCTCTCTCTTCGCTGATTGCAATGCTGACCAAGAGCTCATAAATCGATAACGGTTTCCCATAATCCGACTAATTTCAAAAGTTCTGACTTTTGATGATCCAATTAATGCAGGTCTGATTGTCAGAGATGGTTCAAAATTACAATTTTCATTGTTCAAAATAACCAGCAACCGCATGGTAAGAGTGTGGGAAGGAAATTCAGTTTCACTTCGGTGATGTGACAAACTCATCTAGCTAAATAATCAAGATAACACAGAATTTCTATTCAACACACCACAAACATTAATGTATCCAGAAAACAGGAACCTCCTATTCATCACTTCTATTCAAACTCCTCTAATTTATATTTCCAGATAACATAAAGCTTCTATTCAACACGCCTCGAATTAATGTAACCAAAATACGGAACCTTGGAAACTTCTATTCAACTCTCCTATTCAAGCTCTTCTAATGTATCCAAATAACATAAAACTTCTACACAAATCTTGGGAATATGACACCAGGAATATTTCAACCAGTTACGTCATAATAACCGAAAAACTTTGTTAAGTTCAATTATGTGAGATATTAAGTTACTTATACAATCATCCAATTAGCCGGCCGGTGAGCTGGCAATGATGAATCGGCCATCGATTGTGGTTTGGCATGGCACATGCGTTCAATAGCCGCTGCCACCTTATCAGAATACGACTGAGCTAACTATGTTGAATAATGTGAGCTGCGTTTGGCGTGCTAAGCGGTGCTGAATGCAGCAACGGCACGCGATTTCCAACTTCTAAGCTTTCCTTTTCCTTGTTGAAGTTATTTTTTCTTCCCCTTCTTCTTCTTTCTCCATTTTTTTTTCTCAAGGCGTCGCACTGACGCTGTCTTTCTTCAAAACAACACAACTGCGGCTCACTGCCAATTCCCCTGCCGTCATCGGATGCGCTAGCTCCTTCCGACAACAATTATTACATTTCTCATCTACGTTACAAACTCTTTTCTTTTATTTTTTTTTTTTAAAAGGAAACCTCCCTCCTTTTTGATGATAATAATAATGATAATGTGTGGTACAAAAATAATAATAATTATTATTATTTTTGTTATATACATATAACTATTCATCACCACTATACAATCCTTAAGAATTAACAAATGGTGTGGTGAGGGACTATCTGAATATTACATTGTGAAATATTTACTTATCAAGTGTCCAATGTATCAGTTTATATCTTTTCAAACTAGCTGACTCCATTGCTTGATACTTACGATTCTAGAATACACGGTAGGGTTCATGAGTAGGATGCGTAGTCTGATGGTGGTGTAGATGGTATAGGCCGCGAGGTAAGACATGAACCTTCGACTCCCACTACATGTGACCAAAAACTGAAATTTTTAGGGTGGGGGTAAGTTGGTCAATGGGTTCACCGTCTTTTCTTTTTGTCTCAGCAGCAACGATACCGTAGCTTCGAGTCAGGTGATTTCATCTGTAAAAGAAAACACTTAAACTGAAATAGGGACGGTGACATAATGATGACCAATGCTCGAATCAAGCAGCTGAGGAAGGGTGAGCCAAAATTTCTACTGACCGTGCAGAGTGAGGCAGATGATTTGTGAGAGGACATTCCCATCCCTACCATGCCCAGTCTCTCTTCAACCGTTGAGGGTTGATGTTCATGTTCACCTCATGACCTATAGCTGGTAGTGCTGTTAGGAGTAGTCTGCTTTGAAATTTTTATAGCTCTGAACCCAATTACCATGGCAACAATAGTCATTTCCTTGACGCCATTCTAAAAAATCTTACTACAGTATTATACACTTTTCTAATGGGTTCCAGAGTGACGTCACACTTCTCAAAGTTTATCTGTGATCTGCGCGGCAACCTACCGTGGTCTAGTATCTAAGGAAATTGTAGTTTTATTCAATGAATCAAAATGAAAAAAAAAACTAAAGTAAACAATGGACCTCATCTTCTTTCAATAAATATTATTTATTAAATGTTCAGATAGCAATAGTAATATTAATATATCGTGTGGCTAATTTTCTCCTTTATTGTCAAGTGCCGTCTGGAAGAAATTAACTAAATTAAAAAATATCTAACTTTTTGAAAGTATCCTATAAGCCTCATTTGTTTACTTTTATATTATAAACTTTACTTTAGTAAACGTTGACTCAAGTCAATAATCGAACAAGATCTTATCTAATCTATTTTATCTTTTGTCTTGATTATTATTATAATGAAAGCAAAATTCACGTAACTAATTCATGGCAAATGATTGTTCTTGCAGATAATTAATGCTGCATAACATTTATTATTTAATATTTCAGAAGGTATTTTATAAATTTTACAAATTTAGCTTTCATCAACTACAATTTTCTCAGTAGTTTATATCATCTTTAATTTTTTTATAATTGTTTGATTCATTCGTATTAGGTACTGCATTTCTTAGATGTATTAGAAGTTCTTTATATTCTTTCTCATTTTTGGTTGGATTTACCGAGTAGGCGGATTTCAGCTATTCCGTTATCTCCTTCAATAAATTATAATTTAAAGTTGGTTTTGTTATTTAATGTAATTGTACTACGTATTTATTCAATTCTTATATAATCAAAAGCATTTTTGATTTTCAGTGATTAATTCATTCCCAGCCTTTTTCTCCATGTTGTTCGTGATATGGAATGAAAGAGCATTGTTACATATGCCATCGAACACATGATATATCACTGCATTTCATTATAAAATCAATAAATTCAATGAAAAAGAAATAATGTCGATAAGATGTAAGTAGCTGTCAATATTTTTTAATGACCTACAAATTTAATCTCAAGTTATATCCACATAAAATTGACACAATAGTAATATTCTATATTCACTGTGATGCTGATGACTCATAAAAAAGGACAACAAAGAGAAAGACCTAAATATTCAAAGAATATTATCAGGAACAGTATTAATCTATCATAACCCATATTATTATAGATAAAATTAAACGTTATAATGGCAATGAACTGACGTTGATTCATCATCTTATAGGTTCTATAACGCACTAAATAATAGCTGTTAATAGATAAATTTTATTATGGCTTGGGATTACAGCCATCAAGAACATGACTATTTTCGTGTCCATTCTAAAATCAATGATAATATAGTTTCATAAAAACACCGCAATAATGTGGAACTATAATTGTAAAGCTAAATAAAACATTACAATATTAAACACTGTATTGAGGAATAAATATTCATTGGAAGCAGTATAATAGAGATCTTGAAAAATAAAATATTATCCCAATAAGTTTATAGAGTGTGAATGTGGATTAACTCACCATTAGAAATAAACGACATAGGAGAGACGCGACAAGCTAAGTAACAGGCCACGTTTTAACGGACGAAACTAGGTTATTAGAGGAAGTGAAGTAAGGGGATGTTTGCTGTCCACGGCAATCGATAGCTGTGCAAAACAACGTGGATGCTCACATGCACCCCATGTCACGTTCCCACAACGCCAACGCCGCTTCTCCTCTCAGGGTACACCAACAACGATGCAATCACAGGCACAAGTGCTGCCACAAATTAGCAGCTTGGAAACGAGGCGAGTGCAACAGAACAGACATAACCTATAAAAGTGCCGAGACCAGTCATATAACTGAAGCTCATGCGTATATGGAGTTTGACACAAAAGCAAACAAAACTCAAACTACTCTAAACTTTGGTCTAGGCATCTAATCATTGGCGAAGTTTAGAACGTTTGTTTACCAATATTGATGTGGATTTGATAATCAATTCAACGTGTTTAGTTAATTTTTATTGGCTGTTGCTCGATGAAATTTCGTACAGAGAAACGGCTATTGAATATGTTGAAGACAAAAACCAGCACACTAGCGTGTTAACTTTATTGGCGCGATTATTACACGTAGACAGCGCCAGTTACCGATGAACTGTTGCAGGGGTGGGGGGTGAGTGGGTGAGAGAGAAGAATGGCGAACGAAGACAACGAAGACGTCAGTTGGAGATCGATGCGTCGTCAGGTCAAGGAACAGTGGACGTCGCGACGTCGTTTTGAGGAAGCCGTCGCCGGATGTCACTGTTGAAGCCCGGGGCGGGCGAAGGGCGAGGCGAGCGAGCGGAGGTCGTTGGACGCACGACCGCTCCGACGACGACTATCCTGTTGTGAGGGCGCACCTCTGCCCTCTAGCGGTCGATCGGCCAACCAGCTGCGCGCGCGCCGCCATGGCTGCTTCTGCTGCTGGGCCCCGCGCCGCTTCTTATCATTGACCCGGCCCCAACTCCCACACGCGCTACTACCCTCTGCTGCGCTCCTCGCCAGGTGAACAGAACCAAATGGGCACCAGCCCATCCACTGTACTGCCCACAGACAACAATCGCACCTCCACACAACAAATCAAATGGTACCAACAAGCTTCAAATAAACTAATACTGCTTTCAAAACCAATTTCGTAGAAAATACGTTCGTCTCATTCCCGGAATTCAATAATGAAAGAGCTGTCCTACATTCCTTTTGCTCTATTTCCTCTACTGTTTACCTTGACAGTGAATTTTTGACCGAATGGGGAAATATTTTTTCAAAGGTCACGGATTTTTTTCTACTGAAACCAATCTCTGTGTTTCAATTACAAACCCGAAACTTGATTTTTCGTAAAAATCAATTCATTTACACAAGGCTAGTCAAAACAAACTTGTGCCCGAAATCTGTTTCCTCTTTCAATTTACCTACAAACAGTCCAAATTCAGGTTATATCATCTTACTAAATAAAATAAAAATTCCTCTTCAAAAAACAAAAGCAAAACAATTTTAGAATTTTCAAACACGTTCATTTTAAAAGTTTGCAAACAAAAAACCACATAAAAAAATCCAAAAGTTATAGCGCATTATAAATTGACTTGAAAATTTTGGGCAAATTAAAAATAAAGAAACTTACCTCCACTAGAAGCCCAGTTTATATGTTTTCCTAGCAAGGAATTTTCCAGAGAAAGTTTCTAAAACTATTTTTCAGTAATCTGAGTAAAACCCTATTTCAAGAGCTACAAACAGGTCAGAAGATTTTCCTCGCCATAAAAATTTGTCATTGTTATTCAAAAGGCTCTAAAAATATTTGAGGCTACACTCATGTGCTCCAATTATTCAAGTATCGAACTTTGTAATTAGCTGTATGCTGTAGTAGTGTAGTCAAAAATCCCTTTATTCAACGAATATTGCATAAGATGACATATTTTACCACAACTCACAGGAAAAGCCAGAGAGTACAATGAAATTTATCGAATTTCACCCAAAAATACTACTGTAAAACAAAGAGATTCTCTTCGCCTTTTTTACTATGCCGAAAGTAATTTAATTGTTTTAACAGCGAATTAAATGAATAGCTACGCTATAAAGAATTACATAGCAGTGGAAGAATATAGTAGTGGATATATTATAAAATTTGTATTTCAAATATGACAATCGCTCCAATATTTATTTTACAGTATTAAAACTCAAACTAATTGTGAGTATAAATATAAATTACTTATTGGTATGCACTTGTTCACTTCCGTACGCATTGTAAAAATATCATACACAGCTTGTTGTTATTTGACAGGGGAAATTAAAGTCTTCCAATTCGATAACCAATTGCTGAATTCCACACAAATCAATAGTCCCTAGCAAGTTGTTGAACCCGCAAATCTTTTCCACTTCACAGACGTCAAACAGAAAAAATGACGTAAAAACCTCAAAGCAAGTCATGTGTCCGCTCGATATATAAGAGATAGTGGTGATTCATTGAGAGAATTTAGCACAAAATGACTTTTCATTATTAAGGAATGATGAGGAGGTGATTCCGCAATGATCATTGTGGATTTAGACAATGTTTGTCTCATTCATTCATCTTACTATGAAGGAAGTTCCACAATATCTCTGAATAAAAGTGTAATTTTTCATTTTTGCTGATGAGGGCAAGTTTGGATAATAATATCCTCTCTGCCATTTAACCGAGTAGAAAAAATAGATCATAAATAAGCTGAGCAGATTACATTGCCGCACACAATAAATGTTTTGCATAAGATACAATACAAACAGAAAAATAATTCAAACAAGAATTAATCTAATCAGTCACACGTGAAACAAAATGTCACAGAAATATTAAATTTCAAACACCTTATTGTTTGATTTTCAACTTTTCCCTAAATAATAAGAAGGCTAATCCCAACACAATTCCCAATTCTCTTGCAAAATTTCTTATTATTACTCTTGAGAAAAACAAATTATTTCTCTTTAAAAATAATTTTTGACTGAATAAACTTTGTAACTCAATCACTAGCAATTAACATTATATTATCGTAAGAAAAAATAATAAGCAATTAACACATAGCGGGGTGTAAATTTATTTATGAAATGATTCAATGCATAAAATGTCTGTTCTATTTGTATTATTGAATAGATTCAAACTTTGTATTGTGATTATTTTTTATGAATAAACTTTGATTTTATTTGATCTTTTCCAATGTTAATACCTTTGGAATTCAACACAATATTATAATATGACAATATTGACGAAGTCTTTACAAAAAAAAGCATATAACAGCTTCAGCTTCCTTAAGTACCATTTTCTACATAAAAGACTCCACGACATATTATAACAGTATAACATAATAGTCATTTCTTTGATCAAATTTCAATATTTTTTTTCTTTAAAATGATGGTCATTAGGCCTCTATAATTATGTAAAAAGTGTTTGGGAAACATGGCCGATGACCACCTCTTAAAAAAAGGGGATATATTTGACTATTTTGAGGATTTCATCTTGATTAACTAGCAAAGAATATCATATTCAATGATATATTCAGAGATCCAGAATAATGTTAAGAAATAAATTCAACAATTAACCCATCTATCAAAAGTTATAGGCGTCAAAACGTTTTAAACCTAATTTTCTCAAAATACAAATTTCAATATCCGTCATTCTTACATAGAAATCCTCGCTCTCACCCACGGGCATTCGCCCATAAGAGGAGCCTTCTTCAAACTATTATGCATTTTCGCTATACACTGTATACGAAGAAGAATGAATAACATTTCAATTTCAATCCCCAATTGAAACTTATTTTGTAGCTTATCACAGCTTAAGCCTGGGTTTCATATTAGTAGAATTTTAGTGGTAGAGTTTACTGGGCAAGTACTAACTATCTTAAGCAAATTATATGCCTGGCCTGCATGCATCATTGCCGTAACTAACACATGATTGCTATAATTAGATTGTTTTAGGTCTGGGCAACCTCAAGGTCATCCATTACGTCATCAACCCCCATGAGGAGGGTTGAAGTTATGGGTGGGGATTATTATATTGACGTCATGGTGGATGACCGTGAGGTGGCCCAGAACCGCCAAAAACAATCAACTATTGCTATAGGCTAATATTGACGGAAAGATGTGTGCGATAAATATCTGATAATCTCTTCTACGTGTAACCCCGGTCGTACACCGGAGCAATAAGCAATAGGCAACTAGCAACATTTGGATCATATGATAGTCTACTCTATACAAACCAATAGTTCAATGCACACCGAAACAGCTGCTTAAGGTGTGCATTGGACTATAATTTGTTTCTATAGGGTAGACGATCATATGATACAAATGTTGCTTATTGCTATTGCTGTAAATCATACAAGTCAACATACAGAGTCGTGATAGCACACTGATATTTCGGTCTAATACGCATGCGTGCCCAGATGATTGAACAGCACACAATATGACAACATTGCCGGGTATTACGATTGGATTACGCACCAAGCTTGCCAAGGGTCTTGCACGCATACTTGTCATCATGAGGATGAAAAGCACTATAGTGCTTGATATCTGAGGTAAAAAAGTAAAGGAATGTAGGCTACCTTAGCATCAGTGACGTGATCAGCCGGCAACGACTCGGGAACGGTCTGCAGTGTGGTCCTCATGCTGGTAGACATCCTCCACCCACTTGTTGCACGCCGCGCGTCACTGCCGAGGCCACCAACAGCCTATCACCATCCGCCTCTCTCTCTCCTACAACAATATCAATAAATACATTCATTTTCAATCAAATAAAATACCAATACCAGAAATTTTATAGTACTGTAACGTCATCTTCCCCTCATTACTCACTAACAAACAACATAATTATATAATCACAATAAGCAACAAATTCAGAACTTCCAATGAGAAATTTTGTAACCACTGTAGCATTCAAACAAAGATTTAGAAGACATGAAAAAATAAATATCACCTTTCCTATATTAATTCACACGAAAAAGGAAATTGGAGGTTTTTTCATTGAACCAATAAATAATATTGATTGATATTTCAATGCAATCCATGAGAGATTGTTTCCAAATTTCAAAGACATTCAAGCATTTTAAATAAACCACTCCTATCTTTCGGAGGAGACGAAAAGCCGTCGATCCTGACTGCCTAAAAACAGTCGCCATCTCTCATAATCACCCATCTCATTAACAACGCACAAGCCTGGAGCTCATGTGGGCATCACCCTCAGAAAAAATAATCTACCGTGTGAGATCAATCTGGATTCACATTTCTGTTACAGACTGACACAAATGCATTGAACAAGATGGCACAAGAATTTATAGAAAGGTATCACTTGGAATACAATTGGAATATTGTATATCAATTTATGCCACTTTAATGATTTACGGAAGAACGTCAATAATTCAGACGACAAAAAACCGGACCGTCAATAATCTGGATTTGTCTCTTTTTACTGTTTCTATAATGTATCGTAACAGTGCTTGTAAAAACATGTTTTTAATTCATTGCTATTTCAGACCCTTTATCGTGGCTATAATAGAAATTTAACATTTTTGAACGTTTTTACTCAAATAGTGCGTGTTGGTTCTTCTATAAAGCTGCGTCCATACTGAACAAACTTTTGACAAACATGTTTGTTGAAACAGTTTGGACAAATTTTATTTTGTTTTACAAACAATGTTTGTCCGTGGCCAGTGTGGACGCGATACAAACAAAATGTTTGAAGGTGGTGTGTCAAGGGCCAAGGAGGAAGAAAACCATGGAGCGTTTTTGAGTTCTACGCATCTTGATCTGCGCAGTGTGAACATTATGAAAACTCTCTATCCTCCTTGGGTAGAACAGATTTTGTGTCGCGCCGCCATTTTTGTTTGGACTATTAATGTTTGCTCTGGTAGCGAAAACTAGCAAACTGTTTGTAGAGTATACTTTTTAGCATGGCGCCTCATGAATAGCTTGTTATTTAAAATTTCCATAGCAACAAGTGATGTTACATGTTCAATTTCCATAACAAGGTCGTAGCCAAAAAAATTTATAGATAAATACAAATTAAATAGACTTGAAATAATTTTAATACAATCATCACGTAATCTTTGAAAAAATTAAAATCTACATTAATTAATAATTAAATAATTAATAATTATAATTTAATTATTAATTAAAATTAATACAAAATCAACACAAGAAAATATGATAACATAAGAACATAATTCGATATCATCACACACAGCAAACGCTGAAAATGTTTGGCAAAACAGTATAGCAGAATTCTTTTAACTTGTCAGAAAACAGCTGGTTTAACGTTAGTAAACGAGGCGTAAATCAATCAACTGTTTCTGACAGTTTAAAAGAATCCTGCTATAATTTTATTTGACAAACAATGTTTGTCCGAACTTTTAAAAATGTTTGTTCCTTGAGCTCCTAAGCAAACATGTTTTTCAAAATGTTTGTCAAACATTTGTTGAGTATGGACGCAGCTTTAGGCAATTTCAATAATCCAGATAATTTGGTAATCCTGATGAGATCCGGTCCCAATTAATCCGGTTTATTGAGGTTCTACTGTATAATGCAGTCCCAGAAACTCAACTACAGACCTCAAGTTTGCACAAGTTCAGAAAAAGTATTCGGTTGAGGTAATTGATTGAGGTAATCAATTGATAATTGATTCAAGTATTTCATCTTAAAAAATCACTGGCTGTAGATGTACATTGTTAATCTGTGACGTGAGTCCATTGAAAGATGGAAATGCTATAAGTCATCTATCTGAATATCAAAAATTCAATATCGAATTCATTATTATTCTAGTATTAAAATGCCTAAGATAGCATTTGAAAAAATCACCTGACGTCCTTTGGAATAATACAGTAAATAGTATTTTTGGGACCACTAACAACGATTCCAACTTTAGTTTATTGAATAGACTACAACATTCATCAAAACATCACTCAATTTTTAGTTGGGTCACCATTTTTCTTCGTGTATTGCCTCATTCAGTCTTTTATTCCGCCACTTACCTTTGTTCCAGATTGAAGCCGTAAGTAGCCTAATAAACCTAGCTTGGGTAGCTTAGTGCCTAGTGATTTCAATAATATTAATGAAATATTTTGTATTTTAAATCCCCCACTGATTTCATGATTAGACAGTGAGCTTTCTACATGTTTTTAAACCTAGTTCAACCTATTTATAATTTGCTGAGGTTTTGTACTAGGAATTGTTTTTTAAAATACAAATAGAAATTTTAAAAATACATTACCCACGCACAAGCTGAGAGCTTAAGTGGGCATCACCACAGAAAAATAAACTCCATAAGCACTTAGTTATCAAGACTGTGCTCAAACTTAGCATTGAAATTACTGTAATTTATTCAGAAATTTGTGCTATCAAAATTAATATTGGAAAATGCCCACATCTCGGAATCTATTGGAAAATATTACTGCATAAGCTTCGAACTCCAGTACAAGGTAGGCCTATTTGATGAAATATGCAAAAAAGGGGTTCAAATGCTTGCGAATGATCTTTGTTAATTTGATTGCTGTATATGATTAATGAATAAATGTTCAACCGTTGAACCTATTGAAAATTCAATTCCAAAGATATAAACTTTCATACAATATCCTAAAATACATCAATAAGTAAAAAGTAAAGAGGTTTGATGGGTCAAATAGAAAAATAGTAACCAAAGAAAATCAGTGTTTTGATCAACTGAAACCCTTATTCATGAGGTGACGGTGCATTCAAAAATATCATAATATTTACAGTTTCTCAGTAAAAGTTCCAATATTGTACAACAAAACATTAATTCTAGTGAAAGGCAAAATTCATATTGAAAAGGCATATCTCTGCTGTATTTGCTTAATTGTAAATAAAGATTTATTAAAATTTAGATTTAAGTTTATAGGAAATTTGCACGTTACTTTGATCCAAAACACAATAATAATTCATGGTAATCTACTTTTTGAACACACTGTTCAATTGTTTCAACATCAGATTGGAAAAAATAGCTCAAAAGCAAAAACGAATTTCTTCAAGAGCCTACAACCTTTTTGAACATTGAGAGATCTCCTATTGAGTTCACATGGATTTTTCATTTTCAAACATTCAATTTATATTATTTAATCATTACTGTAAATCAAGTATGTTTTGATATTCAAAACACAAGCTCTATTTCAATCACATTTTTTCTGACAAAAAACCTTTTTTGGGTTGAACAATGAACCAGCAATTGATAAATATGATTAAATGTTGACGGATAGATAAGATAAAAAAGCATTAAATAATCAATTTCAATTGTGACAAACACTCCAAGAATTACCTTGGAATACCTATTGAAGCTTTATCTCGAGTTGCAAGATATTTTTTCCGGACACCAAAATGCCTGACCAAATAAATTGTGATTCACACCTCAATCACCAAAAACTCACTCCACAGGTCTTTTCAACCAAAAGACTTTCTTCACTCCTAAATTTGAAACGGAGTAAGTATGTCTGACCTGCAGGAAACAAACAAAAGACGCCTCCTAAAGTCAAGTATTCTTTCTTTCACTGGACGATACCATCTCCAATGTACGAGGGGATACGTTGCGTCATATGTGTGTTTTCTTCAGACCAGAATTTCCTATTCAAATTCAGAAGCGTCTGTAACTGCTGCTTATTATTCTAGAATGAAGTTTGGAATACACTTCAAAATTTATCCTTATGTAACGAAGCAGTCATCAATTGACATCAATAAAGCCTGGTTTTCATTAGTAGAGTTAGTGGTCGAGTAACTAGCATACTAACTCTACCGAGCTAACTCTACTCTACTTACTTGGTCAAGTAACTGTTTTCACTACAATTGAGAATAGTAGGTAAAGTGTGTTGTCTAGTAAACAGATCTAACCTTAAAATGTCGCCGTTCAGCCTCTACCTCTACTCTACTAGCTCGAGACTGTTTTCATAAGAATAGTGGTGGTAGAGTAGAGTGAAGCGGTGGTGGGAGAAGGCAAGTGGCACTCTACTCTACTAAAAACAAGTACCCTACTATGACTCTACTCTACTATGAACGTTTTCATTGGGAGAGTTCACAAGATACAGTAGTTAGTACTTGCTCCGGGAACTCTACCACTAACTCTACTAATGAAAACCAGGCTTAATGCGAAACAGCCGTTTCAGCAAAAGAATGTCTTACCTAAAATATGAGTAAGGAATAAATACTACTACCAATCAAATAAGCCATGAAATTCTAATCAGATTTTTGGTAATTTAATCTAATCATCATGAATGATGATGAAAAGCAATAAGTCGATGTAATGAAAGGCTCATTCAAATTTTATTGCATATTCTGTATGGCTATGGAAGGCTGAGTATATAATCAAAAGCCAGGGTTTTATTAGTAGAATTAGAGGTAGAGTAGCTAGCATACCAAAAAATAGTCGAGTAACTTTAAGCTATCATGTACTCTGCTATACCATGTTCGATTGTTCGTTTCCATCAGGAGAGTTAACAAGGTAGATAATACTTGCCCACTAAATTCTACTAATGAAAACCCGGCTTAATTCATAGGCTCAACTCACACTTGGAAAACTCAAATCGCGTCGCTCGGCGACTGGAATAACAAAACATGTGTTTTAAAATGATGACGTTCAGACAACGCGGTTGCAGGATCGTCTGAGCGTCATCATTTGAAAACACATGTTTTGTTATTCCAGTTCCCGAGCGACGCGATTTGAGTTTCATAGTGTGAGTAGAGGCATAGTATGCGATGTGAATATTTGTGGCTGTAACCTTTTTCGAAAGATTGTATCTTCAATCAAGACAATAAATTCAAGGATTTGTGAATCCTTCATACATTAGATTAAAATTCCAATAGGTAATAAAATTTTATGAAAATTCAATTTACTCTGAGCTTCTGATTGTGAGATAATATTAATCTAGGAAAGAAAAAGTAATTATAGAAATTTTGAGTTTATTTCTGTTTGAAATTATTAACAAATTATCAAAACTCTGCCGTGCTTGAAAAGGAGAGAAAATGTTATTTCAACAACTTATAATACAGTATTATTCATCTCTGTGTCTACCAAATCAAGAAAAGTAAAGCATAGGAAGTAAAGCATCTCATTCAGTATGACAATCCCGACTGAAGTCGAGCAAACCAAATATTTCAATCCATCAACTTGGAATAAAATGAATATACTAATTCTCAACGTGATACCAATGGTCAAGTATGAAAATTACAAGAAAACGATCACATTTTGTCACTTCAAGTAAACCAATCTAGTGCAATAATTTGCTTTACATGTACAAAACCAATGACTTCAAAATTTCTATACTAAAAAAGTTATAAGCTCTAAAAAATACATTCAAAGATAATAATTTCTTTCATAATTCAAAACTTATTCTAATGAAATAGTGATTAAACTGTTCACTTCTCAGTGAAAATCAATCAATCTATCCAGACACAACAAACATACATCCTACTGGTCTGAGTACTAAGAAAATGCCAACTCATACATATCAATAAAGTTCTTAGAAAAATGTCTCCACACATATGCTTCAAATATTTGCTTATTATAGTTCAAATTGGAGACAAACGCTTAATGCTAGAAATACTACAAGAAGGTGATAATAGTAAAAAGTGTTTAGTTGTCTTCGGGTTTGTATTTTTTAGCGTTGGCGACGTTGGCTGAAGGTGTGGTCGAGCCGGAAGGCGCAGAGTGCTTGAGAGTCTGACGGGCCTGGCCGGTGGGCGAGGCGACCACGTCCTGCAGCCACCTGACCTGCGTGGCGGGCCCGTAGCCCTTGTCGTTCTTGGCGGCGATGCGGAATATGATGGCCGGCTTGGTGGTGAGGTCGATGTGCGCGGCGGCCAGCGACGAGTTGGGCACCACCGCCTGGTTCACGGCGCCGCAGTAGACGCGCACAAACGCCAGCTGCGTCGGCGTGCTGGCCACCGTCTTGGTGTCGCCCTGCGAATGGGTGGTGGCGCTGCGCACCGCCAGGCACACCGAGTACTCCATTATCTTGCCGGACGTGGTTGGCGGCGGCTCCCACGAGAGGTGCGCGCCGTCGGCTGACTTGGATATCTTGATGGCGGACGGCGCGCCGGGGAAGCCCGGCAGACACGTCTTGAAGGCGGACACCTCGCTCCACGGCCCTCGTCCGCATGTGTTGATTGCGGCCACTCGGAACTTGTACGCCGTTCCCGGCTCCAAATTCACCTTCACGCAGTTGGCATAGTCGGGCAGGTCGTTCAGTGTCAACTCCAAGTGCTCTGGGTCGGCCACCGAGCCCGCCTCAAAGAACTTGGTCACTGTGGCATTTGTGCCTTTAATAATACTCACATCGCACCACGACGACGACGAAATTCCCGACACCTCCTTGCCTCCTTGCTCGCGCTTGTTGATGCCATTTGTAGCCGCCTGGTCGCAACTCAACGCAGCCGACGCCAGCGTTGCCAGAGCGTCCGCTTCTTGACTCATGTTTGCACTCAGATCGCGGCTCTTCATGGCCACCTCTTCAATGCCCACTTTCTTCTCATCAATGAACTCAGCTGCAGCTGGAGCCGGAACCGCGGCCGCCTCCGGCACTTCATCTTCTTCTTTTATCCCATTAGTCTCACTCATCTCATTCGAGATCGGAACATCCACTTCTTGTTCTTTTTCCTTTGCAGCCTCTTCTTCGATGGGACTAGCCGACAGTGTTTCACTACCTTCGCCAATCAACTTCTCAACAGCAGGGTGGCTTATGACTGGAGATTCATTATCGTTTGAATGATCAACTGGCAAATCCATTTCTTTTCAGGGCAGCTTCGCCGCTCTTCCTTAACATCATCGGTGGTTTCAGTGATAGGAACATCTTCCAAATCCTCTTTCAAAAGATCAGCGCTGTCTTTTCAACCTCTTCAGAAGCTGTTGCATCTTTTTCGATCAAATCTTCTTCCATCTTTTCAATGGCTTCTTCATCTTTCGATTCTGCAACAGCAGGAGCTTCACTTTCCTCTACCTTAATTTCTTCTTCCTCATCAACCATCATTTTCTCATCTTCTTTTTCAACAACAGGTTCGATATTTGTCTCCGATTCTCCGATATTTGACAACAAATTTCCAACTGCTCCGTCATTATCTTCAACCTTTTTATCGTCATCGATAATATTATCCTCGGAACTCTCTACGTTGGTTTCGTCAGGGATTTCGGGCGTTTTTTCTGTGTCAACACTGGCTTCTTCAGGCGCTGGATTAGTATCCATCAATTCTTCTTTCAGTTCGAGTAAACTGCTGTTCAAGTCTTCGGTGGCGTCACTAGCAGTAGCAGCAGCAACAGCATCGGGTTGGTCATTGGCATTGTCAGCGCCGCCATGCTCGTCAAGCGCCTTCTCAAGCGAGGACAGCATTGCGGTGGGATCGGCACTCTCTGATTCGGATGTGGGCTCGGCCACCTCACTCACTTTATGCTGCTCTTCGTCAGACATCTCTTTATCAATTCTAAGCCTTCAATATGTCAATATTGTCTCGATTTGTTTGGCTGCTTGCTTGCTTGGTTTGGGTTTCCTCCAGAGCCGGCACCTGGAACTGTAATCGTGATTGGTTTACCGATCGAAGGGGACGAGTCTCCAGCAGACGAAACCATTACATACTAATGATGATGATGAGGATGATGCTGCTGCGCGTCTGGCATCAATGCCCAGTACACACTTTTGCAATCACTTACAATTAATTACTACTGCAGTCGGAAAGTTCTACACACTTGAACCACAACTCATCATACATTACTGAGTGATGACCAGGAGGGACCATATCTTTCATTACAGTATCTTTTACACTACAACTTACGAATATACAATCAAAATAAGTACTCTATATGATACTGAACAATGCATGCCACTTTTATAGTTTTCTTAATAGGATGTGCCTGTGAACAAATAATCATTTCATCATAAATTAATGACCAATGACAATTATTCAAATGTACACAACTATTTGAATTTCAAAATAAATGAAAAATGTTCTAATCAGTAATCAGTAAATGTTTCTAATCAGTAAAAAATATTTGAATAGACACTCTACTAAAAATAAATATATTGATTATAACTGGATAAATCATCTCATATTATATAGTTAATTCTGGTCCTTCAATCTACGAAATCAAGAATTCCATTTCAAGAAAAACGTTATTATGAAGGATGTGAAAAAATAAAGAGAAGATATTACCAAGTAATAAATATATTAGTGTATCAAGTTATATAGGCTAATATTTTGGTGAAATATTATCAAATTGAATCATAATTCAGTAAAAATGGTCTCAATACCATCAAATTTTAATAAAATGCGTCCTTTTCATACATCAGTTGCTAAAAAATAACATTTTTATGCGAATTATCAAAAATTGAAAATATAAATCAACAATACAATACTATCAAGAACTTCATATCAAATAAATTATTTCTTAGAAAAAGGTTATAGCTTATAGAAAAATATTTCTTAAATAACTAGGAAGTGGCATGTCAATGTTAGTATAAAAATGAATTACTTATTTCGACTAATGGCGCAGTTTCACGATACCAGTAGACGTGGAGGTTACTGGCAGGAAGGTTGGTCATAATGATCTTCCACTCTAAACAAACAAATAGGGCAATGCACACCAGTCTATTTGTTTGTATGGAGTGGAAGATCATATGACCAACCTGCAAGCCAGTAACCTACACGTCTACTGGCATCGTGAAAACGCGCCATAAATGAGAATGTCTCTTAAGAATAATTTTTATAACTTTAGTTTCAACTCATATTTTTTATTAAATTCAACTCAACATTTTTCGCTTGAATACCGGTAGAACATTAATTTAACAGATAATTTGAAAGAGAACCTGATACAGTACACCTATTACCGCGCAAGAGAGTGATTGAAAACTGATCATAAAGAAGCATGAGGTATATTTAGCTCATTTGCAATAAGCTATTTGTGTATATTAGTTCAATATTAAATTATACAATATTTCCATATTTTCAGTTTCAAAAAATTATTAGAAATTCCCATTTCTTGAAAATTCCAACCTATGAGGAATTAGTACAAATTTAGTTTTGGATCTGAATAATGCTTGTTATAAAAATACCATACTATTGCAAAACTGGAACCTTTTTCTACAATTACATTACTCAACATAAGTAATAAGATCAAGGGCTAATACAATCTCCATTCATAAGAAAAATAACAATTCACAGAATCTCATAAATCCTAAACTATCCACATCTAACATCAATGGTATGGAACTAGTAGCCTACAACAAAATTAAACTATTCATAGACCTAATGAAATAGTTGTTGAATGAAAATTCGAATGTAAAACGTAATAAAGAATTCATTTATAAATATAGAAGTTATAAGAACATTTTCTTTGGGAAATTTAAAAACGTACAATACAACTCTTGAGCGCTTATTACGATAGTGAATAAGCAAAAACTAAAATACAAATGATGACCAAAATATATTTTTTAGTTGATTTTTTAATAATATGCAATGAGTATAACATGATTCACTTACGCATTAACTCAATCATGAGGAGAATGACATTGGTCATAAATAAATTACTATGAAAAATCATTAAAAAGGATTAGTCAATCACGTGAGAAGTCAACCCTCAATACCTTTAGGTTCTTGATATTTTGTATAAACCAGAATTTGACAACAGACCACGCCGAGACAAATAAGTAATCACGACGCCATTAAAACTATAATACGTCCGTACTTTCGTAAGATCGGCCGGCTTATTAGAAAAGTGAATGGAGTTTGGTAAACTAATTAATTCGATCAGTCTAAAGAATAGTCAAAATGTGATAGACAATTAAATTTGAATAAAAAATAATTAAACATAACTCACCTACATGCAATTAGAAGAGACGAATGAAGACTAGCATAGCATTCAGCAACACCTCACTATCTGCGCATTGTACAGCAAACGGAATTCGACCTGAAATATACACAAAATCCAAATTATCTATAATTCAGTTTCAAGTCATGGGAGATAATTTATTTGATGAAAGTAATAATGTTAGTTTTCCACAAAATAAAAATTCACAACAATATAAAGCTGAATTGGGAAATACAAGTAAGAGATTGGGAAACGGATAGATTAATAGAATGTAGGCTAATGTAAAGACTAGAATTGAATTGTTAGGCCTACTATTAATAACAAAGTCATAAGACATAACCACATTTACAAAATTAGGTGTGGTATACGGAACCCAAAATCTATACAGGATTCTCTAGTTTGAGCTAGGACTGTTTATCTAGAAATCGACCAAAATACTAAGTTACCTGGACTCAAACCTAACCTATAAAGTAATTGATCAATTATGTGTTTTGTGTTAATGTTGGTTATTGAATATAAGATCAACAACTTTAGGATGTTTGATAATATTAGGAAGCAAAGCAGTACTTTAGTAGAAAAATCTTTCTGATCAAAGCTTTAATTTCACTCAATAAAAACTAAGGAGGGAAATCAAATAACTAAGTTATTTTACTATAACAACCAAGGAGGAAAATTTACAGTAATAAGATACTTAATTGATAATTGAAACCTGTACTTTAAATTCGTAAAACAAGAAACAATTCATCGCCTGACTTATTGTCCCAAGTGATCAACACATAACACAAAATAAGTAAGTTGTCCCTTCAGAAAAAAGACTTTAGCCAACCGGGCGTTTCATAACCTAGACAAGTTTCCCCTTAACCATTCATTTTTATCAAGAATGAAATATAATATATTCGAAAGATCTAGATTACCAGCAAATGTTCCAGTAAAAACAATTCAGCTATTGATTTCTTCATGTTAAAATATAGGTGCAGTTGACAAAATTTGAATTATGGTAGCCTAATAATTTATCAATCAGTAAGTTAACTTAAAATTATGATACGCTAAGAAACAATCTAAATAAATTGAGTTCACATCGAAAAATGAAGAGTTGATAAAAAAGCATAGGCTAGTCTGAAATGAACCTATCCTTCAGAGCCTACTACCGAACGACCAAAATAAATAGTATCCTAGCCTCACAACAGATGGCATATCTTATGAAAACCTCGATCCTCCTCAAACCGATCATCAATATCATGAGTTTCAAAGAAAGTACTCAAATTAAAGCTAAATGATTTCAATTTGTAGGTCACCAAGTGAAAATTAGCGAACTATTAAAACATTGTGGGTCATTTTATTTGCTTGGCTTGTTTGCTAGGTAGGCCTACCTGAAATACCTGTTCAATTTCTAGATAATAACCTTAATATTCTCAATAAATATTAGGAAATACTAGTTAAGAATGAAATCCTAATGTAATTACGAAAGTTACCAATAAAACAATCATTCAAATGCACCAAACATTCCGAAAACGAGCAGTTTTACAATATCGCAGTACGGCAAGCCACATCCACCTACGTGAGACAGATTTATTTCGAATCACTTTCAACTCCCTAATAGATAGAAATTTTCACAATACCCTTAATTAAATAATTTCACTAATTATTGATCGCAACTAACCTAGACAATTCACATTCATGAGAAATTAAAATATTAGAATAATACTTAGAGCACACTCATTACTCACATCACCGCAAGATGGCTGAAATTTCCTTCCTCGCTTGACGCGAAATAAAGTTACTGCGCAACTCCAAATCCGCTGTTTCCGATTGGTGGATTCAGTTGAACGTCACGGATATGAACGCTTCCCTTCACTGAAGTCCATCAAATCATGAAAGGATATTATTATTTCATGACGTCAGATTTTCAAAGTGATGTGGTGAAACAGCGCCCTTTACAAAATGCATTGACATTTTTGAGAAATATAAAACAACTGTAAAATATAACTAAAGGAAGCAAAAATCTCCGGCTCAAGTTCATATTTTCAAGATTTAGCAGTTAGCCTAAGGTAGAGGAGACAGCCAAATAATAAATCATATAAATAAAAAATGAGATTACACTTGCAAGTACAGTAATTACCTTTTAATTCTATGTAAAACTACCTACCCACACCTATATATCTTTAAATCTTTACATTTGAATAGATAATAGTCAAACATAAATTTTAAAAAGGAATAATAATTTGCAGTGGTGTAGTGACAAATTTTCCAGTGTGGAAACGCTAAATACAAATAAATATTTGTTAAATTATAAATGAACTCTTATTACAAGCCTAGGCCTATATGTTTCGTAAAATTACTACAAACCTACAATAGCTTTGTATTGTTTTAACAATATACAACAATCATTTTCAATATTTATTGCCAAAAAAGTAAATTATACAACAATAATATTGGTTAATAATTGTATAACATTAGCATAACATACAAAAAATAATAATAATAATAATTACCTTGAGAATAAATTTTAAACCATCAACAGTATTGTTAACAATTAATATGGCACTACCTGCAAAAGATAATCTTGTGCGCCGGTAGTGAGGTAGAAGTAACAAAATTTTAAACTAAATGCATTGAAGCTTCTGCAGCATTTAAAAAGCAAATAATGAATTGATAATTCATTTCATAATGAAATCAGTATTTAACAATGAATTAAAAAGTTTTTTGAAACCCCAGTGTGGGAACGCGTTTCCGCATCACTACATAATTATTATTATGTAGGTACAAGTCTCGGAAAATTTTTAAATTAAATGATAATATCAGATCTACTATACGGTATAGCAGGATCCAATTCAACTTGTCAGAAATCAGCTGTCTCAAAGAGCAATATCACAATACTTAACCTACAAATGCTGAATCTCGCAGATTATTGAAAAGGTCTTTTAAAAAGTTAATCTTTGAAAGGTCTTCTTTAAAAAGGTATTTTAAAGACTTAAAAGGTCTTTAAGACTTTTAAGTCTTTTGTTTATTGTGTCGAAGTCACTGTTTAATTATTAACATAACAGCTGATTTCTGACAAGTTAAATGGATCCTGCTACCTTATTGCGCTTGCGTTCGCTTGAAACTTATAAATTTATACAATTTCCAAATGACATATCAGAAGCCAGCATCCACTCAGGGATCCTGGACCGAAACACTCAGGGTAGCATAACAATAACAAAACCTAACGTGCGTTATAATGGACAAATTATAGTGCATTAATGAATATGAAGGGCATGTCTGAACATTTGGTATTTTTTATTGAAATCTCTCAAAGTTCTATTACAGTATTTAAAATGCCATCAATCAATATCTATTTCAAAATAAAAATTATCATGTTCAGCGGCATGTATATAATATTTCAATAAGCGCGCTGCAGTTATTGCTCTCAAGATTTCTCAAGGATTTTCAAGATTCCTGAAACACAGCCTTTGCAAAATGCTAAAAAAAATTGTCCCTTTATTTTAGTTCAATTGATTTTGTTCAATTTTTATATTAATTCTATTAATGTGTGAGTTTGCATATAGCCTGGAACAGATTCAGGGGTGAAGACTACAATTTTCTCTTAAATAGGGATAAATGATTGTTATTATACTAACTTCTCTACACTTTCAAAAATTCAATTCCTGTACTGTTTTTTTTATCTGTTGAAGTTTCTTCATAGTATCACATTGTTTTTTGTGCCTCTTTAGGCTGTTTTTTTTTTTTGTTTTTTGACGTGTCCCTGGTGGCTTTAATTATCCATCTTATGGACTTAATTTAATAAATACTAAATTCAATAATATTCACCTGAACATGTTTTTGTGATGTGTTACTGTTTTATAAACTTTTTGAATTTCATATATCAAAAAGAACCTTTTTAAAAATTAATTCAACATTTTGCAAAGTGAAATGGAACTTCAACCTAATGGAATTAGGTTATATAAACGGCGAGGTGGAACTACCTTCGGGTCTCCCCACCAAACAAAGCCATACGCTAGATAGATAGATAATAATATTCACCAATTGAATGGATTAGAAATATTCCAATATGGAGTGGTCCGTAGCCGAGGGCAATAAGCGCCTGTCTGATAATCCAAAGGTTAGAACCTTTGCCGTCGAATCAGTTGGATCGAATACAGTTGCCGGAACGGATTTTGACAGAAGGACGAAAAGCCGTCGGTCCTGACTGCCTAAAAACATTCGTCATCTCTCATCATCACCACTCTCATTACCCACGCACAAGCCTAGAGCTCATATGGGCATCACCCTCAAAAAAAAATCCAGTCAGTGATTAAGTTAATACTGATGAAAAGTACCTATTTAATATGAAAAAAATTATCGATGGGGCTGATTTAGCAAATCCTAAAAAAATTAAAATAATTAATAATTGTATTTAAATTTTATGTCAAATGCTATGAAGTTGCTTGGTTGTTGAAGCAAGAAGTTGCTTGAAGTCATTATTTGATTTTGTAGTGATATTTTAATGCAGCAATGAATTGACGATGTATTGTAATGGTAAGAGGTTATTGATATTGTGATAACAAATTTTTTATTATAATATTAGCGTATATGAACATATATACGAATATTGAATATTAGCGAATATTGAACATATTCTGAATGTCTAACAAACTGTTAGGCTTTGTAATTAGGACATGTAGAAATTTCAATGATCTGGATACTATTACCTATCTGTATAAGTCCTTGGTGAGAAGTAGATTGGAGTATGCCTCAATAATTTGGGATACTTATCACACTGAATATTCTGATTCTCTTGAAAAAGTTCAAAAAAAATTTCTTCGTTAACTTACTTGTATTTCAAAAAGTTTGGTTACTATCCCTATTTTGCTTACCCGACTTCTCAACTCAGGAAAATTTTCAAAATTCCTACTCTAAAATCTAGACGTAATTTTCAATCTCTCATACATTTATATAAAGTGATAAACGGTAATATACGGCATGCTTTTCACCTTGAAAGACTGGGGTTTTATGTACCGACCGTATCGCGTGGAAGATATTTTTCGTTTTTTATCCCCAGATCTCGAACTGTACAAGATTTCAACTCTCCCATCAATCGTTCTATGAGACTCTTCAACACGGTATCACGTAATATTGATATTTTCAATCCCTCTTTAAATGCATTTATAAAATCTTGTGAATTGCTATTGAAATATTAGGATTTCCCTGTTCTTTTATATTGATTCATTCTTTCTCCTTCTCTTATTTTTTTCTTCCATCACTTTCCCAATAGTTTTCTTCCTTACTTTACTATTTACTTTGTTGTTACTTACTTACTTTATTATTTACTTTATTGATAACCTATTAACCTACTTTATTATTTCATTAAAGGAATGTCAAGTGAACTTTGTTTATTTCTGTACTATATTTATAATGATACTGTGCAATGCTATACGAATTGTTTGATTTTTTTGTATTTAAACAATATTTATGTAATTGTTTCGTGGAGAGCGGTTCTGGGCAAAATGCCCGTCGCATCCACTTGCTATTTCCAATAAATATATGCTTGGTGTGGGGACATTCTCATTGAGCAAGGTGCAAAGTCGAATAGGGTGCTGGATAGCGATTCATGCTCATCTAACTTACATAACCTGTAGGAGCAGCAAATTACATTCATAAATAATTTTGAATTAAATGGAATATTACATTCATAAAATGTATTCACAAAATATATACTGTATTTTTGAGCTCTGTGTCATCATCGTCTCTAGAACTTTGTCTCCTGAACACTCAGCATTTGCAATGCATAAGTACGCGACGCTAACGATGTATTCTATGGCGTCATGGAAATTATATTCCCATTCAATTGAATTGGAAAATGTCATTCACACGATGCATAGAATGCATGAAAAATGCATCGTGTGGTTGCGCCCCAACTTATGTAACCTATAATATGAGGAAATGGTATGATTAGGCAGACGGTGAGGGCTTTTCTACCCCTCCAAACGGTTTGGCTCACATCATTAAGCATACAGAAAATACCTCTGAGAATCCATCTTTTTCAAGTGAATGGAATCACTCATTTGATTCTTCATTAAAACATATCAGTAGTTCCGTCTTTTATTATTTAGATTGTGGTTTCAATTTACAATAAAAAATACTTGGGATGGGCAGTGGGCACTCGAAGACTATTCCCACGTATAGTTCAGCTCGTTCTCCGCATGCGCTCAGTGCTCTGTGATTGGTCCGTCATTATTGACGCATGCGCAGATCTAGATGAATTGATATGTGGGAATAGCCTTTTAAATTGTAAAATAAAGTACATTTTTTTCAATTTGGCGGATGACTTTCAACGTTACTCTGGTAACGGATGATGTCATGTTGATTTCTTTTCACATGAATACTGCATATAACTTGCAAAAACCATCATAAAAAAAGAAAACAGAACATCACCCGTTATCATGAAAAAGTTGAATGAAAGTTATTCGCCAAATTAAAAAAATATTATATCAACTTGACGATATTAATTAGATCACCAGTCACAAAGTGACAAAGACGTAAGAGCTCTTCATGGTAGCACCATCACTCTCCGTATTGAAAGAAATAGAATAGAAATAAACCAAAATTTTCTCAAGTTTTTGAGCGCGTTCTCAGTCCAGGCGCCTTGTCTCAAGAACATTTAGAAGTCCTTTTATTGGCTACAGGAAAAAGACGATCACAAGTTGGACATGCAGAGGGCGGCGCACTCTAGTGTGTGTTCTCATTTTTCTTCAATTACAGGAGGTACAAGATATCCCAATTTTTCATGAAACTGGCCCAAAGTGGTAAACTTCCAGTTATTTCAACTAAACAAAATGGCGAAAAACGTTGTTCATTGTACTTTACACATATAAAATCTTCAACAGGAAAGTGCAACATATATGTTTTGTCAGAAATCTTCAAGAAATTCGCCGCAATGGAATTATCAAACAAGTTTTACTTGAAAACTGTCAACATAAAGCTTCTCATCACATTATGGAATAATGTTAGGGCCGGTTCATGAGCTCGGGATTTAGCTAAGTCCTAGAACAGTGGTTCCCAACCTTTTCTGGTCCATCGCCCCCTCACAAGAAATAAGAAACTCACACCGCCTCCCTTTATTTTCCATGTATGTATGTCGATGGCGCAACAGCCCATGTGGGCTTAGCCTACCAGCTGGTTGCAGTTTCACATCTCTTGACTGAATTGCAGGGTGAATGAAATTAAAAAGATGAAAGATGTATGTAAAGATGAAAATTAACTTTATTTTCCATATCCATTGTTATTCCTATTCCTTATTCAAATTTTTGTCAGATGTGAGTAATCAATTTGACAAACATTTTTAAACATTTATTTAATTGAGTTAATCAAACATGAATGGAAAATAAAAATAATAATTAATTGGATGAAATTCTAATTAATATTCTGATTATTAAATCTGATATTCTTAATATTCTGCCTAATTAATATAGCCATATATTCTGAGACTTCTGTCTGTGAAATACAGAATAGTTAGTAAGAGAATTCGATGAATGCTGTTGCAAAAAACTTTCATCAATCATCATTCATTGTTATATACAGTAGCTGAAGTCTCAGAATATTATATGGTATAAAATTTCGTCAATTAATTATTATGATTCAACAGCACTATACAGTTGCAATATCTCATTCCTTCCAAAAAATAAAATAAATTAATTTCAAATAATTTGTGTCTTGAATCTGTTTTTAAATGGGTCACAATAATATAAGACTATTTTTTCTATTAATCCTAGTTATTTTATTGATCTCGAAGTACATGTGTTAATTCGACTCATAAGGAACTATTTTAAGTAGACATAAAAATTACAGATTGAATAAATTTTTCTGCGGTTGAGCATCATCAGGCTGAATTGGAACTCTGATTCAATGTTTGATCTGGGGGTTCATCACTTCAATCCGTGATTTTCAATTCACTTGATTATTACTGTCTAATTCAAAACTCAAGTTTAACTATTTCACTTGTCTAATTTAACCAAGCTATTCTTCATTATTGTCTTGTTATTCTGTAAAATTTGGAGGCATTATGAGTGGATTTATTGCTGGTTTGATGTTTAATCCAGTCTGACAAAGATTTCCTCAGGCTCAGCCCACTCATGTTATGGAGGACACGAAGAGCGTAGAGTTGTATGAAAGTCCTCTGCCGAGTTTAAATAATTCATCTCGCATCATCACCCTTCTCATTACCAACGCACAAGCCTAAGGCTCATGAGTGCATCATGCTCAGAAAGAAATGTACCAATATGTAAGAACAAGACAGATTTAACATTCAAATATCAATAAGATTAATTTAATTATTCGACGTCTCCATAATAATGTTTCTGATTATAAAAATATAAAGATATGAAATGGAATTGTTCTTCAGTCTGTGGTCTTGACTTTGTGTGCAAATTAAAATAAATCTTGGAATAACTATTTATGCCCGCTTTCCCCAACGCAACAGCTGAAGCTCAATATATTTTATTTCTATACTTTTCCTATTCACCGAATGAGGCTTAAGCTAGATGTACAGCTTAGCAGAGCAGAAAGCAGTTAATCTTTCTTATGAACCCACATCGCCCTCAGTAGCTCAATTCCAGGTTGGGAAACACTGTCCTAGAATAAAACGGGTGGCCACTGCGTTGACAAACGTTAGCCTCGAAACTATGTACTAAGGGCTCTCTATGCCGCTAACCCACTAATTATCGAGACAAACGTTTGTATGCTACGATACACCGTTTTAGTCTAGACAACTAAATCGAGCTCATAGACCGGCCCTTAATGTTCAATATTTTAATAAAGTTTCAAGGAAACAAGTTTGAAAATTCACGCACCGAAAAAATTGAAAATGGTTCAGCTTTATACCTATTTCCGCTCTCAGTTTGATTCAATATAATTTGTTTTATTGAGTATAGATTGTGATCAGGAGAAACCTCAAAAAAGATCGCAGCCATGATTTATTAGATAACCTGTAATTTGATCAATATTGAATACACAGTATCTAAGTTTCCTCTGCACCAGAATGTTCACAATAAAATTCTCTACGAGTTTTGTTTTCAACATTTTCTTCTATCAGACATTAAATTATTAATGGATTTTCAAAAACCGAAGATAGAAAAATTGAACCATTTTTTGAGTTTTTCCCAATATAATTATTTGTGCAACAAACAGAGGAAAATGTTAAATCTACAAGTTAGAGAACTATTCTTTAGCTTCCAAATTATAATATTCTAACAAAACTACAAAAAAATCAATGATCTGAAATACACATCTATAAAGAAATTTAAATATATAATAATCATGAAAAATGTCATTCCCACAATTACAGTAATACTAAATACAGTACATTTAAAAGTAATGATATTTTATCAAAGATTTCGAACAATAATATTTCGCCAAAAGTACAAAAAAATACAAATGATCTGTAATTCGCAATAATGTATTACAATACTTACGAATTCCATTTCGCCGACTCCAGCGCCGACGTCGGCCTTCTTGTCTCCTTGGCCAGTGCCGGGAGTGCGTCTGTAGGCGGCGCGGTCCTCGCCCGAGGGTCGCGATCCCTCCGACCGCTGCGTCATCGGTCTTGGGCGCGCCGTCTCCGACTTCTGCTGCTTCTTCAGAGTAGCCGGGATAATCTGAACAACAACAAATCAACATCTTACAAACAATATTCGAACACCCCTGTAGCCAACAACATGTCAGCACACCAATCAATACTTGATTGATTTTCGTTTCGTTATGCTTTTTGTTTTGCGTTTCACGCATCCTATTGAAATTGGAGGAAAACGAATGCTCCACCGCATGCGTCATGTGCTTAAATGTTATGACGTCGTTATTACGCATGCTGTGTAGCAAACAAAAATCGACCAAGTGTGGCCATAGAAAATGTTGTCGGAGTTAATAGGCTACAAACTTATCAAAAAGTTGAAAAGTCTGCGAAAAAAACTCCTCTCAATTTCTGCCTAGTTGAAAACGATATGCAAAGAAATATTACAGCCGTCAAGCACTAGGCAAAATTATTCAAAAATACTTGATAATAATCATGTTATTGGCTAATCCCAGAACAATTTCATGTCAGGAACTCTTAGATACTATGATAAAGGACTGAATCTCAAGAAGAATTTGAAAATGTACAGGCTCACTGGAGTTCAAGAAAAAACGATAATACAATATTATCTTATACGCAGATTCAGAAATCAAGGTGATAATGTTGGTTTAATCATTGTACACGTATGAGATTGATTTTGATCAATTTTCCAGAAACTTAAATGCCGTATACTGAAGATAATGGAATATTTATAGTTAATTTACACACTTGAATAACAAGAACTTAGTAGGGGGAATCCGCTATCAAAGACGAATTCTAATCTACATACTTCAACAGAACTCCATTTCAGTAATTAATAAAAATTTAGTGACTTATTACAAGGATTTTCAAAAACTTTCAAGTAGAAAACAACTTGACTTACATTACATCGTTTCATCCTGGTGTTGGACTTCTTCAGACTCCAATTCAAGTCTGAAGTACAACACTAGGCGAAACGATTTTCACTACGATGAAAGTATTGTAAGTCATGTTGTTTTCTACTTAAAAGTTTTCGAGTCACTGTAATCTGATCAGTAGAAAAAAAAATCGATGTACAACACAAGAACTTATTTATTTATTCAGAAATGTACAATTGATATTTAATGAGAGGTCCAGCTGGCTCAAGCCATCGAGAAGGAAGAACAGAAGTAACATCCATATGGGACATTGTTACGCCTAAGTACAGTTGCAATTCATACCATTAGCCATGAATTGCATCTGCGAATGTTGATTTCTGTCTAAGCTCTGTTACAACTACAGTAGTTGTCGTGGTAGAGGGGAGAGGCATTCCACAATTCCTTCTCCTTAGTTGAAAAACTAAGAACTGGGGACCCAACTTTCAATGCTGGGGACCCATTTAGCGTAACACTAGATGCGTCCTCTGTTCTTCCTTCTCTGTGCTCAAGATCAATTTATTAGTCCAGTCCAAATGTATTATACATAGCATATTTCACCAAGGCTGGTTGCACACCGAATGGAATGAAACGGTTTGAAATAGTGCAACGCACACTGAATTAAACAGAACATTGAGACAAGACATTCTACAGCCAATAGTTCGGAGGTGTGATTCAATTTATTTCTAGATGTACTTGCACTCTAAGTACTTAATCATCAAATTCTCAGACAAAAGACTTCGCGAGAAGATTTCGACTGAGTTCCAGACTCAACTCCCAAAACCTAATAAACCGTCCCAAACCTAATAAACATACAAAACCTTTTGTCTCCCCTACTTAAATGATAAACAGATCTCATTGATTTGCAGAAGACAACTCTATTTGAAACGAAGCTGTACGAAACAGTTTTGTTCCAATCGGTGTGCGTTCGATCTAAGAAAACAATTTTTACTAAACAAGTTTCGAATATTGTAGAAGATAATACATGAAAGTTCAAATCCACAATTACTCTGATCACAGAAAAGAACAAGTGCGCGTAAACATAAAGCCTAATGCGCGTGAAAAGTTGAAGACCAGTCAGGACGACCGATTCACACTGTAGTGCTTGTAAGCTATAATTCTCTCTCACTTCTACAGTCACTCCCCTCTCTTGAGTCTCGACCTTGCTGAAATGTGACATGCCGTCGAGCGAAGAGTAGAAATGACTCATGCAATACATTACACTCACAGGCACACATACAAGCTCACTCCTTCTTTACATTCACTATCTGGTTTAGGCGAACAGACTTAGCCAAATTTTCAATTATTCAAATTCTTCCAAGAAACAAAATGACTATTGAAAATTATAATGTTTGAGTTTTTGGGCAACAAACAATCCAAGATATTGGAAAGTCTGCGAAAAGGACTCCAATTAGTTTTTGCTGAAGTTGAAAACGATTCACAAAATAGTTGAGATCGTCAAGCACTTAGCAAAGTTGAAAATAGTTTTAAATTAAAGATACTCACTTCACCGGGCAGGTGGAGGAATTTCCTCAGGTATTCGATTCCCTCGTTTGTCAGGGACCAGTAGTAATGCCTCCATGCAAATTGTTCTTTAACGAATTCCTTCGATTTCAAACGCTGGAAAATTAAAATTTGTTTGGTTAGTAAAAACTCAATACAATAGTAATACTATTTAGATTGAGGTGACTGAGAATATATTTATTTCTACCAAACAAATTAAAGAAGTATGAAGTAAAACGATTTCTAAAAGACAGCTTCCCGCTTCATTTACAAGGATAACTAATTGAGAAACTATAAGCCTGGTTTATAGTAGAGTTAGTGGTAGATAACTCATACTAATTACTCTGGTTATTACTTTGTCGAGTAGCTGTTTCACTACAATTGAGAATAGTAGGTATTTTGCTGCAGTGAACAGATCTAACCTTAAAATGACAGTGCTACCAGACTCAAATACTAGCTCGAGACTTTTTCATTAGGATTTACAGAGGAGAATCATTAAGGCAACATACTCATTCAAACTAGTCTACCATTTACTCTACTATGAACGTTTTCATTATTCACAAGATAGTAATGGCCAGGGAACTCTACCACTAACTCTACTAATGAAAGCCAGGCTTATTTTTGAAAACTAATGATTGAACAGTATTTTCGCAACATGAACATTCAACTGATAGATCAGCTTGTTTACTAATATATAGGTAAAAGAGTTAAGTGGTCTTTCGTGATCTTTTCGTGCTGAGTCAATAGTTTTCAATAACACATTGAGAAGGAGCTTAAAACTAGCAGAAATTTTCTTTAACCAACCAGCGAACGAAGTTATTTGCTACAAATCTAACACACATTCATCAAAATATAATAAGTTATACTTTTTATATTACTTCCTGCAGTACTGTTAGTTGTCTTTTAAAAAAATAAAGAGAAAACATAAAATGAATAATACGAACCTGCATTGATGACCTGCAAGTTGGGAATGTTCAGATCGATGTTTGGCCAGATGAAAATCTTTCTTGGCCACCATAACACCCTCCTTGAAGAGATGCTCGTAAATGGCCAGTCTGTTCTTTTTGGGCATCAACATCCTGAAAGAGCATTGAGAAGAATATTATTAGTGAAATTAAAAAAAACATATATTGTTGTATCTTAAAAACTTTATACATTATAGACTAATAATGTGCAACTAAAATTCTAATTATGATTGACCACTAAACGATGCGATTAATTGTATCAACTCATCGCAGACTAGCTATCCATTGGAACAGTTTTTGTTAGAAAGCATCCAATGTTCGAACAGCTGGCATTTGATTCAATGTTAGTATTTGGGATGATCGGTCGCTTTCTGAAAACGGTTTCAATGGATGGCCAGTCTGCAATAAGTTGATACAATTTATCGCAGCGTTTAGACGCTGTTGAAGTCTAACCATACAATACTCTGAATACAGGAGTGAGACTACAGTACTTCTGAGCCTTGTTGCATAACTTAGCTATTTGTACTTACAGGAAATTCTATTAAATCAAGTATTGGAGATTGTAAAGTCGCGGTCAACAAACTTGACTATTGGGAACACTGGTATCATGGAAGATAAATCGTTCTCTTTGAATCATCATTTGCATGAAAGCTATAGTTTAGAAATAGGCTAGACAGTTTGAAAATAGGCTACTCTGGAAACTCAAAATGTGCTTTGTTCAAGGAGAAGTTTTAGGGAAATAAAATTTAGGCGTGAAATTTTGTCATAACCATAATGAATAAACAATAAAATTAATTATTACCTATTGTATTGATGATTAGTAATATTGAGGAAGTTACAGTTCAATAAATACAAAACATAACCTACAACAACCAAAGTACTAGGTTCTTTGGAAACTCTCATTCCTACACTTATTATTTTCAACTCCCATACCATTTAAAAATACAACAATGAATTTTAATTCAATAAAATTGATGATTGACATTATTGTTTATAAAACGCTATGGTAAAATACATCTTGTTAGATGGTACCTGGCCGGGACGGTAACAAAATCTTTTGTTCTTCATCTCGAAACTTGAAATTAAATTATCATAAAGGATTTTTCAAGAAGTAAGAAGAACAAAAATATACTCACTTGATTCAAAATTATATACGATTATTTCGTAAAATAAAGATTATTTTCACGTCAAAAATTAGACACTACACGTTCTCACGCACCAACCATTGAAAGGAAGTAAATTCCAATGTATTGCCAACTACGCTACTCTTTCAGCTTCCCTTTGGTGATGTTATAATGTATAAAAAGGTATTACGTGAAAAGCTTTAATTTTCCAATTTATTCATATCAAATTAAATTGAATATTTTCAAAAACTTAATGACTCAGTTTTAAAATATTCAATTTCAATTATTGCTGAATAGTTGGTACCTGACGTGTATCGCCACTCAAAACAGCGCGATATTCAAACACATTGGAAAATGCAGATGAGTACGGTACTGCGTTTGGGGTTTGGGCAATCCAATCCCCAGTCAATTATTTTTTATATAAAAGGCTAGTATTTATAGAATTTTTATGTACTATGTGAATACTAATTTATTCTTTGAGATGATATGAAAATGACATAATGGTATTATATCATATTAAATTATCTTGAAATTTTCATAAAAATAAATCGTCTTTTTGTTAGTCTACTGTCTTTCTGTCTACTGTGATGCGAAACAAGAATGATTGATAAGAGTTCTCATACCAAAAATTTCATAGATAAGATTGGAAAATAGTTGATTTTGAATGTCGCCAAGTATTTTTGGCCCTGAAAAAGGCATCTTGATTATCTTTGTGTTTCAAATTCGAGGGCGAGGCGAGTGCTCAACTTACGCGAGCATGAATACCTGTTGTCACTACAGTACAGTTAGTAGGCCTACACAGTTTGTAAACGAAATGCTTAATTATTTTAAGTTTAAGGCACTACAAAAGTTTTCACTTTTAAGTTATACCAAAAGTTTTCATTTTTACTTCTAAGTTTTCACTGGATACCGATCAGTTGTACCCTCCTTACTGGGAGCTAAAAATATAAAATGACTAGCCAGGTGGCTCAGTCCCCTGGACGAATCATTTTCATAAACTAAAAGAGTGAGCGCTCATCAGGGGGCTCCACCCCCGTAGACACAGTGAGGGCTCCGTAGACATAGTGAGCGCTTCGCGCTCATCAGGGGGCACCTCCTCCATTGACACAGTGAACATCGATAAGCCTATGTCGATAAAAAACGCAAAGAAAAACTGGAGAAAAGTCTATATCAGGCGTAGTTTGAGGATGATTTAAAAATACCCTACTTCAACTCTTATTATACTTGAGCTGAACCTGTGTATAAGGTTTAAAAGTTCTTAGTTCAGTTGTTGTTGAAAAATCTGTAAAAACGCAAGGAAAACTGCAAAAACGCCGATTTCTGGCTTAATGTTGGGAGAATCTTAAACACTTTTTAACATATTAGTTTTAGACCTTAAAAGAACCTAAGTACCAAATTTCAACATTTTCTGCCATTTAGTTCTCGAAAAAGCTGAGAAAACACGCAGAATCGCTAGAAAAGCGCGAATATTGGGCTTATCTTTGGGATGTTTTCTTAGTGGTTAGTGCGCTTCTCAACGTCCAACTGAACATGCATGCGAAATTTGAACGCATTTAGTTCAGTAGAGTTTTAGTTCTGCTGATGAATGAGTGAGTGCCATTTCGCTTATATGAAGTATATAGATGTAGATTCAATTTATTTTAGCTATTTCGTCAATATGTCAATTCTTACCTGTCAGTAGTATAAAAAGGGGAAGTCTGGCACACCGTGACCTTGAGACCTCCCCCTGCACCAGGAAACCCGGCCAATACCTTTTCAAGGGTCACCCCCAACTCTACCCCTGCACCAGAACCGCCAATACCTTTCAGGGTCACCCCCCACAAAAAAATAAAAATACCCCAGCACTTGCAGCCAGAACTGCCACCACTCTTTCAAGGTCACCCCCCACTTTAAAACAAAAAATTACCTCCCTACCCCAAAATCCCCTGCAAGATCCTCAAAATATCCCAACACCCACACTCCCTAACACCCCCTACCCTCCCACTGACCTAAATCCTGACTGGCTCTAACCTAAACGCAAGTCAAGGTCACCAAACCTAACCCAACCCTACTCTAATCCTAACCTAAATCAGGAGTCGACCAACCTACATTTTTCACGTAAACATTGATCAGCTGATTTGAAGCTGCCTTGTCACAAAACATGCAGCCCCTTTCAAGGATAAAACACGAATTAAAGGCACCAGTGATGGCCCGCCGCAGCATCCATGAGTCGCCCGCTTGAGCATCCGCATGAGTCGACTACTCTGGAATGTATCTACATTTGGAGCCCCTGTTGTTGAAGAATGACAAACCGACAGGCTTGGCCAGTTCGTAAACCCATGAGTCGACTACTCAGGAATGCAGGCGGTGGAGCGATCATAATGGGGCCTCACTGGGTTGTACTGAGTATAAATTCAAAGGGGAGGTCCTTGCCAGAGAGGCTTCATTGCTAGTCGAAGAAGTGCCAGCAGGGCTTGGCGTGCATACGGCAGACTTGCCTTGTTTTGAGTTGAAGTGTTATGGCAAATATCCAGAACCCATTTCCCGGTGATTGAAAAAGTAAGTACAAGTGTTTTTCATATACAAACTGACATACAAGTATTAAAGGTTGGCAGTTCAGTTGAACTACATGATGGTTATTGATAATAACATTTTCACTTTTAGATATAAAGAAATCTCAGTTGCATAGAGAAAAAAGCAGGAAGGCATGATCAATCCCATTACTCTATTTCTTGTCTCCTGAACACTACTACAATACACAAATGCTGATTTATTGAGAATCTATTGAAAATGTAGTTACTTATAAATATTTTAGGATCAATGATAGATGAGAAATCTTAGTTGGTTTCAGCTCCACATTGCATCCTTGAAAAGTAAAATTTGCAAAGCTATTATATATTATTTTACCATTTGAACAAAATCGCGCCTTATCTTTAAAAGTTAGCTAAGAAATATTCTATTTTAATCCTCTATGTTCAGCCCACTTGTATTGAAGTGGGAATTTAGGCTTATGGGGGAGTTTCCTATGTTACAGCCCCCTTGGAAATTACACAGAAATCTATTATCAAGCATTAATCTATTATTATGGCATTACCAAAAAGAAGTATACCCACTTCATCTGATGGAATACAGCAGTGATAGCCCAAGTTGGCCTCCTGAATCTTTCCTTCTATCATTATCATATGGTTTATTGAGGGAATTTGTTGAAAGCAAGTACTGAACATTCAATGAACCAATTGAGCGGTCAAGGATAGATGACACCAGACATCGGATATCCATTGGCAATTGCTTTAGTGGTCAGCATGTCAACAGGCCACAAAGGGTTCAGGTTGGGAATCCCCCTGTGAGGTAGAAGAGAACCTAAATATATACTTTATGTTTCAGATTCTGAGAAACCAGTAATGAACAAAATGCCGTTGTCAACCAGACCAGAAGCACCGAGTTTGCTCTTCTAGAGGAGGCATTCAACTCCTGCCTACGAACCCTCTACTACAACAACAGCTACCTCTCAAGGATCCAGCCAGGACTTACACTCCTTCCTTGACATGCTTGGGAAGCCAAGATGTAATATTGTTGTAGAGTCATCACTAGGAATTCCGGGGGAACATGGAGCCATCTGAAGTTCAACCTTGTCCTGGAGGCCACTTTATGCCGAAAAGCCTGGATGGGAACAGCATGGAGCAGGTGGAATTTCAAAATGTTGCCTTCGAGACCCCAACTTCTCTGTATTCAACAGCCGACCATCTCAACACAGTAGCACATGCCTGCAAGGTTATGTTGGAGGAAGAAGCAAGGTTTGAGGGCAACTCAAGCGGATGGAGTCTCCTCATCATTGATGGCCTCTCATCGCATCCAGCGAAACGCCACCCGCTAAAGTGGATCTTAAGCATCAAGTTTTGTAAAATCATGTAGAGAAAGCAGTCATCAACCCCAAATTGAAGGACCAGCTTATATTTCAAGTGGGCTAGTGGCCAAACACGTTCAAGGGCCCAATCCTGGCGTGTTATTGACGGTACCCAAACTTGGTTAGAGGATCAATCTAGCTTTGTTGGATTAACCTTCCCCTAACAATCAACCAGATCGATATCTTTGAGAAAAACAACTTGAGGGGTGTCGGTCAATGTCTATGGGCTGGATGGCTTAGCAATATTTGCCCAAGGCGTGTCATTGGGCATATGGAGGAAGACCATGCAGATCTTATCCTTCTATGTCAAATCCTTGACCATGAGAACAAGGATGCAACTACTCCTACCCACCACTGCCACCACCACCACCACTCACCACCACCACAGCAGCTACCACCACCACCACCACCCAACCAGCCGGATACCCCCACCACTACCACTACCTGTCACAGCAGCTGCCACCACCACTCACCACCAACCAGCCAGCGACTCCCTGCACCACTACCACCACCACAGCAGCTACCACCACCATCACCACCACCACAGCAGCTACCACCACCAACCAGCAGGACACTACCCAGCAGGACAACGCCCAGCCCAGCAATGCAGCAGATGAGGATGATCTTAATGTGAACAGCCACTATTGCTACATAAAGAACTTTGAGAAACTTGTGCGAGCCCAGCTGACAAAACATCATGGTCAAATCATCATCTGCCGACGATGCTTCACCCACTATACCCTTAGTAGAGATGGAGAACGTCGGATGCAGGAGCATGAGGAGTACTGCGCCAACAACAAGACTGCAAGGATTGTGATGCCGCAGCCCAACGAAGATGGAAGCCCTCCCACCATGAAATTCAAGAATCATCTAAACAAGTTTAGGCTGCCATTGGTAGCCTATGCCGACTTTGAATGTATTCTTGAAAAGCCTGAGGAGGAGGATGGATCAGCTGAGCGTTGGATTGGAAAGGTTACCAAGGTTATCCAGTACCATAAGGCGATGAGTTATTGCCTTTACTTTGTAAAGGATTCACAACAGCTACCACCCTGGCTCAGCATCAACAGCCTCATCCCGCAGGAACCACTTGTGTACCGCGGACCCGATGCAGCTGCCCACTTCATGAAAACCTTGACCAACTGTGCTATGGACATTGCAGAAGCAATAGACAGACAGAGTAAAGCCATGAACCCTCTCTCAAGCCAGCAGCTTGCAGCCTTCAATGCAGCCCAGTCATGTGAAGCCTGCGACAAACCATTCACTGGTGACAAAGTACGAGATCACTGCCACATGACCGGGATGTATCGGAATGCTCTGTGCAATAAGTGCAATCTCCTGCGACGGCGACAAACGTTCATTCCTGTCTTCCTCCACAATTCATCAAACTACGACACACATCTTATCATACCCAATCTAGGCGCTGATGTATCAAAATTAACTGTTATTCCAAACTCATCCGAAAAGTATATATCCTTCACCAAACAAGTTACCGACAGACTACACCTTCGATTCATTGACACATTCCGTTTCACTCCAGATAGCCTCGACAACCTGGTTACCAACCTCACAAAGTCCGTCATTGATCTACAAAGAGTGTTACCACATACTGCCAGAGTGTTTGGCACCAAGTTGGATCTGATGGCAAGAAAAGGAGTGTTTCCGTACGAATACTGTGACACATGGGAGAAACTGGAGGAAACTTCTCTTCCACCAAAGGAAGCATTCTTCAGTACACTGACTGATCGTCACATCAGTGACAAGGCCTACACACATGCTCAACAGGTCTGGCAACATTACGGCTGCAAGACATTAGGGGAATACAGCGACCTATACCTCAAGACAGATGTTCTCCTGTTGGCTGACGTTTTGAGTTTCGAGACATGTGCATGAAGAATTATGATCTTGACTGCGCTCACTACTTCACATCACCGGGCTTCTCATTCGATGTCATGCTCAAACAGACAAAGGTTGAGCTGGAGCTACTAACTGACTATGACATGTACATGTTCATGGAGCGAGGCATCAGGCGACATCACAACCTGTGTTCACCGGCATGCACTGGCCAACAACAAGTATACCGGAGCACCTGTGAATCCAGAGAAACCAACATCACACCTTCTTTATACAGATGCCAACAACCTATGCGGATGGGCCATGTGTCAACTGCTCCCATACAAAAACTTCAAATGGATGGACAGACAACATCTGGAGGCAATTGCAGGAAGCATTAAAGATATTCAGATGATCTGGGGACTGGATTCATCCTGGAGGTTGATGTCGGTATCCACCGAACTTCATGATGATCACAATGAGTTTCCATTCCTTGCTGAAAACCAAAAACACCCAAGTCCGGATCGTCGTTTGATGACAACATTGAACAAGCGTCAGAAATATGTATGTCACTTCCGCCTTGAAGCAAGCTGTTCAGCATGGACTCTTAATCACCAAGGTTCATCGAGGCGTAAAGTTTGACCAAAAGGACTTTCTGAAGCCATACATCATGCTCAACACCCAGCTGAGACAGAACTCCCAGAACAAGTTTGAAAAGAATTTCTTCAAACTGATGAATAATGCGGTGTTTGGCAAGACCATGGAGAATGTGTGGAAGAGGATGAACATGGAGCTGGTGAATGGCGAGCGTCTCAAGAAACTGATTGCAAGACCGACATTCAAGGACCGCATCTTATTTGGAGAACATTTGCGCTGTGACACTTCATAAAGAAAAGGTTAACTTGGACAAGCCAATCTACATTGGGCTGACAGTGTTGGATGTGAGCAAGACCTTGATGTACCAATTTCATTATGATGTGATGAAGCCCATCTATGATGACCGCCTACAGCTTCTGTACCAAGACACTGACAGCTTGTTCTACAAAGTGGAAACAGAGGATATGTATCAAGACATCATTAGCATCAAGGAGCTGAGAGATGTTTTTGATACATCCGAGTACCCAACTGACCATCCATGTTATTCAGTAACCAACAAGATGGTTCTTGGAAAGTTTAAGGATGAGTATGGCGGCAGGGCTCCAATTGAGTATGTTGGCCTACGATCAAAATTGTATGCCTGTCGTTGCTACAACACCAATGATGAAGAGCTGAATAGTGGACTCATCAAGAAGGCCAAAGGTGTGAGAAGGCCTGTGTTGGGTCAGGAACTGCCAAAGTCCCATCCTGATGCTGGGAAATACATTGGTTTCCAAGACTACCTGGACTGTCTGTTTGAAGGAAAGGAAATCTATAGGGAGCAAGTGATGTTTGGAACCAGGAAGCATCAGATAATGACTCTGATGCAGAAGAAGAAGGCACTGAGCAATGCTGATGAAAAACGACACATCCTTGAAGATGGAATCACAACCCTTGCATACGGGCACTCTAAGATTCCTACTACTAAGGCAGCACCTGAGGAGGAGGAGGAGGAGGAGGTAGAGATGACAGACCCTCAACAAGTTCTGGAAGTGAAAGAGTCTGAGCCAGGTAGCAGCAGCTGCATCACAGATGAAGTGATCACTATATCTGATGATGAAGATGATTGTCCACCAGCTAAGCGGGCACGTACCTCAGCACAGTAGTCTCAGGGGATTGCTCAAAAAGTAATGATGATGTCATCATCAGATATTTAAACATGTATGTATATATTTAGGTGTAATGTTATGTATATATTGAACAACTTACATTCTATTTTTTTTTTTCTCTTATAAGGCTACATTATTGAATGATCTTTATCAATTAATTCAACAACCTATATTATTTCTATTAACTTTTTCACCTTTGTTATGTAATCCTTAGATTATCTTATTTTACCTCTTATTATCTTATCTTATTGTAATACTATAGTTATTTAGTTAATTTTCTAGTGAATTTTTGTTTTTCAACTTTTATTATACATAATATTGGTTTGTGATCTTGTTGCATGTTTTATATTATCATATTGTATCTGATGAATTGCTTTGTGAACAATAGTGAAAACTGTTTTGGGCGCAATGCCTGTAGTCTTCCTTGATTTTTGGAATAAATAAATAAATAAATAAATAAATAAATAAATAAATAAATAAAATAAATAAATAAATAAATAAATAAATAAACCTGTTTTAGCATACCATTTATTGTTGTAAATAAATATCACATCTCTGTAACCATGTGTAGCTACAGTTATTTCATAACCTTGAAACCATAGTTTACATGACCAAATTGCACAACGCAGTTTGGCTCTGAGATGTCATCACAGCAAACAAATTGCACAACACAGACAGGATAAAACCTGCTCTGCTGGTATAGTTTCAAGTAAATATATAGCTATGTAAGTGTTTGATAGTCATTAGTATGGATAAGTCTGTGATAGCGAGAGAGTTACAGACCGGGCGTAGGAATTTTCCTACAAGGATGGTTACTGTGAAAGGTCTTGATGACCTCTATCAGGCTGACCTTGTTGAGATGATTCCTTATGCTCGTCAGAACAAAGGTTATAGGTACATTATTACAATTATCAATTGTCTTAGTAAGTTTGCTCTTGCTATACCAATAAAGAGCAAGTCGGCTGACGATGTAGTCAAGGCAATGCGTCCTATTCTAGCTCAGTATCCAATGAAACATTTGCAGACTGACGATGGTAAAGAGTGGTTCAATTCAAAATTTCAACCACTATTTCAAAAGTATGGCGTCAATCATTAGTCAACATTTTCTGATAAAAAGCCGATAGTGGAACGTTTCAATAGAACACTTAAACATTTAATGTGGGTCAAATTCACTGAACGAAGAACCTATAGGTGGACAGATATTCTAACCTCACTTGTGAAAGAGTACAATGGCAGAGTACATCGTACAATAGGTATCGACCAGCTGATGTTGAGAAGGAGCATGAAAAGCTTCTACTTTCCAAACTTGGTAAACAGCGTCAAGAGTATCAGCAGGGCTTGTTGGATAAATCACAGCCCACGTTCTATCCGGGTGCTCATCAGAAAATTGAGCCAGGTGATAAGGTGAGAATCAGCAAGTATAAAATGACGTTTGACAAGGGGTACCTGCCCAATTGGACAAATGAACTGTTCACGGTAACACGTGTGCGACCTACAGTGCCGGTAACCTACGAGTTGGAAGATTATAGAGGTGAACCTGTGCAAGGAGGATTCTACGCTGAAGAAATTGTAAAGACAAAAGTGCCAACTGTATTTGAAATTGCCAAGGTATTGAAGAGAAGAGGTAACAAACTGCTGGTGCGTTGGAAAGGATACGATCGTAGTCACGACTCGTGGATTGATAGAGGTGACCTTGTGTGAGTGAGATGAAACAGGTTGTGCAACAGCAAAACAAATTCAAGATAATTGACTTTGATCGAGTGGTGAGAGGTTGTGGCTTGGAAATGGACACAAAGAAGCGTCACGGTCCTTTGTTCCCCAACCACATGAGATGCATTATTTGTGGGCCATCTGGGTGTGGTAAACCAATTTACTATTCAACATGCTGTTTGATCGTAAAGAATTCACTTTTCATACATTTACGTTTGGTCCAAGACTACGTTTCAACCAAAGTATAAGTTACTTAGTACAATCATGCAAGGACTGGGTGATGGAATGAGCTATGTTGAGGTGTGACACAAGTGAAGAAATACCCACCCCAAATGAACTGCCAGCCAACTCGATAATTATTTTCGACGATGTGATTTGTGAACAGCAGGAATCAATCAGACAATACTTTAGTGCCGGTCGGCATAGTGATGTGGGCGTGTTTTATTTGGCGAGACCTACAGCCGCATTCCAAAACAACATGGCGTGACAATGCCAACTTTATAATTGTGTTTGAACAGGACGAGCTCAACATGAAACATTTGTATAGAGATCATGTAGGCGCTGACATGACCTTTGATCAGTTCAAGAGCATGTGCAATCAGGTATGGTCATCAGCTGCGCATTCCTTGTGATTGATCGCTCATCCGAAAAGAATAGAGGGCGCTACAGGAACGGACTGACACCTATTTAGTTGAGGTGTAAGCTCACTGGAGCTTCAGTACACTGGTGTACACCGAGCAGGATGGATGTGAAGCAGACTGTGGAGGACATTGCTCCCACCATCAAGGAGATTGCCAAGCGTAACATCAAGAGGAAGCACAAGGAGCTAACACTTGGAAGGGAAGTGTCAGAGGATCATCATGCAAAGCGCATTAAACCATTGACTGAACCACTAGGCAACATTGTTGAACTCTCAAAAACCCTCACCACCACCAGCAGCAGAACCACTGCCAGCAGCACAACGTCTTGCAGTACCTGTACGCCAACATAAACATCATGCACTACCTACACCACCACTAACACCAATACAGCCACGACCCTGAAACAAGCTCTGAAACAACTGCAACTGCCTGACATTGGAGAGGAGACCCCTACATCCTTTGAAGCATTTGGAGATGATTCACACTTTAGTCCAGCTCCAAGTACGTCTGGTGTTGTGAGAAAGTTGTGGAGCAATAAGATTCACCTTTGAGTGAGGATGGTGATGTTCCAGGATGGTCAACGGATGAGGAGGAGGACCAGCAAAATAAAAGTGTTCAACAATTGATGGATACTAGCCAAGATGTAGTGGAATCTGAATTTAATCAAACAGAATTGGCTAAAACACCTGTGGGGAGCTCTGTTAAAGGTGAGATTAGAAAGGAGTTGAGCTTTGATGATACATTTGGACCAAAAGTGATTGACAACAGTTTTCGTTTGGGCAGCAAAATTTTAACCTTTGGAACTGATGGGTCAAAGATTGTGTTGACTGATCCTAACAATGTTGGAAACGAACAGACTTTTGATGCTACACAAGGACTCTGTGAACTTATATTTAGGAAGATTCCAAGAACTCCAAAAGTAACATTGGCTGACAAAAGGCCTATGTAGACATATTGGAGTTTACCAATGTGTACAGAGACGACTATGCTGCAGGTGGCAGAATTAGAGACTACAACAATATCAAGTACAAGAGAACAATACTTCCGCTGTTGAAAAAGGGCAAAAAGAAAGGGAAAGGAATCAGTGGAAGAGGACTGGTGGCGCCATTCATGGTGGCAAACAATGATACAAAAATTGAATATGTCTACTACAATGACCCCAATGAGCTTGTAGACAGACTACAACTATTGGATCAATCCAAAGCAGTTGGCAACACTGGCCATGAGAATGAAATTAATTCGATTCTGGAAGAGTTGGTGGAAGGCGGTTACATAGTTGGCAACCCTGCAAACTAGTTGTACTATATAAGCAGACAATGTACTGCCCACTTTGTATTCATCATGGACACATTGGGTAACATTAATGCTCGTCATAGACGGGTGATCAATTTAGCAAATCCTCAAAGCAGCAGAGATGCAATAAATCTTGGTACATGTAGAGATTTGATTGAGGTGTGGCTGCCAAAGAGAAGGGATAAAGGTACAAAAGTATTTACAAGCCTCAACGACTCAGTACTGACTGATATGATGGATCCAGTCAATGCTACAGATGGAGTGAACAAGCGATATTTGGAGAAGAGGATGGATGAGCATTCTCGTGAAGTTGTTGAAAAAGTATTAACAGCTATGGTAACTTTGGTTAAGGAGCGTGCAAACGGTGATACAAGTTTTACAAGTGAACAGGAATGGAAAGATATGGTCTTGAAGCGTATAGGGCTTGACAAGCCTCCTGAGGGTATAAAAGAGAATGATGGGGCTAAAGTGAATCATTAGATGGCTAGGTGCAAAGGAAAGAAGAGGTACCAGGGGAGAGGAGTGTTGTCGGCACTCGCAAATGCCACTGGAACAATAGTCAACAAAGCAGTTGATATTTTACCAGTTGAACTTCATCTTCCCGGTTACCAATACTGCGGCCCAGGTACAAAGCTGGAGAAGCGGTTGGCAAGAGGTGATCCAGGAATCAACAGACTTGATCGGGCCTGCAAGCAGCACGACATTGCCTATTCACAGAATAGTGATACAGCAAGCAGAGCAAAGGCTGACAGGGACTTGGCTGAACGAGCTTGGAGTGTAGCAACTTCTCCAGAGGCAGGATTGGCAGAAAGGGCTGCAGCAGTAGCGGTGACCAACATCATGAAGGCCAAAGCAAAGTTTGGAGGAGGAGCAAAACGTCGAGGGAAGAAGAAGGAGGTAGCTGCTGCTTACAAAAAGGGAAAAGGACTCTACCTGAGACGTCAACACAAGTTGGGAGACGGATCACGCCGTCGTCAATGCAAACGGCGACGGTAATTGCTCTTCCAGATCGGCTGACTGATGCAGACCTCTACAAGTATGCGTGTCGTCTGAAGCTGAAACATTTCCGGAGTGTTTATGCGGGATGCTCTACCTGCAACAGGACCTTTGAGACGAGGTGTGGCATCATCAATTTGGACACCAGCGATGGAGCAGCACACATTGGGTGTGCTATATGAAGAAGGATGGAGCTGCCACCTACTTTGACGGCTTTGGAAACCTCAGGCCACCACAGGAGTTTATCGACTACATGCACTGCGGTTTGGAGCCAGCAACAAGGATTGAGTACAACTATAACCAAAAGCAAGAGGATCTGTACTCTCATATTTGTGGCCATTTATGTTTGAAATTTTTGGTTGATGAAAATAATAAATGAAAATATTGTACAACAAGTTTTAATCATTTCCCCTTTCCAATAGTATAAATAATGGACAACATGCTCATTACAAGGCATTGTGCAATAGTGCATTGAGCAGGCAAGACCATGATGCTCTGTTTTGGAGGTAATACATCTGTGCTGAAAAGTGAATTTTATCCACCGCTTGATACAAGCAGTGGTGAATGGGAAATTGGACTCATCAGCTTTACAAGCTGCAATTCAATACCCAATGTTGAGATGAACTACAACAACAAGTTCTATTATGCTCCAAAAATAACTCATGTGTTTAAGAAGAAAGGAGCAAAAGCTGAAGAAGAAGATGATCCAGAGCTGAAACATCATGAAATTGTAGATGATAGGTCAGCCATATTCAATCAATGGTATAAAGTGCTTCTGAAAGCTAAGCAGACATCAGCTGATGGAGACATTGATGACGAAGATAACTCTATAACAGGTAGTAGACGGACTGCAAGAGCTACTACTGCAGCACCCCGTTATAAGATAATGGAGTTTATATCATTGCCAGAAGGCAGTTTTGAATTTCAAACAATTGCTAACCTGCTCACATCAAGGCTACATGATCGCAACATAAAATTGCAGATGGCTGTGGACCCATCAACCTTGAAATGTTCAGTATTGAGCAATGCCAAATTGGATTTCACAAAACCTGAGTCAATTGGAAGTCTGCTGGGATTCAACAACACTAGGATCATAGAGGCTGACACAGAGGCTAAAGGTGATACAGCAGTGCAAATCAGTCGACCCAATGTAATACGTGTAAAGTGCAATGTTGTGAGTGGGTCGTACTCAAATGGTGTCAAGGATCACGTGATCTATGAGTTTTACCCAAATGTTGATCCAGGGTATAAAATAGTTGTGACCGTACAGAATGTAATCTATTTGCCGGTGGGCGTAAAGCAGATTGGTAACATTACGTTGGAGGTTGTTGGCGAGAACGGACGTCTCATTAATAATAGAGGTGAGAGATCAATATTACTCTGCATCTGAGACAACGCAAGTGAGATGGTGCTGATATTTGATAAGTGGAATCGTGGACTGGATAATGAGGCGGCATGCGACATGGAGGTAGATTGTCAACCTACAGAAACAGATAAAAGGCCTGCAGTGCTGCAAACGTCATTCGTCGTTTAGACTCTGTAGAGTTAACATCGAGGAGCATCAAGTATTTGAAAAAACTTGGCTGTCACCTCGACAACAACAGCAGCAATAATGGGAGTTTTAGATGTGACAAGGAGTGGACCAAGATCAGATAACAGCATCATTGGCTACGAGTACCATTCTCATGCTCCCTATACTACAAGCTTCAAAGCCAATGATGAAATACGGATACCAATTCAACAGCAGGACATTTACACAATCCCATCGAAAGCTATCTACATGTGGAGTTTAAGGTGACAAATGCAGCTAATGCCGCCTTGGGGAAGTCCTGTGTCTCTGGATTCTTTGCTCACCTTTGGTCAGAGATCGCTATGAGATAAATGGTGTGATAGTAGATAGCATTCGCACCCTGGAATTACCAGCCTGATGAAGAATGCTATGTCATTTGAACGAGATGAGTGGACTAAAATGGAACGAGCTGGCTACAAGTTTGACCCAACAGTTGGATTTGCCACTTTTCCTCCCAATGGAGCTGATACAACAATCATGGATGTGCCTCACGCTACCTGCTGGGCTTTGCCGAAGACTACAAACAGGTTCTACTGAATGTGAAACAGGAACTGGTGTTGAGACGCAGTGCTGACACTACTAATTGTTTGAATGCTGCGGAAAGATAGTCATTGAAAAACTTACATGGAGAATACCCTATGTGGAAGTGGCCGATGAATACAAACTTGTCTGCTGAAACTTGTACAGAATGATACACCTATAAGCAGGACATTCCGGCATTGGGGTTCGGCCGAGTACCACACCTTTGCTGCTACACAGGAGCATACATCGTCTGTGAAGTCAACAGCTCAACATGAGAAGCCTCGCTACATTGTGATTGGGCTGCAGACAGCAAGATATGGAGTGGCAACTGCTAATTCATCTCAATTTGACAAGTGCAACATGAGAGACATTCGAGTGTTTCTAAACAACAAGTACTATCCGTATGAGAGCATTGACGGTGATGATTGTTGTGTATATGGCATGTATGAAGCTTTCAATGGAGCCTACAATCATGGACATTCCCAATTGGTCAATCCCCTGTTTGAAAAGAGTGCTCTACAAAATGGACGAATGATGTTGTATGCGTTTGATTGTTCCCGCCAAAATGAGTCACTTAAAACTGGCAGTATTGATGTGAGAATTGAGTTTGAAGCAACTGAAAACATTCCTGCCGATACACGTGCCTACTGTCTGATGATTCATGATGTGATGAAAGAGTACAAGCCAATGTCAGGTATTGTGCAATCGGCCTAGGGTATAAAGGCAAATGACAAGTGTTGGGATAGTCATTCTGGTAAGAAGCATTGGGTGAAGCATACATCATGTCTGCAGCTAAGAGAGTTTTACAGTTTTGGATGAGGAAGGAGAGTTGCCTGAAAGTGAGGGCGAGGATGTTGTGGGATGCTGCATTGGCTTCTCTACTAGCGTGGGAAGAAGGATGCAGATACAGATTCCCATGAACACGAGTACATGGAAATGTTGACGAGAAGAAGAGCCGCTGACACTTTTGGATCACTACCACTCTACCTGATGGACTTTCAAGGATTTGAAGCATTGAACAATGAGCCTATCGTCAAGGAGATGGCCATATTGGAATGCGTGATGACAGGCATCGTGTAACAACACATCATTATTTCTTCAAGGCACCCTATCCGGACATGCTGCTGAAGACAAGTGACAACAATGCTCTACATCGAGCAAAACATGGACTACGATGGTCTGGCAATGGAGCTGGTCAAGCACATCTACCCTATTCTGAATTGCGCCAGATTGTTTGCGGAACAGTAGAAAGATGGCTGCATGAAAACAACAATGCAATCAAGATCTTTGTCTACGGCTATGAGAAGATTACTCTGCTCAACACACTGCTGCAGCTGGATGACAAGGAGAATGTGGAGTATGTGGATCTAAGTTCGCCCTATCTTTTCCACGAGATGCCCAATCTGGATACACTGATGAAGAATGCTACAGGAGTCTACTGCCCGGAACATTTCCTGATCAACTTTATGGAGACTTTGAGGATGAAGCTGGCTGGCGACAAAGGAACCCTGGATACTCAGCCATTTTGTGCACTCAATGTAGTAAATGTTTCACACAATTGGATTATGCAAACTTTGTTTAAAGATCAATATTTTTGTCGCAACTTGTTTATGGCAATAAAGAAAGAAATGTAATTATTGTGTCATCATTGACTTACCCCCACCACCACCTCTAGTATTTAAGAAGCTGCTCAGTCTACTAGCTTAGTAGTAAAACACTTGCAGAGTGAGTCACTAGTGTCAGTTGAGTGAGTCACTAGTGTCAGTTGAGTGAGTCACTAGTGTCAGTTGAGTGAGTCACTAGTGTCAGTTGAGTGAGTCACTAGTGACTGTTGAGTGAACACTGAGTGTGTATCACTGATACTAGAGGGAATGATTTTTAGTAATATTATTCTTGGTTGCTGGGGTGAGTTAGGTTCGATGTGCCTCACCTAGCATAGCCTGCTTGGATGGTATGGCAGGCCTGTTGAAACAGGTGACTGAGTTACTATAGGTTAGGATAGGATTAGGCTGACGCCTACCCGAACCTAACGTATAGTACCTAGGTTTTTGGTTACCCATTCTTCTATTGGGCTTGGCAAGACCCCTTCACCTTGACCTTTGGCTTAGGCCTGACCCACGGGACCCGCGACCCTTTACCTTGACCTTTGGCTTGAGGGTTGCAAGGCCTTACCTTGACCATTTCCGTGACCCTTTACCTTGACCCTTGGCTTGAGGAGTTGCAAGGCCCTTACCTTGACCATTGGCTTGGGGCCGCTGCAAGGCCTTACCTTGACCTTGACCTATGGCTTGGGGCTGTTACTTGACCTTGACTTGACCTTGACCTTGACTTGACCTTGACTTAGGTTAGGTTAGAGTAGGTCAGGTTAGGGTGACCTTGACTTAGGTTAGGTTGGAGTAGGTCAGGTTAGGTTAGGTGACCTTCACTTAGGTTAGGTTAGAGTAGGTCAGGCTAGGTTAGGTGACCTTGAAACGGGGATGGCGGTTCTGGTGCAAGGGGGGGGTATTTTTTTTTTGTGGGGGGGGTGACCTTGAAAAGGTATTGGCGGTTCTGGTGCAGGGGGGGGGGGGAGGGGGGGGGACCTTGAAAAGGTATTGGCGGTTCTGGTGCAAGAGGGGGGGGGTATTTTTTTTGTGGGGGGGGGGGTGACCTTGAAAAGGTATTGGCGGTTCTGGTGCAGGGGGGGGGGGGAGAGGGGGGGGGGGACCTTGAAAAGGTATTGGGGGTTATGGTGCAGGGGGGGTCAAGGTCACGGTGTGCCAGACTTCCCCTTTTTATACTACTCCTGTCCCATAAGTAATGAACCAAATAATACTTTCTTATTTGATTCTTATGCAGTGGCGTAGCCAGGGGGGGCGTAGGGGGCCCAGCCACCCCCCGAAATTTTCGAAATTTAATTTTTTAAATTATTTGTTTTGTAATGTTTGGATTTCAGCTTTCGCAAGACCTAAAAAGTAGTCTAAAACAGTGTCATGTACCTGTCAAATATTAAAATTTCCCGGGGGAGGGCATACCCTCCTCATTCATATTATTCCATACCCTCCAGACGCCAGACCCAACGATGTTGGGCCCCCCAGAAGTCAATTTCTGGATACGCCCCTGTTCTTATGTGAGAATCAATTCGTGAAAAGAGTAAATTGAACTACAGCAGTAATGTAAAGTACAGAGAGTGTATATATGACTATACACTCTCTGTAATGTAAAGTAATACCAGTTCACGGGTTCAGTCCTTGTGGATGCGCATCAGAGATGAATTATTATTCTATTTACTAATATTTCCATGTTGTACTTATTCGAACTTATTTGTAAAAACCAAAAATTTCTCCTTAGGTACAGTATCAGATGAGAAATATGATGAAAAAGTGATAATTTATTATTGAAGGGCCAAAATATACGGGGGTCAACGACGCACCACAATGACTGTGGACCAATCACAGAGCACCAAATTCGAGCGTCAAATGTGTTGTGTATAGTTTGCAACATGTAAGTTCCATTTACAGGTTAATTTCGGTATATTTTTGCCCTTATGTTTTTCAAAACTCGAGTTCTAAAACGCTCATTGGTCTTATAGGTACCTATTGAAGGTTCGTTGAAATAAAGAAACCTATTCCTCCAGAGCAGTGTTTACAGACCCCCGATCTTCTTAAGAGTAAAGAAGTAGGAGTTTACAATTATTCTTTTAAATTAAACGAGTTTTGCAAATTATATGATAACAGCTACTATCAACGTTATATTGTGCCAATTTAGATGCGGTTTATAACAAAAGGAAGATTAGTGGTCACAGATGAGCAGGTTTCATTTGTAGCCTATCTTGGAAAAGTTAAGTTTAACTTTTAAGGTAAAAAATGTAAAATAAACTGTAAATAAAAAATACCTTCCACGGGTAAAAATTTAAAACAAATCTCAGCGGTTGGAGTAACTATCTATTGGAGTATAGTTGGTTAGTCCAGTAGACTAAATTTTTTTTGATGCCAATTTGTTACAATTACCACAGAATAAAAAGCAGTTCCATTATCTGAAATACAATGATAATAAGTTGCTTAGATTAAACGTGAATATAGTTCATATTAAGAATGAAATTCAAAGTATTGGAGAGAGGAATATAGTACAATTAAACGCAAAAATATAATTGGTAGTTTTATTGGCAGTAAAAAACATAACAAAATTTCACAATACAGATCATTGTTTCTTCAGAAAATATTCAGCTATTGAAGCAATGACAAAATATCTAGCTAATGCACGTTCATCAGTCATTGTTACAGTTCCGTATTGTATGAGTATTTCTGAAACCTTTCATTTTTGACCTTAATAATTATTTGTTCATTTTACGAACTACTCACATGCTTATAATATACAGTCATTCACTATCAATCAAATTTTGCACAGGTTTCGTAGAAAGAGACTTTTTGTCTTACGAAATATTTTCATAGAGATCCAAAATTAATTAAAAAATTATTACTATATTGTAAGCTTTTATTCATTCACTAATCAATTAAATAAGGACAGAAAACCACAGTAATTGAAAACAGAGTAAGTTCAGCGGGTGAATTCTGAACAATATAAGAAGAAATTAAAAGAATGTTTTTTCTAGATTGGTCTATCGTTTTGAAAGCAGTTACTGCACCCTGTTTGAACAAAATTGTGTTTTCTATGTCCTTCACAGCTAGCAACCATTAATTACGGTACTGGAAAATATTCTAGAGACCAATAAAAGAATTAATGGACTTATTAGTTTGGTGATATGAAATTATTGATAATCATTGCAGAATGAAATCTCTTATTCAAGATAATTAATATGAAAATGAACACCCGTAATGATCTAGACTTCTTAATACAGTAGGAAACCCCCTTATTGGATCATCTACATGAAATAAGCATTTCACTGAGAAATGGTGAGATAAATTTTCTACTCTTGAGATACCTTAAAAAACTCGCGGCGTTGTCGCTCGTATTTTAAACTAGGTATCTCACTCGTCGTTTAAAGGCTCTCATAATACAATCATTGCATAAACTACTATTTGCAACAGAAATACTAAACCGATGTCTGTGAGCCACCTTCAACATGCATACATGAATTTCGCAGAGTTTTCAATTTGGAGATGTCAAGTTTGCAATTTGATTTCTACATCTCACTCTTGAGATGTAGAAAGTAAGTAGAATAGAACACCAGAAATGAGACAATCAGCTATTTGCTCATCATAAGAAACAGAAGAATTGTTGAAAGTATGTATAATTTTAACATCCTGCCTTCTAACTTATTTGTTTTCCAATCATTTAATAGAAAATAATAGATTTTTGGCATTGGTGAACCGGTAATTGATTATTTTGCATGATAGCAGGCACTCTACAATCCAAAAATGACAATTTATAAGTTATAATCGTACATGTAAAATCTAGAAAAAAACCCAGGTAATTACACATTCAGTTCCCCAGTCTCTTATTAAATTGACATGACTAACAAAAGTCATTGATAATATCATTCACTTAGAAAATGCAAAATGGAGCAGTTTTCTATTCTGAACAATATTTTCGTCACAATTCGCTTCTATTGTAAAAATACTATAATTTTCTGACTGAACTTTTGATTAATTCAAGTTTAAAATGACAGATTCAATCATAATTGAATATAAATGTTATTAAATAGAATATTAATAGTAATATTTAAGAAGATACTAAGCTAGGAATTTTAGTAGATAATTTGTATACAGTACGATGAAATATTTCATATTTTTCATAGAGAAAAGAAGTATGATTGATATTTTCACAATTTATTATCAACTCTATATTAATTTTTCAAATAGAATTAAATAAGTCCAATGCAAGTTAAAATAAATATAGGCTATTGTTGTTAACATCAACTAGTTTGAGTGTAACTTTCAGATTGCCATACGTAGAATGAGGACGATGAATTCTTTATATTGACTTCTTAAGAATAGAATTTTTTTTTCAATATTTGAATCAAAAGTAATAAACTAATAATACACATAGGTTGTGTTACAGTATTACATATTCGAAAAAAGTGTATTAAAAAATATTAATGTTTTAAAAAATTACAATTTTTGGTTGAAAGATCTTATTCAAAGAACGAATAACTCAAGTAGAAAAATATTGTAATACGTTCAAAAAAGTGCATCATAACTTTATGATTCATAAACAAGGGTGTATTAATGCCAGTAGATGAAATAGAAGATGACAATATGTATAAATGCTTATATTATAAAGCAATGTTTGTTTGTAAATGTTTGCATAAAGCAATTGTTTTCAAGTGGGTAGGCTACTTGATTGCATTCAAATTTGAATAAAAGTAATTGATAGTAATGAACTTGGAAAATAGAAATTAATGAACATAATGGAGGCAATAAAATGAACTCACCAATTTTCTTGGTGTTGTAAATAATGTCTTGATAGACAAATATTTTTTATCCAATATGAATCCTATCAGCTTTCAAAAACTAAAAATCGAACGCAAAAAAATAAAGAGGTTCTTTGAACAGATTGATATTTTCGAACCTTCAATTGAAAATTAAGGCTCAAAACTATGATGAAAAGTGAATAAATGTTTAAAAATATTGTAGAAGCATGATGTTAAGGTCAGAAAAATGAAATCTCATTTTTAAAAATATTTGACAATATCACAAAACATCGAAATACATTCCTTTTTGAGATCACGAACAATATATTTATCAGAGCTGGAAAAGGTGAATCAACATGGATTATAATTGCCTTAGTCCATGCATACATATCACTGTACAAGAATGAGTGGACCAAAACCTTTCAAGATTTTGAAGTGAGAATAATAGCGCTGAAGTTGCAAGGTTACTAATGTACGTAAATAATTGGAACAGTTCGGTATTTAATCTAGAAACTTCTCATTTCCTGTATGTGAAAAAAGTAGATTTATGCAAAATACAAGAATGGCTGCTGTAACGTAAGCGGATCCGCATAGGACATTAGAGATAGCATATAATATTCCCATATTACTATTTCATTTATTACTATTTCAAAGTAATAACATCAGAAAATGGACTCGGATGAACTAAATCTAGGCTACTCTATTTCTGTAGTAAAAGTATTTCTGAATATTGTATTCTGAAGATATCGACAAATTTCGAACTTGTTTAGCTTTCATTTTGGCTACACAATTTGCAACTTTAACGAACTATTAGATCTTCAAATCAAAAAAGGGGTTTTCGACCCATTATTATATGCACAGCAAACTTATTAATTTTATAACTAACCTAAATATGACTAGCAAAGTCCTGGTGTTGAGTACCATAAGTTACAGTTCATCACTGTAATCACTGTAGAATTCTTAAATTTATTGCTTTGACAAATCGTAAGCTACATATAGGCTTCTGAAGTACAGTAATAGTTGTAATCCAATAGTAGAATACAAGTACCTACCATATCTTGTAATAAATTCATATAACTGTAAAAAAGTCTACTAACAAACTACGAAACGTATCAACACATAATATTTACAATCTGCCTAAAGTAATGGTTGTAATATTATAATGTAACAGTTAGAAAACTGTAAAATTCAAGATCTATCACTATAGGTGTATACTTCGATGCTATTTCAGTAAAAGTATTTAAAACCTTTTTTACGTTACAATTAAATACATCTAACTACATTTTCAATAGGAAAATATATACAGAGCTTGAGCAAAATGTAGCCGTAAGCAATAAATACTCCATATTTGATTGTTTACAATGAGAAATAATATTTTAAAATATTGATTTGGCTGAGTCATGAGTTTTGCTGGATATAACATCAATTTTCCGATATTTTACTTGTCCAATATAGGTTGATTGTGAAAATACTAGTATTCTCGATAAAACTCAGATCACTACAAAATACTGAACCAATAACATTTACGAAATATCCAATAGCCTACTATCTATGGGAAATGCTACCCATATGCCATATCATACCTAATATTTCTGACACACGGAAAGAGTATTGTAGGCCTAGTTACTTGAAAGACATTCACATTGAATTTTGGTGTCATGTTCATTGCTCTTGACCAAATTCATTCCAAGGACGTTTCGGCGAGCTCTCCAGGAAGACAGCATTGCTCCTTCATTCTATTCCTGAAAATCAAGCCATTTTATTCTTTCAATTGAATAAAGATACAATCTAGCTACAATGATACATAACAGATAATAAATTAGATAATGATGAATAAATAAAAATTCACGAGTTAAAGACATAGTGCCTCTCTAGTAACCTAATGAGGAAAATACAACACTTAATTTGACCCAGCCCGAAACTTGAGGTTACCAAATTAATTAGCAACACGAGTGATTGGAGTGCTGACGTTAACGATAGTACTAGATAATAGAAATAGCTTTTCAATGTTCATAAGCTGATCTTCAATGATTTGATTTTTCAATTCCAGCGAAAAAAGGGGTTATTCAATGTATGGTATTGAACTAAAAAATTGAAAAATAAATCATTTTTGCCGGCCCGTGCCAACCTCACTAGCCCTACGACACGCATTGCAGAATGTTTCAAGTCGCATTTATTTGATAAATATGCTAGTTCATATTAAGGATGTGGTGAACAGGGGCGAAGCGTGGCTTATTAGCTAGGTCATCTCAAGGAACAACAGACAAAAGTTTTCAATGGATTCCCCCCATCAACAAGGAAAGTGAGAATTTTACAGGGAACACTTCCTCATAAATAAGATTATAATATTCCAAATTCATTGTTCAATTTCCTATCAAATTTGATAAAGGCCTTGACAATAATAGCAATAAAATAATTCCAAAATTAATAACTCACCACTGATGAATGATGTTATGAAACTTATGGTTGGATATTACTATGCTATAAATTTTTAAGCTTTCTATTCTGATATTTTGTTTTTTAAGGGCAAACAGTTTTTTGATAGTCTAGTATCTTCAAATAATTTACCATCAATTTACTTTCTGATGATAAAAAAACGTTATGGGGTATACTAGCTACTCCCCTGCTGCGGGGGACACGTTGATCAATCGTTTAATATTAAATATTTATTTCATCCCTCAAACCACTCTTTCCATTATCCACACACAACCCTAAGAGTAGGTCTAATGTATTCTCAGACTCAGAAGTAATCAAATCGATTTCTTATAGTGATTTTTTTTTCAAAAAGAAACTCAGTAGCGTGATTATTTTATCTAAAAAATATGAAATATCAAGACATATCAATAATACTGGTAATGGATAAGGTAGAACGATCAGAATGAAATGCTCACCTATCTGCTTTCAGGAGCAGTTGTTGTAGATAGTATGAGAAGGTGATCGCGGCTGTTGATGCCTTAGAAGCTCCACAACTGTGATTGCAACTTGAACTAGGCCTCTTCCTTCCAGCACGTCTCCCGCACAGCACACTAATTTCTATAAAAATAATAGAATTTCATTTCATTCCACAGTTTTTAACTTTAAATCTTTCTTATAAACGGTATATTTGAATTCAGGATAAGATTGTATTTAGTGAATGATGTTCATACTATATAGACTAAAAAAGTTACTCTATTGAACTTCCCAATATTCATCAACAACAGTGGAACAAATTTTATTACGCATATCAATAGAAAAATTGATTCGGTAGTCATGAAAGAAGAAGAAATTTGAAATCCAAAACGAGCTTTTCTGATTATACTGTCTTGGAGTTGTACTAAGAGGCAATTATTATTAGTTTTACAAGCACAATGTTGTCATTCAAATTGACTGACCAACTTCATTTTTCTTCCTGAAAAATTTAAAATTTTAGTGGATCAAACGGTTTTAAACTGGATTTGGTTTGGTTTAGGTAGCCAAATACAACAAAAATGAAAAATAATGGGATAGGAAGTTTACAAAATTTTCTAATTCAAATGCTTATTGAGCTATAACCCTATAAGTTAGAAAGAATAATGCGCGACGATTTCATTGATCGGGAGCCGTAAAAAGATTGGGTTAGTTATATGTGTAGAGTTATAACCGTGATATACAACCACTTGCATGATAAAACCAGGAAAACATTACAGAGACGGAAAAATTAAAAGTAACTCAATTCTTAGCACATTGATAACTAAACTAGTGGATGACTGCTGCATATATTCATCTTAACACTGAATCCTGAATGAATTATTCTGACTGCGAATCGATCCATCAAAACTTAGTGTTTATCATTTCCTTATGAATAAGCTTGCAACTTTATAAATATTCAAGAGCAATGGATAAACTATTTGCAGATTCAATCAAAACACTTGCAACAGTATAGATTGGTTATTATTCAGTATTAAATTTACTTTGAAACATTTTGGAATACTTCTGAATATTTCCAGGCACATTATTAATACTAAATTAAAATACCTATGTATTTTCAACTAAATGTAATGGATAAGACTTGTTCTATGAGTAATTATTGAACTTGAAATTTCTAGCAATTGAAAACCCAAATGTTGTAAATGTGAAAAGTAACAAATCTCATAGGATGGTTTGGTATAATACAGAAAACATGTTCATCTTTGAAATCTTTATTTAATGTCTCACACAAAACAATACTGAATACAAATCAAATAGTAATATAATAGAAAAAATTGAAAAAGTAAACAATATAATAAAAAATAAATAGAAACAAGATTACAATACTGGAGTGTAATGTTTAGACTAAAATATAATCGTGAAGATATGTGCACACATTTTACGAATTACCTTGAAAATAAGACGATACATAGAAAAGATCAAAATACACATTGCACGTAACTAAATTTACTTATAAATAATATTGTACAGATGACTAGAGAGTATAAAGATGTATGAAAAAGGCTATTCAGAGGACAGAAATAGAGATAGAATATGCAATATTTCATCATATTTATTGAGAGTTCAAAAGACCCATGTCTTCAAGAAGAGTTAATTCACAAGAATATTACTGATGAGTCATTAGAAATTTCAACATAAACAAAATTATAAGACCAGTTAAGTGGATTAAAAATATGAGACAAAAAGCAGGCACAAGCAAATACATTTCGTACCAGAATTCAGCCAAAATTGAGAGTATCTCCGATTTATTAAATAATTACTGATTTTTTAAATAATTATGTTTATTCTGATTGGATACCTCAAATTAAAATACCTATGTAATTTCAACTAATTGTAATAGATAAGACTTGTTCTATGAGTAGTTATTGAACTTGAAGCAATCCGTCATTATAACAATAAAAAAATATATAGTTCCATTTGGTAGTTTTAGTAGGATCGAACAAATCTTTGAAGGGAGAATGGGAATCTTGTTTAAGAATAATTATTAAAAAATATTCAATGGCATGGAATTAAAATTTTGTAAATGATAAGTTACCATTTTAAAAGTATACAAAACACATATAATAATCTAGATCTGAGAATATGATGATTTTGTAGTCTGGCAACTTGGTGGTAATCTAGAGGTGTTTCTTCTAAAAGGTTGCATGGAAGTGATGTATAATTGTATTCAAGTGAAAAATAACACTAATTAGAATTGCTTCAGGTTCTTGTTTACGAGAGTTATCCAATAAACATGTTAAGTTTTTTTTATTAAATAAGCATTATCAGTGAACATTTTCAACAAATAACACAAGAAGAATCTGGAAAAATCTCAGATAACTTCTGAAAGTTATCAATCACGAAGAAAAAACGGGGTGATTTGATACCACCGGGGTGATAGTATACAATCATGGCTATGGGGAAAAAAGATTATTTGATCTAGGCTACTTAGTGAAAAAATCGCATTTAATCAGTGCAATCAAATAATCATTCAAATTTCAACAAATTCTAAGCAGTATCAGCCTGCCAAGCACCATACAATGATAACAAGCACCAAAAACAACCAATATTTTAAATATATCTATTGAATATCCAAATAAGCTGCAACTGAATATTAAAATACTCGAACTCTTGAACATTCTTGAATATAATGTATTATAATAGAAATGTGATATTTATAGTAATCTGCATGAATATAAGAAAGTTGTAGAATTCACTTAATTCTATCAATAATAACCTAAAATCACCCAAACTTTTGGGTATGACACACACTATAGAAGCCCACAGGAAGGGAATCCAGTTTTTAACTACATTTATATTTATTATCAAACAAGAATAATATATGTGATACATTGCAAAAAATGAATAAATGCGTTATAATATTGCAAACAAGGATATGTAATACATTGAACAATTATAAATAAATGCATTATAATATTGCAAATGGAATGGGGCTATATTGAACAATACATATCAAACAGTCTGTTCAAACTATAGTAATTATTCGTCTTCATTTAGTATGGCAAGTAATTACAATGGCATTTCACAAAAAAATTTAACATTTTTTTTCTAATTTTGAACATTAATTTACATCTACCTGAGAACTATATTTCCTTGATACGCATAGGTTTAACTGGATATCAGTCACATAAATATATTTTTTCAGCTTAATTAATTAAAAATTGGCGTTTAATTGAAAATCAATTGATTGAAAATTTGTTTCTTGGAATGTAAATTGGCAGCACATGGAGCAATTGCCCGGCATGCGATTGATTCAAGACTATAAATGAATAGTTGATATGTTTAAATCAATATGAGGTTTGGCTGAGAGGTTTATATCAATTCCGCGTTTGGTGGAGGGGGAAAAAATTGGGAATATGAAATGAATCATATTCAATTTCAATATTGGGAAGACCTTTATGGGTTCGGTTTAGAAATAATTATTAATTATTATTAATTGGATTTTCCGATCAATATAATGTTCAATAAACGATCAAATTCAATCATTTCTGAGCAAAGAGAAGCCAATCAAATGCCGTGTTTAATTTACAATAATCTGTAAGATGATAAGAATTGAACAGCAATTTCAAAATACATTAGAAGTTTCAGCTCAAGGAAACTGAAGCAATAGAACAATATAGACGATACTCCATTCTCAAACACCCATCCAATTGTAAATTCAAAAGTAATCTCTTCACAAGTTTTATGAGATTACATTATGATTTCATTACATAATTACTTATTAGAAATCATAAAAGAAAATACTATTTGTATGGCTTTCAAGACCTTAACGTCTACCGATTTGAAACAATCGAGTAATGGATTGGTTGGATATAATATTAATTCCTTGGAAATTATTACAGATACATTCCTTAAATTACGTTAACTCACCTAATACTAACGTTATTGTACTTTAAATCACTAATTGCATACGAGCCATCAAGTGTAACTAAAATAAATTTGTAAGCAATAAAGAAATGAGATGTATAGGTACCCTTCACAAGCATCAGTTTGAAGTGAGAGATCTACTGTTGTGTACAACATAGCAAATGATGTTATAGATAGTTAGATACAATTTAATTTGGTTTCCGTGTATATTTATAATATGTTAGTGTGTCGGGAACATGAGTCACTTTTCTAAATATTGTATAAAACTAAGAATGATTAATGGATTTACAATATTATACAAGACATTATTTTCTCGTGAGACGGTATTAGGATATATTAGATTTCTTTGTACATATTGAAAAATTCTTTTGTACTTGAATTGAAAAATTATAGGTGCAATAACACTAATGTTCACCTGATAATCTCTTCAGCCTACTATTAGGCTATTAGGCAAAAGATAAACAGGTAATATTTCGAAAGTTTTTTTTTCAAAAAGCACGTACTATGCATTCAAAATTTGAATATTTTCTCTGGAATATTTAATTTTTTGATAAAACTCCTAGATCAAATCCGTGTTCAACTGAAAATTGTATCTTATTTTACACACTTATATTCAAATAAAACTATAGACACTACAGTATAACACATGTAACTTAGTAGCCTTTTTTGAAAAATTCATACATTCATCAAGTTTATAATTTGACACAAAAATTTGAGTAACATTAATAATACTGTATTTAGTTTTGGTTTCAGTGCTTTTTCATGTCATTGAATTAATAAATTCGAAATAAAATTCAACATTGGAGATTCGATGAAATTTTTAATAAGGTGGATTTCATACATAAGAAGAAAGTTTTAGGAGTTTTTTTTTAAAGAAAGTAGGCTACTAGCTACGGTATACAGAAAAAAGTTACATAAAGTGATTCAAAGTCAACAATGACAACACATTATAAAGTTCACTTCTGGAAATATTACTAAATGTATCATCAGCGAAATATTTCAGAGCTGCTCGAAGTCACAAAATGAAATATACCAAAATTTCAATCTCACTCAACTGCAGGAGATTTTATAAACAATTTCCTGTGATTCAAGATTTCATTGAATCACAGAATCTAGTTGGAAGACTTGGAAGGCTGTCCAACATTAGATTTTGGAATGGACATGCAGAGTACACAATATAATCCTAAGAAATTTTAATGATACTAAATTAAAAAAATGAAGATATGAATAATATAAATGCCAAATTCATGTTTAATATAGCATAAGAGCAGTCTTAAAGAAAAGCGTACTTATAAAAACCATTCAAGACGTATGAAAACTGATACAACAAACTTGATATTTGGTAGTAACAGAAAAACTCTATCAAAGTTAATAGATAGACTCTATCAAGATTAATAGATAGATTCTATCAAGATTAATAGATAGACTCTTTTAACCTCGGAGAAAACCAACACACTTAACATACGAAACGCATGTATTTTAAACTGAATTATTGTATACATTAAAGCTTCAATCATACATTGAACTAAAATATCTCTTTCATTGACCAACATTCAGATCTCAGATCCACCAGCATAATGAATTTAATAATATTAAGATTCAATATTATGTTGTATACTGTATACAAAGGAGTACAATAATGACAAAAATGGAAAGAAACTGAGCATTTCTCCTAATAAAAATGTGTATAATCACACAGCTTTCGTCAAAAATTCGATGAATTTGAACCTTGAGTTATTGCAAAAGCCAAAGTTTTATCTCCTCAATATTTCCATAGGGATTTGACATACAGTACGTAAATATATTAGTTTTCACAGAGAGATCTCACTGGCATAAATTTGGTGCTACATGATTTTTTAGTCATCGAAGTTTTGATATTAATTTCAATTTTAAATTACATCAAAGTTTGATCAAACGTCGAGCAATGAGTAGAAAATGGTTTAATGGATTATTTGAGGTAGGGGATCCGATGAAATCATTTTAATCTGGTCCCAAACCGCAACATTCATTCTTTACGTTGTTCGGAATAAACGATTTCTGATAAAATACGCGCCTTAGATATTTTCTTAGGTTTTAGTAAAGCATTTTAATCTTCAGTCTTATTCAATCATCACTATTAATATACAATACTCGTTACCTGCCAAACAAAATACATCTTCAGTAAATTTATTAAAAATATAAGATTTCTTCAAGGAATTTTCAAAGAAAGAATGCTTTCTGAGGCACAAACTTTGGTAGCAGCGACACTATGTCATAAATTACCAATAATAAAACCACTAATAAGGCAAACATTGATATTCTTACACTATATTATACTTTAGTATTAATATTATTTGGTTATCTATATTACTGTCCTTTATATAATGGATTAAAATTTGTTATTAATGATTTACTTTACATATACATAGTTTAATGAGTACTTTAATATAATATCTCAATTCTTCAATGAGACAGACACTCAAATCAAGTAAATCTATATAGTACTCTAGCATGGAATATACAATAAATGCAATTGAAAGAATGTTAGATAATTTTTAGGAAGTATCAAAAAGGAATGTTGTTCAAATTGAATAAAAATGATTGAAATCGAAGAAAAAATAGAACTCCAATGAGTAAAATTAGAAACTGAGCTTGAAATTTCATTCTACTTGGTTATACTGGTAGAATTATTGAAAAAGTCAGTCTTACAAGTTACAAAGAATTAATATTGTTTTATACATATCTATTCGATAAAATGATTCAATAATAAGCTGATCATGTTGAAGGGGATTGAAAAATTCCAAATTCATTTGAAGCTTTTAACAAAACTCAACTATTAAATTGGAAATAGTTTTGATCCAACAGTATTAAAAATTTTATGAACTTAGAAGAAGGGAACTGCATCTTCTTAATTGCGCATTTACATAAATATTAAGAATATTCAGGATTGAAGAAAATTCAACCATCATAATTTGAAACAATACAATACAATGGAAATGGAATTGCTCACGAAAAAATATTGTTAACAGTAGAAAAAATGATTATAATTGGACAAAAATGTAATTGAGCAATTATTGGGCGACTGACTTCCATACATAAATGAATTTTGAAATTTGAAGCTTAGGGCAGGATTGCCTCCAACTCCTCACTCCAGATACAGTACTTTATTTTCTATTATAGGAATTCAATAATGTTCTTCATAATAGAAGATCAATTAAATAGATCTCAATAAGGAGAAATAAAAACGGATACTAACAAATTGACATTAAATAATTTTATTGAGATGCTTATAGTTTCAGTGTTGATACCTTTGAAATAATCCACTTGAAAGCAATAGGTATTCAAGGTAGTAGGCCCAATTTACATTATATTATTGGATATTGAATTTAGAATCAGGAGTGGAAGAACAAATTATTGAAATAAGAGATAATTGCATTGAATTTTCTATGCACTCCTAGGTGTGCATACTTTAATAAATATAAATTCAATAAGAAATGCATAAAATAAACTGACAAAAAGATAAAAAATCAACGGTTTTCTCTACCTGAGAAAACAAGTTGATACTAGAAAGTCTTAATGGCACACTTCCAAGTTTCTTTAAAAATCTACAATTACTAACGTTCATTGAAAACACATTAGAAAAATTATTGAAACACTTTAATGAAAGTAGACAGAAATATATGATAACATCACATTAAACAAAAAACTTTCACTCAACACATATACAAATAAATGCAATTTAATACTGAAAGAAATAAACTACAAACACAGGTATTTTAATCACACAAATATTAATTAATAGCTGAGAGTACAGGAATAATAATAGGATAACGATAATACTGCAATTTCTTTCTCTTATCAGAACAAGAGAGCGTTGAATGAAATTTCAAGCTTGAATATGAAAGCAAACAGCTAATTCTTTGCTTTAATAATAATACTAAAGCGGCAAACTTAAGTAACTAAAGTAGTAAGTAGGTTTTGGTGTGGTGTCGGTGGATTAGAGGTGGGAGTGGGGTTTCAGTCCGGAGGAGGCAAGATGTAGAGCACGAAGAGAGAGACGAAGAGAAGAGCGAGACAGAGGCAGGTGGAGAGCAGCGTGGAGGGAGGGGGAGGGGCTTCGGCGACCGCCAACAGCCTGAGCACGGTGCGCGCTATAGCCGCTAAACCCCCCTCGCGCCCCGCATAGATCTCGATTATGTCCTCACGCCTACACACTTGGCCCTGGAACCAAGCCACAAAAACCCCCACCGATTATCATCATTGTATTATTCAATTAGTAAAGCATCTTCCAATATTAGTAGCATCTCAATTTCAATCAAGCACTAATCAAATCTAAGTAGCGCAAATGTTTCAATTTATACAAATTTTTAGGTTCATCGGTTTTTAATATTGTTAGGTAAACGATCTACCAAGAGCAAGTAGATCAAATATTCATCTACACTCAGGTAAATTAAAAAAGGGTTTGATCACTGTCAAATTCGGAATTTTCTTCCTCTCATTTTCGGTGAGGGTGGGAGAGCATGATCCACAAATAATTATAAAGAGATCATTGAGTTTGATGATGAATGAGCCAAAAGTTTTTTGAGGATTTTGAAAGTTTGGGAAGTGATAATAGGTTGGATCAAATCACTGATTTTCAACTCTCATTGGCTTTTCAAGTCAATGTTTGTTGGTTGATCAATTGGATAGTAGTCACCATCGGCATTTGGAACTTATCTTGATAATGATAAGACAGATATGGAAGAGAACGGTATGCTTTTACTTTTCATAACACTTCATTTACTTATGATAAAATAATTTACTTCCTAACGATAGCCTCATATTTCGGATTTATAGATTGCAATCATAATAAGGGTGAGAAGCTGAGAAAAATAAAATTGGGCGCAGACTAGATTGGATTTGATAGAGAGGGTTTTGACTATGGGTTTAATATCTGATGAGTATGATGCCCACATGAGTCTTGGGCATGAGTGGGTAATGAGAGTGATATTGATGAGATGGATGAATCTACTGTTTCAGGAGCATTCTCAACCAGTGGAACGTTATTTTGGAAACACATTAGTAGTTATTTTGATGAAAATTAGTAAAAATCAATATTTAGTTATCTAGTACTACACTGAACGTCTATGGAATATTTACAATTAATAAAACTTTTGAAACCCCTAATTTCTATTGAATTCTTGTTATGTTCAAAAACAAACTCCCTTTTTATAATTTTTGATTAATACTTGTCACACTACTTACTCAATTCAAGTTTTCGATAAATTCAGCAAAAATGAATACTATTTGATTTTATAGCTAGTGAACTCGAAGTAAATATATTCAATGTTAGTAAATAATTATACAAAATCTTTCTATTAATTAGAAAACCGATACTATTAATATTGAAGTATTTCAGCAACTCTCAACGTCATAAAAATGAGAATGCATTGAAAGAGACATAATGAATCAGCTTCTCAAAATTAGAAGCATAAAAATTTTAATTGAAAAATTTTATATGCTTATTCTCATCATTAAAAAAGAGACCATCACAAAATCAAAACGTGAGGCTATTGGTTGTCCGTTCATGCGCAATAACATTATTCCGCTAATCGGTTTCTAAGCATAAGGAGGGTAGGTAGAAATCTCCAAATGGAATTGTGTACCACTGTGAGCGTTAATGACTTGTTATGTACAGTTTTATGAACGCTCCTTCGTGATGGATGTTGAAGTATGTGTCATACTGTGTTGTAACTCATCACATGCATTTCAATGTTATGAGATCAATAAAGCAGACACAAAATATATTTACAGTTATCAAAACTCCACTTTCGAAGAGACCTATAATGCGCTACCTTCTTTTCTAGTTCTACTATGTTTTTGTGGCTTGGTTCTCGGGTACGTTTCTTGTAGGAATCGGCAAAATATACACGTATTATAAAAAATGAATACATCACAGTGATAAGGCTAAACAATAATTTTAAACGTAATTTCCAACCAATAATTTATAAACATAAAGAAAATAACACTGAAACCAGAAATAATAATGGATAATACAACAATTTGAAACACAATTAAACCACTATAACATGGAAGGTTCGCAAACAGAAAAAAAAAATTAAAAAATCGTGCACGATATAATTTCTACCTACAAAAAATCTATTATTGGGAATTGGTTGCTAACAATTGAATATTAGTAAATAGATATAAGAGCTGAATAATTATTGAAGTACCATTGTTGATAATCAAAAACGTATTGCATATCGTTCAATAATCTTTGTCATGCATTCCGATTAAAGAAAATGAATCATGAGATCAAAAATAGCCTACATTAGATTTCTCACAATTTTTTTATTCGGTTTTAAACAGTAGACATTATACTAGAATGCGTGTATACTATATTTGTAGCTTTTTGTATTAATTTGACAGAATATTCTGTGTCAATAGCAAGTAAGGTTCGGTGAACAACGTGAAATAAGTGACTATTGATATTTATTAATTTGAAAATATAAAATACTCTAAACAGACCAAATTAAAATTATCAAAAAAAGAAACTCTTCAAGTCTTATTGGTTTAATCTATTGAGTGACAAACTCGTATAAATGTAAGTCAGTGGTTCAGTTCTAATCTGTTCCTAAAACTTTACCAAAATGAAAATCTTTATGATATTAAATTATAAAAAATCAAAATATACTTGAGAATTGTTTAGCTTTTAAATCGGAGCACCGTCCACTTTTTGTTATCTAGAGATATGAAATGGTTTGCAAATCTAATAATCATGTAGTGAATTTTTCTATTACGTTTCCAAGTTTGTGCTGTATTATTTCTTACATAATCAAATATTAGAGAATTCTTTCCGTTTATTATTATACGGATGAAATTACTATCAGTAACATTTGTGTCACACATTCATTCATTTTTTCAAGTCAATTTTTCAAAATGGAACTGGTAGGAGCAATTTGAAGGGCTTCAACTATAAGGTAGGTATGGAAAATGTAAAATATACATTGCATGAAATTCGAGTAGGAATTCATCATAAAAACCGGACGAGTAAGTTATAAAGGGTAAATGATAATCATCTATGTATACTCTCATAAAACACTAAAAGAATAAGTTCAAGTTCATGGTTTTGGTAACTTTGAGAACAATAAACAGCAATTACTTTCAACCCATACAAAATTATAAATTTCTATACAAAGTGGCTACAAAATTCATAAGTAATAAGAACTATTCTATCACATGTGCTTCAAATAGCTAACTAACTAATGCAAATATCTACTGTGATCAACCAGATTATTTGGCAAAAATATCGTATTGGTGATATGATCCTTATGAAAATAGAGATTAGTCTACTAACCTCTTCAACGCCAATCCTCCTGCAGGCCTCGAGGAAGTTGTCGACATTCCTTCGACATCGAGCCATAGTCAACTTGGGCTGTGAAAAGAATTATTAATTTAGTATAACATTTTATAGATACAAAATTGACTTAATAAAAATAACAATACAGTAAGAATAGGGTACTGGAATTGGTGAGTGCTTGAACATCACCAGAAATGAATCATACTTGTTCCATAGAGACCATTTTTTGGCTTCATAATAATGTTCACAAATATCATATTTATGATTATTGTGGAATACATTTAATTTGAAAGCTAGATACGAATAATATATATTTGAAAACGCGGTCGCAGTAGGGGTCCATTGTCCATCATTCTACATTAGCCTGCCCCAAATTATGGCTGCTAAGATAGCATCCACATTCCAATTCCACAAACTTTTGCTGTGGTGATACCCACAAGCTCTTAGCTTGTGCGTGGGTAATGGGAAGAATGATGATGGGAGATGAGTGGATCTACAGCTTTCGGTGGGTTCCGAACCACTTGGAAGCGATATTTATTCTCATGAATGAATGACATTCAGCGGAAGAAAGCATTTAACTGAAAATGGTTACCCGTACAATGGGAGCAACAGATGCAAGTCTCTTATCTATCTTGCGATTAAACTCCGGCATGACCACGAAGCTAACCACTTCCCGCCTACCGCTTCCTAACAACCGCTCCCTTTTCTACAAAACCATTTACTGCACCAATAAAACAATTATCGAGAGTATAATCAATATTATCAGATTGAAAATAAATGTTGAATACAAAGGTTGTATACACCATTCTATTATGCAGAACAAAAATTGAGAATGAAATAAAATAAGAGGTTTTAAATATAAAACCATTATGTAAGGCAATCTAGTACATCATTATTAATAGGAAGTAGCTACCAGCTAACATGCCACTTTTAGATCAACACATGTATCCATACAAAAAATGGAATATTTCTATGAGGGCCACAATGAGTAATGCGGGTGCAGTTGGACATACCACTGCTGGAGAAGGAACGTGTATGCTGGCGACCGACCTCGGCCTGACATGGTTGGCCAGGTGACACAGCACTACGCCGTCGCTCAACGCCGGGGCCAAGTCCGACGGAAGCGCCATCTTCAGCCGTGTTTCAATGTTCTAAAACAGATATTTGAAATATTTCAGTTTTTAAAATCGAGTGCATTTTACATATTTTTAAGATGCATTTATGAATCATCTAGGTAATTTCCATGACATAAAGTAGAAGACACAAACAATAGCTCTAATAGCTCAGCTTGGGTTGCGAAGACTAGCTTATGGTTGAGATGTCAATGTGCTAACCACACGTTACATCTTTTCTGGTTAATGATCATTCACCTCTGCTGATTCAGTCAAGTGGATGTGAAACTGGCAACCAGCTGGTAGGCCTAAGCCCACATAGGGCTGTTGAGCCATTGACAAAGAAAAAATAGCTCAGAAATAAAATTGAATTGCTTGTTTTCTTCATATTTATTTCTACTTGTGTGACAGGTTTGACGCCACATAAGAATGGAAAATGCATTGAGAGAATAATGGATAGTGGTTTGTAATTTCGAAACGTCGAAAAACTTGTGAAAACATAAAGCTGAAGAAGCCATTCAACAATTATTTACAAGATTATTTTTTCTAGTGTTTTAGGGTGGACATGAAGAGTTCCTTATTTGATAACTAATATTTTTAGGTTCAACATTTTCACAAAAACATTGATAACTTCGTTTGTAAAGGATCAAATTTTTATCAAATCAAATAGGTTTGAAAGACTTTAAAACTTTTGTCAACATTCTTCAAACACCCTATAAATCGCAGCAAATCTACTCCACTATTTGATGAGACTTGATATGAAGAATGTCATTCCCTATGTCCACACATGTTTTACTTGTGCGGCATAGCGCATGCTGTGCAGCACATGAAGCATGAGGTGCAGCATTCGTTTTTCCGCCCAATTTTGTTAGGAGTCGCATGCTGCAACGCAAGACGATCCAAACCCGTGGATCGCCTTATGCTTGAGTCGCACACAAAATCGACCAAGTGTGGACATAGGGGATGCATGTGAATGTGAATATATTGGACGACTGACTGTTCGTAGCTGCTTGATGAGTTCGGCTTCCTCTTTGGCCTTTTCGAACTCGCGACGCATGGTGAACGACAACTTATCGGGCGGCACCGACCGGTTCCAGGCCGGCGGCACTCCGCCGTTGTTGTTCGCCGGCGCTCCCCCGCCCCCGCCCCCGCCTGACAGGTAGTTCAGCGTCTTCGTCATCAGCTGAGGCGAGGCCGGCTTCACGTACACGCCCGCATTGTTCGCAACGCCGTTCACTATCTCCTGAAAAAATGACCGCAACAATTAAAAGAAATCGATAAAAATTAAGAACTTTATTCATTTTCAATCCTCACATCCTTCTCCTATTCATTTTCTAGGCTGATATTTATTGTCCTCAACAAACATATTTTTCGTTCGTCTATCAATAACCTCCTAACACAGTTCAATTCGGAGATTTCCTCTGATTTTCTGTACTCATTCCAATTTTCCAATTAAAAAATGATGAACTTTCTAACTGAAATCTTTCAAAGACTTTCTATTTACAATATTGTGGTGAGGTATTTTCAAGTATGGTGATATTCATTTGATTTGACGCTTGGCATTAGATAGATAGATGTAAAGAAACATATTATTTCTTTGTCATCGTACTCTACGGTCATCAGCAACGTCAAGAAATGATATCTATCTGTCTAATGCCAAGCGTCAAATTAAATGAATGTCACTATAAACACGATTATTTGTAGCAAACAGCTCATCATCTCCACGATAAAATGACAATATACAGGAAACTACACATTAAATGCTGATATTACAAATAAAAATTATGTGATAACAGTTTTTGAATTTCATTCCTCAAATAGAGCCAATACTCTAGCTGTGAAATTGCTCAGAATTGCTTCATCAACTGACACAGCACAGCTATTCTTGACAAGCAGAATACGGTACATTATCAATGCCAGATCAAGTCAAACAAACGTTTTACAAATTTTTATCACTATGATACTTGCAATTAAACGAAAATAATCAAATAATAAATGTGACTTATGGCATAAGATTGTGAATTAGATGAATTATAAGATGCTATCTGCTATGTGACGCGGTTTGGTCCAAAACTTCAGCTTTTTGTATTTTTTATTCAGTGCGGATAATTCCATAGCCAAGAATAATATTCTAAGAAGACGAGTTTTCAGTTTGGTACACAGTTTGGTATAGTGATGACATTAATTCAAATTGAAGTTGGTTATTCTGAAATTCTTACGTTCGAAGATGAAGGAGGCGAGAAATTGCCATTTCTGGATGGTATCACTTTTTGCACTGGCTTCCTGTGATGCTCCGACTGATTTTGTATAACTAGATCACCAGCGATTTGCTCCATTTCCTGTTGAACGAAAAATAAATGGTGAAATTAGAAAGAGTACAACTGCAATAAATTAAAAGATAATATTCCATTTGATTTTTTATTGAAAGTATAAAGTTTGGAACAACAAAGACATTGGAGTTATGTGTAGACATTGTAGCCAAATGCCAATTGAAGACGACAAAAAATTGTCTTATTGTTGAGATTTATTTTGATGTGATTACATGTCACCTGATGTGGTCACTGTATGTAATTCATAATGTCATATTATGCTGACATTATAATCAGCACATTATAGTTTGTAATATATGGCACTGAAGTCAAATGAAAATATAGACAACACAAAAATAGTCTTCTTCAGATGTAGTTGCATACCTTAATATTGTTTGGTGTTAGAGGTTCGTCTTGATTTGATTTTGGGCGGTAGATATTTTCCACCACTCTTTGCTGTCTGAGCGCTTCTTTGTACTCTCTGAAAATATAAAAAATATAAATAAATCTCTATGGAATCAGCACAGCGCAAAAATATTCATTTCAGCTACAACACTTGCTTAACATTGAAGCACTGAACGTGTAAAGTAGGCTCAATTAAATTTGACAATTCAATAAGAGTATGCTAGAGGGGCTTAAGTCACTTCAAATACTTTTTAAGATGAATTAAGCAAACCTGTTGCTAGATAGCTGGGCTGATCTGATACTTTTATTATGAAAAAATCACCACATTATAAGAAAGCACATTTTTCTGTATAATATGATGTGGTAATTTTTCCACAATTAAATTATAAACAGCCCAGTTGCCTAACAACATCATCCTTCATTTATCTCGAAATGTAGTTGAGCCCATGCTATGCTGATTAAATTATAAGAGTGTATATATTTAATTGAAATGTAGTTGGCTCCGTAAAATATAATTCGAATGAGAGATGATATATTTTTTAATAGTTTGGACAAAATAAATCACGCACAGAATAATAAATTATTTGAAATTATTATCAACAATTATAATTTATTGTTACCTATAAGACTGCACATGTTGCAATAAAGGCCTCGAATCTGAGTCTAGTCCATTTCCATTCGGTGTTTGTTCGGCGGTTGGTGATAGACCATTCGTTGTTGTCTTGCTAAACCTTGATCCTAAACTACTGTAAAAGAAAAGAGAAAAATAGAATTAGTGAAAGACAGTAAGTTAGCCTCCTACTTTGATGCATTCTCATTTAATTCCACTAGGTGATTAAATATTGTCATTCTCAACCTATTATTATTTAATTTATTTAAATAAGTTAAATTATAATAAGTTTTTTTATAATAAGTTTAATTATTATTATTAAGTAAATTATTCATAAGATTTCAGAAAAGGAAGAAGGTTTTCACTTTATTGAGTTCAACGTTTTTTACAAATTTGAAACATGATTAATTTCTATTGAAGTTGAAAAACTGATAAAAATGTAATAGGTCAACAGAATTGAAAAAACAAATAAGAGAAGAACAAAAACATAAATACCTTGAACTAGAAAGCGATTTGATTCCACTTTCAGAACTATTCTGCCTGCTAACTTCCCTCTCAGAACTGGATCGCTCTAGTCGCTTCTTGCATATTTCATTCAAACCCTGAAAAACATAAAACCAATAAGTTAGTGGAGGTGTATCAAGAGTAGAAACATGAGAGCTTTCTTAGTGCGGTCAAATATCTACAGGAAGGATAGAAATCAAATACACTCACTGAAGAGTACGTACTATTGAAACACTTGATAGTAAAATCATCCTGAACAATCAAATTTCAAATCACAAAAAAACTAAATCTAGACGCAGCAAAAGGAGCAAGAAAAGTCAACTGACACTATTGCTGATCAAGGTTTTAAACCAACCGACTGCATTTATTGATCCGAAATAAAGTGAATTATCATTCAATATGTGAGGAAATACCAAAAGAATGCATGGAAGTTGAATCCAATATACTCTAAGAATTTACTAAATATTACAATCTTAGTTAAAATCACACTCAAGATGTTTTAGTTGACAAAACATTTTAGCAAACATTACATACAGCATTAATGAAAATTCAATATTTATTATACTTGAGCCAAATAAAAAGTATAATAAATGGATCCATAACATGCCTTAAGCTAAAATACTAATAGTCCTCAGAATATACAAAACAGGCAATAAATTATTGTTATCATCAAGGCTCTAACAGTATTTACTAACAAGACTCTAAAAATATTTTTTATAGAATCCATGTTCTTCTTTCCTTGCCAAAAGAAATGACAAATATAATTATTGTAATAAGCATTAATATTAGTTAATAGAAAATTAAAGTATTTAAAGCTACAATTTCCTGTACAAATGGAGAGACTTATTGTCACTTGATGACTTACTATCACTTTATGACTATTGTCATCTAGACTTTTGCTTAACGATTACCTTAATGTACTTTCCATAGTAGAAAGTTCTACAATATTTTCCTCATTTTAGATAGGACTTGACATTCACATGCTGTTATCAGTGTGAGTGGATAATTTTTCAAACACAAGTCGTTCAATTACTTCAAAGACTGCTAATAATGCGTGCCTTTATATTTGTCAACGACCGTAAAACAACGAAGAGGTGATTTACATTCACGGAAATCATGCTATGACTATAAACACAAGACTTATAATGAAAGAAAATGTTACTGGGCACTAATAGTGTCAGTCCTGTTACCTCTTCCGAATTAGTCATGCTACCAGAATCCCCAGGACTGAGCGTAGAAGGAGTTGAATTGCCACTATTCCATCTTATCTCATCACATCTTTGTCTTACCCTTATGTCGCTCAGTTTCCGACAGCCCTTTCTGTCTTCGCTTCGCCAGCCGCTTCTCACTTTCTCTTCTTTTGTACAACGCAGCTCTAAGTACTTGAATACATGTATTCGGCCTCTCATGCACACCTGCAGACAAATAACACCACATGAGCTTGCGAAGGATTTGAAAATAATGTGTACTCTACAAACACAACAGATATAAAAATGTAGTTTGACCATTTTAAATTGATGTGTCTAAAAAAATTGTATCAAGCATTAATTGAGAACACTTAATTATAAATATATTATTACAGTATAAATTCTAGTGATTAATCACTTAATTATTATCTATGATCTGATAAATCAATCAATTCTCAACGAATTGAATAAGGATCATATATTTATATCTATATTCAAACCAATGTCTTCATTTTTAATTAGAAAGTACAGGCCAAACTACGTTGTGACACCGATGAGTTTGAAAAGCTATGCGTCAGTGACGTTAATCAAGAATGAAATGATGATTTGGGCTTGAATAGTACTTACACTTGCAGGAGGAGACACGAGAGGATTGTGCATTAGTTCCAAACTAACTAATGACACCATACTTCTAAGTTCCACTGGAAGTTTTGATATTCTATTCTCACTTAAGTCTAAATGGACCAGCTTCAGGTACGTCACTTCTGTAATGGAAAACATACAACAATTTCAACTTATTTTAATTGTACAACAATTTTAACTTGATAATCTTCATATTTGTTCCAGAAACAAGAGGAAATTCTTAGCATCTTTAAAAATTGAGAATCAAATTAAGTACGGTAAGTCAATTTTAATTTGACACTTCACTAAACCATTGTATTGCATTTGAAAATTGTAAATAAATTTTTTCAAGTAAGTAATTCTATTTTAAGGTATGTTGTTGCCTCAGCTACGTTGTGCCGCAGAGCGCTGCGTTGTAAAGCTTGACAATGAATCCTTATGGTAGCTTGGTACCTCACTTGGTAGCTTTTGTGTGCTAGACTGCCTGCGGCCAATGCTTGATTACATGCAACATGTTTGAGTCGCACATAAAATCTACCAATTGTGGATATCCCCTATGAAACATGTACAATAGAACTAAAACCGATTAACCGAATCGCCAATTATCCGAATCAGTCCTGAGATTAATATAAAAAATTAAAACCTAGTAATTTTAAACAAAAACGACTTCTGTGGGTTTTGTGTACTTTTTATTTCTTAATTTACTGAGCTTAGTATTAAATTTAAAAGTCGGCAGGAAACTTTCAACGTAATTTTTGTAAGTACGGCAAATGATACTCATAGTAGACCTACAGTTTTATGATTGGCATAGATTTTTTTGGTAACAGGGTGCTCAATAAAACATAAGAAATCATATGTCTAGGTTCACACGAACGGTTTTTGGGCGGTTACCAGCGATTCCATGTGTTGGAGAGAGACAAGATTATGCAAGCTGTTTTTTGTCTCTCTCCCACACATTGAATCGCTGGTAACCGCCCAAACCGCAAGCGCCTATAAACCGTTCGTGTGAACCTGCTCTAAGATCCATATTGTTGATGCGGGCGTCAATTTTTCTGCATTTTTGCGTCGATGACGTCGTACCAATCACAGAGCGCTTCCCTAATATACTAGTCAAAACTTGATGTGTTTTCCTTTAAAACAACACCAAATCCAGTTCTATACCTTTATTTCAAAAAACAATATATATGCAATTTCAAAGTTGTAAAGTCCTTCTGTCCTTCTTAAATGACCCATCCTCTGTCTACTTTTGTGGATGTTTGGGATGTAGTGAAAAACTAAACTAAACTAAACCTTTTTGAAACACTCTGTATATGAATTTAATGCAATATAGCTTCACAACGCAGTGTTCTGCGTCGTAATACATCTGGGACAATTAATTTGAAACGTTTATTGGCATGCAAAATGAAGCAATGATTGGCTCACCAATAGGTAACTCTAGGAGGAGGTTGTTGCGCACGTTGAGTATCCTGAGCAGGGCGAGGTGTCCGAGCTGCGGCGGCAGGTGAGTGATCTGGTTGCAGCCGACGTCGAGCTCCATGAGCGTCTTGCAGTGGCCGAGCTCCTCGGGCAGCGCCGTCAGTCGGTTGTTGGCCAGCATCAGCGTCTCCAGCGGCAGTTGGCATAGTGCCACCGGCACCGTACTAAGGTGATTGCGACTGCAAACAACACATGAAATCATTTACTAATTAAAAAGCAATACTAGAAGATTATTTATTCATTTATTTAGCGTATGGCTTTTAATAGTGGGGAGACCCGAGTAGGGTTGTTCCACTTCACCAACATAACCAATTATCCCTTGATAGGGAACATGGTGAAAGTTTGTTTTCACTTAGAAAACAGACATCAGCATTTAAAAAAAAGTATTTTTTGATTTTATAAAGTCCGAAAAATATATAACACTAAAACACAGCACAGAACACTCATTGATGATGGAAAAATATTGAATTTTTATTAAAAACTAGAAGATTGAAAAGGAAACAGAATTTGGAAAAAAATAAAAAGCTTTAAAGAGTGTACAATTGAAGAAGAATTCACACTAATTTCTTAAATATTTACAGTAAAACTCCGCTTAGCCGGAAAAATGGGGGCAAGGACGTTCCTAATAATCAATTTTTTCCGGATAGTTGAATGTTTATAATTTGAAAAGTTATATATGAAAAAATTATCATGCATATAGGGGTTTCCTAACATCAATTTAATTACAGTAGGTATAATTATATCTACTGTAGGTTTCCTAACATCAATTTAATTGCAGTAGGTATGCTTAGAATTTGAAAAGTTATATATGAAAAAATTATCATGCATATAGGGGTTTCCTAACATCAATTTAATTACAGTAGGTATATGTGATGAAAATAGCAACAAGTCTCTTCTTCGTCCTTGCTATTTGTTATCCCATTATTTGGGGACGTCTCTCCTAGATCGAAATCACCAGTAACAATAAAATGAATAAAATAGTAACAAGAGTGTTTGAGAAATCGAATTATGCTTTATTACCGTTATTAAAATCAAACATAATTTCACGCTAATGAAAATATTTTTTGTTCTTAATGATGGTTAATAAATTTATTGAACAATCAAAGTTGAATGCAACTTTTGTCTGGCCATTTCCACGGATGCATCTGCGTCCCCTTCAATTGTCCAGTGTAAGAGATTAATCGACTTTAATAAGAGTAGCGAATCGATTATCATCTTAATATATACAGAAAATGGGCAAAAAAAATATTCAAGATAAAATTGTAGTGGTTGACCGATAAGATATACTCATTCACTCAAAATGTGGTTAGACCTCACATTACTCGTGAGAAATAATATGGTTGACTCATTTTGAAAAGGTTGAACCAATGTTGACTTTATCATGTCCAACGAAGAATAGATACTTGATACTTAATTCAAGTTTCTCTTGATTACACGACCTACAATCACATTTTATTTTGAATTGATTTGGCTACATGATTAACAAATTCTATAGGATAAGAAAATATATTTTTCAAATTCACCACATTTCGATCTAGTGCTTTCTAAAAAAAGAACACTAGAAAGGCGGATGGCTAAGGCTCTAAAAAGACGTTTATAAAGGTGTTTATAGAGCCCTACGGATGGCAACATGAATAATAGCTGTGACAATATTTGATAGCTGTTGACAATAAATTGATAATAATATTTGACAATAATAGTTGAAAGGCGATTGATAAGATAAAAATTTGTGTCATTTTCAGTAAAAATCTAAATTTAGTATCTTATGCAATCAGTTTACATAGTCTTTCAAGATTTTATGAGTTCAATGATTGGAAAATTATTCTTGAAGATGTCTAGAAATTATAAGAAACTGTAACACTGTTGTATTTTTCTTACTATACGTTTCTGCCTTTATTTCAATAGAATTCTAGAGAATGAATTAAAATATAAAAATAATACTATTCCAACACATATTAAATTACTAAAGTTATGATTCGATGAGAATGTACTTTACCTTAAATCTAAGTGGACAAGTGACTGAAGGCATACAATTGACTCTGGAATGGAACGAATGGCATTGTGGTAACAAATTAGTTTTTCTAATGACCAGAACTTCGTGATATCTTCAGGAAGTTCCCAAAATCGATTCTTCGACAAATCTGAAACAAAACAAAAGTATAACATCAATAAAAGCAGGAAAATATCTCATTAAATTCAAAAATAAATAATCGAATAAAAAATTATGGAGCTGTATTTACTTTATTTGAACAACTTTTAATTTTACAAAAATTAAACTTCATAACTTCAATTTATATCTTTCAGTCGAATAACACTCATATCGTACTTGATTATCCTGAATTCAAACAGAATTAAAGAGGGTATTTGCGTAAAATTCAGCTTGATAATTAAAAATTGATGAGGAACTGATTAAACTGGCAAAAAACTAATGAAGATTTGATTCAATGATTTCATTGAAGCATACACAAGAAAATATATATTTTAAAACTCAACACATTATATGAATAGAATGAATAACACTCCAAATTTCATCAAACACAACAAAGAAGTTCATCGCAATAAAAACTATACACTATAAAATTAATTATGATGTCTAACATCATAGAAAGAATAAAAATAGTGTGTTATTATACTGCACAATCGATAAAGATAGGAAGTATTGGAAAAACTTCAAGAATTGAAAATATTGCAATTTTACGATTATGAGAATAAAGCTAACTTGTACACAACTAGACTGAGAGGGTTCACATTGGATCTTTGGAGCATATTATTCTCCAAATCACAAAATAGATTCATCAAAATTTCTAGCATTGCAAAACAAGTTTTCAGTTTTCACTAGTGGAATGGAATAATAATTTGTCAATTGTTATGGCTAGTTTTCACGATTCTAGTAGACGTTCTAGTTACTGGATGCAGGTTGGATCATATGGTCGTCCATCTTATGGAGTAGAAGATCTTATGATCCAACCTGCCTCCAGTAACTAGAATCATGAAAACCAGCCATTATATACTGTACAGTAGACTGCTGGTTGTGATTTCTTTTTTAAAGAAACGCATCTAGGGCAATGACCTCCTCCTACAACATTTCTGATGCGGGTTAACATGGATGAATGCCGCAACTGTGATCGAAAAATGATATTTCCAGTTATTTTTTTAAAAAAAATCAGGTGGATCAATAGCATTTGAATTGAAATGAGGACCTTTGATACATCATTTAGAAGCTGGAGTATATTTAAACCTGCAGTACCATACATAAATTGAAGAATGTAACACATTAACTTGAATGAGATGCTGTGCTAGGGTGAACACATAGCACGTGTGTGGATGATGTCACTCGTGGGAGTGGTGCTTAGTGCTGAGGCAGTGCTTCCAAATCATAGTGCAGCCCGTCCTTTCCTAAAGCCAGCTCAATACGGCCTGTTTATACCTTTTCGGTCCCCACTCAAAGACTACGAGACTTGAATTAATACTCTTAGGTTAGAATGCTTATCACGATTAAAGGAACTGAAAATAAACGCCTGCCTATTTGATTCACTGAAAACAATGGATAACCGAACACAACATCGTAGAGTGCTTTTTTGGGAGTTGAATAAAAGGCTTTCTTGTTGGGTGAAATTATATACTGTATATGACACAAGAGGAGTGGCCGGTCTTTCAAAAGTAAGCCCTCTAGTTTAATGTTGAGTGTTTAGTTAGAATATGGATTTGTAGATGATTATTATTCTAAAGGCAGATGAATTAGAAAACAATTTATGTCAAAGATTCAGGGAAACTGATGTATTAAGGAAAATATAAGTTGACATAGGTATTGAAATTAACTTCAATGAAGTAATATTTTTCAAAGGCATTAGAATACTTTAGGCCTAACTCAATTTTTGATTTTCCTCAAGTGAAAATTTAATTTGAAACTTTGGTAACGCAATAATAATTTTATTGTATACGGTATTATTGGGCATAATCGTTCATTGTAATATATACACTATTGTATTGTATATTATTAGGCTATTACAGATGCAAGTACTTTGCAAAAAACTTCAATAACAATCATAATTTTAATGTAATTGATAATGACAGTTTAATGAATCAAGTACGCAAAACCTTTTCATATACGTATATTTTCTAAAAAAAAATTCCTAGTATAACTTACAATTTTCGTCCTCTGTTGTTCAACTTAAAAGCAAACGAACCAAGATTATGAGAAAAAAATTCATTTCAAGGATGTACCTTATTTAGACTAGGGAACTTATTTTCCAAGTTACCAAGAAAACGACCAATCACCATATTGACTGGCAAGGCAATCGAGGTGTGAGAAAGACCAAAATTGGTAAAAGGAGATGGCGTTGAGTGACAGTAGTTGCATGGCAGAAATGGTGCAATTTCCAGTAGCTCGTGAAAGCTTTTTTGTGGAATGCCAGCTGGTACCGGCGGCGCACGGCAAGAAGGAAGGCAGCTGGATCATTTCCTTGCACGTAAAAATAGATGGAAGATGTAGTGGTGTATACGGGTAAATGAGTTGTAACCGCTAAGAAGCAGGAGAAGGCAGCCAGGCAAGTCAAAGGCGTTATCAGGGGCCGAAATTGACAAGCGGACTGCCGGCTGTCACGAACTGGTCGGCCATAGTGATTGATAAGCGACAATCACGTCAACTCGCATCCATTTATTCACAACTGCTAGAAAGTTCGGCTCAGAGAAGCTAATCATGTCAATCACTTCTATTCATTAGCCAAATTATGTCTTCATGCTTGAAGATCTAAGATGACATCATGGTTCATCCAAAACGAGAGGAATAATAATTCTTAATAAGTAGTGGGAGCATAATAGCATTGATTATAATTATTAGTACTAGATTCTTAGCCTACTTTATTAGAAATCCACTCTGACTACTAACTCAATCTGAAACAAAACAATAATATGGATCAGGCAGGATTAGATTTTGCCCTCAGCATCAAGCAGCAAAAATTAGGATATCGGTAATTTGGAATTTCCGGTAATTTACTGATGTTCTTATCTGATTCCACCATCTTCATATTACGAATTCCAACAATAAATTGGTAGCTCACAAATAAGTTTCTACAGACTCAATCTACCACGAAGCCTGAATTACTTTGATAACTACCAATGCCAGTCAGTCTGGAATCGCTTTTCCAATAGCGGCTGCATTCCAGATTCCACCGCTGGGAAGGCGAAGCCCCGTTGCAGTAATCAGCGTTCCTACGTCTCTACATGCTTCCGGGAATCACAAGATCACTGCCATTAAACTTGGCCAACAAAGTCCAGAGCACATGAAAACACATGAAGAGAAATAAGGAGATGATGATGAAGAAGAAGAAGAGGAAGAAGAAAAAAAGAATAAGAAAATGATGAAGAAGAAGGAGAAGGAAGAGGAGGAGATAGAGAAGGAGAAGAAGATAAAGAAGAAGAAGAAAAAGGAGAAGAAAAAGAAGAAGATGAAGAAGAAGAAGAAGGTAAAATGAAAAGAAGAAAAATAAGAAGAAGAAGCTGCCGTCGACGCCATCCCAATGATGTGGGGTGGGGATGGGGTGTCAATCTGCAGCTTTCTCAAGCAGAACGACTCCCGCGGGGATGCAGCCAGGGCCAGCCGGCAGCCCTTAAGTAAAGGGGATGGAATAAATCAATATTCAACAAACCACCTCAACACTAATCAATGTAGTTGAGACCAAAGTTGAGGGTAATTGCTTTATCAACAGGCGACCTCCTCGCTTTTGATTGACTTGGCATATCAATTTATTAGCAATTAAAATGATAAGTTTCACTTTGAAACCAAGTTCCCGAAAAGACCCATCAACCTCAAACCAACAGGCTATATACCATCACAATTTCAGGCAGGAGCCCAACAACACTTGTCTAATATTTACTCATTTTTAAAAATTGATTAAAAAAGTTCAAATGTCTGCAACAGTTCTTAATACTGTACAGCAGGGGTGTCCAACCTTTATCAATGTAGGGCCACATTGTCAACATTCAAAGAGAAGGCCAAAGAAAAGTTACCAATCATAAACGAATACGGTACCAAGTCTGAATATTTTGGACATTACTCGTCTAGTTTGATGTTTGACAAAAGACATGGGAGATAATGTACAGAAATATCTGAGATGAGCATAATAAAGATGAATATGAGATCACCTCCTAATTATGTAAATGGGAAGCAATCTGTTTTAAAATCCCAGTCAATAACAAAGTGAAACCCAATGAATAAACTAGTCTATTAATAATACTGTACTGGTTTGTTCTACGAAAAATTTAGAATGGTCTTCCTTCCTATGTAGCATCAATTTCATATTCCTGCATCACTTTTCAAATAGCACAAATGAACTTTTGGTAGTCTAAAACTTTGCTCATTACTCCGTATTGAATAAGAATTTCTTAATAACAAAAGTAAAAATGGTTACATTCAATAATGTTATCAATTTAAAAAAAAATAATAATCCAGAACATTAACTATCAATTTATCAGAAGAAAACAAAAATGACATGGATGCTCAATTACATGACAATCATAGTTAATATTTTATGTTTTAATTTCAACGAATAAACATGAATAAAAAATAAACATCTATGAGAATAGTGCAGTGGAATTCTTTGGCATGCGAGAACAGCACTGAGAACGTGCTGTTGGTTTTGGAAGATGGAAGCTGTTTTGATTGATGCAATTTAAACGTCGCCTGCACATTGAAGAGCACTGCAAACAGAAAGTCTTGTTTGCGCCTGTCCTTCCTATCCTAGCACCCTGACAAACACTGGGCCGGCCAGAGCAGACCCAACTTCCTTAGTCACTTTCAAGCCCACTACTTGAACTAACACCAATAAGTCAAATAACATTACTACTTATCCTGGAAGCCAGGTTTTTCCTATCTAAAAGAGGGGTTTCAAGAAAAACGAAAACATTGAACTACCTAACCAACATCAAACTTGCGTGGCAAAAGATTACAAATTACAAAGAAGAATTTTCAATTAAGATTCAATTTAATGTTCTGCACCTGTTTTTACCATTAGGATAATGTAGGATTATAACAGCATAATTTCCCAAAGAAACTAATGAAATGATACAAATCATCTACATTAAAAGAGTTTTGATCCCGTGTAGAGAAAATTTTGAAAAGTTCGTGGAGAAGTTTAACTGGACTGATTTTGATGAGGTATGTGCCAAAAGAAAGATAAAAATCAATGAATACAGAATTAGTGATAATACTCATTCTGTATTCATTGGTAAGAATGAGCTGCTGTCAGCTGCACATAGTCAAAATAGAAACTATTTAAAACTAAAAAATTTGAAAAATTCAAGTGAGCGGCGCTTTGCGCTGCACGGGGTGAACTCGTTATAATGAAAAATTGTTCACAAATTATTTGAAGTTATTTATATTATTACCTTGTTATAACTTCATCTGTTATCGACTAATTTATTGCGATACAAATAAAATCTTTGGGATATTATTTAAGTTCATGGAGGATGAACTGTATAGATGGAATAATTCTGTACCTTCATCGTAATGATGCACTGTTCTTGTTCTTATGAGTTCATTAGAGGTGACTGAACGATAGTTGAGATGTGTAGAAGATTGCACTTAATGAAGATACATTTATATTTTTTCAGCTATAATTAGTTCGAAAAAGAGAAGAAAGGCCCAGGCTTTCTTGAGAAATGAGCGTGCTAAATACCAGGGTTAAGTCAGAAACAAAAGCAGGCCCGATAATGATCACTGCACTTTGGAAGAGCTATTAAAATGGCATTAAGGCCGTCAAAAATGTCAGTATGGATGATCTATCTTCCATCTATACAGTTCAAAAAGCCGCTATCACATGATACCAGTAATGAGTAATGTTTTCAAACAAATAGAAGAGTTTCCATTTTTCATAAACTTCCAATTTCCCACGATCCATATACTTTCCTTTCATATAAAACTAGCTGTCCCGGCGAACTTCGTATCACCCTCTCCCTCCCCCCAAATGTCCCCCCCTCTTCTCCCCACAAATGTTCCCCCTTCATGCCACCCCCAAAAAATGTCATCCCCCAAATGCCCCCTTCATTCCCCCACAAATCCCTCTTCATGTCAACCCCCTCTTTCCCGCCAAATTTCACACCCCTCTTCCTCCAGTTGGTCACCTTCATGTAACCCCCAAATAACCCCCTTCATGTCACCCCCAAATAACCACCTTCATATCACCCACCTCTGCCCCCAAATATCTCCCCTTCATATCACCCCCACGAAAAAAATGTCATGAAGTAAAAATATCTATATCCACTCGCTTTATTGATGGAAAATTAAAAGAAATCTGCAATATACTAATTTTTATAAAGCGAGTGGATAATAATCAATATTAATCAATGCTGAAAGTTGCCAAAAAAATTTCACCCGTCTCGGAATCGAACCCGAGAATTCTGCGTGGAAGGCAGAGTCGCTATCCAACAGACCACGGAAATCGTCTTTGGGCAAACCTATATTGTAGCATCTTCAACTACACATCGATTTCATAGGAGCATTAATGTTTGGACTGGATCAAAATGGATGTCATGTTTGATAGGTTGGGTCATTAATTGACTAATTATTTATTAATTATAAAGAGATTTTCTTATATTTTAATACATATTATGTTAACCAGTGCTTTAAAAATTCAAACGAATCCAAAATCATCTAAATCGGTTCAGCCGTTCTCGAGTTATAAGCGAGCGTACAGACACCAACTCTCTTTTATTAATATAGAGATAGATAGATTACACCTTCGAACAATTTGTATCAGTTTTGTACCTCCGATCAATCTTCCCAATTTCTACAGGTGGACTACATTGGATATTGGAAAAGGAAAATTACTTAATTACAATCCTGTTTCACATAATTCTATAGTAGACCAATTTATAGTCTTATCTGTAACTGTGAATTTGAAGGCTTCTTCATGGAAGCGCAATAATTAGAATGAAACACAGTCCTATTCGTTGAGAACCGGAAAGCAGGAGTGAATATTGGTATGAGTAAATTTCAGTACGCACCATCACCAGCCCGGCTAGCTCAGTCGGTAGAGCATGAGACTCTTAATCTCAGGGTCGTGGGTTCGAGCCCCACGTTGGGCGGAAATTTTTGGCAGTTTTTTTTTATTCCGAATCAGTTATTTTTCCAATGGAAAAATACCACTCCTTAAAAAGGACCGGGTTGACTTCACAGTTACTGGTGCAATAGTGATAGTTACTTCTAGCAATAATGATAATTAAACTATTAGTACCCAGGCTACATCAATTATTTAGTTGTAAATTTGCTGTTAATTATTCCTCTCTCAATACTAATAGGTTTTTATTTATATTTATAATGTTTTATATTTATTTATTTCTATTCCATTACTGCATATGTATTTTCATTACATACGGTATATTCATTTATATTTAAAAAAAACTATTGATTATCTTTTTTTATTGATTGAAATAGACTGAATTTATTTTACAACACTACTTAATTAAAAGCTCAAGAGAAGTTTTCAATTTTTTTAAAAGAATTATTGCCGAAATAATAATTTGACCTTATTTCAACTTTCAATGAAAGTTGAATATTAGAATATGTAGTACTAGTTCATCCCTTGTCATTTCGAACAACCTCAAAATGAACTGACTTGAAAATAATGTATGCTGAAAACATTGATATGATGGAATCATAACAGGAAGTAATTTGCAGAACGAGCAGCTGTCCTAAATGACGTGTCCTGATGGCATTTCCAAATCAGGAACAGAAGTTGCCGATTTGTTTCCCCTTTCCACCAGTTCCCGGGACTACAAGAATAGAAGGGCTCGAAAATGGGGGAATAGACGTAGTCTGCTGATGGATGACATGAAATCGGCGGATTGGGGGAACGGAGGAAGCAATGCGTCCAAATCTATGATGAGGGGGCGGGGCGGGGCACAGGGACTGACAACGACTGAACTGAATAGTCAGTCTCTCTTCCCGTGGGGATCGACCCTTCTTCAATATAAAAGCCAGCCGCCGTTTTATTTGCACGCCGATGAAAAATGAATTCAATATGCTCGCTGATTTAGGACTTAATGCACGCATACCATACCGTACACCCAATAATATCATCGTTCTGCGGCCGGGACAAGTCTATTGAAAATGGGGAATACATTTCTCTCATATTGTATACATACTGTAGTAGGCTACTGATAAAGTGGACTAATAAAAAACCGTGTCTTCAATAGAGATAACAAGACAATCTAACAAACTGTTGGGGGAGCAGGCGATAATGTTCCATCACAACAAAATGAGACGAAACGGCGAAACCCAAAATGATTTGTACCTTCCAATCAAAACTCTAAAGGAGATAAATAGAAATTATGATTTCTTTTCATTATTTGGAAACAGTTCTTTTTTAAAATAGAAATTGGGACATAATTTTTATCAGGTGATTGTATTTTAGCTGTGAATACAGTATTGGATTTTGTAAGTTAAATTTATAAATCAAATTCGTAAATGATAAAAATCTATGTCATCAAGACAGCATTAACTTAAATTTAGTAAACAGTTCAACAAATTCAGTAAAATATTGTAGTGTATGGTTAGTAAATGGAATTAGAATAGAATATTTCCGATGGCTCAACGTTTTACAAATTTTCATGTAGATAACAACAAGAAAATACTGTATTGAATCAATTTTTATCGGCCAGAGTTATGTTTCAACATTTAGCTCGACTTTACAAAAAATGCCATGTGTAAATTGAATCCAATAAAGTAATACGTCTCTTACTCAAATAGGAGGAAAACTTATATTATAGCATGGAAGTTCAACTGATATCTGAGAAAAGCCCATTGAATGCTTGAAAAGCGGCTGTGTGATGTATTGAATTTGCCGGACGTTCAGCCGGACGTGGATGACCGCACTTGCGGCGTTATGATAAGCAGGCAGGTCCTCGCTTCCTGGCCTGGCCACTTAGTTTGTTGGCTCCAAACTGCTTGGCAAATATTATCTTCCTTCCTTTGCCATCATTGGCAAGTTTGCTTCAATTTCTTCCTCCGTTGGACTTCATGCTTACTGAGCCTGTCCTTCAATAATAACGCAGTGTGCAAACTTCAAATAATAAAGAACAAACGTTCTAAGACTCAAATATAGATTACTTGGTTGTAGGTACTGTTCATTTTTCACCTAAAATGGTTTTCAACAAGGTACCCAACCTTGAATCACTACATAGTATACTTTATACAAGTTTTCATTTTTCAAAATATTTTGTTACTTCCTATCCGCTTTCCTCTAATCCCATTGTCAAGCACGGATATTACAAGTTACCTCCAGAATTTACAATGGATAAATGATACATATTCATGAGAAGCCTTGTACAGTACTGAAATAAACTGAAAAGTATTTTGTCATGCTAATTTGATCATTAATTCTGCTTAAAGCATTTATTGTTAAAAAATCCGTCGACGATGGCTCAAGTAATGAGTACCAACAAGGACACAAACGTTTTCTTTTTTCACAGCCTACAATAATTTGTCTATATTATGATCTAAAAGGAATAAAACAGTATAATGGAGGACTGTATGTACATTGTACTATTCTTTTAATTTGAAGAAAAAGTTTTATTATAACATATTCTTTAAAATATATTATACAGTTAGCCTATGTAAGCTATGAAGTTATGCAGTGCAATAGTTGAATTTATAATTCCAATAAATAACTATTTATAACTATTATAAATTAAATCATTGTCTACCTTTACATTACGGTGAAAATTATTTATGGAAACATTAAGAATTGGTTATTATTAATAGTACATTACTTGGAATTGCAAATAGAAAAGTTTGGTAAAATTAATGCGTGAGAAAATTCGCTAAAACGAACTAAAAAAGCATTTCCACACCAAAAGGACATACAGTAGCCTATTATAATTTTAAATTATAGTAGTCTACTTAATTGAATTTTGATATGTTTATTGTTTATGAACAAATTCATTCAATATGACAAATATAAAAAATACGGATAGAAAATGACGATAAGAGAGGACGAAAATATATTGGGTTAATGGAAAGGCCAGGCAGCCAACAAGTCGGGAATGCTCAATTGACTCAAGTGGCCCAATGTGGCCGAAAAAGACTGAAAAATATGAGAAATAGTGTAGTCCTAGCCTGTCAAATGCATGTCATGGCCAAATATGACTAGCCTCAACCAAATAAAACTTCTCAACTGTGGTGTGACTCCATATATTTTTTATAAAAAAAAATACAACATGGATGAACGTGTTTGATGCCAGTCTATAAAGAATTTAACGTTGTCCAATCCTATGAATGGCTCCATTATTTTCTCCTGACCCTGAATGTGTTGAGCTAGCTAGGTTATCGTTTATAAGACACTATTAAAAACTGTTCCCTTTTTCTTGGAGCGCATTTTTTCATTTCTAACTCATTGAGCAACCAATAAATCCAATCTCTCATTTAGTTATTTCTCAGTTTAAAACATTGCCATAACAATAATAACGATGTAGTTGTATGGTCTTCTTTGTAAGATCAAATGTTTTGCTAGACATATTATATAATTGAATGGATAACATACATTGAAAATTGAAAAGGAACCAATCAACATCTTTATTTTTTTTTGCTGCTGATGATGCCCACATAAGTGTTTTACTTGTACGTGGGTAATGAGGTGAAGGATGATACTGTGAAAAATTCACACACATTTATAATTTTAATACGATAAGTAGAACCTTATGAAAAACAATCAGTTTCCAATGATTAAAATTATATTTCAACACAAAAGGTGACCCAGAAATATTTCGAATTAATCTTCAGTAAAAGATGGGCTTTGAAAAAACTTTCAATTTAACTCACTTAATAAACTGTAGTCTAAACAAAAAGGTTAGTTTGATATGGACCTTTAACAAAAAGGAGAGAAAAATATTCAAGAAGTTTTTTTTTTAATGTATGGCTATTAATACAGCCATACATATTTGAGGATGAGAACTTTTCAATCTAGAGAATTTGATGAATGATAAATATTACTGCTGTTCGTGTAGTTAAAGCTCTGCAACTTACATCATTATACATCTCAACTATCTTCTGCAAACCCAAAGTTTGAAGGAAATGAATTGCGCACCAATCCTACGATTTTCAAGCCAATACTGGGGAAAAACATTTTGCTACTAAAATCCGCGTTACTTTTTAACCTAAACCACTATCCATCATGCACTGATGATACAGGCACCCATCATCGGAGAACAGGAAATGGAATAAAAATAAAATATCCAGATACAGTAGCCAGCAGGCCATAAGTTGAAAGATGACGTGACCCGGTGTGGCCCATCATTAAGATGAGTGAAGAGTGAAGAGGCAATAGACTACTCAGAGCATGGCATTGCAGGATAGCGTGCTGCACGTATAGTAACTATAACTACTGAAACGAACATCTCATCATAACCTATATGTCAACTCAACGAGATATTTTCAGAAGGCGTTATCAATTTCATGACACTTGCCCCAAAAGCATGGAGAATTTAATGCCCAATAACACACAGTCACAGAGATCAACTTGAAAATCATTAAAATATGACATTGGAATCATATCTTTATGGTGGTAATTATTATTACAGAGGTCAAACATTTGTCTACATATACCAACAAGTTACAGAGAAATGCTTGTTTTCTTACTAAAATGACAGTATTATTGTTATTAAAGTATGGTGATAGCTACTTCCTTCAAAGATATTATTGCTTCACGATTGAAATCAACTTTTGTATTCAGTTTTCAATACTATCCTCATGATAAGCATCCTGATAATTTCCACGATTGAATTTTCCATTAAATTTCATCCCGTACAATAATCTTTAACCGATGAACTGAATTGTAAGTCATCAGACATGAATATCATGTTTTGCTGTGTTTGCATACTTTTATAACACAGCAAACCGTCATATGCATGTCTAGTGTATGGGAACCTTATTCAATTGTCACTTGTTCAATTCAAGGTTATATTATTGAATGGAGTTCTATTAAATATTTGATAGAGTACAAATTTGTATAGTTAGTAACGTAGTACATCCTTTATGTTGAGTTGCACCAAGTCCAATAGATTTTGATCCAGGATCAGCAGAATACTAATAAAATGGGATCAACTTATTCAAAATCCTATTAATTTGATATGAACATCGAACTTAGTAGAAAAGGAGAGAAAAATAATTAATTTAAGGAGTTTTTTATTGGGTATCTATTTGATAGCACCTGATAGCCACACTAAATTGGTGCAACTCAACATGAGTGTCTTATCTTGGATGCTCAGATATACAGTATCTTGGATCTTGGCATGATATCAAGTATTTGTATTACTCCCATCAAATTCCATATTGAAACCATAATCTTTATAATTTTCTAAAAATGAATATGTAGTTTCTATATCGAGAGCAAGATTGACTTCAAGTAACACTGATTCTATCTATTCCAGGTTTATTGGCAAACCCTATCTGACAGGGCAGCGAGCAGGTCTAAAAGGGCGCATTCAAGTAAAGTGCATTCGACCAACTAAAACCGTGAGCTATCGATAGGTTCGCAGGAACGGAAGCGGTCTTTATGCGCTGGAGCTGGGGCAGTGCACGCCAGTGCCATGATTTTTGCTTTTCACTCCCCTCGATTGCCTCCGTGGAAAGATGGAAGCCAGTTTCCCCCGTGCCAAAATCCCCCAAAATAATCACCAACCTCTGTTGCAATGCGCCAGCCACCACAAGATAACCAAGCCCAAACGATTAAGCTGCAGCACACAATTCACCAATCCCTTGCTACAAAACTGCACTGCCCACAACATTAGCCGGCCAAAAAAGCATCACTGGAAGAGTCATCCAGGCGGAAAAGGGGGTGACTAAACACATAAGGTGCATGTGAAACAACAAACAATGCCGATAAATAATATCCCTTAAATAAGTAATATAAAATTTGAATATTTTACACGAAAACCCCTGATGAGTCAAGAAAAAAATTGAAAAAGGGGAACTCTTTTACAACATCTTGCGTGCCGTAGATTGAGGTTGAGTCACCGTTCTAGACACACTTCATCAATAAATTATTATTGCAGTACCACGGTTGAAGGTGAAAACTGAAACGCGTTTGGGTGAATATAATTATAAGGATATGCACAACTGGTTATTTGTTTTCAAATGATAAAATGATACACCGCTTGCTTGACTGTGAGAAATTGTGATCCTAAAATTAAATTGAAAACTGAAATGAAGAGATTCATTATAACCATGTGCTGTGCGATAAAAATACATAAAATTCAAGAGTACGAATTTTGACATTTTTTCATGAGATAAACCAGGACATTTTGATATTGTGTTAAATAGCTTGTACCAATTTTTAGAATTGTTAAAACTATCAAATTTCATCAGCTACTGGCTGAAAATGGAGAAATACCTCTCTATGTTTCAGTGAATTTATTCTAAGTTTGAACAAACAATTTTATACTAATACAAACTTTTCTAATTTCAAAATTTTATGCTGTATTAATAATAAAAATGCCATAATTTTAAATATTATTCATTTGTAAACAAATCATCTAAACATTTCAGCTATTGTGCAAATTTAGCCTTCTGACTGCAAACAAAACACAGCAATGAAAGTTAAAATGACGCCTGAAAGTGTGGGAGGGATTTTGGCGAAAGCTATTAATAATCGGTCTGATAATGAAGATTACAAGAATATCGGCACTTCTGACAGGAAACCACTCCTTTGAGCTGAGGCCGCCATGAGGCGGGAGCGGGGGCGTCTCAAAGACCACCGTCTGTCTATAATGAGCGAGTTGAAGTTCACAGGTCAAACTATTGGGCCACATCCATCAATTGTAACCGTCACTGGACTGATTGCCACTTCCGCGCCACGACCTACTGATATTTCCAATATAGTTTGTTATGATAACCGTCATTCTGTTTTGTAACAAATCTATGAATCTAAAGATAGATGATGAACTGAATAGATCTGGTCTACAAACTACAGACAGACTCTTATCTACACACAACAACAGTACACTAGACACACTTGAATGTTATCGAATCTGGATATTTTCAAAAAAAGTTCTACAAACTCAATAAATCACAATGAAGCGGAAACCTTCATTTTGATAAGATTTTGCAATAAAAAACAGTCAAAATAGAGAGTGAATATTTGTTTTTCTGAATTAAAATTTCAAATACGATACGAAATTATTCAAGGTTACATCATTGATTATTGAGTGCCTTGTTTCGTTTCTTATCTAATCTCTCCAAATTTAAAATGTCGATTATTCATTTTTAGACTGGACATTTTTGGGATGGATTAAAGTAGAAACAAACCTTATTTTGGACTACGTTATTCAAAAAAAGATTCACGAGAGTAATAGTTTTGGGTTGAGCCAGTTATTTCTGTCGCAATCATTGCCATGGAATTAGTGCATGTATGAACAAATAGATCATAGCTTCTCACCACAGAGGGTAACATTTTCTGAAAGAATACATACCAGCAGTGACAAACGTTATTTTTCATGGAAGCTCGAAACCCACCTGTAAAATAAAAAATATATAAGAAACAGTCAAATTTGAATATAAATTGAATTAAAACAAATGAAACAAAATCTATTTCAATATAGTTACTGCAGAATTCATTTAGCATGATAAATTGACTTCATATACGAAGGTGAATAGAACCACATTCTTCTGAAATAAGAGGAAATAGTAGAATGCAGTAGGTGGTAAATTTAGGCAGTTTGTAGCCTTCAACTCAATTACAGTGATAGCACATTATACAATATAACATTTATAATGATAATACAGTTATACAGTACATCAATTCCATAATAATTATGGTATGATAATTGATTATTGTCCTCCAGGCATAATAATTGATAAGTTTCACATGAATGTACAAGAGTAGAATCCAGCGACATTTTTGGAAAACGCAGTCTAAATACGAAGGTCTCATGTGGGCGAAATACAAAAAATCTAATTTTACTGGATCAGAATCGTCATCGCTACGCCAAGATGGGATAATGATGAAAATTAATGGTTGTGGTACAGTGGATACTGTAGTAAGCAGACAGAATCCATGCCCTGTTATGGCAAGTTGGAAAAGGATCGTACGGGGTCTCCTGTGAGCTGCCCCCCCCCCACCAAACGTTATTTGGGGGAATAAACGGCACGCGCACATCTGCTAACGACGACGCACGCCTAGCAAAGTCGTCAACATACCTCACCCACTGATGTTGCTGCTGCTGTTTCTTATTTGGAGCTCACTCACATTTGGCCAAGTCTCTTAGCTTGGCTCAGCCTCAGCCCTCCCACTGACGGCTCAGCTGCTCGCCGCCTCACACTCACACGTGCTACTTGTCGATTCTACTCAACACATCACACACGTCTTGAATGTACGATGAACCAATAAACGAAGTTATGCGAAATTCATGTTCATTTGCCATACAGTTCCCAAAATTACAATATTATTTACAAAATATTGAACAAGATCAGAATGACGCATTAAAAATAATTTTGTTGGAAGGTCGCCATTCGTTCTTAGTGTCACAGACTAGATTTGTGTTAGTGTGCAGGTAAAGTCGTCAAAAAACACCCAAAAATAATAAAAAAATTATGATAATTATATCAATCCATGTTTTTCCATCAGACCATGTTTATAAAATTGAACAATACATGCAGAAAGTTTTTACACTTAACGTTTCTTACACAAGAGGAGTAAAACTCTTGTTACACTTTACGTCTCTACGTTTTATTGCTCAATGTGTGTAATAAAAAAATATTGCAAGCACAAAAATGCAATTGCAGAGTTGTAGAGTTGAAATGACTTCAAATTACTCTGTGGAACAAGATATTCATGGAATCTTTAGAATTTGAATACATTGAATACATCTTCTAAGCTATATAGTTTTCGATTTCAATAACAACCATCATAACGACTTCAAATACAAAACAAATTGAGGTCAACAACCAAAATAGGTTCCCAAGGCATTTTTAAGTAATTGGAAAATATTTTCAGCAATTGACAACATTTGTTAATTTCTTTCCCTCAAATGACGGATATGGGTCCTAATTGAATAAAATCACAAAAAACGACATCTTGCCAATAGATTATGGATTTTGTAATATATTTTCGTTAACTTCTCTTCTAGAATTTGCGATCTAATAAGATAAAATAGAAAATAAAATATATTTTGCAAATTGATTTTGGATTTTTTGAGCTTAATCTGCAGCATAGAATGGACATTTTTCATCAGTCTCACTAGAATCCGAAGTTTCCGACTTCCCAGTCTTTCCATGCTCAACTATGTGAACGTAAATATTGATAGTGACACGGTCATTGCGTTGGGACCAGACAGAACACGTACGAAAAAGCAGCAAACTGTAACAAACAGACTTTGCTTCCCCCTAATTAGTGTCAATTGAGTTGCGTCTGAGAGCTGCTCATCATCATCAACATCGGATGAGGAGGACCGCCCTCATCGTAAAGCAAGCAAGCAACCATCCCTGCAACCCTTCACCATCGTCTACTGCTTGTTTTAAACAGGAAATGCTTCCACTCCACTGTTGCTCCACCACCACCTCCTCCTCCTCCAGCCCGACTGTCATTCCAATCACGAAAAAGAACACAGTTCGCATGCAGCGCCAACAGCCATCACAAGATTACATCCAATTAACGTAATTGATCTGCTGCAAACATTTCGTTTCATCAACCGATTGACACCGGGCAGCCAGTTCAATGTACTACATGGAAAAGTCTCAACCACAACGTGAAAAACTCACTTTCATTAATTCAAAGTGGAAATGATTAGCTTAGATGGCAGGTCGCTGTATATTACCAAGTTTCCAAACAATACATTTTTCAATTAATTGAAATGGAAATTTCATCCTCCATACTTGTGATAAGGAGTCACATCAAAAATATTGGTGACATCTAGCATAGCCAAGACAACTTCACGTAAGCAGTTACACTATTCTCAATTCAAATACTGTAATAAAAATTATTGAGAATATTATATTCTTTTTTTTTAGGGTGATGCCCACATGAGCTCTAGGCTTGTGCGTGGGTAATGAGAGAGGTGATGATGAGAGATGACGACTGTTTTTAGGCAGTCGGGACCGACGGCTTTTCGTCTCCTCTGAAAGACGGGAGTGGTCGTTTCTGCCAAAATCCGTTCCGGCAACTGTATTCGATCTTGGAACCTTTGGATTATCAGACAGGCGCTTATCGCCCTCGGCTACGGACCACTCCCTTTATAACAGATCATATATAACACTTCCTTTAGATCCTTTATAACACTTCATATCAGTCTGGACTGTGATCTTTTCTTTTCACGACAAAATTCTCAACATAAAAATGGATACTGATTACTGATATTGAACAAACTTTAGAAATTTCAAAACTTTCCACAATAATAATTGTGGAATATTTACTGTAGTCAATGAAATGAAAAAAGTGTCATAAACTTTTGACAAGTTATGATAGTGATAAGTTATGATTTGGACAAAAATATTGTCAGGATGCACACCAAATCAATATAATACAACGAAAAATACAATTAAAAAGTATACTGGTACAATAGGAAAATATACTACATAAGAGAAGCAGAACTGAATCAGGAATACATTTCCGGCAAATTTATTCACATTATGTAACATTAAATGGGAGTGTGGGAGTTACAATAAACAATAGGAGTGAAAGTAATTGATTTCAAATTGAATACCGTCATGTAGAAGATAACGAGACTGAATACATAAATACCCCATTAACCTCTTGAGTAGGAGCAATGAATATTAAGGAAGTGTCTGATCAACTGCCAAATATAGATTAAACTGCTTCCGAGGCTTGTGCATCTCATTAGACCAGTTTCGACAGTGTTTTGTATTAAAATAGACTAGAGCAAGAGAGATTAGGTGGGAGGAGGAGCAACAGACACTCGTTCACACTCCAGCATTCGTGTTCTGTCTCAGTTTGAGCGCTCTCTTCCGCGACCTACCCTCATCCCCGACGTATTGATCGCCAGTTTAAGGGGTGGTTTTGGGCCGGCGGTGGTCGGGGGCAGTTGTACTGGGGCGGTGTTGGCGCGGAGGGTGGGGGGAGGATCCGCCGACGACGATCACTTGGGGACGTGCTCCCTCCCCCCCTCCCCCCAGCCACCGGCGACGAGTACCGCCGGATGGGGCAGCCGTCCCCCAACTAAATACGTAAACAGAGTATTCTTTACACTACTTTCAAAGCCAGAAACGTTCATACCACACATTGTTGCTTTACATACACATGTTTCAGTAACTTAGTTCCAACTTCCAATAAAATAATAAAAACTTCATAAACCAGTAATTCGTTCATATTTCCATATTAATCCACTCAATTAGCCCTTTCAAATTACAGTAAAACAATGTAAGAAAATAATTTTAGGCATAGATTATGACCATTGTCTAGGCCTATGCCTACGTCTGTTCATTAACAGTGGTGATCATAATTATTATTCACAGAAGTAGTAAACAGAGGAAAAGAGTGTGTTTTTAGAAAGCGAACGAGATTGGAGAGAAATTTCAAGATGATTGAATCCAGAATATGGAAATACGGACTCTAGAAATTTGATATTCCGTTCAAATAAGTGAGTTAAAAGTGCAATAATTTACTAATTTTGTATATGAGATTTATAGGAAGACTGAGCAAACCGTTTTAAAAGTAGAAAAAGCCTGATGATTTGTGAAGGGTTATCAAGATAGCTAGAGATACACATTATAAAATTAATAATTTGGTTATCCCATTACATTCCTCGAATGGAAATGAAGGTGGAACTAAAGACAGAAAGAACATCCTCAATGGCTCCAGTTTAATTGCTACCCAGGTAATATTACAGTGCTTAGCAGTATTTAGAAAGATGCACGTGGGAAAATCTCACAAAGGAGACAACAATACTTCACTTTCCCACGCATTCATGAGGACTACTGCATATCTTGACAGAATCATCAAGAATACAATTGGCTTAGTTACAGAAAACCAGATTCACTACATAAATTTTCAATAATTATAGGCTTTGAAGAAGATGATGATGGAAACTAAAGTATCGGAAAGAGATGGATATGTTCAGGGCAGTCACCTGCTGAAAGTTGAGTTTTTTTTCAATCATTTCAAAGTAATTGGAACGGTGGTCTAGAATGGCTTGCACCTTATCCAAGGTCGTCCACCTGTCTGACGAATCAGATGAACGGCACGCCAATATCAAACAACGCCCTTGAACTTGAACTATTATCCAATTTGACAATGCACCGAACCCCTATCGAGCTGGTAGGTAATTATTGGGTATCGAGATATTTAGTGACGAGAGCATCTTGTTCTTGTAGACCACCATAACAGAATGTCAAACTAAATCTGATATAACAAGTGAAAAACATGATTCAATTGAAATGACTTCAATTTTTGTCAACAAGATTATTGGTATTATTACCAAGAAATTAAAATCTATAAAATAAGTCCTATTTCTACTAGGAGAATTAAAAAAAAAACTATTTATGAGTTCTCTGAGTTCTATTATTCATCCAAATTTGCTTTTTATAGTTTCTTAATTAATCTACTTTCACTAGGTGCATTATTATCAATACAAAAATATGAATCGATAAAACATTTTTCTATCTGGACAAAAATAAGAAAATAAGGATTAATAAATATTATAAATTTAATATGAGCCCAGTAAAATATCAAAAATATATCATGCACAATATTGTAATATTTATTGAGTGCTCAAACTGTATCATCACATAATGATACGCTATAATGAGATACAGCAAATGAAATACTCCAGTCCAAGTCATAACAACATTCACACTGGTGTTCTCTGGTGTTTCAAGAGGTGGTAGCTTGGAAGCTTCATTAATGAATGTGGACTCCAACAACGAGATTTCACTCATGTATTCATTGAAGTTCAAGTCTAGTTCACCAGTCGGGCACATATCTGCTTTATTATTCATACTTTAACACTGCATGGATCGAGCGTGAATATCAGAGACCTGTGTGATGTACAATGTTTCTGAAGAATTATCGCTGGAAATAATATTGTACATCGAACCCACCATTTCTATAGCATGGAAACAGTCACTGTCATCAAAATGCACAATCATCTTCTTCAATCAACAATAATTTCTTTTCTATGATGGAATACTTGTTTTTACAGTAAATAGAATTATTAAAAAAGTTTTGAAGCCAAATATATTAACATAGCACGCCGTACTAATCACCAACCTATTATCCGACGCATGCTCAGTGGCAATCAATCCTACATACATCACACTCATCCTGTATCATGACATTCAAATTCACATGCAATGTACAAGAATTGGATTACACCTCCTCGACATAAGTGTAAGACTACAACTGGAGAACACTCTTGATCACTTCACTCTACAAAAATGACTATCAATTAATGCGGTACTTAATAGGTGTAATTCTTCATCTGTGCCTCAACTATATTCCATACATTCACCCCTTTTGTTTTTCTCATATTTTGAAGCTTAAATCAAGCATTTAATGAAATCTAGGCATCTTATTATACTTTGATTTTGGGGAACGCTACACATATTCCAGGACAGAGAAGCAAAACCGCTATGTTTTGAAATTGGGGAGCTGAATAATAACACAGGGTGTTAAAATGACTCGTCTTCTTTTTCGGAATCAAAATTGGAGGATAATTCTCCTGGAACTTGTATTTGGATTGTTTTCTTCTGGTGTATATTGTACCAACAGTTTTGAAATATCATTCTTGGTTCTCGGAAAGTTCTACTGTCTAACAGGCAAAATAAGGAGTAATTGAGAATATAATAATTAAGACAATATGGTCTTTATCATTATCATTTAGTAACAAAATATGGAGTTCTAGACAGGAGAAATTAACCAGATACTGTACTCAAATCAGCGATCACACACTAAACTGTTAATGTATTAAGCTGGGTTTACCACATGTTTTTGTTATATGTGACAAATAGTCAGACAAATTTACAAAAAACGCTAGGTTTATGACATTGTGATGACAATGACAATTGTCAACGACATCTGTGTTTGTGACAATATCACAAGTGAGGACTTATGTCAAGATTGTTTCATGACTGAAACGCTGGCAGCTCGTCGATCCTCTGCACCTGCCTGCTGCAAGGTGGATTCCAGCCACCTGACGCCTAATGACACGGCGCGGCCCACTGCTTCCCCTAAATGCCGACCACCCCCCCCCCTCTCCCACCAACCACCGGTAATTAATTCGAGCAGACCCTGAACAAGGAGTTTTTTTCGAATGAGCTGCACTGGAATAAAGGGCCATCAGAAGAAATAGAATCAAAATTGGAGGATAATTCTCCTGGAACTTGGATTGGTTTTTTTTCTGGTGTATATTGTACAACAGTTAGTTTTGAAATACTGTATCTTTCTTGGTTCTTGGAAAGTTCTACTGTCTAACACGAAAAATAATAAGGAGTAATTGAGAATATAATAATAAAGGCAATATGGTCTTTATCATTATTATCATAATAATCATACTTTAATATGATATTGTATTTTATAATAGTGAATTTCTAATGATATTAGCTTATACAATTTGAAAAAGAGTCATTATTAAAATCAATCATTAATGCCACAATCACTTTAATTTTCTAACTATTGAAAAACATTTGCGTATCACATTTAAATTTTCAAAACTATTAAATTTGTAAAAATCTTATCATTATAGAAAAGTTCTATAATTATCAAATTAATTATCTATAGTTCTATAATTAATTCAAACTATCTTTAATTTTGCCTATTTTTACCTGTGGACTTTACTATCAATTACTTCAACATAAATCAAGATTGTTTTATATTCATAAAAACTTTATACACTTTATTAGTCTGTCAAGGGTCAACCTTTCTGAACGACAAGAAGTAATATGAATATTGAGCAGAGAATGAATGGCAACTTCTAAAAAGGAATGCAGTCTGATAACAGCAATATTTATGAGAAAAAGTGAAATGGATATTTTCTTGACACATAGAGAGGAGGAGAATGAATGGATATGAACATGGAGAGCAAGAAAATTAGTTCAACTCTTTATCAGCGATCAATCTGGTTCAGCCGTTCAACTACAGTATTATGAAAAGAAAGTATTCCTAGTAGCACTTCAGACAAAATAATTAGGTTTCTCAGTTTTCTGTGGTAGAACTCAATAGAGCTCTCATACTCATAATAGAGCTCTCACACTCGTATGAGACTTGAATTGACTTAAATCGAGCAGAATCCAGTGAATGGAATGAATAGAACAACTTCAATGAACAGAAGCAGGACTTTCAATTACTGAAGCCTTGTAATCACATCCACTTAGGTGCAGCTTTGACCCAGTAACATTTTTAACAGAGCAATAAATATAACAGTATGGAGTTTTTAGCTTCATGAATGTTTTTGTAATTCATGAATGTGGCAAGTGGAAGATAACTAAGAGTATTGAAAATGCCTTCAAAATTGAAAAACCTTCATGATTTAGACAAATTTTGGAGACAATTTCATGATCTGCAATAACCATTTCAAAGCATTTTCACATAACAAAAACGTCGAAAAACCTGTTTAAATATTGTTTACCATCATTATAAATATTATTACATGAAGATGAAATAATAGCAAAAGTAAATTGATTCCGTATTTGGAATAGGTGAATGGAAAAAACAAAGTTGCAAGCCTCATTCTCATGATGAAAGAATAGAAAAGCTGGCACAACCTTTGTTAGGAAACTTTGAAATCAATCGATCCATTGTTTGGATCTGAGTTTCTCACAGGAATGGAATCCAGTGAAAGGTAGAGCAAACAAATGAAAAAGTACCTCTAGTATACTACAAGAGCTGAATGGAGTTCTAGAATCGTTAACTGGGCCGACTCTGAAAGCATCAACCAATAACAAACGACGGATTTTTTTAGAAGCCGTTTCTCGTTTGTAGCTGGCTCATAAGCAGCTCAATCAGATGAATAACACTTTGACAGAACGTGACTTCGTTGAAAACGGCCTGGCATATTTCGAGAAGGGAGTGCTATAAGAAGGAGGGTCCAAGAGGAGAACAGTGTAGTCGGGAGTCACAGGACAGGGTCTGCGTCTAATCCCCGCATTCCTCCTGCAGTATTTCGTTTGTACTCATCGGAACAAGCAGGGCTTGTTCCAGCAAATAAATATTCATGTTGTTCCACCTAGAAGGGCTCGGTGCTGTTGAAAACACTTTCACTCTACCAGCACAACTCCTAACGGGCTGTGGGGTGAACACAGCAAAGTTGGGGAGCACCAATGTCAAATTTGCGTCTCCTCACACTCACAACTGAGAGAGCAAAACGTATTCTAATGAAAATTTATTCCTGATATTAAATCAATAAATCGGTGCTTAATAATCGTCTCAATTGAATTTTTTTTTGAAAAATATGATTATTCCAACAACTTTAAAGGGGTTTTTGATTATTTATTTTTCCTTAGGAAATTTGTATTGTTCATATGAAATTAATATTGAGCTAGCAGAGTTTGTTTATTAATTTTTTTAAAATTATAAATGAGGAATAAAGAATTAGTTTGTGTTAATCTTCAATAATTTGGGAATGGAGACTACTACAAATACAATTACTATATAAAGCTTAGAATGGTTTATTTTCCATGAAATACAATATTTCTAGGTATTACTATTTTTAATAGCGTCTTGTAATTGTGAAAGTAAGCTCCATATAAAAAATCCAAGCAGAATGAAAACAAAATTCATTAAACTACTGAATTAGCTGCACTACTGAATAATACAGTTGAAGTAATTTTTGACATTTTATGAAGCACAATTATTTGAAAGAGTGAGATAAATTAAATTTAAATTCTACACAAGGAATGAAGTAAGCGAATGCTGAGAAGTTCTCCCAAATGACACAGCCAGCAACTCGGAGCTACAAATAAATATTTGACAAGTTTCCTTGTTATAATTTGGTTAGGAAATACGCATGATAAAGCTAGATTAGCGACCGGTTGTAGGATCTGGTTGTTGTAGGATACGGTTTGAGGCCTTATTAATGGCACTGGGAGGAAAACGACGGATTAGCTTCTCGCCCTTCACAAGAACTACCAACGTTAAATATTTATAGAGATCTCAAACCCTCCTGGTATTAGGCTTACCTAACACAGTTCTCAACTGCTCTCCACACCAAAATCATAATTATTTCAAGGGAAGACACTCGCCAATTACTGCAGCTGACTTCAAGACGAGAGGCGAGCAAACTTAGATAAGCGCTGTTTGAACAGAGGAGCCGAGTCGGCCTGAACCTGAAACCTAGCTTTTCACGAAGACGAAGCTACCACTATAGCCCTTCTCTATAACACAGAAAAGAGTTTGAGTTTTCTTCTGGGAAACAGAATTTTCTTTTGGGTCAGGTGACCGGAGGGTTTGAGTTGCGTATGGAAATTTTAACCCAAAATTTTTCGGGTACATCACTGCCCGATGGTTCTAAAACTGTATCCATCACCTTATTAATCCTTCCCTTTATCTACAAGCTTAAACCTTACGAGGGCATGTCGCTCAGCAAAAATAATCCACTATCACTTTTATATTAGTCATAAGTACAAAACAATTCGAAACTTGTTTTTTGCATAACCTTGGCCATTTTGTATCATTAGCCGTGGCGAAGCGTGGTATGCTTATTTCGTCAATAGGAAATATACCCGGCGATGACCAAATGAGCATACCACGCTTCGCCACTAATCATTAGCTTGAACGATAATAAACAGATGGCATTTTCACCACAACGCTCACCAGTTGGTCTACCATTTTTCTATTAGTACCAAACAGTGGCGACCTCATTAATTAAATAGGATTTATTGAGAGTAAGTAGAAAAGGAAAGAAGACCTTGGCAAAATGCTCCAAGGTAAAATACATTTACACTAGTTTGGAAGGATAAATTCATGTATTCATGCATGAATTACTTCTATACCATAGTTCGTAAAATTCAACCAACCTACGTGCGTATTGACTACAAATTACAGTATAACTATTTCAGACAGGTCAGGCGCCTGATTGTCTCCAATCTGGCAGAACTGGTACAATAAAAAAGTGCCCCTATTATATTTCCATTTATAGTGCCCCTATTAAATAAAAAATTTCCATTGAGAATAATATTTATTGCATAGAAACCGTCTCGATTTGCAAATAACACTGCAATTCTTTATCAATAGTAGGCAGAAAAATTAGTTTGTTATTTCTTTATATAGTAATTTCTCACTGAACACATACACTTTGGGTTGATAAAAAAGTAATGTCAAAGCAAAGAAAACAGTTACTACCAACATTTTAAATGACTACAAACATTTCAAAACCTTTCCAAAGGGAATCTTGAAGTGATGAATTACATTATAAGTGAATCAATTCATACAATCTTTACAGTAGGGTATAGAATCAAAAAATCTCTGCTCTGTTGTTCTGTGCATTGTGAAAGAAGAATGATGACATCCATGAGAGCACAGGAATTACTTGAGTGGATAAATATTTGAACATAGTGCAGACTAGAAATTACAACGAAAGGTTTACAGATAAATGTAAACATAGTTGAGTTCAGTTTCACCTGAGCAACCGGAACAAACAGCAAATGGAAGTCCCACACGTGGATAAATAGTGAAACGATAATGCAATATTCAACAGCTTTCACGAGAAGCACTTGCATTTTGCATGTACGTGGAGGAGATCCTCCACATATTATAGGTGGGCTGTGTACGAGTAGATAGAGTTCCAAATCTCCTAAGCTACAGGGGTGCATTTCTTATGCATAATACATCAACACTCTCAGCAGAAGCCGATCAAAAAACCTGGTTTGAAATGGCTTAAAACATGCATAAATCACCACAAAAGTCTTGGAGGGAGAAAATGTAAAGTTAAATCTCCATGATCTCCAAAAATATTCTGAATACTATCCTCATGATAATTTCAAATCAATCAAGCTTTAAGGGAAAAATTTGGAAAACATTCAACTTCTGATTTAAAAAATTTAAACTTCTGTTTAAAGCTAGGGATACAACTGTCTTTTAAACGACTTGTCACTTCGATGTGATGCCATCGGTCTCATGTGGCACCATCAAGCCTGATTCACACATATAGTGCCGTGCTGCGATGGTGCTGCGATGGGGTTGCGATGGTGCTGTCGCCGCCAGGAGCCGCTATCATTCACACATGTAGTGCCGTGCTCGGTTAGTGCCGTCGCCTTGTGCGACAAAGAAACATGATGAAGAACGAAGAGAGGTGTACACGAAGGATTCCGAAGCTGAACGGAAACAGCCGAAGCTAAAACGGCCCCAGGCGGCATGATGCCGTGGCCTTGGAAGTTCGCTTCGAAACTGCTCTTGAGGGCACCAACGCAACCTCATCGCGGCACGGCACTACATGTGTGAATCACTTGCGGCCGTTTCCATGCATTTCAAATGGAGGAGCCGTTTTAGCGAATCCATCTGAAATCGAACGGCACCAAACGCAACGCAACCCCATCGCGGCACGGCACTATATGTGTGAATCGAGCTTTAAGCCTGATTCACACATATAGTGCCGTGCTGCGATGGTGCTGCGATGGGGTTGCGATGGTGCTGTCGCCGCCAGGAGCCGCTATCATTCACACATGTAGTGCCGTGCTCGGTTGGTGCCGTCGCCTTGTGCGACAAAGAAACATGATGAAGAACGAAGAGAGGTGTACACGAAGGATTCCGAAGCTGAACGGAAACAGCCGAAGCTAAAACGGCCCCAGGCGGCATGATGCCGTGGCCTTGGAAATTCGCTTCGAAACTGCTCTTGAGGGCACCAACGCAACCTCATCGCTGCACGGCACTACATGTGTGAATCACTTGCGGCCGTTTCCATGCATTTCAAATGGAGGAGCCGTTTTAGCGAATCCATCTGAAATCGAACGGCACCAAACGCAACGCAACCCCATCGCGGCACGGCACTATATGTGTGAATCGAGCTTTATACTCCCATATTATAGTGCAGTCATCATCACAGCCATATTATAGTGCAGATTATCCTCACAGTAAAAATGCAATCCTTGCTTTGATTACAAGTTTTTACTAGTTTGAAATCTCTTTGAAAACTAGTGTAGATAAATGGTGAGCATGTCAATTCTGATTTCAATACTGTACTTGTAATGTAAAGTCAAGAATTGGGAAACAAGAAAACAGTGTATATGGAAAAGATTGCACATACACAGCCTTGGGCCAACAAGACAACTTTGAGCATAGACTAACTCAAGTTGCAACTAACTGTATAGTTAGTCTATGCTTTGAGCTTGAACAGAAATATGATTCAAATTATTACTAGATCTCATTACAAAGATTTAGTAGGTGCTTCAACATCAACATACGGAAAATAAAGGATGGAGTTGAAGATGGCACTCAAGATACCCCACATCGTACGTTTGTTAATTGGATGAGCATGAGAACATAAACAAATGTTTCAAATGGTCCACTCTATAGCTTCGACCTACAAACTCAATTGAATTATAATTATTCTCTCGGATAAACAAGTAAATAAAATCGAAATAGCCTACATCGAATTTTAAATGGAAAAATCCAATCAGCTTAAGTAACAAATGGTGACATTCTGTTAATGACCTGTTAAAACCGAACGACTAGGTTTGGTCACTTGAAAGGTCGCTGTGAGAGTTCCCAGGCCACATAAAACGAGATCCATCTGGTTTATGACTGGCCGACTATAAAGATACAGCACTCTACTACAGTACATACTAAATAAGAGCGGCCCAAACATGACGTGAGACCACAAGCTCCCTTCAAACATAAATGAAGTGGAAAAACAAGTTAAAACTGAAGAGGATTACTGTACTTGGGTTTTCACTAGTTCGAAGGAAACAAATTTCCCTAAGTGTTGAAGTTTAAATTGAAAAATGAACTCTTATGGTGTCATGTAAAATTGGATTGGCAGAGAAATTATAGTTTGAAAAAATGTAACTACAGTGAAAATGTAAAAAATTTACAGTAGTAGGAAAGTGTTTGATGGATTTGGGTCAGTATATTAAAAAATCTACTAATTTTTATTTAAAAAAATAAAAATCTATGAGATGAATTTTTGTTTATAAACTAATGGCTATTTCATTAATCATTGATTGATTATTGCAATGTTTATGCTGAGAAGCAGACCCGACTAGTGTACTGTATCGAACCCATCAACAGACTTATCAAATCCCTGACTACAAAACTCTAGCAACTTAGACCAAAATAGCTCATTGGTCTCAGACTAGGTGAAACTAGTTCTTATCACAACAGTATAATGTACTATAAATAATAGTACACATTGACGCATAAAATCATTTTAATTTGAATGGAGATGTAACCAGATACAAATTAGGAGGGTGATACGTTTATCAGAAGTAGAATAATCTACAAAGGAAGTGTCAAGAAATATCAGAGCTGATGAAGATTACGTAATAAGTTGACGTTGAGTCGCTTTTAAACAAGATTTCAGAATTTCATGAATAATTCCCAACTGCACAGAATAAATCTACAGGAAATTAACATATTAGAATATCACATATGAAATTATGATAAGAAAGTTTAATAATACGTAATTTTTGTATAAGGTTGTATTTGATTTTATTATCAATTTTTAAACTCATTTTATGTCCTCCTTCTTAGCCCCATAAAGAAATAAAAGTCGGAATAATTTCAAATATACGCTAATTAAATTATAGTAAGAATGGGAATAATGAAAATCAATAATGTGAAAGACAACAGTATTATGATTATGTTTCAATAAATCCCAGTAATCTTAACTATAATCAAACTCAATCTCTTTTACAAAACCACTAGTAAAAGTATGAACCAAGTTTTGCAAATCCAAAGCAAATATACAGAGCCGAATGCATTCTGAATTCTATCACTGCCAGAAAAGTATTTTTGGCAAGTAAATACTCAAGGGACAAAACAAGTTGACCGATTAGCAGTAAAGTTGAATGGGCTGAGTTCAAGCCACAGGCGGCTGGAATGTTGATATTAAATTTCAAAATAGACTTGAAATTGACGATGAACAGGACTTTCAGCGGAGGATTAGAGACGAAATGGAAGAATGAAATCACTGACAAAAATAGAGTAGGCTGGTGATCCAATTTCGATTTCCATTCTAAACAAGAGGCAGCAATTTCTGAGCTTGTTTCAATAAAAGCAAAACGTCGAAATGAAATTTGAAAATGCAGTACAGTATTTTAAACAAAAACCAATGAGCCCCACATTGACGTATTAGCAGCCTACATACAACCAAGTCTATTTTGATTTTTTGAAATACTGGTAGTTACTGGTTCTACTAACGGAAGAACTGATTCAAAGCAAAATAAATTTTTGTCAGAGCATATACAAATTCAAACATACAAGACAAAGGAAATTGAAAATTAACAGGATTTTCAGTGTACAATTGTACAAGTATAATACAAGAAAAGAGATATCTCGGATAAGTTACCTTTCCCAGATTTTCAAAATTGTACAACAAAAAATTGATCTTTCTACAAATATTGGTGACTTTTAGTTGAAAAACTCGAATTAACATGAAATTTCAGGAGAATTGAGCTGATCCAAGGCCATCTGTTGTTTCTTCGGAAGAATTGGCACCAACGATTGGCAGTATACCAAGATTCTGACACAATGAGAAAGCTATGTAGAGTATTCCATGATGAGGAGATACACAGATAATTGAAATAAATTAGAATAAACGCACCTGTTCTCAAATTGTCACTGAAGTTAGCACATCGTGAACAATGATGACACGCAATCTAGGTCAGTATGTTTACACTCTATTTAATTTAATTTAAAAATGTTTTAATAATGTTTATTACACCAAAGACAAACAGAGACGAGGTTCAACTGCATGAAGCACTCTAGTGAAATAACGAGTAAAACAAAACACTTTAAATAAATAAATTGATGAATAGATAGGCTGCATCCCAGTAGACATGACAGAAGCTATCCATTCACTCGCGAAGAAGTCAAGAAATAATTAAAAATAAGAAGAGTACCCTAATCAAATTTTGTAGTGAACTTGGACATTGGAAAGCAATGCCGTATAATTTTACATCTTTAATGTGCAGTAATGAACAGGTTAATAATATTTCTGATACAGGATTCCGATCTATGCTTTATAATAATTCAATTAATTCAACATTGGAGAGTAATTCGACTTCATTGAATAAAATCAGCCGTATTTGGGGGTTATTACAAGGAAAATTTACTGTGTAAGTGAACTTGGGCATGAGCATGTCGTCATGAAGCATCAGCTCTGTGTTCTGTGAGGATGGCGTGACGAGACTGAATACACAACTATGAGAAATAATGAAAGGAGACAAGAGTGGAACACTGGGCTTTGTCCGAACGAAGCACACAACAGTCAAAGCCAGGCTATCTGTTGAGCCGATCTCCGCTGTAATGATGATGAAAAGCCAAGTGAACTGGACAGAATAATCAGGGCCACCACAAGGACAGCTGGCGTTTGGGAAGTGAAAACTGGTGAGATTTTACTAGAATTCGTGTATGATAGCCATGAAGATTAATTTTAATTCAAGGCATAATGCTTGGCCTAGTATACAAATATTATCTTGACATCGATTATTCGTTGATTGTTAGGCCCGCACAAGCTCTTGGCTAGAAAGGATGATGAAACGCGATGCATCAACATAACGTCAATAGAGTATACTATTGTATATTACGCAGAGTATAACCGTTACAAACAGCGCGTCGGGTGAAGCATATTGGGAGACGCGCGTAATATAATTTAATTGCAATAGGAAGCTTTATACACAGCACCCGACAGTAGTTCAGCGCGCATACTCTAGATAGAATTTGATGAGAGATGAATGGAGCTGAAACAGCTTCAGGTGAGTTCCTGAACATTTAACGGGACGCAAATTTAATGCTTTCAAGTAATATTTAGCGGAGCAGGTCACAAGCGGTCACCATTACAACGGTAATACCAGGTGAACCACATCTAAGACCATGAAGCCAACCGCTAATATAGCCATAGACTAACTATATGGTTAGTCTATGATATAGTCTTTGTCTGTACGGTATGCCTTCAGTCTATTCTCAATTTCACTTTTAAAAATATGCCAGTCTGAACTCTGAACAGCAGACCACTTTTTTACTTTTCTCATTGACCAGACAGAAAGTATAATGACACTCGTTTTGTAATGTGTAATTCTTTCATTTGAAAAAACCGTAGTTTCAAGTCTGGGAAATGAAACATTTTCCAGAAATGTGAAGCGAGAATCAGGTCACAATACTGTGTCTACAATGGAGGAAATGATAGATACAAAGTTTCTGCCAATGTTTTAAAAGAGTGGAATTTCATCATATTGATTCAGGATGTACTTCAGAACAATCTTTGCGGTTAAATTATCACAAATTTTATTTTGCACGTCAACATTTATCTCACTCTTATTTTTCAGCATCTATTCAGATCCATGAGTACTAATTTATCAATAGCAGATCGCCCCGCTTTTAAATCCAAGTTGACGCTTTATGTTCTAGATTTAGATTCTAGAGACCGTAGTACGCTGTGTACAAAACTTCTCATTGAAATGCAATTAGATTTGGATTGGGCGTGTCTCCCAATACGCGTCGCCTGACGCGCTGTATAAAAGGGATATGAAGAGCACCAATTTTGCCCTACTATTCATAAAAATGAGAAAAATATACTCACAGTTACCGGAATAAATGGTTGTATAGAGACATACCTGAAAAAAGAAAGCAAGTATTAACAATTTAATTAATTTAAAGGGAATACGATGTTTTCTCATGTAATTCAAGTATGTATCGATATCTCCAAATAATGTTAGACTGAATTGAATTTATTCAATCATTCCTTCTTCTCCATTCTGAAACAACAGTAAATTCTTAAATTTGCACAAATGGGAACAATTAATCATTGTTATATTTACAAATCAATTCTTTAAATTATAATTCAATTCACGTGAATATTTTTAGTTCATTTGAAGGGAAAGCTTGAACCGCGTTCAATATACAAATACCATTGAGAGAAAAGATTGGCGGCCTTATGAACATAAATTCAACAACGATATTTAAAAGAGATAATGACTACTTCTTGGGTTCAAGAGTTACGGTACATACTTCATTTTGGATTTAGGAGGGTAGCATAAAGTTTGGAGATGAATTTATTGAAAACGGAATTAAAGGATATATAACTATAACAGCTGGGTGTAACAACCTTTGACCTTCCTCTAATATTGGCCATATTTATTTAAGACAAAAGACTATTCTTGTGAAATAGGGTCCCGACACTAAAATAGTTCAAAAATACGTATACATAGGAGGCATCATTCTATTCAGCCATAAAAATAATTGTTCACACTCTACTTATAGACGAACTTTTATGAGGAAAAGCACAAGCCTGGTTGTAATATGCTTTTTCAATAAGCCAGCATGAACTACAACCTTGTTAGTTGCAATGATTATAACGTTCAGAGTAGTGACTCCTACGAGCAACGATACGCAGGTTGCACATGCACACACCATGCCTACCTAGGGAAGGTTGAACGCACTCTATGCAACTGACCGTACCAAGTCGGTCTTGGCCTCCAAAACGCTTTGCAATAAAATACAGTACTGTACATACAAATAAATATTGTGTAGTATCCCATGCTGAAATTATTTCACTGTTGAAAAAGACGCATTTAATCCGTTTCAACTTAAAATTCATTAGACACAATCTACAGTGTGCCTCTGAAGGAAGAGATCTTACTTCATAAGCTTATTATATAGGTCAAAATAATTCAGGTGTTTAGGTTTTTTGCGATAATGCAGTGTGACATCTTTCATAATTCTATTCATCACAGGTATTAAATTCAGTAAGGAAGCATTTCCAGACAGGTAATAAAGAATCAATAAATAAGAAATAATAAGAAAATTAATCAAAGAAATTTTCCTAATTTTGACATACAATGTTTTGTAGCTGAATAAGGTTCATTCCTCCTGGTAATTATGGAGTGATAAGTAATTATGTAAGCAGCCTAATTAATATCAATTTAATTGAACATAAAAGTTACCGAGTGCAATGGAAAAGTTTATTGCAAGTACATAAATCATCAAGTTTTTATGCTGAAATCAGTGTGTTCACACAGGGTATCAGTGATTCATCATGTTCCTTCACGAATAAATTTCTCTTGCACATGTAGCACACATGTGCCAATAACATCTGAAATTTTTTAAAACTATTTTTTAATTCAAACGAATCTCTATCTCATTCAATGCATTATTTCTGCAAGTCTTCTGTTGAATTCTAAGAAGACGCAAATGTCATCACAGTTGAGTCCATATCCATATCAAGAAACCAGTTGGCGACAAATGCATGACGGTCTATGAAAAAACATGGCCTCTCAAATCAAGTGCACTACTATACAGCCTGTTCGACCCCCATCATAAAGACCTTCATCTTTATACAAAGACAAGGTCGACTCTATAAACAAACTACATCACTTCAATTTTGATATGGTTATGACGCGTAAAATGAGTACAGAGAATATTACCAGTAGATCTTAAGCCTCCAAGATGCACTTGAAATTTTATTTTGTGATACCAGACTGTCAGTTTACGAGTACAAACATATTTTAAGATGCATCCTATGCTTAGAAAAATGTGAGTTGGAAATGTGATACCTTTGGCTTCTTCAGCTTACTACACTAGTAAGCTCTACTAATGAGATTACAATAATTTCAACATCTGAACTAAACTCTAGTCTAGAGAAAGAGGAGGAGTTTAAAAATCAGACTTTATGTTTTTGACAAAATGAATTAATACAGTAAGACCCAAGTGAACCTCGTCAAGAAAGTCTTAATACAAATTACAGTACACACTGAGGGGCGCAACCATACTGATTAATTATGGTGATTTGTATCTACTTATAAAACAGAAACAAACAAAAAATTCAATAATTTAATCAACGATAGGTACAAGCTCTATGTACGAACTAAAACGAATATACATGTTTATCAAAATCAAACGACAACAAAGGAATAACCAACAGGACATTAAATGTATTTTCTTTTTCAATTAACTCATTTTTGCATGTTCAACCAATAACTAGTAAACGTTTTCCAATGCAATACCAATAAATAGTTTCACAATGAAAATTATCAGACATAAATTTTAAACATGCTTCTAAAGCATATTCAAAATGACGCTATCCAGTACTAGTTCATTATTCATTTCTACTCTGAATAAAGCCCGTTATGTGTTGCTCGTTACGATATGCTCGTATCTTAAATGAGATCTCTTCAGAATCAGCGCAATGAAGGGAGCGACCAAGTTAAGCACCATCAAAATGAACGATGAAAAAACTGTAAAAATATATGGTCAATGGTGATATGACTGCGTCTGTTCAAATTATTACTGTTCGTATTCTCTAGAAGCAGTTCATTTGCAATTTGCCGAAGAGAGATTAAAGTTTATGGTGTAGGAGCAATAATTGTGATAGGCAGCAGAGCATTAAATGATGATTTCTATGTTTATTGAATGTCAATCAGTACATTAGTGAGAACAGTAGTGTTATATTCACTACACTTCAATTTTCTAGATTTCAAAACTACCAAAAAACGAAAAACAGAATTTTCAATTTAGAATGCGCAATTCAAATTTAATACATTTGTATTATTTTCCTTCAAAATTAGAATACTTTTGGTTGCAATTACGGTATGCCCTTGGCATACATGCCAAATTTTGAAAAACGTTTAGTACAATGCATGATTAATGAATCCATTGAAACTTAGCACACCAAAGCCTTAGTTAACACCATAGCACTTAGCTAGGTGATATGTACTGAAAACAGATTACACTGAAGGCGACCTAATAAATTCTCGCTTTTTTAAAAATGAAGAAATAATTCATGCTGCACCACTATAAACATTATGAGGCACAATACCATAAATTTTCGACACTTTTAGTTTGGAATAGCAAGCCGAAAGTGGATTAAAAATGGAGTTGGCCGTATATCATGAACATAAATACAGCCCTCAACTATTTCCCCATCTGAGTGGTGTACTAAACTTGCCAGGAAGGAGCACGATGCTTGATGGAGGAGAGGAGGTTGCCGCCCCCTGCATTCACTGCAGGAGTGCACACGCAACGAGGCTAGAGGGTGGCCTAAGCCCCGGCAGCTATGGTTTTTATTTGAAACGAACAATAATCCTACATTGATCGATAGAGAAGAATAAGTAACAACAGTTCTCCACAAGAACTATGGCAGGACACGATAATCAAGTATAACATCAAAATACTCATTCATATAATTTGAAAATTCGTTTAGAATAATGTGTTCATAAATGTATAGACAAGTAAGAGAAGAATTCGGTTAATCTATGATGAAAAGTAACTGTGATAAGAAATTACAGATAAATACGATTTAGAGATTGGAAAAAATTCTGAAGGACACTATTCATGATTGATTGAGCAGGGTCCAACATTCCATCAAATGCCATACAATAAAACAAACTTGAATTAAACTTCTGACTTTTTAAGGTGCCCATACACGAGACATACATTATTACAATGCAGAAAACTATATTCTGATATAGCTGATATCTAAGGCCAGTGTGTACCTAACTTGTACCTTACAAGTCAGCACTTCTATTAAAGGTTAGTTCATAGGATGCCCATTGCGAAGGTCGATTCCCATTCCACCATTTATTGTATCATCTGTCACCCCATCATCCCCCTAGCTCAAGCTTTAATATCGATCGTTAACAGCTGATAGAGCGTAACCGGCACATCTGTTCTGAAACGACGGGCTTATGGTATCCAAAATAATAAGCATTGATCAAAAAGAGCTGCAATTTCCTTTCGTCCATTGGAACCGTTTTTGTCCGAGATTTGGTCAGATCATTCGTCCGTACACGGACGAAATGGGGAGCGGGTGCCGGGTGGCACCAACCGGTCAGCTGACTTATTCAGCATTATTCAAATCCTGGATCAAAATTGAACACGCTTGATGAAACCCGGCATAGGAAAATATTATCATCAATCCGATTTAGAGGGAGTCTATTTTTACAAGTAATAATTTTTCCAAGTATTTGAACTGTGGTCTCATAGCTGCGGCAATAAAAACGCAAGCCCTACCAGGAGCAGCGTATTATATCACACAAACTATCTAAGCCCTATCTAAGCCATAAGCTATGCTACAGGGGCGGATAAAATACCAATTAAATATATAAAAAAAATCCTATTTGCAGTCCTACCAATCATCACATTCATATTCAATAAATCTCTTGAAGATGGTGTTTTCCCTGAAAATTGGAAGCTTGCTCTGGTTCGTCCATTAAACAAAGTTACCTCTCCTAATAAAGTTGAAGACTACAGACCAATTAGTATCTTACCTGCGCTTTCCAAAGTACTAGAAAGACTTGTCCATGCACAAGTTGTAGCATTCCTAGAGCATAATACCAAACTTCATAACTTTCAATCTGGTTCAATCTCATTCAACTGAAACTGCTTTACTGCGTGTTACTGATGATATTAGGTTAGCTATGGATCAAAGGAAGTGTACCATTTTATGCCTGTTTGATTTTTCCAAAGCATTCGACACAGTAGACCATAAAATTCTCCTTAGTAAATTAGCACTTTTTGGATTTAACCACAGAGCACTACAATGGTTTAATTCAATATTTATCCGGCAGGAAACAATGTGTATCTGTTGGTGATAAGAGATCAAATTGGAAAAATGTTTTACATGGTGTTCCCCAAGGTTCTATACTAGGCCCCCTACTGTTTACTTTGTATGCAAATGACCTCTCCTCTGTTATTAAGTTTTCCAATTTTCATACTTATGCAGACGATCTTCAAATTTATGCAAGTTGTTCAACCACTAAAATCAATGAAACAATACACAAAATGAATGAAGATATAAATTTAATAGTAGAATGGACCAAGAAAAATGGCCTTAAACTCAACCCTATCAAAACACAGCCTATAGTAATTGGATATTCACGTATAATCAACAGCATAGATTTTAATTCAATCCACAAAATTATTGTTGATGGTAATGAAATACCCTATTGCAGCTCAGTCAAAAATCTTGGAATACTCATGAATGTTAATAGCACTTGTAAAAAAGTATTTTCAGCCATGCATTCATTGAAGAAATTGCAAGACATTCTTCCTAGAAACATAAGATTATTACTAGTTAAATCTCTGATCTTCCCCCACTTTATCTATTGCAATTCTGTACTTAATGACATGCAAGTTACTCTAAACGATAAACTACAGCGCTGCCAAAATTACTGTCTAAGGTTTGTGTACTCCCCCGAACGTCCTGATCGGATAACCCAAGCTCCACATTGCAAGCTCAACTTTAAAATTGCCAGAACAGAGACTTTTTTCGAATACTGAAACTTGTTAGGGGATATTTTAAAATATGGCAAACCTTATTATTTCAAAAATGATTTTAAATTTGTTTCTGAAGGTAGGAGGCTAGATGTTTCAAGTACTAGAACAGGTGAAAATACTTTAAGAATACCAAATCATCGAACAACCATTTATACTAAATCTTTTCTTGTCAGCGCCTGTCGCGCTTGGAATTCACTCCCGAATTCTATAAAGATCCATTGAGAGTCGAGCAGGCTTCATTTTAAAATTGAGAAAATATCTTTTTGATAGATTGACTGAGTCCGTCCAACCCTGAATCAACCACATGACATCTCTATCTTTCATCCTTCATTCATCCTCTTCGTAGTTATGAATGATTCTATTCTAAAATACTTTTATATTCCAACTCTAAATAATTTAATATTATGAAATACAGTATTAATATTCAATTATCTTCTTTTTTTATTCTCATTTTCATTTATTTAGTGTACAGTATTATTCCATATTGACTACATCAACATTTCATACTCTTATCCTTTACATCCCATCATTATGTTAAAATTAATTGATTATCTTATACCTACATTATAATATTTAATAGTATTAAATTCTTAATATTAGTTCTAGTCGAATTTATCAGAAAAATAAAGGCCTGCGGTTGGTGTTAATGGGAAGGATGTCCTTGTACATCCTTCTCCAGAATGGACATTTATATGTCTAAACTCCGCCGTTTCATGTAGATACAAAACTATCATAATACCGTTAGCATATTGAATCTCATATCTGTTAATCCATATCATCAGATGAATTTTCATAGTTTATTTTTTCTTTTAGTTGAATCGAATATTGAATATATGGTGTTCGTTTAGTCTGGCGGATGGCGAATAACAGTTATTTTGCTCGATATAATTATACAGTACATACAGAAATTCAGTTGGTGGAAGTTGCTCGCGGTCCGCCAAACTGAATAGATGTACCCTAGGTATTATCATTTTGATTAGTGAGCTCTAAATTAAATTTACTAGTATAAATAGAATTTTATTTAATAAGCTCCCTTAAATTATCTTTTGTACTTATGAATACTGTAATTACTTTTATCCTAAATGACGTTCATTGTATATTATCATTTTATTAGTAAGCTCCCTTAACTTATCTTTTCTACTTAATTAATACGGTAATTACTTTTATTACACTAAAGAACGATCAATGAAATAACTACTGTATCTTGATATAGAATTTAAGTTGACATTATGTTGTATTCTACATGAATAAAGTAAATAATCTAATCTAATCTAAGCCCGGCCCCATTCAGCTGTGTTATATAAAATATTGATATTAGTTAATGTTTTTCGAAAAGAATTTATATGAGTAGTAGAAATTAATTTTCAAATAATACAGAATCGATAATTATAATATAATAATTTTGAAGAGCAATTCGATGTACAATGACTTGGATATTTGAATCAGCTACTTAAGCCCGATTGTGTAGCGTAACAACTTAAATAGCTTGCATTTTTCCACGCAGCTAGGAAACCACGGCCTAAATCAGACATAAACAAACTTCAAGAAACGAATGGAAATGATCGTCACTGTATTGGCAAAGTTGTCCTTGGAACCCAGCTCTTCACTTCAGCTTGTGGTTGATTTTGTAATGAGCTTAGCCGATGATTTGATAGCGCAATTATTATCAGACCATGTATTTGTAAAGTCTTTAAAATCAATAATCCTGAAGTGAAAAAAGCGTAAGCCTGAAGGAGTGTGATGGAGCATACTTATAGGGAAGGGGAGCGGTACAGAGGGAACTAAGCAGACTGTTGCCGTTATCAGATAATATGCAGCAGGGTTTACAACACCAGAACAAATGGGGAAAATCGATCAGCGACCAGCTAAGTCCGACAACCCCGAGCACCGAAGCAAATGTGAAACGGCAAATGGCATCTCGGCGGCTTCCTTTGCACTTACGTAAAACATTACGACAGAATTATTGTACCTAGGAGACTTCCCAAGTGCGAAGCAGAAGGGCAACGGACTGCGGCACTCAGACTGAAACTGGTACAGAAGTGAATGACTCATTCAACGATTCGATAGTAGGTTACTCAATAGTGGCTGAGAGCACCGCAACCAAGAGGATAGGAGGTTGCGCACCAGGGACTGGAACAAAACTGGTTCTCAACTTATCAGATCAACTCATTCAAACCTGGGTTCAAATTCAATATTGTGATGAAAGCAGCCTCAAGACTGGTTCCATAACCGATACTACAAAAAACCGATCTAGGTGCCATAATGTGAGAAATCTCCAGTGATAACAAAAACTGAAGATTATAAGTCGAAATTGAAACATGTAAGTTTTACATACGAGAATAGGTGAGTAACTTTGGTGAGAGATATTTGTAGAGAATTTTTTCTAAAGAGATCAAGTTCTCATCTAACTTATTCTCAATAAAACTTACAAAACAAGGAGCCAAGTTCCGCCTACAACCTGAACCAAGAGCCACCTACGCATGACATATGACATGATATTGTAAAAAGTCAAAACTATTATAATATATATCAATAACAATTTGAAAAGTAATAAAAACCAACGTTCAAAATTATGCATAAATATTATATTATGAGAAGTAGTATAACATTATGCACACTATAAACAATTTTTATGTTCAATGACTCATAAAACTCCATTAAATTTTAAATTGAAATGTTAGTTTGGATGAAGCACCCTTTTAATGCAGTATAAGTAAAATTTATTAAAGATATCCAGATTTACTAAAATTTTTGAATAATAATAATTGCTATTAAATTACTATTGAGGCTTTGCTGCAGCTTTTTTCTGTAATTACTCACAGTAAAAAAGCTAAAATCCAACAATGTCATTTTGTATAACTTATCTTTGTCACATAGTGTTTTGATGAACGAGTGGAAAAACGTATGACAGTGACGCTCCCTCTTAGCTAATTATTTAGTGACAATGACAAACGAGCTGAAAATGAATAACATGTTTTATGGAGTTTAAAAAAAGGATAGTAAAGCAAAATTTTGTGGTGCAAAGCTTTGCTCCACAACTTACAAAATTTCTTGTGAGAAAAACCTCAATATTATAGTATTTGAGCTTGAAATTATGGTAATTACAGTTGTAAGTAATCCTATTATATCACGCTCACGACCTGATGTTTTGTTAAGGCCAAACACTTTGGTAATGAAGTGAGAGTACATGCCAAACATAATAATAAATTACTGTATACACATCATAGTATCAAACTTTATAACTGAATTTTTCAAGAAATGGTATTTTCCTTGATAGCAAACCAAAGATAAGTGACAATTCATTAAAAGCAATGTGTACTTTACTGTCATTTTCTTCCTTTGGTCAGGATTTGAACTTATTTTTGTTTTTGAAAAATTAAATTTATCACACCTTACCTCACATTTCTATTACAATACTTTGTCAATGTTAGCATCGTAGTTTTACAAGCTATTCAAGACTTCCATGCTATTTAAATACAGTTTCTTCAAAAGTATTTAATTATTAGTCACATTTAATTTCTAAACTCAAGTAAAAATGCTAAGGGCTATTTAAAAAAAAGTGAGCAACCTTAGAAAATAATACAGTACTTAGTATGATGATCCATCATTTTCAATTTGAAACTGATTAATGTATCAGGGTGAAGATAACTAGTGTGAGTTGAATATCACAGTACAGTAATAGAATAAACTAAATAGAACAAACGTGATAAAATAAACTTATCAAGAAACACAGAAACAACATCCCAAGCATCTCAACCAAAATTACAGAAGAATATACATTAAAATATTGTTAATTTCGGGTTCTGGTTGAAGCAAGAACTGAAATCATAAACAAAATAATACAAACGTCAGCCTGAGGCATCTCATTCAGCCGATGTTGCGTGACAGGTATGATCCGAAAATAGTTGAAGTTATTTCCGTAACTATTTTAAACCCGCCTCAACTACACTGCACTAAAAAGACCAGACAATGTTATGGGTAGGTCGTGACTCTTGTACAAGAAGAAGCACGGGAAAGAACAAAACGATGAAGCTATTCTGCAAATGCTGCTCGATTCATCATCATTCCAAATGAATGACGGAACCAAGGGGCACGGCTAACGATCGCCAAACATGAAACAAGACAACCAGATTACTAATCCATCCTTGCAACGATAATCTGCAGCTGAGTTCCTCTCTCATAGAACAGGAAGAGTAATCGATTTGCAAAATCAAATTTCAAACTGAATGCAACCCAGTGGATCAACTAGCTATTGGCGGATACAATCAAATTCAAATAAGCTACAACATGCAAAGAAACGGACCACCAAAGACTTTAATCAGACACAAAATTGAAGAGCTTTTCAAATTGAAAATTGCAGCGTACACGAATGTAGCAAGTAAACTCTTTGAAAACAAAATCGATTGTCAAGAATTTCTAACCCCTGTACAACTCACACTCAATTTATTTAGATAAGGAATTATACTAGAAAAATATAATCCCAGTTTTAATCGAGCTTTTCTGCATGTTGACATTTTTCTAGGTTCGGGATTTTGTGATTGATACGGTCCTAATAACCGACAGCAAAAATATACATGAAATATAAAAATATCAAACTTGAAAGATTTTATACAAATTCAAACAATGAAAGGTTACTTCGTTATCATAACAGTTGGGCCTACCACGTCTCTAAAATTCTTAATAATGTATTAATTTTTGATTTACAGGATAAATAAAAACCATTTAAACAATAAGATTTTATTGACACAAGAAACTTTTCTGTTCTATTGTATGTGTCAGTAAACCATGTTGTCCTACACACGGCAGAAAAATATACTGCACAGTATTTATAACAAAATTTCAATTTTGGATTAAAAATTGCGAATATAACCTAATTTACTGTAAAATAGCGTTGATTTAATTTTCAACGAAATAAACACAAAAATTTCCGATCGAATTTTAATAGATAAATTTACACTTTTCAGAATGACGAATCTGGTAGGCCTAGTTGTTATCAAAACAATTCAGGACACAAAAAGATATAGCCCTACCCCTACGGTATGGAATATTTCAATTGGAAGTGATCATGGAGGATTAGTTCCAGAACGGAATTGTGTGGAAACAAATCCAGAAAAACTTAGAAGCTGATTCACTTTTCTTTTCTGGAAGCATAGAAGTAACTTCTACCGTATTGATTTGGCAGAAGCCGGTTCCACGGAAAAACAAAAGTTCTGTTCAATTGTTAGCATTTACAACATAACTGCAAATTACACTTTCATTTCAGTATAAAATATTTGGTTTTTATCAATGTAACAAAACAATCAGTGTTAGATTCAAATGAGCTTTTCAACAAGCAATTATTTTCATAACAAGCCTCCTTGAATGACTTAGAACATGAATCAAGTGTTCCAAATTTACACAATCAACTCAACATTTCTTAGTACGCACAATGAAAATAAGAATTGAGAATTTAGGTCTAGGCTGTAGATTTTTAGTTCAATAGCACGTGCTTATGATATTTTATAAGCTGTGTTTAGTATTGTCTAGTAAACAAGGGCCGATAACCTAGGTACATACCTGCAGTAACTGTATCCGTCAAATCATACTTTCCTCCAGTTCGAGGAAAATCCTTCAGCTTTCTTCCACTTAATTTTAACTCTCCACTTAGATGAGCTTCTTCTAAAATCCGTTCTAAAGATCGAGTTAACTGACTTTGTAACTGACAGTTCATATTTAACACCACCTTCGCCATGATCCATTTCTCATTTTGTTACTGAATGAATGTCAGAAACCAATGTGACCAACAACACAAACGAACCATTCTCAGTAGTGCAAACACAACAGAGATAAATATTCGACATACTTACGTTTTTTTGAGGGACTGACAATAATAGAAGAATAATTAACACTAACAAATCAATATGAAAGTATTTGTTGATTCTTATTATCAAATGTGTTCTCTTCAATATCAATTTCTCAATATTAGAACAGCAGCATCAAATATATAAATAAAGGTGGTTCGATACTCCTTATCGACCTATCGATGGTTGAAGTATCGACTAATAAGTACCGTTACTTTGTTTTTGCTTCAAATTCAAATTTAAAAAGTACACTGAAATACGAATTTTGAACTCAAATTTTGATTTTTCAAGCACTTGTATTACTTATTGCGCAATACTTCAAAAAGAAAATCAACTGGATAATGTAGTTTTCTCTTCGGAAAGTAGCTCACGGGTAATTCAAGAAAAGGTAAGGGCCTTATTTTGAGTTGATAGTCATTTTCAGTAGCTAGTACGGTACCTATCTGGGCAATCAATAAGTAGTTTCAACTTGATTTGTATTTTTGTGAAACATTATTGAACCTATATATGACACTGACAAAGACCTCTAGTATTATACTAGATTACTCAATGATAATCTTCAATTCCTAAGGTATTCCCATTATTTTTTTTCAAAAGAATCCAAATTAGAAATTAGAAAGGTACTTAACACAATTGATTTGTTTGAAGGGGCAAATTTGCATTTTTTCAAAGGTCGGTGTTCCTTTGAAATTTTCAAAGAGTAAGTATCCTGTTATAATCTACTGGTACGTATAATAGTAGAATATGGTACTGTACTCATATATAATATGCATTTTGTATACCAGTGTATATAATATATAGGCTATTAAATCATTTGAATATATGAGTTCATCTACCATACCTCAAAATCTAGCTATTCATGATATAATTATCATCATAGTATAACATATCTTTAATTACCTTATAACTTTTTGTATTCATTAGTTTTTTGCTGAGGGAGATACCCACATGAGCTCTAAATGTAGGTGAGTAATGAAAGGGGTGATACTTACTTGATACTTGAGGTCGTTGCCGCAAGGACTGGGGTTTCCAGATCGGCAGTGTCATGTAGATAATAATCTGTGCATGGTTATTCGTCTTGTGGAGGTACAGCAACCCCAAAAAGAGGCTCCTCACTCAACTCCTGCCGAGAATACAGCGGCCTAACCAGCAGTCTATTTCTCACTAAATCTTGCATTTAAATCTCACATGTCTTGCACTTCACTTGGCAGAATGTTCAAGAATCTCTTGGCCTGAGTAGGGAAGCTTTTGTAGGTCCCAACCAGTCTGCATCGGGGTATCTCCAAACTGGCAGCATGCTGAGTATTGTGGCTGACTATATACGGTATGTCACTCCTCTTTAGTAGCTGCTCTAGGTTTTCTTGACATACAACAGCGAGCACACAAGCGATGTACTGGCTGTAACCGTGAGAATACCGAGACTCCTGAATAGAGGACGGCAGTGATCCCTGTAGCCCGAAAAGGCCATCAACCTAATGATGAAATATGCCGACTACTGTTCAGGCAGTCGGGAGTGGCCGTTTTGTGGTCAAAATCCTTTTTGTCAACAGGGATTGATCCCGCAACCTTTGGTTTATCAGACCGGCGCTTATCGCCCTCGGCTACGGACCACTCCAAATGGCATTTTACTATAAATGAATTGGCCTAATTACAGTAATAAAAATTTAATATCAATTCAATACCAAAATTTGAAATTTCATAATATTATGATAGCCCACCAGCAGTGGGTAGGAAATGTTCATCCTCTCTGTACAATTCACTTATGGATGTGAACTTGCGCATGGTCTGGTTGAAGACCAGTTTTCAGTACCCATATGTGGTACATGCTGGTACCAGTCTAGTGAGGGCCTGGTCACATACGATTGTGGTTTGCTTTACTTTACTTCACTTCACTAACAAAGCTAACTGGTTTACTTCACTTACTCGCATTTAATATCGTATGGTACCTATATAGTAAGTGAAGTGAAGCAAAGCAAACCACAATCAAAGTAGCATTGTAAGTGAAGTGAAGTAAAGCAAACCACAATCGTATGTGACCAGGCCCTAATGTAATTGTGGGGATGTATACCTAAGTATATTTTCCTATAGTTAATAGAGAATTGAGTGATGATATCATGAAATGACCCTTTACATTTATAATGACCATGATAAATTTTACAGGTGATTATTGGATTTCACGAACAACACTATACCATATATCGATTGATTTGAGAGAAATCCTTATAAGATGTCCTCACGCACTCGTAAAACCCCTGCTTCTAAGAAAAAAAGAAATAAATCCCCATCTCCAGAGCATAATGCTAGAGATTTCAAAAATGACATACAAAAATTGAAGCAAATGAATTTGAGCAGCTTTTCAGAGACTCAAATCAAATTACAAAAAGAGAGCAAATTTTCTCCAAAATTTTCATCACTACCCAATCTTTCCTTGGCATTAAATCCAGTAATAAGTGCTGATGTACTTTTACCTGCTCCAGACAACTCACGAACGCCTCGTTTGGGTATTTGGAAGTTCATTTCTAAAGAATCAATTTCTGCTATTAGACAGTCAAATGCTGAAGAAGCTAGAAAAATTATAGGTAACATTATTCTTCCGTACCGTACTGATTCTTGAAAATTATTCAATAAACAATATTATTCATCGGCAATGAGCTAGAGAAATGTTTCTGTATATTATGTGCTACTGTAATTGCTCGTATATTCCAACTAACAATCATTTTATATAAAATAATGCAATTTTATTAAAATACAGGTTTACTTCAAATATTTGAAGTTCGAGCCCATTGACAAAAGTAATGTGACGACAATAGTATTTCAATGAATTATTTGCAAAATCTAAAATGAATCCTCTCTGAATTGAGCTCAAATTAAATCAGTCAACTCCAATTCTTCCATCCAAAATTTTCACTTGATTCATGCATTTTTAATCCAACAGCAAGCTTACTGGAAGAAAGGAAACTAGATCATGAAAACATTCTTCTGACTACTACTTTGATATTGACTGTTCTGATATGGGCGTTCAAAAAAGGATTCAGTGACCTCAAAGCATCCACGTTAGCTTATTGTTTCATGACTACACATGAGTACTTTTTGGATTCGTTCTGGAGAAATCAAACTGAAGTTTATAAATTTTTCAAGGAAACATTGGTTCATCATACCGTAGAGGTATAGTATTTTTACACAACTTGCTATCAATATTAATCAGCTTATAGGACTATTAGCAGAGATAATTCAGAGTTATTCTTTCTCCTTTCTGTGCTATCAGTTATAGTTACCTTATACAGTAAATTTTGTTAGCTGTCGAGTTATTTCGTTGTACCGAATAGGTACTTTGAAAATTATATTGATAAAGACAGCAGAGTTCTGGTAAAATTAATACAGATTTGAAATGAAAGGACTACTATGGGGGCTGTTGATAAAAATTCAAGAATGGTTATTAAATTTTAATAGCATAAAAATAGTACTACCATACTCATTTTCGAGAATTCATAATGTTTTCATTGTACATTTATTTGTAATTAGTCCTTGATAATAACTTGAGATTTATAACTATTATTTCTTTGATAATTATGATTGTCAAAAATAATAAATCTCAATTACATTTTTTATCAACATAGTACCGGTAGGTGTAATATTGATACCTACCGATTCTTGTAAACTACCATCATTCAATTTCAAACTCAAAACATTGGTCTATTCAACATTTTCTTTCATTATATCATTGTAATGCTCTTCAAGAAAAACCAGAGACAGTATTATTCGAGGTAAAGCAGAAAAGGTGATAAATTAAAAGCTGACATACACAGGCCTATCAATTAATACATAGTAATAGTAAATAAAATTAATTTTTTACAGGACCCGCCGTCGAGCATCCACATTTTTACAATTTATGAGTGCAAAGATTGTTTATTATATTTTTGTGATACTTACCTACCAGTCTTACCTCTGCTGCGATGCAGATTGATACCCAATATGAGAATCAAACTATCTTGGCAAGACAAAAACAGCCCAAAAAATGGAACATCTACCACAAAATAAAAAAAGACTAGGATTACCTATTTTCTTGTTGATTTTATTTTAGAAATAAAGTGAAGGTTGCAAATGTTTGATTTTTAACTATCAATGAATAAAATATTGTAATTTTTTTCAAATACATTGATTTTTTGCTCATTGTGATCGATTACATTCAATATTGGATTTAAAGTTATTTATTGTATCAGGAAAATTGACTTATGTAATACCATAAGCATTACATAAGTTTAATTCTTTCTATATGCTTAAAGTATTTCTATACCGGTATTATATATTCATAACAAGCTGTCCCGGCGAACTTCGTATCGCCCTCTTCCCCCCCTCAAATGTCCCCCCCTTCATGCCTCCCCCAAAAAATGTCTATTCTTTATTCTTAAAAAATAATTTTATTTTATTTTATTTTTATTTTATTTTATTTTATTTTTATTTTATTTTATTTTTATTTTACTTTTTATTTTATTTTTATTTTACTTTTATTTTATTTTTATTTTATTTTTATTTTATTTCTATTTTATTTCTATTTTTTATTTTATTTTTATTTTAGTGTTATTTTATTTTATTTCCGTTCTTCAATTTTAATATTTGAAATGATAGAACATGACTGTATTATACAGAACGATAACTCATTCTTAATATTGATGATTCTAGCGTAAAAAATAATTAGAGCAGAAAACCTAGTACAAAAAGAAATGGTTCGGGCAGGAATTGAACACCCAACCTCTTGGTCGTTGGCTATCCAATTCATGTATAGGCCGAATCGCTATCCACTGGGCTATTGGGACTTGAGATGACATTGCTTATTTTCTGATCTTGAATCACGACTATCTTTCCGTTCTTCGGTAGCCGGCAAATTCAAAACTGTGTCTGTAAATGTTTGATAGGTTAGGTCATTAATGTAATAATTATTTATTAATTATAAAGGGATTTTCTTATATTTTAATACATATTATGTTAACCAGTGCTTTAACAATTCAAACGAATCCAAAATCATCTAAATCGGTTCAGCCGTTCTCCAGTTATAAGCGAGCGTACAGACACCAACTCTCTTTTATTAATATAGAAGAAGATAGAAGATAGATTAGCATCGCATGATTTATTTGATAAAAACGCTTCTCTACATTCAATGATTTTACTGGAAAATATATCAATGTTATTCCACCTTTAAATTTTACAATGATTCTAGGATGAATTTGTAAGACTCAATGGATCATTGAAAGTTTTGCCATTCTAATACAATATTTTTATAGAAATTAGTGTAATTTCATCTTATGAGAAATAAAATATTTTATCCACTACTGTAATTGTGTTGCAAGAATTACTGGGGCTAGCCTTTACTGTACGCTAAAATATAAATGCAAAAAATTCACGAGCTGCTCAAGTCATATTTCAAATACTGTAAATGTTTCACCAATCCAATAATATTTCATCATTCATTTCAAAATATTAAGAGTGATTTAAAGGCTTATCATTCCCATTTGTTTGATGATTCAACAACGCTTTAACCACTTCCTCTTGTTTAAAGAGGGTGCTGCTTTCAAATGAGTGACTTGTTTAAAAATAGAGCCAGTGGTAGAGGGGATAAAGTATCACTCCCCCACCAGAATAACTCAATATTCAGCTGAGGCCTACTTGCAAGTGTGCTGTGAATAAGTTGCTGTCAAGTGTTTTTGCATTATCATAACACGAGGTATTGTTAGCTATTTTTGTTGAAGCAAGTTATTTGTTTAGTCCATATCTACAGTTTGAGAATATTTAATAATGTTAGCCTTCAAATACTATCTGCGCAATTATTGGGTGAGTAATATTCATTTTTATTTAAAAATAAGATAAATCTATTGCATACATATGAAACGTACGGTACATATTATTTTTGTAATTGATGGAGAGTTTTATCAATGAATAGTGATGAATTAGCTATCATTTTTGAAAAATGAAATTATTATTTTAATCAGGCTATACGTTATTTTTGTGATAGAATTTTGCTCAGTATGACAATATAATTCTTGAATTGAATCTGCAAGGGATAAACAGTTGAATTGCGGTAGATAATTATTAATCCATTGAACCACTAAATTGAACGATATCGCATGATAATGAGCATGCATGTTTGTGTTAAAAATGGTTAATGGAAAGTCTTATCAATATGTTTACAAGCTTCAAGTTGCTAACGTTTTGTACGAACTTCCTTAATCAGCATGTCATTGATAAACTGATAGCTTGTTGAGAAATTACACCTTTTTGCAGATTTAAATAGTACCGTATGCTAGATCACTAACAAATAATCGTTTGCATGAATAAACTTTTCAATCCTAAATGAATGGTGGTGTTTCAGCTCGCAATGCGTTTCCAACATTGTTGAATTGCAGTTCGTATGAATTTCACTACTTATGAAAAATGAACGATGATCAGTATCTGACAACAATAGAACAAGCTGAATCTTATAACAAGGTTCGGCCCTCGCCTCCTCAAAAACTGATAGCAAGGATTGTTGAATTTCTAAAAGAGAAGGTAATATTTATTAACACCAAGGTATGCTTCTTCAAGCTTTTCTTTATTTATATCAATGAATACCGTACCTATTATTCTATATTTATATCAATAAATACCATACCTATTAATATTTATACATGAGATTAATTAAACTAATAGTGTTCCTAATTTTAAAGTCTTCAATATTAGTCTGGAAGTCTTTTCGAAGAGTTATCAGAAATAGCTTATCGGTTGTTCGAATTTCCATGGATTGAGTTAATTTAATTGATCAAGAATACAATATTAAGCAATGTCAGATTATTATTCTAAATACGTAGTCATTATTTTTAAAACACTGCATCTCTTTTTATGTTTTCTAAATACGGTACTGTATTAAGATTTTTAATGAACGAGAGACACAATTTCTCATATTAAAAAAAAAACTTTTTCTGTGCTGCCCAAGCAAGTCCTTGTATGACATGTGCGAGTGTTATAAAGTGGTTTACATATACATGATGTTTCATATTAATTTTCATAATATTAGTGATTTCTGAAATAGGAAATGAGTATCCATCAATCCAAATCATTGAGTAATTTTTTAGTGTTGAAATTTATATGTTGATTAGGGAAACAATCTCAAGAATAATGTGTGGTTTCTATAATCAATATAGGCAGAGGCGGATTTGAAGATTTGCCGCCCCCTGGGCTATCCACGATTTGCCGCGCTAAGCTTGTAGGCTAATAAAACTCAAATAATAAAATAAGTTGAATTGTCAACATTGAAGTTACGATTCTTATATTATCTTTATTGTTTTTACCATAGAGATAAAATATGAGAAGTTAAAACATTTATCAACTGGCAAATTACTAAAAAATCATGAAAAGAAAGTCCAAAAAATTATGTTGCATTGGCGCGCGAATTACCGGAACATACCATATTTCACTAATGTTAGGACTACAAAATAAATGGAATATATCAAGTGAATGATTGTTTAAACAATTCCGATTTATAAATTGTTTTACGAATTTATTTCAAGTAATTTTTTTCACCTATTTTGAACTCGAAATAATTTATTTTTCAAATTTTTACAAATATTTGCCGCTCCCTGAATTCTGCCGCCCTGGACTATAGCCCATTCAGCCCACATGTAAATTCAACCCTGAATAGGAACAGTAGAAAAAATCTTATTTAAAAGTTACTTCTGCTATCTACTTGAATTTCAGCAAGCTCAGCCTACAAAGTAATGAATCATTTAAAATATCCAAAAGGTGAACTTTTTATAATTCTAATAATTGAAAAAGAAATGAGAGAACTTCTATAACTATAAGGGGTTTTCTCGAAAATAAGAATTTCTATAGTACATAGAATTCTAATAGTATTTACAATTTTTTTCAGCTGGATGAAGACCATCTTGAAACTGCCATAGATGTTGGCTGTGGTTCTGGACAAAGCACATCACTTCTTGCTCCTTATTTTAAACGTGTCATTGGCATTGATAACTGTCAAATTCAGATCATGCTGGCCGACGTTCTTTCCAACAGTAACTTTATTGACAATGTGCACTACAAGTGAGTACTCTTGATGGAGATTGAAAATTCATGCCTTACTATAAACTATAACCATAGATAAAGTATTGAGTATGAAAGTATTTAGTATAACTTATACTTAACACTACTGTACGGAATATATCTCACAAATCAATGGACAAAAAAAAAATTCTACAGAAATTTTTTTTCATTTTGATAGTATCCAAATCGAAAAAAAATGTCACAAGAAAAAAGTTTCAAATATGCTGATGCACAGCCTTAAGTAGCCCAGAAAGGATAAGGAAGTATATAGTATAAGGAATAAGTATAAGTATATATACCTAGGTATACTCTTTGAGGGATAAGGAAGAATTGAAAAATATTTTCTAAGTTACCTTCTTTCTGAAAAAATCCGACATAATTTTATACAAATAATAAATACAATTTCACAAGGTAACTCCTAACAATACTTTGGATTGAATAAATTATTTTTAAAATATTCAACTAAGTGAGGAGATGGATGAAAGAGGATATTTTTTAATTTATTCATTCATTCTATTATTTTAGCATTTTATGAATTGACATATTTATATTAACTTTCAACAATGATATTGACACACTTGACTAATTTGTTATAAACAATTCTGTTCATGAAGATTTTATTTGAGTTCATCATTCTCAGAAGGGCTCAATTTCTGAAAAATTTTATAACTACAATAATTATGTAAGTATTGGTGTTGAAAGTCAAGAATAAGTGCTTGGTATTTACAAATCACCCAATTACACTAACCAATTAAAAGACTAAAAGAACAGAGCCAAGTAACAAAATCGATAATCTTCACTGTAATTCAAGCAATTCTAGTCAAACAAAAAAGGTAAATCTAATTGATTAATTTCAAATTCGAAAGTTTGTTTTCGAGGACAAGATTACGTATTTATTAATCTCATTAATTTCTTAAAAGATCAAGTTGAAATTCAAGTCCAACATAATTAAATCAGACAACTGAGAATAGACTATTCAAATCTCTATTTATATGATATGTGATAATCGTATTATTTTATTATTTTGTAGAAACGGATGTGTTTTAAGAAGCTGAGTCCTCAGCTTGGAGAGTAAATACTATCTAAAAGCTATCCTGCACCTGATTCAATGTTTTCATTCCAGATTGGGAGAGTATTATGAACTGGGTGAGCCAAATGAGTCATCGCAGTTAGTTTGCGCCTGCCAATCAGCTCATTTTTTCGAAATGGGAAAGTTTTATAATGAAGTACAACGAGTGCTAGTTCCTAATGGGGTACTAGCCATCTGTGGATATTCTTTACCAATACCTTTCTCAGACAGAATAATGTTGGGAGATATTATTCAAGAGGTAAGTAAAGGCAAGAGGCATGTACGGCTATGCATTGAATAGCATACCTAGGCTTATGTTAGTTATAGAGTGGATGAGAACCTATCTTTTAAAAGTTGAAATGATTGCAGTTTCATGTGTATTTGTCAAGCTTTGAACGACAAATTCTTTCAAATTTGTAGATTTTATTGAGAAAAAATTTTAGGAGTATGTATCGGTACGAAAGGCAATGAAAAATTTGGTTTGAAAACCCTGAACACTCATATAGCTTTTCAATAGCGTGAAAACTACAGTATAGTAAAAAGAGCAATGGTAGTAGTCCTAGGTGATGTGTAGAAGCACAAACTATCTAGGTTATACTATCTGTGATGTATCAGAAAAGAAGGGAATTATCTCTGGTTATAGCATGTCTGTGGCAGCAGTTAATGAACAGATCTTGAAGATAGGGATAAGAAATGTCAGGGAGATTGAATTCATCAGCAGTCTACAACACAACCTTGATAAGATCCAGCACTCAACCCTTTTGATATCAGATAAAGGAATAATGAGATTCAGTAGATTCAAAGCAGCCTCGAACTAGTTACCTAGAGTGTTTAGCCCTGTATTCTTTCACTTATTGCACACCTAATGGCTACTTTTGTACTTTGACTATTAAATTTAAAAAATTATATTTTTTATTCAAATCTTACCATTTCACTGGCTCATTCTGTACTTTTTCATCATCAGCATACAATACACAAAAACAATGTATACAAAAAATAATCATAAATATACAAAATGTGCTTAATTGACACGCAAGGGAAGCTTCCCTAAGAGCATGGAGGAGCAATTTATTTTGTACATGCGATTTTCCTTCTCATAATGTAATCATGGTGGTCGAGATTAAAATAAATGTTTTGTCTGCAGGCTTTTGAAACAATGAGTCCTTACATTCCCAATCAGCAAAATCATGTTTACACACACAGATACAGTAATGATGATTTTCAAAGCTTTCCTTTCTGCAGTAAGGATATAATAAGGTGGGTGGTATCAACTTTGATGTCCCAAAATTGATTCTTCAATGAACTTGACTGGATATTTTTTATTTTGAAAAGCTCAACTCATTCCTTTATCTTTCTATTCGCAGTAGTGCTCGAAATAATACAATTGTTATCTATATTGATATATATTTCAACAAACATTAATACATTTCTACCCAGGTAAGAAAAATTTGTTCTGGCCAATGAAAGTATTCAATTTTGCAACATATTTTTCAGGGAATATTTCGAGAAAGTTGAGGAAAAAGCAACTGTGCAAGATCTAATTGGTTATGTGAAGTCATGGTCAGCTTACAAAAATTTCAAAAAAAGTAAAGGGGACGAGGCTGCTGATAATATTATGAGCATGTTCCAAAAGAAGTAAGTACAGTCGGTTGAGATATCCATTTTTAAGTGTTACTTGATTTAGAGTCTGTAATTTGACTAAACGAAAATAATAATAAGGCTCTTCAACTACTCAGAAGACTTCCGCAATTACGAATATTAACAACATAATCTCACGATTCCTTCCATACTTAGTGTCTGACCGGTATGACTAAGTTCAAACTTACTGCTTCTATACAGAAATGTTCAATCATAGTGGCACAGAAACGACACGGGTGTCTCACTAATATTTGTCACCACTTGATGTCAAAAATCAAAGTGCTTACTGATTTTTAATAGAGTGATTTTATAAAGGGATTTAAACTGAGTCAAAATTCTTGAAGCTTTGTAACAAACTGATGATCGATTTTATTTGTTGCAGGATTCTGACAGCGTTGGATAAAGCAAATGAAGACCCGAAAAATGTTGAAATTTCAATTAAGTTTCCCTATATTTTGCTGCTGGGGAGAAAATCTTGACCGAGACCGGAAACATCTTGCTGTTCCATCCTGGAGCTAGTCAACCTGAAGCTCTCCCATTCGGAAGATTAACAGTTCCCTTCGGAAAGGGGAAAAATGTTGTACCCGATTCTCGAATTTGCATGATTCCTCCCTTTGTGATATTACAATTCGGATTCGCATCTTGATAAGCCAGAATCAGTAAAACTCTTAGTCAATCTTTGGGATTTCTTGTAAAACTGATTAAATTTCTTGCAAACTGATTTTAATTAGGAATTTCGTACAATAAATTTATTATGATTTATAAGAAGCAATTGAATAGTTGCAATATCTCATTTCCTTCCATCTTGTAAAACTGAATTCACTGAATTCAGTGGTGCCACATTGGATAACCAGATGAACTATTCAGAGCCAGACAATAAACAAAACCAACAGAAATGCGAATTTAAAATTATTTCAACCTTATAGGAAAGTAGTTAGCATAAACAGCCCAAAACATTTTCATTCAGATGAGAAACGAGCGCTCTCATAAATAGAAGAGTGACCGCTTGGGTTTAAGGGTAGCTTTTAGTAATGTGGTTTAAAACACCACCCGGTGTTCGTAAGAACTTTGGGTTTGTCGAACTGGCATCATCATCCATCCCATGCACACATACATATCTCAGATACAATGCGAGCATCATATTTTTATATATGTACATCATATGTGAGAAAAATAATAACGAAATTAAAATATAATTTTCCCTTTGCATTACTTTTTATTATTTGTCTTTACAAGAATATTTGAATACCTGTGCTGTGACGCTGGGATTAATACTACAGAGAATGTATACTATACTATACAGACACGCAATAATATTATCATACATCATAAAAAACAAAATTCATTAACTCCTTTTTTCATTTTTATACTCGTACTAACTACAGAGAATGTACTATACTATACAGACACTCTCTGTAGTTAGTACGAGTATAAAAATAAAAAAATGAGTTAATGAATTTAGTTTTTTATACGATGTATGATAATATTATTGCGAAATACGTTGGAAGGATGATTTCAAGTTTTATCATTATTTAGATCCGCTCGATAAACATTCGGTTTTCAACTTCGCTTTCGTAACAAGTCAACATTCAAGAAGGGACTACATCAAAGCAGACCGGGGTAGCTAGCTAATTTTATGTAATTTGAAAATACGCATTGAATTATATACTGTATTTATATGATGTCATCCTTTGTTGCTACTACAGTATATCACCATAAATTTCATCAGAAGATGTGTAAATGTTTTCATAGACAGGGATTGAAACGGCAAATAAACTGATAAATGCAAAACTCATTTATTACAAAAATTAACTTAAAGTAAAAATGAACTTGTACTGTAAACGCAATGAGAGTAGAACAAAAATGGTAATGAGATTCTTTCAGTGAAGTCTTTTGAAATAACAGTCTTTTTGGTTAAACGCTAGAGATTCGAGATCTCACTCAACGACTGCAGAGCTACAGACGCTCGTCCGAAAATGACAGCTTGCTCTTTATTTCCCTGAAAACGAAAATAGATTCATTTCTATGCTTCAAAGATACAAACTGTAAAAAACACTGTCATCAAAAAATTATATCATAGAATTTCTGCAGATTTTACCAGATATTGATTTCCGATCAAACATGACACCTTACGAGATAACATCTCTGGAACACTTAAATCAAACTTTAATCGACATTATTTGTGCAATCTCTAGATTATTTACTAAGCATTTCAAGATGATAGGTGCTTGTTTATTACTTTTCGTGGGCTGTACTGAATATTTCATGATGTTATGAGATTAACTTAATGCAAATTCTACATAAACAATTCTTACCATAGCATTGTAGAACGTGTAGAGCGAGTAGTGCGCCAGAAAGGAATGCGGCGCCTCCTGCAACGCCAGAGATCCTAGCAGCAGAGCCTCCTTCTCGTGTCCCAACCTTTAAATAATTCAAATCCAAAAATCTATTTATTCCCAAATATTTAAAAGGGAAAATACATGGATTAAATAAAATATCTAGGTATATAAGGAATCCCCCTACAGGACTATACGTCTGTGTTTAGGAAGAATAAGGTAACTTAATAATGAGTGATGAGGTACATTGGTCGTCAAATCGTTAAATTGGAAATCAACGGTTTTATTTTGGTGGCAAAATAATTGATACAATGAATCTTTTACATAAAAGAGTACAGATTACAACAGAGAGAGATTTTAAATATCAAAACATACAATTAATTTTATTATTAATAATTAATTAATTTGTATCTCAACAGAGAGAGATGTTGAATTTCAAAACATACAATTAATTTTATTACAGTATATTGAATTGAATAAACACTCACACTAGTGTAAGTGGGTGATCTTTAGCACTTGCTAAACTTGGTGGTTCTAGAAACAATGTAAAATATTTCTGAAACATTTTTAAAAGCCTTGAAATATCAAATGTCTGAAATATCAGTCATGTATCCTATGCTGCAAATAATGTCTTGTTACACAAATAATATTGAAGAACTGCTCCCGCACACAGACGACATAGTCTAAGCGGGTTCTATTATTCATTTTTTTTACTTGTAAAGTGTAATGTATAATTGTATATGTGAATAAATGAATAAATAAAATAAATGCGAATGAATTTCAATGTTCGAAGACCGGAAAAGCATCCATTGAACTCCTAATTTCGACTACATTAAATCCTTTACAGGATGTGGAAAAATTGTTAGCAATAAAAGGAAAATTGGTATAGGGAAAGACCCTATACCCAAATAACGAGTTTCCAGCTTTAAAATAATAAAAAAATTATGGGATTTGTTCATACTATGAGAAACAATCTGGTAATAAACATTTTCAGTTGAATTATACATTGAATGGCTTTTAAAAACTCACTTGAATTATATATTGAATTTCTTTAAAAATCAACTTTAGATGCTAGTAATAATGAATCAATAGAATTGCTAGGGTGTACCTATATAGTAGTATTCCAGTGTTGTGCAAAGGTCCATCTTTGCAGTTGGTGGGCGCTGAACTGACGGCCAACTGCAGGCAAGCCACTGTCTGATCGGCGTTGCCCAGGAGTCGCCAGTACAACGCGGCTATCGTTGCAATTGTCCATGACGGCATTTCCTTCAACAAAATAATTGAATGTTGTAAACCACTACTTCTTGTTTTGGTCGGAGTCATTTGTAAGAGCTATTCGGATTTGGGAGAAATTTATGAGGTCTCAGTCAAAAGCTGTCGCCAACGAATCTTTGCACGTATAAACGTTGTTCAAGTTCTAATGGCAAAATCAAACCGGGCTGTATCCTTCAAGTTGCACTCTTTTCCGTCTTTTTCCATCGTAAACACTTTCTTAGACATAAGAAAACTAATAAGACAAATCCCTATTGAGCTCCGTAAAATGACGTCATTTTACGGCGGTTGAATTTAATTGGCTTTCGTGCAAATTGCCCGAAATAGTATAATAACGGTAAATCAGAAATATGATTCATGATACCGAACTCCTTCACACTCAGACTTCTGTCATTGTGGGGAATATTCACTATTCACTGATAATTTTTCATTGCACTGATGTGAATTTTTGTGAATAAAATTCATTTGAATTTGAGTAAAAATGTTTGATTCATGAAAAATGATCTATTACTGGAGAGCAACACTTTTGAATTGACTGTTTAGTGATAACCTGAGTGCTCTGGCCTCCTTGAATGGTGACAGTCAAGTTCGAAATAAATGTTCAAATAACTTGTAATTTAATCTTTGTGTTCTGAACTCAACTGTACAGAATCCACCTAGAAGTGTATTTATCCATGAAGTGTACTGTAGATTTACCCATATTCGTATTATCATCAATGAAATTACACACGCTCAAGTCTCATATTTCTGTGGGAATCATTTGAGAGAAACAAACAGATTTCTACCTGCAAAGCGAATGCAAGATGAGCAGCCAAGTCAGAGAGACTCGAGGTTCTGCCATCGAACAGTGAGAAGAGCAGCGACTTGAGTCTAGGCTCCGGAGGCAACACGCCGCCGGCTGTTTTCAGGAGCAGTTTCACTGTTAATTGCGGCACTGACGTCACACTTCTACATTCTGGAACCGCTCTACAAAAGAAACCAATCAAGAGATTACCACTGTTGTAAATAAAAATAATTATCTACAAATTTATTACATATCTAGATAATATTATTGTTAATAGAGGGCTCGGTAACTGTAACTTATTTTAATTCGACTTTGGAGGACCGCGTGTATTACTTTGAGAAGTAGACTATATTTGAAATAAGTGTAAAAACTTACGAAAAGTATATGTTTGAGGATGCCACGAATAAGAAGCGGAAGCGACATGAACGGTTGAATGTCTGGTAGACAACTGACGACTCCCGGGACAAGACGAATGATTCGATCCCATCACTTCGCAGATGCAAAACCTAGACAAGCATCGCAACGGCAACGGGCAAGGCAAGGGAAGGAGGGGATAAGATACGTGGTAGCGCCGTATTTAAATTTTCATAGCTCTATACAGCACTTAATTTAACATTCCTTACCTTGAAATAACATATTTCAAACTTAATTGTCTGGCGACATTTTATATAATACACAAAAGAGTTCGTATGCACGACGCACTATTCGATGTACGACGAAAAACGAACAAACAACAAGAAAGCGGAAAAAATTCAAACAGTTGATAAACACGAAGAAGAAGAGAGAAAAAAAACGAATATGTACAAATAGCCCTTTTAAACCTTTTCTAGTTTATAGGCAGCGGCATACGGGGCGATTCACTCCTCGTTTGAAAGCGCTGGTTGATGTGCGTACTGTGACCAACCTTATCACACCATCAACGCCAGGATGGACTTTCTCAACTCGAGCCAGAGGCCACTCAGTTGGCGATGTGTTCAAATTTTGTATTAATACGACTTGACCAATTTTTATTGGTTCAATAACACTTTGCCACTTATTTTTTCTGTATAAGGGGTTATTGTAGGTATTCTGTTGACCATTTGTGCCAGAAACCTTGTACAATTTGACGTAGATGATTCCATCTCTGTTTGACGGTGGTTTTGGAATCAATTGGAATCTCAGGTACTTGAAAAATGTGTGTCTACCAGTAGTAAAATGTCCAGGTGTTAGAACGTTCAACTCATCTATTGTATCTGACGTCAACTCAATGAGCAGCCTGCTATTCAATATAGCTTCAATTCTACAAAATACAGTAAAATATTCTTCCATTGTTAATGAATTTTCACCGATCTGATTTTTAGGAAGTCTTGGCTGACCTAATACTTCTTTCCCATATGCCGCCAAAAGGTTGGGCTACCGGGAGGAGAAATGCCACTTTATGTCGCGCCGAACAATTCAGTGTTCTACACTAGACTTTTGATCTGACAGAAATTTGTTTACTTCACTTAAATGACGAGAAGCGCCGACGAAATTTGTAGCATTATCACTGTATACATCGGAAGGACAGCCTCTTCTAGACGCAAACCTTTCAAACGCTTAAGAAATGCATCAGTAGTTAATTCGAAACGAATTCTAAGTGTACTGCTTTGACTGACATGCAAATAAATAATGCCAGATATCCTTTGTACCCTTTGGCATTACAGAAGGGGCTGGTCTTTGTATTAAAGGGTCCAGCAAAGTCAATGCCTACATGAGAAAATACTGGTGATGGATTTACTCTATATTGCGGTAAATCTGCCATAATAGGCTGACTTGGTTGAGCGCGCATGCGTGCACATCTTACACCTGTTTTTAATACAATATTTGGTGCATTGCGTGCAGAAATGATCCAGAACTTTTGAATAATTATAGCATGTGTTAATTTCAATCCAGCATGCATATGACTTTCGTGAGTTTGTCTACACACTAGCGAACTTAAATGCGAATTTTCAGCGGTAACATGGGATGCTTTGCATCATACGAAGGTGATAATTTCTCAATCACCCCCCACCTCAAAATTCCTGATTTATCGAGGAAGGGTGTGAGAGGCAACAGACTTGAGTGAGCGACTTTTCCTTTCTTTAATGACTCAATTGAATCATTGAAATAATATTCTTGTGTAACTTTCACAATGAAATTGAGCGCTTGTCTGTACTCAGAAAGTGATAGTGTGATTTCAGACACTGAATTCAAGGTCACGGGCCTGGAACGCAAATTGTAGATTGGCTCATGAGACGCTCTACATTTTTTTATAAAACGTATGCAATATGCAACGATTCGAATTGCTTTTGTACAAATTTGATTGTTTTCAAAACAAACAAGAGAATGTGATTTTTCTTGAATCACATTGACAAGAACAGTTGCTTGCGGCTTAAGCTCAACTTAAATCTTCAATTTTGTCGACTTTAGAAACAGGAAAATTTTGAGGAATAACATGAAACAGATCTGGGCCATGCCATATAACAGATTTTGAACAATATCAGTTGCCAGACCTCTTGAAACGCTAGAAAGGTCGGCAGGGTTTGATTCAGTAGAAACATGAAACCAGTGTTCAGGTTTTGTTAAATCGAGAATCTGTGTTACTCGGTTGCTGACAAATATCTTTTAATTTGTGTGCGGGAGTTTTTCAACCAGTTCAATACAAGTTTAAGCATCAGAATACAGTCGCACACGGCTGATGCACTTTTTGAATTGAGGTAACAAACAGCTATACAGTTTAGATAGCAGAAGAGCACACAATTCCAATCTCGGTATTGTGTTTACTTTGACTGGTGCCACACGAGTTTTTGATGAAACAAGATTCATAGCAACAAAATTATTCTCAGAAGACACATGAATATAAATACATGCGCCATATCCTTTCTCCGACGCATCTGAAAATCCAATTAGAGATACATGGAGATAGCTTGTATCAATGTGTCGAGGAACTTTGACTTGAGCAATAGAGGTAACAGAACTTGAAATTTTAATCAAATCTTTTCCTAGCGGATCATCCCAGCTAAGATTTTCCAACCAGAGCAATTTCAAAAAATATTTGAAACTGAAAACAACAGGACTCAATAAGCCAAGGATCATACAATTTGGCAGTGTACGACAAAATCGATCTTTTGTCGGTTCATCAGTGAATGGTGATACCAGGTAGAAAAATTCATCAGATGATGGGTTCCATCTGAGACCCAATACTTTCAAACTTTGAGTGGAATCAGTGAATACCAACGGGTTTTCTAAAAATCATCAGAAAATTGAGCTATGGCTTCATGCATGTTTGACGACCATTTTCTCAATTGTAACTGTCCTTCAGCATGAGTGCATTCAATTGATTGATCAATTCTTTCACTTCTTCTACACTATCAGCTCCTGTTAAGACATCATCAACGTACATATCATTTTTTATTAGAATGAGAGTTGCGAGAGGTATTTATCTTCATAGTCAGTTGCTAACTTGACCACTGTTTTTGAGCAAGAAAAACTGGATGATGTTAATCCATACGTGACAGTTTTCAATTCATATTCACTGAGTTCCTCTTGAGGTGAAGGCCTGTGAAAATAATGCTGATATTTTCTATCTTCATGGTCTTACTGAAATCTGTCTATACATCATTTTATATCAGATGTGACTACAACTTTGTGTGTTCTGAAATTTGTCAAAATGTAATTAAATCCTTTTTGAATTTTATAACCTTTGTGTAATACTTGATTCAATACTTGGCCATTTTTGCAAAGGTGCACTGGCATTGAAAACCACCACGAAATTTGGTGATTGAACTGTCTTCTTTCTTACACACAACATAGGAATAACATATGAGCTCTCAATGTTTGTTTTAGCCATATGATCCTAACTCAATGTATTGTTTCATGAATTCATGATACTGTTCTTTCATATTACTATCTGACTAACTTTTTCTTTCCTAGTGCAGAAATTGATTCTTTGATGATTGACGATTATCGCCCAAACATACGTTTTCAGTTGTGAAAGGAGTGCTACTTCATAGCGACCTGACGGCAGACGTGCAGTTGTCTCCGTGAATAATCTGTCACAGTATTCAATAGAAGGATCAACAGGTTCACTTACTTTTACTTCTTCCGATTGGAGCCCAAAATTTTTCAATTAATTGATCAACAGGCTCTATAAGTTAACAGGCTTGAAATAGAATTTTGCGCGTTTTGAGTGTTAGTTTGACCTATTATTACATAGCCAAATACAGTTTTCAGTGCAGAGAATTCTCGACTTGATTGAATTACCTTGTTTTACTTTCAGACAGGGTGTGTAAGAAAACATCAGCACCGTAGAAGTACATCAATTGGGGCTGAATGATAGAACTTTTCATCAGCTAAGTGTATATCTGTCAAATATTCGAAATCACTTTGGGTTAAGTGACACAGATGGTTGATTACATGTTATATTCTTCAATACCAGCTGAAGTTTTGATATTGAAATTTATTTGTAGGCGATGAATATGGGTTGTACATCACCACAACTTTGAGTCGTATGAGAACCGATCCCAATTAACTTTCTTTCAGAAACTTTAGGCTTTAGATGCAGTTTATCAGCTAGACTTTTATTGATAGCTGTTATCTGAGAGGCCGAATCAAGTACTGCTCTCGCTTTGTGCGGTCTACCATAAGTGTCGTACACTAAAATAGTAGCGGTACTAACAGACAAACTGAGTTTACACTTTGATTTGCGATAGCCAGGACTAGTATTACTCCACAACTGTGCTGGAATTTACATTTGACTTATTTATGGGGATACTATCAGATTTTCAACTGATGACTTATCAACGTGAAAGCAAGCTATGATGCTTTGGTGACTTACAAAACTTACAGGTTTTATAGACTTACAAAGATTTCTGTTGTGTTTTCAAGACATTGAAAACACAAGTTCATCCGATTTTGCGACATCATATCTGTCAGAAATTGACATTTCAATGAGTTTTGAACAATTATAGATTATATGTTCACTTGATTTACATACATTGCACGACTGGCGAGAATTAAACTTATTTTGTCTAGAAATTTGCTTTCTTGACGAGGGCGAAATCTGACTTGTAATGAGACTTGTTTGGTTTTCTTAGGGCTTTCCTTAACCGTAAATAGACGAAGTGGATGGTTGAACTAATTCAATTACTCTTGATTTGTTTGTTAGAAAATCAACAAGATCCTTGTATGTAGGAGCATGATTTTTGAGCTAGACTATTTTCAAAATCAATTCGAGTTTTCTGATCAATTTTCCTGGGAAAAATTGTACAGTAATACGTAATCAGACAGGTTTTCAATATTCTGTAATTTGAGAGCTTCAATTGAAGTTGAGACAATGTCAATAAATTCGCGGATAGATGTGTGATCCGGCTTTGTGATTGATTTACAGTCTATAATTTTTATCCATGAAATGATTACAAGTTAGACGCTTGTTGGCATATCTATTGGTCAACTGATCATATGCTATTTTGTAGTTTTCGTCAGATAGTTAGAGCACTTATGCAGGTTAAAGCAGAACCTTGTAAACACGACTTGAGATATTGAAACTTTTCTATATCTGCTAAATTTTATTTTGATGAATTAATGGGTCGAACAAATTAATGAATTGACACCATTGGGAAACATCTCCATTGAATTTGGAAAGTTGAACCCGAGGAAGAATGTTGCTAGCTTTTACAATGAGGTTGTACAGCCAACAACTGTATCTGTGAACAACAGTAAACTTTTGACACTTGGATGTACCTTAGTACGAAGATTTGAATTCTTTAGACAAAGTTTCAAGAAAATCATCATTTATTCCCTTGGAAATACAAACCGATCTTATTTCATCACGAATGTCTCTTCGTAAATATCAAGCTGATCACTTATTTTTTACTAGGATAGCAGTTGACGGTTCATTTCCTACAAGATCCAAAGTGAGAGAAACTTTCTCTAAATTAGAACAAAAGCTTTGTGCATTAAAGGAGTTTTAATTGTATCTTCGCTTGTTCAATTGAACTACTTTTACTCTCATCCATAGTTGATTCCGGAGAGTGAAGAGTTTAAATTGCGAGAACTAATTCGTAGTTAGACATTATTGACTTTGGTTATGTTTGCATAAAGCAGACGATAGTGAGGCGAGTGAGCGTAGATAGTATTGGTTGCAAGCCAGCTGTTCACAACGATACCAACCTAACAGACCTAAATACTTTCCTTTCTAACGCGAAGAGAGAGGAAGAGGAAAGAGGGCAGAAACCTTGCCCATTGTGAGAGCGACCCTGGTAGATTCTGCGCAGTGGTGAACTACATTATCTGCGCATGCGCATGGGAATGACGTTGATGAACCGGCAGGAACGCGAACCGAGACGCGCGCGACACTGAGAAACGACAATTTTCTGAGAAATTACCGACGCGAATAAACACAAACGAAGCAATGGCAACTGCACCTACCCTGCGTAATTAAACTTTAATTTTCAGTAATTGATAACTTGACTCGATAGGGTTATAGACTTGAAACAAACGTTAATCTTTTATCGGAATTTATGTTCTTTCGACTATAACACGATTGGAATTATCGACACTGACCGATAAAACTTTGAAACTTAATTCGTGGTCACAAACTGATTGAGTTATTACCGCACAAGAGAACCTGAAACTGAACAAACTTATGAACTTTTCAACAATTATGCTTAATGACGAGGAAAACAATACTTGAACAAACTTAGATTAAGCATAACGAAACAACAACACTTTTCACGGTTTAAACACTTGAAGTTAACACAAACTGATTCATATCCGGCCGGAGGACCAAAATGTTAATAGAGGCTCGTAGCTGTAACTTATTTTAGTTCTACTTTGGAGGATTGCGTGTATTACTTTGAGAAGTAGACTATATTTGAAATAAGTGTAAAAACTTACGAAAAGTATATGTTTGAGGATGCCACGAATAAGAAGCGGAAGCGACATGAACGGTTGAATGTCTGGTAGACAACTGACGACTCCCGGGACAAGACGAATGATTCGATCCCATCACTTCGCAGATGCAAAACCTAGACAAGCATCGCAACGGCAACGGGCAAGGCAAGGGAAGGAGGGGATAAGATACGTGGTAGCGCCGTATTTAAATTTTCATAGCTCTATACAGCACTTAATTCCTAACAATTATCAATACAATACCATTCTATATACTGTATTATACCTTCCCAACTGTTAGAAATTTAAAAAAAAAACAGTGCAAAGGAACAAAATATGTTTAGACTTCTCAATTACTCAAAATTGAGTTTATTTTTCAATCTATACTCTGTTCAGGGAAAGGAGAGACGATGTAAATAAACCTGCGCGTGCGAGAGTTTAGCTAAGAGAAGCTAGACCGATTCACAGTAGAACTACTGAAATAATATTATTAACTGCATTACGTGATTCCAGTCTGACCTTGAATGAACGTATTGTGAACTGGAATTGGACAAAAAATTTATCGAAAACAGCTGTGAGTCATTGCTTCTATACGCACACAAATCAAACAGCTTGTTTTGGCCGTCTACCGATTCCGTGAACAGAGTATAGTCAATGTTGTATAGCAGGATCTCTTTAAAGGTCATCACTGTTTAATTATTACTGGAACAGCTGATTTCTGACAAGTTAATTGGATCCTGCTATACTCCTAAAGGGTTTCTCTAAATGAACAGTATTGACAATAGAAAATGCACATTGTTGATGCAATGATAAGTCTTTCTGAAGACTACAATGTTCACTTTTGAAAAGAATAATTCCCATGAACTAATTTCAGGTACACCCGACCCAAGAACTTTGAAAAAAATGCAAAACCAGATACTAAACAAGTATCCATTAGCAAGTATTGCTAACTTTTTGGAACTAAAAATTGTTTTAATACATGAGGTATTAAAAGATTAAAGATATTCAAGATATAAAGGTATAAAGATGAAAAGGTATAAAGATATAAAGGTATTAAAGATTATTAGGAATTACATGTAATACATCTAGTTCAGTGTTAAAATTCAAGAAACAATTTGATTAATTTTGGTAAATTGTAACAATTTTAGTACGCTCTACATAGAAAGTTCCTCAACTTACCCAATTTGTGAAGGAGTGAAATTGGAAAACTGTCCCAGGTGTAGCCATGCAGTCACAAGGGTTGCTGAACACACAAAAATAATTATGATATTATTATAATTATGAAGATAACCACAATACATGAAAGAGTAGATATATTATACACTTCAGAAATAGATATTTACACATTAATGAGAGTTTAATACTGTGTTCACATAATAGAATTCATCTCATCTTAAAAATTGAATAAACTACTTACTGAGGAGTTGAGGTGTGGTTGTTTCAAGCCAACTTCCATCATGACCAAGTCCAAGAGAAGTAAAAGTCTGAAAACAGTTAAATACGATTAATTTCAGATATTAAAGAAAAATCACCAACTACTTAACCACAAATGCTAATGATAAAAGCATACATTTTTTTACAATACGAATCCTAAAATTCTCACTTCAAGTTATATGTTGAATTAACATGAATATATTTATTTCAATGCAATTAATAATAATTATTTATCTGAATATTCGGATATGATTTTTTTTTTCAATTGGGTTGGGCTTTGTAACCCTTAGCCACCGCGACCGCTATTCGATCTTTTGTGGCATCCCCTCTTTGGCTTATGCCATGTTCCATAATCCAAGGCAGAATTTACTCAGGGCCTTGAAGTCCAGTTCTCTTGCCTCCTCTGGTAGGAGGGTTGCCTTTCCAAGAAGTCTCCTCCTCATTTGCAAGAGTGCTGGACATTCCAGCAGCAAATGTGCTGCTGATTTCAGCTATGGACCCACCCTTCCGAAGCTGTTCAACTTCAGGGATGGGCCTGCACACTCCTCTCAGATTCCATTGCGGAATCTTCAGTTGTTGTGCCTTCCTCTGCATGTACCGTTTCCCCTGCAGGTTTGAGTCAGCAATAACTCTGAAACCTGTTCCCACGAGTAGCTGGAGACTTATTCAGTCACCCTGGGCAGAGCTCCGCGTTCACCCAGGGAAGGCTTCTTGAAACTGGAGGTCGCCTGGTATCCAGAGTTCGCATACTCATGTCAGGCACTCCCCTGACCATGCAGCCGTCGGCGTATGCTGTTCCACCATATGTTGGCTTGGCTTGCGCAGTTGATGCTTCAGGTGTTCCTACTTGAACACCCTACTTAAGCTGGGACGCAACGGTGTTAGTTGCCAACCAGCCTACATCTACCACTTGCATCAGGAACCCGGAGGATTGCCACACCCCGGACAGAATAAATTCTGCCCCCCTGCGGGGTTCGGATATGATACTTACCGAGTAGACAATCGACTGTACATGAATAGGTAATTCAGTTTCAATATCTTCATAAAGTTATGATAGGTATTCCGTCCACGTTTCAATTAATGGCATAAAAGACTTTGAGATTAATTCAAAGTTTATGTTGAAGTTAAGAACTTGCTAGTGAGTCATGCTAATTTAATTGCGATTTGAGTGTTGTCATAGTAATGATCTTTTGACCGATCATAATCAATCAATCAAGGTAGAAGTATTTGAGATTCAAGTATACAGTAATTCAAGATCTTAAAAGATTATAATATTTATTGAAATTTGATGAAGGTTCCTTGTATTACCGTGAACTCGTCTCACCTGCTCGCAATCCTTGTACTAGATCTTTCTATAAAAAATTTAAATAATTCTAATCCTCTAATGAAGAGATTCAACATTCGAATCAGCTATAGAAAAAGACAGAATGAGAATCCCCAAAAGAGCTAATAGAGAAGTTCAACTGAATTGAAAGCCCAGTAACCTTGTCATCAAAAGCATGATCCACCTTTAATGAAATGGGCTACTCCTACTCGGTTTATCAATTTTCATGTTGTATGTGATAGTCCTGGGATTTTAAATCCAAATTTTCGACCTCTGGGACCTTCCAGATCACCGTCAAAAAGCAGCTGAGTTTAGCATACACATTTTGTCAATTCCAACATTGAAGTATCAATTTTTCATGAAAAATATCACTATCATTTCAAAAGAAAATTAAAATACCTATAATTTGAGACCAAAATAATAATTATTATAGGCCTAACAGTTTGCGAGATATAACTCTTCATAGTTATATCAAATCTTCCTTGATGATAATTACTATTATTATCATTATGAATAAATCTCACCTGGCTCCTATCCGTTGGGTCTTTACTCGGGCAGGCATACTCTATAAAAAATGAAGAAAAAACTAAATTAAGAAATAAAAAAAAATTAAAATAGTAAAATTATGCTGACAGTGATTAATTATTTCAATCTACAATACAATTAGCATACTTTTGTACCAAAAGCATAAAATCATTTTTCCGACGCAGCTGTACCTCAGTCAAATATGTGACTGCTTCTTATATAAATTGTCCTTGAACCATTATGTGCTCTCAGGTAGCCTACAGGAGTTCTTATTACAAATCACAACTCCATCGAAAAATCGTAATAATAAGAAAGGATATGATAAAGATGAATCAGCTGCCGAAAATAAAAAGTAAAAGATGATAATTGAAAATTAATAAATAGATTTATTTTAAAAATGTTTTTATTTCTGTGAGCTGACTTATATTAAGGCTTTTGGTAACTCCAGTTCCTTCACTTTACTTATGGCAAATGCTATAATACTATCTGGTCAAAATGCTTCATATAAAATAAACGATGCGGCTCATTTAGTTAATTAAGACTGTAGTTTACTGAATACGTTATTTCTGCATTTAGGAGGAATTATAAAGCAGATAAAGTAAAAGAATCCTAGAAATTGATGGAAGATACAGTTGAACATACACAGTTTGAATAGTATCAGAAAATACATAGTAATATATCAGAATAATGGAACTGGACCTATCAAACCTCTTCTTCAATTTTTCCTATCACTTCATAGAAAAATAAGAATGTTTCAGTTTCTCACTAGTGCGTAAGTTATTATATTGCTATTCATCCTTCAAAGACCCGTGGCCAGCTTGGTGCGAAATCAAATCAGAATGCCCAACAATGTTGTCATATTGTTTGCTGTTTAATCATCTGGGCACGCATGCGCATTACACTGAAATATCAGTCAGCTATCACCATTCTGTGTGTTAATTTGGATGATTTACAAATAGAAGAGATGATCAGAAATTTGTCTCGCACATCTGCTCATCACTATCATGTAATAGTGTTCTTTAGGATAATAGATAAATAGTGTAATTTGGTTGCTTTAAGGAGATTCTGTTAACTCACCTAAATTTGGATACGTAGATTGAAACTCCCGGCTCATTGAATTGGACACCTGGAAAAAATATAAAATAGATTGTAAAAAATAACCAAGACTTGGCCAGACAAACACAGTTAACAAAGAAATCGTAGGCATGTAGGCATCACTCTCACAAAAAAATTGACGATAAAGTGCCAATTTGTGCGTTTTAGCTTGAATCAACTAGATTTTACTTGATTTCTCTTACACTTTTCTGGATACACAGTAACTGTAAGAGATATATTTCATAAGATTACTAGAGTAAGCCCACAGCGCAAAGCGCCGCTTGCTCTGCTAAAAGTTGGCGCCAACTTATTCAATACTCAATCTAGCAGACAGGTTCAAGCAGCTCCTTCAAAAGCCAAGAGATGGCACTGAGTTTATTTTACATTTTTTACCCCTTTAATGTATTTTTCCCAGAATAAAAATGAAACCTGGACATCTGTGACTAATAACTTTATTTTGGCGCAAATTGCATCTTAATTGGTCCAATATAACGGTCGCAGTGACTGTCATTAGTTTCACAAAACTCTTTCAATATATAGAAATTTGTTTCGATCAAAGCCCTAAGACATGACATAATGTATCACTCACCTGGCTGAAGGCTTCCACGATAGATTCATAGTCCCTATCTATGATTTTTCCAGGACCATCCTTCAGTTTGGAGTTTATTTCTTGGATCTCATCATCCAAAGAAGTGCCACTCAGATTGGAAACATGATTGCTCTCCAACATTTCCAGAGGCTCATCTGGATCGATTTCATCGATAATAACTTCTAGATTTTCGTTTTCGTTGTCTGGCGAATGTTCTGACGATGTCGGTGGCAGCACATTCAAAAGGCCCATGCCTTCCTTCAGTGGCTTCGGAATGTGCTCGTTGATCATATGTGCCTGGCAACATTCGAAATAAAAAATAATCGAGACTGATATCAATCAAAGTTATTAAAGTTCATGCACAAATTTATGAAGTTATGAAGCACAAAATTATGATACTTGAGAAGATTAATTCCGTAAGATTAAGATAATTCCGTAGTTTACAGTGATCGATCTTTTAAAAGATTGAATAAATTTTGAGAATTTATAGTAGAATGTGTCATTATTTGAAAAATATTAAACAACCACGACTCCATGAGTTGATAATTTAGATGTAGGCAAATAGAGAAGAATAGGCTACTAAATCAGACCATTGAGGGTTAGAATAGAATAGAATAAAGTTTATTTGCCATCAGTATTTACAAAAATACAAGGACATCGTCAGTTTGCATTCCAAAAACATTTTTAAAAATTTAGTCAAAAACAGATCAAATTGATTCGAAATAATATTAAAATGATAAAAAAATGCACAAATTACACCAATTCATATTGAATCCGTCTGTTACTGTAATTACCTGAGATTCGACGTTCTTCAACAACATTTGTAGAGACAGATTGATGTCGATCACCAAATTATTGGAGAGACGGCCAATATCTGCCCGCGAGTCACATGTTAGAATAGTATCAGTTTCATCGCTCTCATGCAGAATGGGCGAGCATTTTCTTCCTGCAAAATTACAATTCGAGTTTCAAGATTTATCAAGACATCTCAAAATCTTATTAAATATCATAATGTTGATACAATGCGCAGCCTACAGTCCCAAATCGAGTAAATTATAGTCATAAAACAGAAAAAATGAGAAATTAGATCGATTTGCATTTTTAGGATTATCCTCGTCACAGTTATATTGTCCCAAGGGTTGAACTGATCCGTTGTCGTGGGTTGACACACGCAAACACCACTAATTACATGACTGTTTATTATTTACTGAATAATTCAAGTCCAACTAGTCTGAGCCTAAGTTTAAAATATTTATGGTGACTAATTTGATGCTAAGAAGTCTCTACAGTATTATGTTCTTGAAACATAGTTTTCAATAGCATAGTTGACTGGCGAGACAGGCACTATACAACGTAATGTTCATCAATATTACTGTAGATAGAACTTCAATTGAATAATAAATCATTAATATCCTAGTGTAGTAAGGAACAAGCTTTTAATAGAATGTAGACAAGGACATTATCACCATTAGCTTCACCATCAAGTATTGATAATACATGGGATACCATAAAAATTAAACGCGTGTATGTTTTTCAAATAGATTCACGGTTTTTATTAGATTTTTAGGAAATTAGCGCGAGTGAAGGGATAACTCAATTTCTATTTATCATTAAAATTATCATTTCAATAACCTTGTTCTGTAATATTAGCAGAAATTGAAATAGATTACTATTCAATCTACAAGTACAGTAGCCAAGTCACGTTTCCTATCACGTTACAAACATCGGATTTAATGACAACAAATTTTGTTGATACTCATTTTCGAGTAGTTGAAGCACTAAAGAGCAAATTAAATCGCGGTAAGACAACATTCCAACCTTATTTAGATGATAATATTAAGATAATATTGAGTCAGATGATACAATTTCAGTGGAAACTACCAAAAGATCAATTATCAACAAGTTCAAGTACTAATTGAACCTAACACTCAAGATTATGAGTGAACGGCTTGAAAAATAACGTTTAGTATTGAACGTTTCAAGCAGATAATCCTATTGCACGTTAACAGAAAACAAATGCTTCAAATTTTATTGAAATGAATGAAGTTTCAATTGACAGTACTTACAGAAGTATTAAAAGGCAAAATGAATAATATAAACTTTCAATATTTACGAGTTTGTTTCCTAAATAGTACTTGTGCTATTGGTTTTGAACGACTTTAATACTTGATAAAAAAAGAGACCCGAAAATTATTAAAATATACGAGTACGGAGTACTTGAATATTCAATGAAAATGTAGATTTAAGAATCAAATTACATTAACGTTTAGATTCGATAATTTTAGTTGAGAGGGAGTTTTGGATTCAAAGATAAAATAAACAAATAGAATGAAATTACAGACTCGTTCAATTGATATCAACTACAGTATTTTATATTGGCGGAGTTATTTAATATCGAATAACAACCATGTTGAGTTTAAATTCCTCAACTGACACATGGGTCAGAGCAGTCAAATTGATTTTATTTGGCACACATTTTATATAGAAACGTGCCAAATGAAGTTAAGGAGGCGGAGGTGTACAGGTGGCTGTACAACATCGGCTGGGAGGCAGCTGAAGCCCTCCTTTATATCCGGTAACCAACCCATGCAAAGACAAAATTATCAAAAAAAATCACCCAATGCATTTTTTTTAATGATGGATATTAATAGATTTCTTACATCATAGAATGAGTAATAATTTTTTTCTACTTTGGTCAGCTAGAGTCCCACACGGTGCGATCTCACAGCCTTCCTCATTTCTCAGGATAATGAATTATTTATTTCCCAATATTTATTTCTATGATCTTAACTTAAATCAGATTTATTATTATTATTATTGGTTTATTTTATTTTGTGATTGCATGTGTTGTTTGTATGGAACTCTCCTCCACTCGCAGACGACTGGTCTTTGTGGAGGAATTCCGTGTAATGTATTGATTTGAATTCTGATTTATTGTAAAAAATATGAGAAGGAATAAAGATTATTTGAATTTGAGTGGTATCTAGCCAACTACTACGGATCTTGCTTCCTCCTGAGCCTTCACCAGCCTCCAAAACATCATTTGTATGAAATAATATTGCTTTCAAAAATAAAAATCTATTTTCTGTGATTAAATAATTGGTTATCACAGTGAGTGTCACTCACAAAGTGATCATCATTGTTTGAAAATTGTTATCTTTTTCTATTGCTTCCTCTTGTTAAAATTGCACCCATCACTTATAGCCGCACTGACATTTGACATTTGCACTCAAAATGGTCAAGATAAAATCGACATTAATTTTCAATTAAAGTGATTAATTTTATTAGCTAATATCGGGTATCTATTAAAATTAATAGCAAATTTCGAAGTGAAGTTTTGGTGGAAATTGGCATTATCATTATTATCAAACACATAAAAAGTATTTGTTGATGATTATAATTGAATCAGTAGACAGTAGCTGATATCTATGACAAAAATTGCAACCAAAAAACAATATCATAGGTCATGATCCTTTGTCTCAAACTTGAAATGTTACTGATACGGAACTCGTCAATATATACGAGCTAGTAAACAACTATCAATAATTAATAGTTCAAGGTGAACGGATAAAGCAAGAGGAAAAATCACTCCAAACTTATTCAAAGTGCTTTCTCAATTCTTATGTAATCATAAATGATTACGTCTAAAAAATTCTAACAAAGAAGGAAAAATTACATGATTAAAAAATCCGTTGCAGTTTTGTAGTGTGTTTTAACAAACGAATAAGAATAAAGTATGATTTGCCTATTATCAATTTCAACATCAATAATAAGTAGGCTTAATTCAATAGACAAGAAATTATTGATGATTTCAATATTCGATACACTTGTGTATATTCGATATTTCATGTTTTTGTGTTACTGTTTTATAAACTTTTAGAATCTCATCTATCAAGAACTTTTTTCAAAATTAGTGAACATTCTGAAAGGGAAATCGAACTTCAACCTTCGTGGAAATTAGGTTATACACGGAGAGGTGGAACTACCTTCGGGTCTCCCCTCTGACCAAAGCATTACGCTAGACAGACAAGTATGATTCAAAGGAAACCGAAAATATTTCAATAATGTTTGAATTCGATAGAGTAGTTCTATTTAGTAGTCGTTAATAAATTCAAATCTTATCCTCATCCATACAATTCTAAATGTATTTTTTGATTCAAGATTTGAATCTAATATAGTAAAATAAAGTTTGATTTAGGCAAAAATTACTCATCTAGATAGTTTTGACAATGAAAATATCAGCCGAATAATCTATTATTCTTAAAACAACCCATTCTAATTACATCAAAGAGGGGATTAAAAAATGGCCAGTAACCCTTATTTTAGACTGTTAGATTCCTTGAGAGGTTACAATCTACTATACTTTACTACTTTAATAGTTTGTAGTTGAGTAGTTGATTAATGAGTGAAGGTATAAAGAAGGAAGAAATTATTCATAAATTAAATTGACATTTTCAACCAGGGTTAATTAAGCTGAAGCTTTTATCTTGTGTTAATGAAAAGTCAAATGATGCCTAAAATTGGTCAAGCTAGCTGATAAATAGAATAAAATCATGCAGAATACAAGCAGTCTTAATACAATCGCATTATTGAAGATATAGTTATAATATCCATGAAATGAATTGAGGGGAATATTAGAAATAAATATAACTGACCTTTGTGAGTGAGAAATGTGCCGAGAGTGGGATGGTGAAGCGTATGAAATTTGACCTGAATAGGTGCTTGATGCATAGCCAAGTCCTCTTGCTCTTGTGACCACTGCTTATGAATATCATAATAGTCCTTCAGCTGAGCTAATATGTCTTGTAATGATCTGCGAAGAAAACAATCGCCATTTAATAAAAAATTATTTTACCAATAATTAAACATATTGTACCATTTTTCTAAGTGAAAGACGACAGTTCTGATATTATTAATTTGTAATGGGACAATTATTTCATATCATAATATTTTCCTGAGGGTCAGTGAATGCTGAAAAGTGAATGTTGGTGAAGTAACAAAATGCAACAAAATAAGAAGCAAATGGTAAAAAATACAGTTTCATTGAAAACGAAACCTGAATTGTGAATACAATACACATACAATCAATATACTATCAAAGTATACTATCTGAAAATATTCATTCACAAGGTAAAAATTATGTTCGATATAATTATGGATTACATAAAAGGCCTATATAAATACTATGGATTTCACATTGAATTTGATGTTGAGACTGATTTCCAGCAACTTGATTTCACTCTATAGAAAAACGTACTTCAGCCTAATTATTGGAGCAGTTGAAACGAATGTAACCAATGAGTTAACGTTTACAATATTTAAATTTTATTTAATTTTCATACGGTAGCAAATTCTTAGGTTTATTGTATGACAGTTCTTAATTAAACTCTTAAAGATTCGTCATGCAATCTTTAAAGAAGAAATTCAAGTTTTTCAAAAGGATGTCTTCGATTTTTTCACATCAATAAACAAGACTTATAATACTTTCACCAAGTGGAAGTGATACAACTCAGTAGTTATCTACTGAAACTAATGAAGATCAATAATTACTTGTAATTAAAGATGATTATGATTATTGATTAAATTATGATTATTAAATAATTAATTGTAATTAAATACAGACTACTGTATTTCAAATACTGAAGGAGAACCAGACCAAGATCGATACAAGAAACTGAAAGTAATCACGTTAAATAGTAGCATATTTTTCACAATAATTCCCAAGTGAATATGAGATAATAGTAGAATATGAATACGCTATTAGCATAATACTTGAAACATGGAAAATTAATTTAGTATTTTGATATTGACTGGAACTGAAACTTTCATCAGGAGTTTTCCTTATTGGATGATATTGTGCAACATCAGGTGATAACATCATTTTACTAGTCTCTAAGGAGCGCCTTTGTTTCGGCGCAAAGCGCATCTAAAATGGCCCAATATAATGGACACAGTGGCTGTCTTTGTTTTGCAAAAATCTTTCAATATACAGTATAAGGATAAGCACTTCGAGAAGGAATCTGAACGCTCTCTATTCGAACACAACCCTTTGATAGTTGCTTACATTACATCAATACATCTTACATAATACAGGAAAATTGAATAGCACTGTGAATCATAGGATAAAGACTTCAAAATTTATTGACAAATTATATAACTATTGATTAAATTAAGTACATACTAAGCATTTTTTATTTCTCAGAAACTGAGAAAAATACAACACGTTGAAAAAATTGAAATTTTCTAGAACTCTCAATAACTAGTTTCTTAAACATAGTACCGATAAAATAATCAGACATTTGGCGTGTTGAAAAATTTAATTATAGGCAAGGAGAATATTGAAGCTATTACTCTAATTAGAACCCAATAATTATTTATTCAACACTGATAAGATAATTATGGAAACGATATTACAGGCCTGTAATTCACACTATTCTTTCCTCAATTTTCGCAACCAAATAAGATTAAAAAAACGTTATTATTATTGAAAGAAGCAAGAAAATCTCTTATCTTTTCCTGCAGAGTATCAAGTGTTTTCGAATAAACACTTTCCGTGATTCCCTTTCTACTGGTTTCCCTATGGCAGCTCGTCAACATTTGGATCAGACCTTCAAAGTCTTTAAGACCAGAATACCTTTCAAAGAATAACTTTAAAGACCTTTTCAATCTGCGAGATTCAGCATTTGGTTAAGTATTGTGCTCTGGTGTGTAAACTAAATTTGTAAAATCTCGATTTTTTTAGATTGTAAGCCAATCACACAAATTCGTGTTTTTTTTACAATGTGTTTGAAAGTTTTTATTCCTCACAATAATAAAAGTTCTATATATTCTATCAATCATACTCATACTTTGCCAATGTTAAAGAGATGGGAATAGAGATTCAACCTTTGTGACCTTTTTTTGATACGTTACTAAACACTGTACAAACAAAATATTTCCGTGTATTTAAGTACTTTTATGTATCTGTTGTTGTGTTACTTCTTGTAATTAATGTTTCTCACCTTTGTTCCTTTTAAAAAAAATGAATGGTGAATTTATTTTAAGTACTATAGTCTATAGTAGAATCGGGCATTTAGGAAAAGCAAAAAATACATTTTCCCACCACTCGATCAGAAAGCTACTCATTATTAAACTGGGAACAGTGTGCAAAGTAGCTCATTTCTAGTCGATAACATTGATATAAGTATCGATTCTCGATTCACCATCTAAAACAAACGTGAATTTTCGTGATCTCAATGTTTCATATCGAGAGTTGAATATTCAGTATCGAGTTGAAACCATAACTTACTTTTAAATTATCTAACAGTTGTTTTCAATTCCATTGATATTGCTTAAGAGACTTACAATATTAATGTTATAATGATAATGAAGAATAAATGTTGTTTTAGGAGTTTTACAAATGTGTTAATAAAGTTATGATTGTTGAGTAAGTCCTATTTAATATTAATTAGTTGCTATTTGACTATTAAGTCGATGGCATTGGCATCTCAGTCATATCAACAACAGCTGTTTTAAACTTCAGTTCATTCGCATCAATGAACAAATATAACTTTCAATATGAGTAACAGCTCTTTTCAAGATGCAATTGTCATTGTCTTGGAATATTTGAATATCACTGCATAAATATTTATCATCACATATTTATGTTCAATAACTAGTGGTGAAAATCTTGTGTGTAACTAGTGTAAAGTTCATTACCAAACACGATAGAATGGCGAACTCAGCTGCGCTTCGATCTTCATCTGGTTTGGTAATGACATGTTACAAATAGCTATTACCGATTCGTGAATTCTATAAGTAATTCAGTAAGTAATTCAGCTAATATCACCTGTTAGCAAGATAAAGGCGAAGAATCTTACACGATAGAATAATTTAGAAGTTGATGAGGTGTAATCACATCCAGTGTAATCTCATAAAAATGACCAGTGGTTACAAAATGAAAATATTAACGTATTCATTTCAAATCCACTTGAAACGTACAAAACATTTAATTTAGTGTGTATTGCAACCCCGGTTTACGAATACAAAGAATACAACCCCGATACAATTTTTTCTCAGTTTCTTTCATTCTTGAGCTACGTAAAACTGGGGTTCCTCTGTATTTGAATTGGATAAAATGAAATGCAGTACCATTATATCAAATAAAAACAGCTTGCAAAGAGTGTGCTGTAACGATATACCAGAATTTTTCAATATTGACCAATGATTAGACAGAATTGGATGAAAATAACTCTCATAACATAATCAAGTGGGTGTACCTAGAAGGAACTGCTTGTGCTTCATACTGCTAATATATAGATAACATAATTTTTCACTCTAAAAGCCCTCTCTTCCACTCTACTCTCAGAGGAGAAAACTGAAGAAAAATGTGGTTCAAATTTCAAAGCTGTTAATGAGTTGAAAGTAAATCTAATCCTGAAATGAATGGTTTAGCTAACTACGTGTCAAGAAATGAAGTGAATGAAACTAACCTCTGCAATGACTGGAGGGCTGAGTCCAATTTGTTGTGGCATAGAACCGAAGACCGAATGCGCTGAGCGGGTACCCAGTTGGGACGCAGGCGAAGTGCATTGTCATAGCAAGCCACCGATCTGAAAGCACATCAATGCACCAAAACTATAGTAAAGCCAACTGAGATGAAGTTTCAGTACAGATCGAAATGAACAAACGAAAAACTTAGATTTGTAAGTAATAATACAGTAGTGTTGATAATAATAGAATTTAGATGGATTTAGTATAATTTTGATTCAGATTAATTAAAGAAAATTTGTTCAAATCAAAGTTATTTAATATGTTGGCAGAAGATTCAAAACTGTCTAATGTTAGTGATTGGTGATATGGTGACCACTATTACATCATTTCAGAAGTGTTATAGGAAATTGAAAATTCAATTTTAAAGGGATTCATTTCTCAAACGGATAGGAGAAGCTTATCATAGTAGTGTTAGTAGTAGGGGACAGAATTTATAAGTAAAAACAGATAGGAACATACAGAAAGATGAAAAAATATTTATTTATTAAAAAGGTAAAGTATAAGAGGGCACCAGGGAGACCTCATTATTGCCCTCATAACACCGAAAAATCATACAAATTAAATTGAATACAAATTTGATTCAAACTTGAAAAATAAATAGATTCATGATAGATAGTTTAAACAGTAAGTTGATTAATAATTAGATGATTAGCCCATACTACAATACAAAATAAGTTAAGATAAGTGAATATATTTATATTAATACTAGTAGATAAATAATACATGATGTAAATACAGAGTAAAGCCTTAAATTTAATAAAGATAAAGTGATGAAGAAGACAAACATATTTTAAATTTAAATTGAATGGAAAAAAGTTCAGGAAAAATTAGAGTTAGGTCTTACAAAGACACACCAAAACACCACCGTTATCAAATACCTTCCAATAGACTTCAAAATAATCAAATCTATATTGATATTGACATTGATATCAACATGCTCTAAACTATAGTGCTTTTCATCCTTAAAGAACCCTGGCCAGCTTGGTGCGTAGGCCTAACCCAATTTGAATGCCCGGTAATGTTGTCACATAATTGTGTACTGTTCAATCATCTGGGCCCGCAGGCGAATTAGACTGAAATATCAGTCTGCCATCACGACTCGGTATGTGAATGTGGGTGATTTACAAGTAGAAGAGATGATCAGTAATTTGTCACGTCTGTTGATCAGTAAATTGTGTTTCATTTTAGCACCACCGACGAAAGCCATACGATAAATGAATAAATAAAATAAATCACTAAATTATCATAGAAGTGTGAGTTGGTACTAGCAACGCTGCGAGGCGTGTGATTTGCTAGTTCAGAAAGTGGTAGGGGACTGCCTCTGCGCTCAGGGATGATGAAAAGCACTACAATAAAGAGTGAATGTTGAAATCGGGGTTCGAACCTATTGTAGTCTCCGAGGCCGGCGTAGGTGGTGGCCAGGGCGTAATGCGATAGCGGCCGGTTCGGTGCGTGGTCGACAGCTGCATGCAGCAGTATGGCTGCCTCGGGTCGCAGCTGTGCCCTCTGCAGCAAGCAGCCCAAATTTAGCAGAGGAACGTCTCTGTACATCCTGCAAACGCACAATGAAAATGATCACAAATAAAAAAAATAGTTCATTCCATAACGCTTAATAGCAAGCAACCAATACCTATGTCCATACTTTGTTGATTTTTCTATGCTGCATTGGCTACATGCTGTACAACACAGAAAATCGACCTAGTGTGGACAATATACTACAAAAAAACTTCAGATCAAATAAGATACAACAGGAAGTTGAACCACAATACTATGACAAGTCAAGAATAGATGTAAAATATAAAATTACATAGAGGTACAGCCTCATTCACACCCACCGACACCAGACAGACAAGTAACATGCTAGACACAGCACTCCGTGCACTCTTCAATTGCAATTTTGCATTGTCCTTGCTGTTCCTTGTCGCAGTCAATTTCCGGTAGATGTGCATATGTTCATATGAATTACTTGGGAGATTATTTTCCCTCTGGCACACTTTGTGTCAAATCTGTCAGGTGAAGAGAGATGTGAATGAGGCTTTATGAAGGTAAAACCTGTTGTTTTCATGGATATATAAGTAGTAGGCTATATTTGCTATTAATATTTGAAATATGACCAAGATTCGACAATCGATTCAAGTGATTAATCTCCATTTAACAACGTTAATCACAGTGGCGGCGCTTGACCTGAACAGTAGGGTGGGCCCGTGGTTGGACTTGTTGTGGGTGTGGCTGGGAAGGGGGGAATGCTTTATGAAGTATAATTATCAAATTTTACAAGTTAATGTAGTTAAGATTAATTCTACGACTATATATAGTTGCGATATTGAACAAAACTATAGGAATCGACCTGCTGAAAACGATCTACAAATACATACAGTTAGCCTGCGAATTTACTACAGTATTAAAAACATGCCAAGAGCTGAATGGGCTGATTCGTTTATTAACAAACTCACAATATTATTCTGAGGATTGTACCGTTGAAGTAGGCCTAACCTCATTTAAATCATGATCGCTTTCACAATAAAATCACGATCACTACAATTGGATTATGGCCAATCTAATAAGCCTGTATAAATTTTAGCACAAAAGTGACTAAAAGTATTAACTTATTACTTTATAAAATAAGAAATTCGCATGACAGGATGTAAACAAAGCTACTACTAGCCTAGCGGTCAGCATTTCGAGCGAGAATATTGAGAAACAACGTCCAATGGGCCCGCTGGAATCGGCCCATCCTACTCATATACGAATGCATTGCTCTCCGACTAGCCAGCGCCGCCGGCTTGCGTAGCCTTGCCATTACGTTCTTATGATAGCTAGAAGGGCCCAAAATCAGTGGCCCTCCAATAGGTTACGTGATGATTTTGACCCGTTTTACGAGAGTTTTGACCCGTTGACAGTTCAAAATTAATTTACATTGTATTTTATTGAATATTGAATAATATTAATCACAAAACTTATTTAAAATGTACCGTATTCATTTGGGTCTGGTTAATCAACTACAGTAGTTCAAACGTTAATCAACAATGGTCAAACTAACTGGAACAAACCATATCATATGTTTAACTAGATATCTGATATACTACAATAGAAATCATCATTACTCATTTAACAATGCCACAGACTTCATTCGAAGTACAACTTCAGTAGTATAGAAATCCTACTTCAAACTGATGTACTACTTCTCTGACACTAGCACACCCCACAGTTCCGCTTGGCTGTGATTGTAGATGTAAATTTTAGATTTACAAACAAAGCATTAACTCTGAACGGAGGCCTGGCTAAAGGAACAAATTTCAATACAGTACAACATTAATTGTTCGGCTTTCGTTTTCGAAGAGGAAATTGGTGATTTAGTAAGATAGTATGACATGACCTGAATTTGGAGTGTTTGTATAAATTGGAAGAGGAACAGTTTTGGGCATAAGCCTGTTGTACTCTCCTTCGTAAATTATTAAATAAATGATTGATTGAACATAAAAAATGACAGCAGATATCAAGGTACCTTGGGACATAATGCATTGCAAGTTTGGCGCATTGTACAGCTTTCTGTAGGTCGCCCTCGACTTGCCAGTGCAGAGCGGCGAGGTTGTAGAGGAACCAGGAAGTGTTGTTCTGCCGCAGACCAGCCGCCAGCTGGCGGCCCGTCACGCTAATCAGCGAATTCAAATCAACTGACACGTCAATAAATTTCGTAAAATTCCACGGCTGAGATAACACCTGAAAGCAGATAAACAATTATTGCTATTGAAACGCGAAATAGTAGTTGCAATTCATACAACCCTCTACAGCTCCTTTCAAGTAAAAATTGAAAAATTGTACTTTAAGGAAGTGAAAACAGACAAAACCAGCAAAACCAAGATTAATTATTCCGATAATTGAGTCAAGAAACTAGTTGGACAATATCAAATTTATGGAAGTTCAATAGTTCGGAGATCTGTAGATGCTTATATAAGAGATTTCCATATAAAAATAGTATAATTTCTATAATGTGATACTTCCAATTGGAAAACATGAATTGAAAGATGCCATAGAATAGTAAAGAATAAGGGCTATGGTTTACTAAAATTTCAATAGTTGTACGAAATAATTTATTGTCCATTCACTTAATGAAGAATTGATGTTGAAAGAGCATTTTGTAGACTGACATTATTCAATTTTTAGGCTAAATCCAGTAGAGTAAGAATTGTTTTTATTTTTTAATAAATAAGGCAGCAATAAAAAAACAGTATGATTTCATAAGATTATACAACACTAATTAATTGCATGCTTAATGTTCGTGTTGAAGTATGTACCTGAATGTGTGGGAACATGTGCATGCTGAAATTCAACGATGAAAACTGAGAGCAGTCAGGACTGTTGGGAGTCTCCTTAGGAACATCGCTCTCTTTCGGTACCAGTTCATCCACACTAGACATTAATAAGACAGATAGAGTGAGACACTGAGTGACCATCATATATAATCAATTATTATTAATAGAGTTAAATGAGAGTGATTGACAAACAACTACCGTACAAGAATTGTCTTTCTCAACCTCTTGTCTTGATTTTTTGGGGGTCTTTTATATATTGCTGAGGATAAGGAATGAAAGTTTTAGAAGTACAGAAATAACGAAACGATAATCAACTTTATTCATAAGAAAGCATTCAAAAGTATGAGGTAAGTTGAGTTAGGTCCAGATCTAGATGTGAGGTATGCAGAGAACCACGACGGTTCAATTTAAATTTATGCTGAACTCAACTTAGTTTCCAATGTAAAAGTGGAGTAACGAACGAATGAAACTAAATTTTGAAACTAATAAAACTCGAAAAATTACACATTAAATAAAAAATAAAACAAGTTTAAATAATCAATACTCAGAACTGCTTATGAATTCTTTTTTATAGTGTGTCCTACATTAATCTTTCGAATTTGAAAATTCAGAATATTGGTTTTTGGTGTCAAGTTTCAGTGAACTGGATATAACAAGATAACTTTTGGACCTTTTAATAGGAATTTTAAGAGGAAGCATTTCTGGGAAAAAAACTTTTATTCTATTGTATATTGCAATATATTTGATCATTTAATGGATTGTGAATAACATACATTCTTCAAAACAATGTGTTGAAAAAACAGAAAAATGAAATCTTTTGATAATATCATAATGGTGAGTGTCAAAAGGATTGGAAATATTCCAGAGAAAAGAAATATCTAAACGGAGTAAGATTATTACGGTATTTTGATTTTCCAGCTCACTTCTCCTACGAGATTGTAGAGCTGAGCCAACAAAACAGGAAAGCAACACGATAAGGTAGCGATGAAATTGACGTTGTACTCTGTAGAGGAAGTAAGTAGCTGAATCTTATCATGAAGGATGTGTCGGAGGAAGTTACTAGAAATTATTGGCACATTGAAAACCGTTGATAAAATTTACGATTTTGTCGATTCAAACAATCCCTAAATTCATTGAGTTCGCGATACCAAATTAATATTAGATGTATAAATTAAAATAGTAGCGAGGAAGTCCAGTAAGTATAAGGCTTTTTATGAACTTGATTGAATACTAAAGAAATAAGAGCTACGATATTTTCAACCTATCTTCAAAAGAAAATAGGCTATAAAAGTACAAGAGTGAGAATACACATGTTATGAATAACATTCAATAACAATTCTGGTATCTTACATACCAGAAACAGACACTATTACGCAGAAACTATAAACCTGCTAGCTGCGCTATATTTCAGAAACAGAATAATGAATTATTAAAGAATCCCATTTAAATAACGCAAATTTTGCATTATTTGATCGGGATTCTGATTATTCAAAAGATAAATTTTAAAAGATACAAGCTCTGTAACGCTTCAATTCTCCTATTTCTCCCTTTTATTTCCAACTCAATTACAGTATAAGATAGGCCTAAAATAGGTTTGCATTCCTTTCAAATATTGGTAGAAAATAATTAACGAGAAATTATAGAAATTCATGCAAGGATAACTTACACTTGTAAGGCAAGGCCATAAACCTCATTCATGGCAAATTCATAGTTAACAGCACGATATTGAGATGAATTAATGAAATAAAAGCTGCCTTTCCTAGGAGTAGAGTGAACTTGAGAATAAAATCTAGAACGTACAGCTTGATCTCGTTTTATTTTGATTTAGAATTTTTTATTAAAATTAACATAATTTAGAGGCAAATTGAGCAGTAACTGAGTAGGCTACTCGAACTCGATGGAGTTCCACTCGTAATAATTTATGAAAAATTCTATAATAGGCCTAATCGAATAACGAATGACGTGGAATTAGGAGACGAATAAGGAGACATAAAAACTGTGCGAGTCATTAAAACATAATGAGTGCAGTAGGAATAAGCTTAGATGTGTAAAAATGTGCTGGACCTAAATACTAAAACTCGAAAGAAAAATTTGAAGTTATCTATCAAAACTGTGGAAATCATATAAAAATACAATACAGTATTTAGAACTTACTTGATGCCTTCTCTTTCACTGGCGTCGTCAAAAATGTTGACATACAGATCAACTTCTGACAAACGTAGGCCAATGTTGCGACAATCCAAATCGGACTTCAACACACGATCTTTAAGCACGGAGAAACTTTCCAGGCCCGTCCATTGAGATTCTATAACAGCATTTCTTTTCAGCATCTCAGCATACAGAGATTCGATTCGTTCCAGGCGTTTCTCTTGCTCCAGTAACGATATCAGATCGAAAGGCTGGCGCAGGTAAAATGCCGAGTCCAACTGTTGGAGAAAATAAGGATTTTCACATAAATTTCACAACTTACTGTACTGTAACGTGGTAGCCTACCTCTACATAATTGAAAACTGATTCTATGAATAACGAAGCATTTTCAGCATTGAATACCTATTTTGACAAAAATTTATCATAATATGCTATGAATGGCAAAACATTTTTACCATCGAATAATTATTTTGGAGAAGAATGCTAATATGCTAAACAGCATTTTTGTAAAAAATAAATTGAATCGTAAAAATGCTTCGCAATAAATTCAAGACATGTTATGTCTTAAATTGATGCTATTGTTTGTAATATGTACGGTTGATTATTCTGTGAGACAATAGTCCATATGGAATCTTTTACTTTTCAATCTGTTACTTGAAAAAAATGAATGATTGGCTTAGTTTGAAGAAAATTGGGTCCCATACAATCAGATACAGAGTTGTATGGAATTCTAATAATCACACATATTTCAGGAAATACTTTACAGATGTCTTAAACAAGGTATACACAAAAAATGACCATTCAATATTTAGTTAACTGACTAAAACGTACGCAGGTTATAGAAGTTATGGTTGATATGCTTAATTTGTGATCATAATGTAAGATGCAGGCAGATTAAATAAGATTCACTGCATTATCGATTTTGAGGAATGAACAACTACCGGTACAGTACAGCGAGATTCCTCTACAAACCTACTCCAACATAAGTTAAATGTATTTTTGAATCAAAATTTTCAACGTCAAAACACAGGATACCTAGTAGCCTACTGCTTTATATAGCCACATTTGAGAGAATAAAACATGTATAGTGTAATATTTAATCCATTGGTATTTTTAGTAGACTTGGCTTTTCGCTTCTAACAAATTGCATAACACTGCAAAGGAAAATTGACTGTTAAAAAGATTATCAGACCAACAAAGATTATCTAACTACAAACACCAACATATCTACTGTGAATCATACCAGATTTCTGGGAATATTAATTGACAATCACCTGACTTGGCAAGACCACATCGACCAGCTATGCAAAAAACTTTCGTCTGCCACATATGTCATCAGAAGAATACGCAATATATCTGAGGAAAAACCCGCATTCATGGCTTACCATTCTTTATTTGCCTCACATCTTAAATATGGCATCAATGCATGGGGATCGGCTTCACAAACAAACTTAGACAGAGTTCTCCGTGTGCAGAAGAGGGCACTGAGAACTATACTCAGAAGGAACATGATGGAGCATTGCAGGGCGCTATTTATTCAGTACAGGATACTCACTGTCATTTCATTGTATATCCAGGAAGTGATAATTCTGGCTAGAAGGACAAACCCTTCCTTGCGGTGCGACAAACATGACCACAACACAAGGTATAGAAATGATATGGATCTCCAGCAACATAGACTCGGGAAATACAGCAAATCTCCAGGATACTCAGGTGCCCGCCTCTACAATCTATTGCCAGAAAACCTGAAGGCCATCAAGGAAAACAACATATTTTCCCGTAGACTGTGGGAGTACCTTATTGCACGACCATACTACTCACTTGCTGAGTATGTTGAAGAACACATGTACCAACACCGAACCGATTGATCCGAACCAAGGGATCAGTTCTTGCACCCTTGCTTTTCAATGTATACACTAGTGACATCCCTGCAACCCAGGCTAGGAAATTCATCTATGCTGATGACATAGCTCTGGCCACACAGCATGTCGATTTGAGACAAACTGAACAAACCCTCACCAAAGACCTCTCAACCCTCAACGATTACTTTAGGACCTGGAAGCTAAAGCCCAATACATCTAAAACTGAAGTAGCCTGTTTCCACCTAAATAACAAGCTAGCCAACACGGAACTGAATGTCTCCTTCAATAATGTCCCTCTGAAACACAATAAGAGGCCACAGTATCTTGGAATAACACTTGACCGCTCCTTGACATTTAAAAACCACCTATCCAAGACTGCAGCAAAAGTGAGAACCAGGGCAAACATAGTTCAGTATCTTGCTGGCACATCCTGGGGGGCAGATGCCAGAGTACTTCGTACTTCAGCCCTATCCCTGGTCTATTCTGCAGCGGAGTATTGTGCCCCTGTGTGGTTGAACAGTGTTCATGTCAGGAGCGTAGATGTGGAGCTTAACAGGGTCATGAGAACCATCAGTGGTACCCTCATGGCCACGCCAACTCACTGGCTTCCAGTTCTGTGTAACATAGCCCCTCAAGTGTAAGACGAAGGCATCTCTGAAAGAGAGTTTGAAAAGATTTGCAAAGAGCCCAAACTCCCAATATTACAGGATTTGCTACCTGAACAAATCCGCCTCGAGTCCCGGCATCCACCAGTGCGGACAGCTTCCCGGTTGATTACTGAAGGTTTCTACTCAGGTTGGAGCGAATTATGGAGAACTTCAATGGGCGCGAAACAGTTCTCTTATAAGAGACCCAGAAATACCAGTGAATGGCATGACTCTTCCTCGTAGGGAATGGTCTCTTATCAACCGCTTCCGCACTGGTGTAGGTAGATGCAACTACTGGCGGTCGAAATGGGGTCAGATTGACGATCAGTCTTGTGATTGTGGGGCTGTTGCACAATCGATGAGCCATATCGTTGAAGAGTGCCCATTGCGCTCTTTCTCTGAGGGTAGTGATGTGGGCTGGGCAAATGCCCAGTGGGCAGGACATTTATAAAAGGGCATTTGCCCGGGCATTTGCCCACAGCAGTTTTAAGCGCCCAAAATCTGGGCATTTATGAAAAAGTGTGTTTTTTTACTATTTTTTATTGTTACTAGAGCTTCTAAAACATAATATAAACTATTAATTAAACGTAAATTTTGTGGATGAAATAAAAATGTCTTAATTTGCAGTTGTTCTGAGGGCATTTAAAATTAAGTGCTTAGATAAAATAATTTCAAAAGCAAAGGGTACTTTAATTTTTATGAATATGCCTTAATTTGTTTATTTGTTGATGTGTAGGCCTATAATATGTTTAATAAAAAAAATGTTGAAAAAACAATACCTAAGTATTGTTAATTATAATTTAATTATCCTGTGCAATTGTCAATAACATAATGGGAAATGGTGTATATCTAGTTTGAATAAAACATTTGAAGTATTGAGTTAGGACTGCAGACTGCAGTAGGAGTTTGATATGGTGTGAACAGTGGGTATTGAGTGGTTGATAGTCGAGGGGAGGGTCTGAGCAGCCATTGTGCTGTGATCTTGGAAGTAGGAGTGGGGTGGGTGTGGCCTTGAGATTGGTGAGTCGTGAGTCATTCTAGCACCAGCCCTGAGCTCAGTTAGTTGTGGTAGCAGTAGAAGTAGAAATGACTGTTGAGTGATTGAGTCTGAGATAACGTCACTTATTTATACTATTTATATTTTTAAGGGTTGGATTATATCATTACAAAATGGTTAAAAAAGGGACCTATTTGGAACTTTTTCAATTTGAAAGGGAAAGGAGTAACTTGTAAATATTGTAATAAGGACTATAAACAGTCACATTGTAACAAAATGGAAAAGCACATAAAAAAGTGTTTCAAGTGCCCTCAGGATCTAAAGAAAGTGCTTCAGTCAAGTACAGTTACAGTGGTTGAAAAACTTTTTCAAAAGAAACCTTCTTATGAACCTTTACTAATTGAAGTGGATGACAAATCTACAGTACCAAGCACAAGCTCAGCCTTTGAACCAAAATCAAGTTCTTTTTCTGATGTCCTACAACGTTCGCAGCCTATATCGACCTCAAGTCCAAAAGGAAAAGGACCACGAACTCCTTCGTTTTTTGACCACATGGATCTCCAAACTAATGTAAGTAAACATTATGAAAATGTACAAACATTATTAGGCCTAGGCCTGCTTCAAATTTTTAGACTATTTTTTTAAAAACTTTTTCAGATTGTAAAGTTTTTTAATATTTGAGGCCATAGGCCTAATCCTTATTATGTTTCCTAATTTTTTCAGCCTAATGGAACGCTATTAGACTATTTATTTACTTAAAATGGAACTTAGTTTACAACATCAAATCTTAATTACAGTTTTATCAAAAGAAGGCATATGTTACTAAACTACCAGATAAGTTAGGCTAGGTCTGTCAATATCTGCCAGATATCAACAAGCCTAGCCTAACTGAGGTTCTATTAAAATTGATGATCTGATACCAGGTAGAGATGACAGTAACCTAGAAGAAAGTGAAAATTTAAAAAAACCTTTGTTTGAAAATAAAAATTATTATTATTATGGTAAAAATTCTACCCATAGCGTAAATGAAATAGCAGTTAGCATAAAAAATAGGTTAGGTATATTATGACACTTTTGTACTTTTTTTATGAACTGAAGCATAAAGATGGAAAATAGGCCTCTATTTGATGAATTTTACCAGGTTGGCACATAGCAGTAATAGACTAACTCCTTTATAGACCACTCCTATTTTGTTTCTACAAGAGATAGATGTAGTATGTAACTTATCTGGTTCAAAAAGCATATAGGTCTACCTACGGTAGTTATGTCTAGACAAATGTACACAATACTTTAAGGCAGTATGTCTTACTTTATTAACAATATTTTTAAATAAAACAGCATAGCATCATAGCCTAACCAACGTCCCAGGACATTGTCACTGGTTCTAACTATAAACCATAGATTTAGGACTACTTTCTGTGTAAGTTTTATTCATTGTTACGCCGTTGACAGTATATTGTGCTGTTTGCTGTTTCAGGAGATGCTGAACCAGAGCCTCGCCAAGGCCATATTCGTTAGTGGATCTCCTTTGTCCATGGTTGACCACCCACTTTGGATAGATTTTTTTAACAAAATCAGGCCTTCCTTCAAGTTACCGTCAAGATATCGGCTATCTTCTAGTCTGTTGGATGCGCAGTACACAGAAATGCAAGGTAACATAAATAAGCAACTAGAAGAAGCAAAGCACCTACACCTGCAGTGTGACGGCTGGAGCAACCTTAGAAATGAATCAATCATCAACTTCATAATTTGTAAACCACAACCAATGTTTGTGGATTTTGTAATGTCTAAAAGCATCAGTCACACTGGCGAGTACCTTTCTCAGCTTATCATAAATGTAATGGAGAAACATGGACCAGACAAATTTCTGGTGGTGATTGGTGATAATGCTGCAAATATGAAAGCTGCACTGAACTTGGTGAAAGATAGATTTCCCATGTTGTTCCTCTTGGATGTCTAGCACACCTGCTACATTTATTGTGCTCAGACATTTTAAGCTGCCAAACAATGAAAACTTTCACAGCAATTGCAGTTGATGTTGTCAAAACAGTAAAACACAGCCATGTTTTATTAGCATTGTTCAATGAAATATCAGCTGAAAAAGGCATTCAAGGATAGGGTTTCATTAAAGTTGCCAGGAAAGACTAGATGGGGGAGCCATTTGTTCTGTTTTGAAAGTTTGAAGTCAAACAAAGTTGTCCTACAAACATTAGTTGTTAATGAAAAGGCTCAACCATATCTAAAGCCAGAAATGAAGAAGAGAGTCCTGGACGATGATGTTTTCTGGGTCAGGATTGACACAGTTGTAGAGTTGATGAATCCAATCGTTCATTTGATCACAGCTTTTGAGTCCAATGAACCTCAAGTTCATAGAATAGCTAAAATGTTCAATAACCTGGAGGCAGTTCTTATTGAGAAGTTACCGTTATCTCCCCTGCAATCAGCAGAAGAAAAGGCAATCTTGTCCAAATTCAAAGAGAGGAAGAAATTTGGTGTATCATCTTTGCACCTTGCGGCGAACCTGCTTGACCCAGCTGTGCAAGGTAGTGATCTCGAGCCTGTTGACATGCTGGAAGCAATAAGCTTTATTTGCGACACAGCAAGAAACACAGGATTGAATGGTATACAAGTTAGAGAAAACTTGGCCGATTACAGGGACAAACAGGGAATTTGGTCCAGACAATTTGTGTGGGAAGGAGTTGGGGTTAAAGAAGACAATGCTTATCTTGTATCTCCTTTATTGTGGTGGCGCGGTTTGAGGGGTACTTGTACACTGGCAGAAGTTGCAGTAAAAATTCTTGGGGCACCTGTTACATCTGCTGCCACAGAGCGGACATTCAGCACTTTTGGCTGGATTCATAGTAAAAAAAGAAACAGGCTTACATCTGAGAGGGCTGCTAAGTTGACTTATATAGCCTACAATTGGAAGCTGATGAATGGACCATTTAATCGTAAGCCCAACAAAACAACTAATGAGACTCATCAGAGTAAACCAGAACAAGGAGAAGAAACCCCAACACCCAGTCAAGAACGTATTATAGGCCTGGAAGAAGATTCAGAATCAGAACTGTCAGAAGAATCTGAGCCAGAGCTAGTTCAAAGTTCATCAGAAACATGTGATGAAGAGGATTCAGAAGAAAGTGATTAAGACATCCAAAAGCACAATACAGCCATTTATTATTTAATTCTGTATTTAAATATATGTAACCTAATTTGTTACTCAGTTAATGTAATAGTGTACATTATGTATTCAGTTTCAGTATTAGCCTACTTATCTTTCAGTAAAATATAAAACTCATTTGAGAATTTAAAAAATGTGTTAAGTGGAATTTTCCCCTAATTTTACAATCAACTTTCATGTGCATATGCATAATTATTATTATGTAGGTATAAAAAAATACAGTTGAGTTGAGAGGCAATAGAAAAGAAAAATATTAGGCCTAGGCCTACCTCCTACTTCAATATTCAACAATTTTGTATATTAAATATATATACACACACACTATATATATACCTGTATAAGCCTACATATCTATTTGTAACATATATATAAAAAAGTACATATATAAAAAAAAAAATGAAAAAGCACAAAAGTCACTATCAGTCAATAATGACACAAATAAATACAGTAAAATATAGTGTAAAAACACTAAGAAACTTACATTTTGTGAGCTGGAATATTTCGGCCGCTGTGCAAGCCTTTGTCAACCAAAACTGTGATCCTATGAAACTGTGAAACCAAACTGTGAAAGCTGTTTCCAGCTCACAAAATGTAAGTTTCTTGGTGTTTTTCAATCTATATTTTACTGTTTTTATTTGTGTTATTATATATAAATATATATAATGCATCTATGTACATACAATGTCTAAAACATTATTAATTTGTCTTTAAAAGAGATAAATGCGCAAAATGCCTGGGCATTTATGGGTTTTGGGCATTTGCCCGGGCATTTATATCAGGCATTTGCCTCGACTTATAAATGCCCAGGCATTTTACATCACTATCTGAGGGTATTGAAGGGGTTCATTGTGCTTCCCAGGAGGCTGTGGAATGGCTTAAAAAGTTAGACTTAGTTCTGTAATAGGTAGATATATTTTAATAATTTATTATATTTACTGTACAGTAAACAGTAGTTACGTACATAAAATTTTATTTTCTCTGATTCGAGTAGGCTCTTCTGCTTATTTTTAGATATATATAGACGTGAGTAAACAATACTCTAAAAACAAAATAATTTAGCTGACATTGAATATCCATACGATATATATATATATATATATATATATACCGATTGATCCCAATATGGAGGAAAATGGACGATTCCCCGGTCGACGACTGCGGAGAAGACTGAAGAAGTAAAAAGTAAGTAAGTAAAGACCCGTGAAAATAATTTCAACTTCAAAACATCCCAGAGAAAATAAGACTAAGCAAAGCTCATATTATGTTTATTAATTTCTGACCACAAACTTTAAAATCGATAATGAGATACATGTCGGGAAATGACCTCATCATGTTGTTTTGGCGGGTGGAAGAGCAATCGGTTTCACCCTGGGATTTGTCATTGACTCAAAGTTAACGTGAAAGAGCCACATTGATGGTGTTTGCACCAGGCTGGCGCGGGTGATCTATTTGCTGCGCAGACTGAGGACCCTTCTCAACAGAAGAGATCTGGTTATGATCTACTACGCTCTTTTCCACGCTCATGTTCTGTATGGACTCCTGCTGTGGGGACATGCAGCGGATTGTAAGAGTGTGTTAAAGCTCCAGAAGAAAGCGCTTCGAGTGGTCACCTCAGCTGGACATCGTGATCATTGTAAACCCATCTTCACACATCTGGGCATCCTCACGGTCTACAATCAGTATATACTGTCCAGTCTGTTGCATGTCAAGGATGCTGAGGGCAGTCGTGTGCTGAGAATGGACCTCCATGCCTATGGAACAAGGAGGAGACGCATGATCGACGTCCCGCGCTGCAGAACAAGCAAGAAGAAGGACTCCTTCCCCATCTTTGCTCTGCGCCTATTTAATTGCATGCCTGACAGGGTTAGGAATCTGCAGGGAAGTGTTTTCAAGACCAAAGTTACCTCCTGGCTGAAGAATAATCCATTTTACTCAATGGATGAATATTTTCATGCACACAAGGACACTATAGCATGACCTGCCATCAAAATTGTATGACGCCATCTATCCAGTTTCACTGATCATTGATGCAGAAAAAGGAATTAAGACCACTGCTAAATGTACAGGGCGTTTTCAAATAGTAAGTTATAAGTTATTGTATAGTGATGTGTCATATAGCCTACCAATTTTTTGACAATACATTCAGCTACTAATTATTGAACTATCTAGGTTGCAAGAACCTCAAGTGGTATCAAATACAATACGATTATAGTATGAATGTATGAAAGCTATCGATGATGTACACAATTTTCAAAAACGGGGTGAATAAAACAAGGAGCAAATAATTTTGAATGGCAAGAATTGACATTTTGCTTGATGCTTTTCAATGTGGTAAGTGGGCCTAAGTTGAAAGCCAAAAGAAGAGTTGACATGGTTAGAAGGATTGGAATAAGCTTAGAATAGCCTATTCAGCTGTAATTCGTTCATCACTTTTCTAAAATTCCTCGACTGCTGAAGGATTGGACCGAACCATGAAGATGCTAATGGGCTTATTAATTAAAAATATGGAGTAATGAAGTTGAGAATGACATTTGATGAAACTGGCAATTACATAATGAGGGTTTGAAATGTATTGTAATTATTGTTGAATACTAAAATCACAACTATCAGAAGTCATTATAACCTATTTACCTGAGATTGAATTCTTCCGTTTTCGGTAACTACCCAATGTGTGGAGGCTGATATTCCAAGAAAAATCTTGAATAATACAGCGAATATTCTCCATGATCTCATTTTAACCGATCAGATCTTTCAAATTTATGTAGAACATTTAAAATAATATTTAGAATGCAAGTCCAGTAAATACACTATAAACATGGAAATGTGTGTGTGGTGGTTGGTTATCCGCCATGTAGATAATTTTTGTCCTTATCACCTGTGCGCTGCCTGTGTGAACCTGAGAAACTACTTGAGTTTTGTAATGGATAATTTCCCATCATTTCAATCATATTTCTCGATTGATTCAACTTTTCATGAAATCATTTAGGATTTTGGTAATAGAAAACATCCATCAAAATTCATATACAATTGGAAAATATCGAAAAAAATTCGAAATATTGATTTTGAGAATAAAGATCTTGAGAATATTGATTTTTCAATCACAAAATTGAAAATTATCGATCAGAATTCACAAGAAATCATATTATTTGAGGGAAATTAGTTCAAGAATAGAGCCGCGAATTTGAGTTGGTTAACCTGCACAGCTCATACCATGTGATCGCTCACAGCTCGTGTAGTGGAGGGGAGAACGTTTTATATACGCATGTTTCCTACCGTGTTATCAGATAGTATCTCTGTTTTGTTCTTTCATTTTCAATCTTCAGGTGCCATTTAGAATTTCATAAGTTGTCAGCTTCAGTGTGAGTTACAATTTATAATTCATCAATAATTGTCAGCATCCAGTGAGGTCTACAATTATTGTGTGAAAATGGCTGTCAGTCAAGTTCGTCAAAATTTCCACAATGACTGCGAAGGCGGTATCAACAAACAAATCAATTTGGAACTGTATGCAAGCTATGTTTACCTGTCTATGGTAAGTTGTCATTTTTCTATAATTACTGTATCATATTTAAATTAAACCTTGAGCTAATTAAAATTATCATTTTTGAAATTTTGAAAATTCCATCATCGTTATGTATGTTGCAACCTATTGCAATTTCTGTGTTCATAAACATGAAATTTCATGCCAAACATTCTATTTTTAAATACAACATTCTTTGTAAATTGTAATGTATTTATTCAGTAGCTAATCAATGTTTATGTATCTATTCTCATACTTGGGTCCTCAAATTTAATCAGACAATATTTTGAATATTCAATTTTCCGTGCCGCTTTCGAGGAAGGCATTATACAAGATGGTTCATGAATTTTAATTAGGTGTCTATAAGCATCTTTATAGAGCTTCAAACCAAATCTTTATAAAACCTTGAATTGAATATATTGGGTGTATAATAATATATTAGTGTATTTAATAAATGTAAACTTGAACATCTACTTTGACCACTATCGATAATAATGATTGCACATTTAACATTTCTATGATAACGTGTGATTTGAATTTTTCTCACATAAATACTGTATAACATGTAAACTTGAACATCTACTTTGACCACTATCGATAATAATGATTGCACATTTAACATTTCTATGATAACGTGTGATTCTCACATAAATAACATGTAAAACCCTATGAAAAGAAATGATCAGAACATCACCCGTTACCATAGAATAATGTTAAATGAAAGTTATTTGCTTTCCGCCAAATTAAATGAATAGACCATTATACTTTATGTAGCCTGAAATAACTTATCTTCTATTATGCATATGAGTGGCTGGTTATGTCAATAACCTACGATTATGTTTATTATTATAAACCTTAACAATAAACCTGTCTAGTCTTTGAAATGAATTAAACCCCTATTTATGACACGATAGAGCTTAGTGAAGTTTATTACCAAATAATAATCTTGTCAACTGGGTATCTATATACCGGTACCCAATTTTCACTTCGGCAGTGGACAGTCCAATAATTAACTGTTTGCCAGCGTTTAATTTTTAATTACTAAAATTTTAGGTGTCAGAACAATAATTCATTCTTATAAATATTCATTTTCATAAACCTCTATTCCGTTCTATTTATTCATTAGTAATGTTATAATTGTCATTTTATCTTATAAATTGCATTTATTCTGACAAGTTTTTTATTAGAATAAGTTGAATAAATCTCATTTATAATACAATGCAACTTAAATAAGTGAGCATTTTTACATCTTAATTCTTTTTACTCGTAATAAAGCACTGACAACCAGTCGCCTGGCATATGCTAATTAAAACGTGTAAACGCGCCTTAAGAAAATAATTTCTTGGATACCAGTACATAAAATTGACCGCAGATTCTAAGCTGAATTATCAATTATAAAAAAACTGTTTATTTCAATGATTATTGTTGAATCTAACAATATAGTAACTATCCATACGGCACACCTATTCTGTGATCTAACCCACTTGCATTGATTTACTTTGCAGTCCTATCATTTTGATCGAGACGATGTGGCCCTTCATGGCTTGGCTCATTTCTTCAAGAAGAATTCAGATGAAGAACGAGAACATGCGTCGAAGTTGTTGGCTTACTTGAACAAGCGTGGAGGGCGCATCAATCTGGTCGACATCAGGGCTCCCCCTCGTCAAGAATGGGGAACTGCAGAGGAGGCTATGTCTGCAGCCTTGCAACTTGAAAAGGATGTCAATCAAGTAAGTACAGTAGGCGCAAATTAATTTCATCGTCTAATCATAAAAATAATTTTTCGTAAATTACAAAAAACTTTGATTAGCATATTGTTACAATAATTTAGCGTTACCTTGTTAAGAAATTTTAAACTTAATTAATTTTAACATTTTTCATCATTTTAAGGCAATGGAGTAGCAGGGAATATTCACTCATTTTCTTTGTAAACTATTCATTACAATCATACTTGAATTTCAATTTTGTATACTTGATTGACGGTGGGCCTTAAAAGCATGACCCCCAACTCTTATTCATTGAACAAAAATAGCGCATTAGATTTAAAAAATCAATCTAGCTTGGAAGAGAATCGAAAATGCAAAAGACTCCAACAAAAATTTTTCATTGTAAAGGCCTAAGTGAGTTAATTGATAATTTCATCTCAAATCAAATAATTATTATTACTTCCTCCAACTCTATGCCATTAATATCTATTATTACAATAGAAGTAGGTTCTTGTTTTCAAATTAGTATAGTGGATGGAAAAATTCATTCTAGAAAAGGTAATTAATTATTGGTCTACTTCAATTTTTTAAATCGATCACAGGAAAAGTGTTGATACGAAAAATATATAGGCTGCAATCTCCAGCTAATTGTAATTAACGTATTCGCCACTAAAAGAAAAATGTCAAGCAATAAAAAATAACTGTGAATGTGTATTTTGAAGCATTAAAGCCGTTTTCAGTAAGTGTTTATTTATTATACTTTGCGTAAGATAGCTCTTTTTTGGAAAGTTAATTGAAAACTTGTTTACAGCTTAATTTTTCCTTGTATAATTCTCTGAGGTAGGCTATTCCAGTAATAGTAACTTCGCCTACCTGATTATTTACATTTTTCAGATCGATTATACTCTCTTATTGCAAAAACAGTGTATATAAAACAACAGTCTTGTTATGAGATAATACGCACAGCGCTGATGTTCGAATCTTGCGAGAAGTTTTCAAAATTGCACAAAACCGGGTCAAGAATGTTTTGTTGTAAACAACTTTGTATCTCGCTGCTCATGATGTAACACTCTTATTGAATTTCAACAGATAAATATAGAGTTGAAATTTCTTGCATACATTATGTTAGTAGAATTATTCACTCCAGATCACTAAAATTCAATTGATTAAATTTGCAATCTTATCTAATTTAGTTTATTGTTAGAAAATATTCATAGATTTGGATTGTTTTAGTCGTACAAAAGAAAATAATATATGAAATATATTCTGGTCGTACTGTAATTGTTAGATCTCAATAAAATTGTTAGCATTCCGCTCAACATTCATTTTAGTTAGCCTATAACTGTCATTACTTTCTGTTTATTCGTTATCTGTTGACCTTGGAACTTAATGATCAATGTTACTCATTGTAATATTGCATAATATTACAACGTGTTGAAATGCAGATAAATTGCTTTTATTTTTAAAACAATGTTAAACGCATAGCCATTGTTTGTTTTTGCTTCAGGTGAAGTAATTAATCATCTAAAAATCCTACTCTGATTGCCAGTGTTTTATTTAATTACAAACTATGATTTGACTTGATTACTAAACAGATTAAAGTTGAATGAATAAACAAGTTCACGCAGCATGAGGAAACTTTCCCTCTAAAACATCTGCGTGCTTCCTTTATTCTTAGTTTTTCCTTGTTGCATACTGTTCCAAAAGTATGACTAAAAATTGTAGAATGAATTTAAATATATTAGTATTTAAATTTTTTCAAGACTAATCCTCGAGCCTATTTTTAGTTGTGTCTATATCTGAATTGATTACCCCACTAGAGCTTGGAATTTTGAAACTAGAAATTTGTTTTTATATTAATGGAAAAATTTTGTCGAATTTCAGGACAATTTTTTTCATTGCCATGTAGGCTACCCCTCGATTCCAACGTTAATCTGTATATTGATGGAAGCACGGAACTATATTCTTACTGTTGATTTAGCAACTTTCTGTTTGAAAAATATCATAGTAAATAACCATAGAACTGTATTTTAATTCAATAATAATGCTCATTTTTCTATATAGGAGAAAAAGTGTAAGGCTCTACTCACACTTCGACACTCAGCGACTGGAATAACAAACATGTGTTTTTAAATGATGACGTTCAGGCAATACTGTTGCAGGATTGTCTGAGCGTCATCATTTGAAAACACATTGTTTGTTATCAGAGTCGCTGAGAAGCCGCGATTCTAGTATCCAAGCGTGAGTAAAGCCTAATTGATATTGCTAATAATTTGATATGACATACCGTATATTTCATTGAAAAAAGATTTTCGTATAATGGAATCGTATTATTAGAAGATAATGACATTCTACTTGATTTTATTTATCGACCTATACATGCATAAACTTTCATTATTGTAACATGAGACTTGCTCTCGATTGTAATGCTGATTATCTCCGCCTCCTTCTCGAAACCACTTGTCAACAAGATACCACGCACTACATTGCACAACTTGTTGTCATCCCATGATAACAGTTTCAACTTACAACTTTTATCGTAATGATATAATTGTTTACATCATTTCAGTTTGAAATTTGAGTGTTGACATTCAGATAGTTTATTCGCAACAATGGGATGAAATACTATCAAATCTAAATAAAAATAACTTACTAAATTTAACCTTGGTTCTACTAACTCAATACCAACCGTAGCCTACTATGGTTAGAAAAGTTTGATTTAAATGTCATGTTGGTCTCTGGAATGCAATACTTCCGAACTGAAACCATGCCAAGGTTAAATTAAAAATGTTATTGAATGGTAATGTAAACTCGAAACTAAATCATCATTAACAATGCCCGGCTTTTATTTGCAAATTTTGTTTAATAATTTCTTGATTCAAAATTTTTCGTTTCGAGATGATTAGTATTTTGAAAATAAGAATTTATTTTCAACAATTATTATTTTACAACAACAGTAGACTACTATTACTTTAGTACTCAGTATTATTTTCACTAGGCCTACATAATAAATCATGTATTTTTCTACTTCCTCAATCCGTATAGAAAGTAATGAGATGTGAAATTTTATGTGTTACTAGATAAATAATAGGATTGTTACCTTTACCGATGTAATTTATCAATGAATGAATATATTAGTATTCTTTTTTGCAAATCCTGAGAAATATCAATCAACAGAATAATAGAATCTAAACAAATAAATCTTATGTGTTTTCTGTTCAAGGTCAATAATTGTCAAATTCTTATCGGACATTTAAAATTTGATAAATCATGCTTGACATTTTCAATGCTATTCAAGTGTAGGATTGTAATAGTCTCACAAATTAATAAATTAACCGCTTATTTGTTTAATATTTAAGACCACTTACTCATGTCAATTCAACTTGGATTTCACCAAAGACGATAGGAAACTATTAAGTATTCTAAGTTGAAAACTAAGTATTCTAATTGTCTTTGATTTCACGTTCAGTTGAGGAACGCCCTTCCAGTTGTCAATAAATAATGTTATCTTTCTGAGAGCACGTTTTATGATTGGTTTTCGTGGTTATGATTGAATTGCTGGTTTGTCTTGTCATCTTTCTGTAAGCAAGTTTTATTATGGTCTCGGTGGGAGCGGTTGCTGAGTGATCAAGTCACGAACACTCAAGACTGCTCTTGAATGGGTGACTGACACAAAAATAAGGCGAGTTGGAACCTACCTGTAAGCAAGATTAGTAGAGGTTGTAAGGGTCTCCCCACCGATAGAAAGCCATACAATTTTTTTTTGGTAATATGGGTTTTGATTAATTTTTGTTTTGTTTTCTAGAGTCTGCTGAATCTGCATGAAGTGGCAACTGTGCACAACGACGCCAACCTGACTGACTTTTTGGAATCGGAGTACTTGCAAGAACAGGTGGATGCCATCAAGGAGATCGGGGACCTGCTAACCAACATTCGTCGCGTCGGCGAGGGTCTCGGCATCTTTGTCTTCGACAAGGAACTCAAGGAGCGCTCTTAATCATTTTTCCATCACATATCAAGTACTTAGTCAAGAAGTTAACTTTATAACCCAACTTCATTAGTAAATGTTAATTATTACTCTTCTCCATTATGTTTACTAACCGGGATTTAATGGCATTATGTTTCATCAGTATTAAATGAATAGCTCTTACTGAGGATGTCTCTGTTGCGTTCCTGAGAAATGTTTGCCAGTTTGTCACTTCATGAGAAATTTATCACTTTTGAAATAATTGCAATAATATTTATACTAGACAAAGATCAGGCATATATGAATAAGAATAGAATGGTAAGATTTTTGAATTGACAATGAAAAATATCTGAAGAACAAATAAATACCATAAATGATTATGAGAAACTATTTCAAAAACTAAAAAAAAAGATACAGTATGTTACTATATCATGCAAAGACTATATATTATTCAGATTAATTGCCAAGGACTCACTGAACACAATAATCTTCCACATTCTGTTCTACAAGAAAATTGTGTTGAGGACTTCTGTGTGAAACACATAGTATTTGTAAAACACAAGAGAGAAGATTGTAAATAGTCATGATTTAAATAATTAGTTTTTCGTTCATTGTGATCTTTAAATTAAGTGTTGAAAATTAGAGAGTTTCCATTGAAAGCATAGAGTTGAACGATTATGGAAGAAATGTTGTATATTTTTGTAAGTCGTGGTAACGCAGTTTCCAGCAAATGTTACAATTTTGAGAACATTATAATTTCTTTGATTCATCTTCATTTTGTTGAGTATTATATTTCAAGTCTTAATGTAACTGTCTGTGATGATTTCCACTGTTTTTGTCTGAGCATATTATTTCTAAGCATTCTCACCAGCAAATTCTTGTAACGTGGTATTGTTTTCAAAGTAAATTGATGAAACATTTCTGATTCTATCTTATTTATTGAATTACCTCTCCATTAAACAATTTTGTACATATACCACATTTGAATGCGATAGAACGAATCACCTAATAATATATTGAAATTAGTATCGTTAAGTTTATTGTCGTCCTAAATGCACAGAAAATTCAACTTACAGATACACTCATGTAACAATGTCAGGTCTCTTGGTGTTAACATCATTGAGGTTGAACTTTCCATTGTCAAGTAAGTGTGCATTGAGTAACAGTGATTTCCTGGTCGATTACAACATAGAACTACACCATTGTATGTCTTGTAAAACACAGTGATACGGTGGTTTGAATTTTTAGATGAATTCGGAAACATCACAAATTGAAGGTTGGCTGTGACGGAGTCACAGCAACAAATTTTTGCCGGCCCCAAATTACGCTCATGGAAATAATTCAAAGGCCCAACACAATTTTGGAGAATTTGAATTCTGAAACATAATAAATTTCACTTATGACCGCAAAACTCAATAATTTGATGTCAATACTTGACTAATTTAATCAATTATTGATCCTTGTATAAACCCCATATTTGAAAACTATGTTTCTTTTAACCAGGGGGCATGCTTAATGAAAATTTGGAAATTCTCTGCACCACAGCAAAAAGGCAAAATACCTGAATATAGCCCTGCTTCTACTGTAGGTTGAAAATTTATGCGCCTTAGAAGTGCTAATTTTCCTGTAATACAGGACCTATAATTTTCAAGAAACAGGAAAAGAATAGGCTACGACCTCTTATTCTCTAGGAAAAAGTGCAGGATAAATTAATGAACTTCAATAAATTATTCTACATCTTTTATTATAAAGTTCTTATTCTCTATCTGATTGTACGTCGTACATATTAATTTTTTGGAGTACAGTATTAGAAATAAAGCCTATTATATCTTCAAACAAAAGTTGAGGCTAAATCAGTACTTTTTAATTGTCTATCCAGCCATGAATGATTCATTATTATTGTATTACTTGAACATTGAGGAATGTAATCAAGTTTTATGCATTGAAATATTAAATTTAATCTTTACAATTAGCACAAAAAAGGTGTAGGACCCAGATGGAAATTCACAGATCTAATAATAAAAGTACCCTGAATAACAGACTGTTATCCTATTCTGATCATATCTGTGAATTTCCATCTGGTTCCTACGACTTCGGTTTTTGAATAACTTAAATTATCAAATTATTACAAAAAGATTCAAGTTTTTGTCAGATTAAATAGAATTTGAAATTATCATTGACTAGATTTTAACGACTAGATGGTAATATAAATGTATGTATTCCTATTTTACAAATACATTGCAATAGAGTGAATATTAGTAACGAGAAAATTTTTCAACTTCCAATAAAAACGTTCCTGTACACATAGTACCAAGAGAGTAAGATAGATAATACCAAATACCGCGAGGATTTAATTAGGTACAGTAGCTCACTTGGTTCCCATTGAGTATTTCCAAGTACCGTACCGTAATTGGTTCGTGTGTGGTTGTAAATCTTATGGAGCAAAAGCAATAAAAGAACAGCAGCTCAGACTCATACTTATGCCTTGTTTACACGTTGCCATTTGACTAGTATTTACTTCTATTTCTAAAATTTCAGATACGTGAACGATTATTTTTATTTCTTAAAATTGTATGGTATAATTATTTATAATTTATAGGAATGATTGCCATTTAAGATAACAAAATACTAATTGGTCAATATTTCAAGTCATGTAAAGTTACAAAACTTCCATAAAAAATTATGAAAAATTGTTGTACTGAAGGAAAAATCTTTCTCTACTACTTTTGTTAGTTTTCAGTAAAAAATAAAATCTTCAGATCGTTGGATCAGATTTGCTTTTTCATTTATTATCAATAATTGATTAAGTATTACAAATGATAGGGGTACCATATTACCATATATACCATATTATAAGGATGAATAATCTGCATCGAAATGTTTAGAAATTACACTGACAACTTTCGACTGGCATATACTAATGGCAACGTGTAAACAAGGCATTATACAAAGAGGGGAAGTGCATAATTTTGTCCGTAGAAAAACTGTCCACTTATACTTCTTCACAAATAGAAGCAATTACTGTCATCAACATCCTCATCGTAAGTGACAATATACTTGTCGATTTAAATTCAAAATTATGTAGAAGCTGTGCAAGGGTCATTAACCAAACTGCTCTACTGTACACGCTACCGTATTTCAAAATATGTTCACAGCTATTCATCGAACCATAACCGCAGACAATTTCTGAAAAAGGACAATACCACAACCTTGAAATCTACTACAAATCTTTTCAAGGATTTTCAGTGTGTTGTTCAGCGATGGTGGAAAAGTGTGAAGCCTAATAATTGATGAGATTGTCGGTGGACTTGTAGAGTCGATGGCAGGTGCGATTGCGATTGCAGAGGATGGCGTCGGCTGGAAGCTGCGGCAGTGACGCCTGCAACTGACGAGCAACTGCTCCGCCCTCCTCCTCCTCACCCTCAATCTGCCGGGGGCTCAGCGGGCATGGCGGACTCATCGTACTGCGGCTGCTCGTATCCACCAGCCATTCCGTCATCTAACAAACAATTATTATTTAGCACTCGCTATCTAATCAATATTCATTCGCTAGACTGTAAATAGTTTAAATTAGATAATAGGCTCTTAAATATATTATTAGGTTTGTTTGGACTAATAACGGCATCAGACTAGTCAGTACTTGTAAAAATTCAATACTCTGGTTGTTAATAGGATCGTTTTATATGAAACAGTTCTCGTTATCATAATATCATTGATCAAAACATAATTAATTAGATAATATTGTGGATAGGGATTATAATTAAAATATAATACTGCGTAGGAATACCGTTCAAATGGAACAAATCTGAAAATAATTAGTGGTAACCCGAAACAACTGTGTAGCCTATATCAAACCTACAATAATAATATAGAGTGATCCAAAAAGAGCGCCGGTTTTAATATATCAAATTGAGAGGTTTATTTGAACGAAAAATTGAAAACAAATACATCAAAATGTTCATCTCACTTTCCGATTTCGTGTATGAAAAATGATGTCATAAATGTGTCCTCCTCTACTTCGCTGACACGCATAGGATACATGCATGACATCATTTTTCATACATGAAATCGGAAAGTGAGATGAACATTTTTATGTATTTGTTTTCAATTTTTCGTTTAAATAAACCTCTCAATTTGATATATTAAAACCGGCGCTTTTTTTAATCAACCTATATTATAGACTACTAAGAGGGTCGTTTTTTCCTATAACTCCTATAGGCTGTAAATAAAAGACATGAAACCTTTTTTCACCACCAAAAGTTTTTTACATTCATGGATTATTTTGAACAAAATCGTCGTAAAGATTGAAACTTCTGTGTACACGAGAATGGGTGTACATCATATGCTTATACGCTTCAAAAATATAAAAATTGAATGAGAAAATTACAAGACAAAAGAAGGTAACCTGATAGGTAAGCTAAACTCATAGGTACCGGTATTCATTCATTAAAAGAAAACCTACTTGTTTTAACGATATAAATTATTATGAAAACAGCAAATCTACAACAATATTAAAAATTATTTTCAGCAAATGAGGAATTCGCGCCGAACAACAAACACATTGACTAATACCGTACCGGAATAATAGACTACAATAATAGTTTTTAAAGTTCATGAATTACTTATGCTATCATTAAAAGGAATTTGATAGGTAATTTTTTCGACTTGATTTCTGATTGACTGAAGAGTCAAGTCGTTGAGTGCTACCGTACAAATTTCAAAAGCTTTTGAACACCACACACTCTTAAAACAATAAGTGCTCTCTTATCTACATGCAAAGAGATTAAACTCTCTACACAGGAAACTTATTTTAAAAAATCCAATAATATACATTTTTGATAGAAAAAGTAAAAAACTTTTTGACTTATATTTTAAATTCTTGTAATTTTAGTTTAATTTTCCTTTCTGGTAAGAAGTTCACCTGGTTCTAAAGGAGTTGATTCTCAAGAATAACTAGAATTAATAACAAGAATTAATATGGCAATTATTCTTTGAGATTCATTCAAATTGTTTATAATGTTATCACGTGCACCGGGTCGATGCACTTGTGTTATTACGTATGCAATAAATAAGTTATTACTATTTACCGTAAGCCTCTAAAGAACAATTTGTTCGATCAACATTCAACATGCACCAGAAATAGTTTTTGCAAAACTTTTCAGTCAACTCTCAAAAAACAACCGGTAGGTTCAAATTTCTACTGGAAAAATTGTAGAATAACTACAAATCCAGGTCATTCTCTATCTACCTCGAGTTTCATGATTTCGTGTTTTATTTTTTTGAAGTAATAAAGAACAAAACAACTAAAAGATGCAGCAATTCTATGAATTCAATAAAATCTAAATCTATCCATGATTGAGTTTTACTTGTCAAGCGGGCTTTTAATATCAATATCAGTATAACAAGGATACAGAGTTATTAAAAGAATCACCCGATTCATTATTTTCCACTCACACTGCATGCATTTATTTGAAACTTTGCGTTCAATATTCGTCATTATCTCCTGCAGTATAAGAATTAAATAAATTGAATTCCCAGTTAAAAAAGAATTTCAATTTTAAACTTGAAACATTCAAAGCTCAAGTTCTTCCTGTCAAAAATATACTATAGAAGCAATGACAATGATGCTGTGCCTTTGAATGGAATAATAAAAAAATAGATGAAAAGTAAGCATTAGCGTATGGAATGCAGCTAATTTCGTTCAGATTTAGCAATACCTCTCCATTGCTGGTTTTCATAGCTGCTGGCATCTACTTTATTATTGAGATAATCTATATTATTTTGTAGTCCCGCCATGTCCTCCCTGAAATGCAATAGAAAGTTATAACAGGGAAAGACAAAGAATTATTTAACCTCCACCACAGAACTGAATAAGTTCCCTTGAAATTGAGAGATAATAAATTAGCAAGAAAACCATGCAATATTTGAACACAGAAACAGTTCACAATGCAGTTCCGAAATCTGACAGACAATGGAAGAAGGTCTTGTTGTTGGAAGAAGAATTTTGTTGTTTGGGTGAAATACCTGTCCATCTACGTCAATGCCATACTGAGCACAAACAGAGCGCAAATCTTTACAGTTCTCCCACACCCGACTCAGGCGGTCAACAAGTTTCTCATTTTGTTCCTTCAGGCTGCTCTTATCCCTTCTGCAAAATAATGTTGTTGAAAAAAATTAAAATGAAACATTTCGAGAAGATAGATACCTGTCGCACCTGAGCGACTAATACTACTCATAAAACTATCATCAATTACATTGCTGAAATTGAAGGTGAACACGAATAACACAGAATTGGACCTTCCATCAAGTATCACATTTGTACATTTCATCAATATAAAATAAATAAATTAATGATAAAATTTTCTCTTGATTCAGAGATGTTGTAGAATTTCTCCATAGTAGGTAAAAGAATGAGGCCAATGTTGTCTATTCCACAATGAACTTATTTAAAAAACATTTCATTTGTTTTTCAAATAAATTCATTGTGGAGTAGTCAACATTGGTCTCATTATTTTACCTGAATGAATAACAATTTGTGCTGGCAACTGGGAAACAACCGTTGAATGTGCTGATGTGTATCTGAGAGATATAATATGGTCTGCCAAACTCCTGTTTATCATTATCCATAATTTCTATTCGCAGTACCGATACTGGTATTGTGTATGTTTTGCTTGAGATATAAAATTATCGCGTTCAAGTATATTGCGTCACAATTGTTTTTCCAATTGATTTTTATTTAAAACAAGAAGACTATGTATCTAAATGATTTATTATTGCTCACTGCTTATTGAAGATCATGACTGGTCATCAAGTACGTTGGATTAGATAAATACTACAATCAAACCAACCAACTAGGGTTTATTCCATTTTTCCCCGTTGCATCCATTTACGGTACACTATCCAAAGTTCATTCTGAGTTCAATCGATGCTTTCAATAGGCCTCAATTCACAAACTGGATAAATGTATTAATGTCAATTAGAGGAAGCATTGCTGGAACTCATAATAAACAGCATAGAAGTGTAAATGGGGCGGGTTCTGTCCCACTTATTGACCGGATATACTGGTAGAAACTATTTTTAAAAGTTCCTAATCTTAATACAGAATGAAGTCAGCTTTGTGTGTTACTAGTGTATAATGAGTTTGATTGAGTGTAGTGTAATCTAGAGCTGGAATGTGAATGACTGACCTTTCTTGTTTTGTGACTTCTCTTTGGTGCAAGCTTCACAGCGACATCGACTTTAATTTTGGGCCGATGACTAGTGATAGGATCCTCCCTGCTGGCATCAGCCTGCTTCGCTTCTTCGTCTCCTAGAGAATTATTCACCTTCTACTCTTGACTTTTATTTATTGTGTTTGTTTTTTCTTTTAAAAGCTAATAAAAGTATCTATTTTATGTTTATAAAGATGCAAAATACTTCCTGCTTAATTTCAAAAGATAAATTTTTACCTATTATATAGCGTCAGAATAGCTAGCTGGTTGAGCAAGCAGAATAGTGCAGATAATTTAGCATCAAGTGATTAAATTATTCTTTAGCTATTTTTGTCCAACTATTTTTCTTCTGTTTTAAGTTATTTTGTTTTATTATTGAGTGTGCAACTGTGTTTTTTTATGAGGGCAATAATAGGATGTACTGACCTGGTGCCTTCAACTATGTATTTTATCAATAAATAAATAAAAAGATACAATGCATTGTATAATAAAAAAGATACTTTCCATTCATCAATGCTATTATTGATATTATTGGTAAGTTGGTTTGACATGATTCAATAATTCTGATTGTTCAAGTAAAAACGCCAATCCGATGCAATCTTAACTTAAAATATTATTGTTACCCAGCAATCGTGCTTACTGCATTAAATATCAAATACAGTAATAATAATAGTATCAACAAATATAAAATATTGATATGAGATTGTTTTGGAATAAATTTTAGAAATTTATGGGTTTTCATGACCAACAGCAGTTAGCAACTTGTTGGAGCTGAAAAAACAGTAGAGAATAATAATTGAATATGGTTCTTGAAGAAGTCTCATGGTTGCACCGCAATTTTAGTGGAACTGAACTTCAGAGGCAGCATCCAGAGTACAATATTCTGGCAGGAGCAGGAAGAATCGAGACAAGAATTTGTAAATTATTTGTACATAATTTAAACCCGTTTAATTAAATTTCTCAATAATCTCCCAATTATTTCTCATAATGAGTTCTCAATCCAAACCAACGGTTTTAGAATGCCTAAGTCTATTACTATATTATTTTGTAAATATCAAACACTTGCATATTAGTAGAAATTTTTGCATATATTCTGCTTGCTCTCCAGCATGAGAGATTTTGATCTTAAATTGTTGATTTTCCTACATTTAATTTGAAGTTTCTATAAAAAAGAGCATACTGGTGGTCTTATGAAAAACAGTGACAAAATGAGATTCCAACAGGCTCACATTTCGACAGAAAAGTGCTAACAAGCAGTTGAAATTTAATTGTAATCAAAGATTGGAATAAGTGTGAGTCAAGTGTTGGGAACAAGTTTATTACATATAGTTGCTCGATGATAGTTTTGCAAAGCTGTGTTGGAATTTCATTGTTGAATAACGGGCTTAGAATTAACTTAGTGATGATAAGGCTTAGAACATACTTGTGGCGTGTCGTACAATCTTCAAGCTTCCGTGTCAGCATTTGACACTCATCTTTCAGTTTTTCCATCAGTTGCGTCTGAGACTGTATCATGCCTTCTAGCTCAGCGACATTTTTGACTGAAACCGGACCGGAAAACATTGCAAAACGTTTAAAACTTTTTGCCGATTAATGACAAACAGCAGCCAGATTGTGAGCGGCAGCGTTAAACAAATTGAAATGATAGAGAAAAGGAAAAGAAGGAAAACCACAAACTGAATACACCGAGTGTAGGCAAGAGCAGTTTACAGACAACAACGAATGCTTCAAAAACATGAAAAATGAAGTCGTGTTGAAAGACGTCGGGTGCTGCTTCAAGCCATTCGCTATCAAACAACCAACCAACAAGTTGAAGCCTCATAACAGCCTTCAAACTCCAAGACTCGATTATTTTACAACTACATCAACAATTACTGTACTTACTTGACTCACTACTTCTACAAGCGAAACCAACTGTTGTCCATCTTTTGAACCACTATTGTACTGTACTACCATGCTAAAAAGCTATTTATTATTCTATTAGTTTAAGTACTTCTCTAATACTAATAAAAGAAGTATCTGATGCAATGGGGTTTTGAGAATTACGAAGCTGCATAAAATCTACTCGCATGAGTTTGTAAAGCAAAGCAATATATCCTACTACTAAGACATAAGTTTAGAACAGGAAAGTTTTGTTTGATAAAGTTAAAAATATGACTGTTAGAACTACAAAAGTATTCGATTTGTGAATCCATGTACAGTATTCTTTATGAAAAATCGTTGTTAAAAATACTACTGATACAGGTTTTGAATTTAAGTGAGAACACGTGGAAAATTAACGATTTGTTTGAATATATTCATTTTTTAGGTCCAAGTAGTATATCAATGTATTGGTAATTCAACTTGTAAGTCTTCAATCAAAGATAAATAATTTTCGCTTCTATGACCATGCAAAATATAAAAACTGCCTTTATAATCATGAAAAATATATAAAAGCTGTTTTTATGATTAAGTATGAGTATGAGTGTCTTAGCGGAAAATTCTTTTGCTAGCATTTAGGCAAGTAAAAGTAAAATGAACTTCAACTTAGTCAAATACTACTACACAAAAATAAATTACAGTACATAAAAACATCAAGTAATTATTTGTAGCAAGGTTTAAGCTGTATAAAATACTGAGCAGTCTATTGATACAAATAAAATATTCATAATAGAGCTACTAACATTATGATTTCCATGAAATAACGATTTCATAAAATCCGTGCATGAAAAGCAGATTCCTATTTTACTATGTAAAAATAAATAAAGTTAGCTGTGTTATCTATGAAAAATACTATTCAATTATTAAATAAATTCTATTAAAAATTGTTGAATATCTTAGTTTTTTTAGGGGGAAACTCTAGAAATGATAAATTTCTTGGGTAATTTTGAGGCGAGAAATTCAAGTTGTGATGACACTCACAATTATTGCAGTATATTAGTAATAATTATTGAAATTTGGAATGTAGATTCTCCTAAAAAACCTTTCAGTGTTATGTCACACTTTAATGTCATCACTTACTTGTTCCATGATGGACTTCCATAAGTAACTTTTGCACAATTATTTAATAACAAAGAAAATTGATGGAAAACTTTTCCCAGGAAGGATAAGCTTCACTTTGTGAACATCTTCTAATTCGACAATGGCTCCTCTCATTGGAAAACATTGGTTGAAAAATTATGAGATCAATGTTGATTAATCTTTCAAATGAAGTATACTAGACTGACCATGTTTGGCATCCATATCCATTATCATAGCCGTCAGCTCTTTCTCTCGTTTGGAGTCTTTCATTGAGCCCACCTCTTCATTTGCAAGCTTAGCCATGTGCAACTGAAAAATATGCAAGAATTTAAAACTTGAAAGCAATACAAATCTCTTAAAAACGTTAGCAGGTTAGATGAATGAAATAAAGTTCATAAAAACTTGAGACTAATAACTCGATAACTTCACAAGAATTACTATGAAAAATAAAATAACACAAAAATTATTTATTCAAATCACTCGATTATTTGAAATTTAAGTTGCCAGTGACGAGTAGCATAATTATTATGTATTGGGAAAAAACTCAATCAATAACTCAATGCTGTTAAATCTAGTAAAAAATTGGTTCTTCAATTGGTTTTTCATGATCACATTTAGAATTACAAATAAATCATTAACTCAATGCCGTCTCTTGAAATAAAAAAATTTTCTCTCAAAGTATTACAACTTACATTCATTATCCAACTAATGAGCTACAATAATTTACAGTTACATAAAGACTCCTCCATTGAAGATGGAGTATTATTGACGTATGTAGATTGTATAATTTATTATTAATAATACTTTTATTTATTATTATATACCAATTTACAATACTAATTTTTCCAATGTAACTTAAACCTGTTTGTAATCCTTGCCTCTTTAAGAATTTCTGTATTTCCCCATAAAAATATGTGTTGTCATAATAATTTAATCGCATAATACGCCAATGTAACATTCATTAAAATGAAAATAAAAAACATTCAATTCTCACCTCGAAAGACCACTAACATTTATTTCTTTAAAAATTACATACATAGAATAAATAGGAAACTGAATCCGAAAAACAATACAAGAAAATAACTTGAAATATTTTGAGACTTGTCAAGTAGTAACGTTAAAATCACTTCCCAGTAGTTCGTAAAACTGGAGATCTATTCATCTTCTATAAACATTATCCCGTCATTATCCACGAACAAGTCTAGGAACCGTGTGGGCATCACCCATCACCCTAAAAATGTATATATTTTTTCATTTTTCAATAATTGCTCAATAAGATATGACATCATAATCGACTTTTCATCTCTATCACTTTGAATTGTACAAAGTTAAAGAAAAATAAAGTGATCTATCAGTCTTATTCATATCCCCAATTACTCACAAAATTTCTAGGACTCATGTAGGCTTCATTTTTCCGAATCTTCCCTATATTTGTCACCATAATAAATAATAAATTTATCTCTCATCATCATCACATCTCCATTACCCACAAACAAGAAAACAAGTTTAGAACCTATGTAGACATCACACTAAAAAAAATAAACTCATTGATTTTTCAATAATCGTCCCATAACCGGCTATTTGTATCTCTCATCACGGCCAAGTGGACTTCCTTTTCCAAGAAGGGACATTAATATATGTTGAAACTTCGCCGTTTCAAGTAGATAAATCTGTCATATTAACATTAACATCAAATTGTATATCATATTGTAATAGCCTACTCATATAATAATCATATTGTTGAAAAATGATCAAACTTATAATTCATAAAACTAATAGAATAATATTGCTTTATACCGCACTGACTATAAGGTACTCTAATTCTTCTATTGTTTGTGCTTATAGTAATAACTAGAGCCCGGATGTTCAGGCATTTATAATACTTGAAATAGGCAGGCAAAAAGGGACTATAAAACACAAAAATAGGCACTTTAAAATCGAAAAAAGGCAAAGTGCAGTCCTATTCTAATTATAGGAATCCTATACAGTTATATGAAAATAATAATAATTAGGCATTTTGCCTAACATCCGGGCTCTAGTAATAACCAACTTTTGTAATCTAGAATCTTAGCAGATATATTTTGTTATCTACATCCTACATGAATAAAGTAGTCAAATCATCACTATCCCACCATTATACCCACGTAAAAATCAAATTCTAGGACCCATTCAATTGAAATCATACCTCTATTTGTCCAGAATGTCACCCTTCGACGTACTCACCTCGCGTTCAAGCGACGAGACGTGTTCGCCGAGCCGCAGATTGTCCTTGCGACTGTGGAGCAGGTCGGCGTCGGCGCGATCCAGCCGCTGCCTGAGTGCCTGCACCTCGGCCGTCAGCCGCGCCGAGTCCTGTTTGGCGGCGCGCTCCGCTCGCTCCAGTGCCAGCCGCGCCCCCGCCGCCTCCGCCTCCAGGCCCTCCCGCTCCGCCCCGCCCGCCACCACCTCGCTCTGCAGGCTGCCTTTGCAAACAGGCCCTACTTTTACTCTGCAAGCTGTCACCAAAGCAAGCACACACGTCTCACCATCACCGCTCAAGACAACACACAGTAGGCATGTGCCACACGCTATTATTTACATTGCTTACTATTTACACTAGTCTATATACACAATTGATGAACATTGCATCATCTTCTCTTGAAGAAGATGATGTCTATAACGATTAGTTTATAACTAACTGTGGTCCATCCACAGTATATAACCATAATAAAGTTTTTTTGGTTTTTTGACAGTTCAATTTGAACGACAAATAAATAAATTATGCAACCAGAAAGTATGTACATAACTATTTACAATGATAATATCAATAATATATCGTAAAAAAATAATTTGTACAGTACGAACAAAAATTTGAGAAAAGCAATTGGTTTCATTACCATCATCTGGCTCCTGATTTTCGTGTGCAAACCAATACAATGATTAACAAATTTAACATTGTGGACACTCAGGAACAATATTCTGGTGCAAATTTGAAAAAAATCATAATGAATCAATATATTATGGTAAATCGAAAATTGTTTAAAAAATTCTATGGTGTGATATTTAGCTAAATGAAATGCAGCACAATCATATAAAGCTATATAATTACAGTTGAAATTTATCAAATGCTGTTTCTTATAAGCTAGCATAAAAGTATTTTCAAAATGTTTGCCAATGTGATCAAATGAAAATGGTAGGGTGTCTGAATAAAGCAAAACAAAACCGATTTTGTGACTAATTCTTAATCTAAAAGTCAATCTCGTTGAGGTATCTATAAATATAATAACAAGTGAAATAGTGTCAATTTCCGAAAGACAACAAAAGTTTCATGGAATATGCATAATATGCAGCATGCTAGATTCTCCAACCAATTTGAATGAATCTCTTAAGAAATTCCTAAGATTGGAAGGAAAAGAAATTTATTTTAAAGTATTTGTACATTATTTACAAAAGTGAGTTCACTTGAAAACTAAATCAACAGTAAAAAAGATTGATTTTCAGGTAAAATATCATAAATGAATTCAAACACTTTCAAAGAGAAAATAAGTACAGTCAATAACTTCAAAATTCTTGCAATGGTAGAATTATGATTTCCGATACAATTATCAATAGGAAAAAGGTAGACGACTATCTAGAGAGCAGAGTTTTGGTTGATAATTTGCTAGATAATTTTTCATTAAAGGTACAGAGAAAACAATGGGGATTATGACTTATGAGATCAAGTTAGAACCAGATTTCTTGACCATTTACGGACTATCATATGAAAATGGATTTTATTTCAAAAAGAAGGATTAATTTCATAAGAATTCATTTCTTGATAATGCGTATCATGAATATCACCCAATATTCATTTTTATTCATCGTAATTCAAACGCAGCCTAAATGTACACAATTCAATTCGATAGGATACATCTTGTAGGCTACATACCGGTACACCTTCATTTATTATTTCAAGGGAAAAAGGATACTAAATCAATCAATGAATGGTTTGCTGTCTCTGATGACTGATGTAATGTTGTAAATTTGAGCATTTATGCCGCATTTACACGTTGCCAGTGGACTGTATTAAGTCGACAGGTTGCCAGAGCTCAATTTCTAAAATTTCAGGATTGGGAACTCTTGATTATTCTTATAAATGGTAATATAAGTGGCATTATGGTATTTTAATTTGCATTGATTTACAAAATATTTATAGATAAATCGAACGTCATAGGACTTATTTATAGAATTCAGGTCAATTATAATAATAGGCCTACCAATATTGTAGTATTACACTATCCACGAATTCCTCCAAATACATCAACTGACAAACAGCCGGTGGATTAATCCATAAGAATTTCAAGATAATTTATAAGAATAAATAGATCTACCAATATTATAAAACCGTTAATAATTGATAATTATTGGCCGTTAAGCTGCTAATTATAAAAATGTCAAGATAATTTATAGAATAAGTAGATCTACCAATATTATAAAGCCGGAAACGATCAAAATTTTAATCAAATTCCATCCAATAAAATTACCTTGAAGTAACAATTGATTAGGTACGCTAGGCTACACTAGACAAGGACTGTTTTAATGCTATATGGATGTTTAATGTGTGACCTTAGGGCCATAATATACGAGGCGGCATTGATGCAGTTCATGCGACAATGCAGCCTCGTTTACATTATGAGCCTTACCCCGGTCGTACACCGGAGCAATAAGCAATAGGCAACTAGCAACATATGGATCATATGATTGTCTACTCTATACAAACCAATAGTTCAATGCACACAGAAACAGCTGCTTTAGGTGTGCATTGGACTATTTGTTTCTATAGAGTAGACGATCATATGATACAAATGTTGCTTATTGCCTATTGCTTATTGCTCCGGTGTACGAGCTGCCTTACACCTGATTAGCTATTAGTTCAAGGCTATTCTATTGGATGGGAAATTTAATCGCGTAAGTACTGCTTGATACCGTCATGCCACTTGTAATACCATCCGTATGAATAGACGAGCGTTCCTGCACTGCGGCAACGTGTCTCCCGATACTCACTTATTCTCGAGTTGAGCTCCTTCTTGAGATCGTCGATGGTGGCGACCTTGTGCAGGAGATCGCGCCTGAGGTCGGTCTCCAGCCGGCGCTGGCGGTCCAGCTCCAGACTGAGCCGGGTGTTGTTGTCCCACTGCGTGGCCAGGTCGCCGCTCAGCTGTTCGGCCTGCGTCGCGTAGCGTCGCTCCAGCTCGGTCAGGCGTCGCGTCTGCTCGGCCGCGCTCTCTCGCAGCTTCTCGTTCAGCCGGTCCACCTCTGCCTTCAGCCGGCGCACTTCCAGCTCTGCCTGCCGTCACAAATGCAACTACATTTGCGCTCCAAAATTACGGCATTAAATGATCCAAAAGGGATATTGAACATTTCGATAAAATTTATGTACTTAATGAAATAATGAACTTTTATTCCTTTAAAAAAACAAAATCATACAAAAAAAATTTCATTTGAGAAACAGGAACTACAGTTGACCACATTATCCCGTATTCGTGGTCAACTTGAACTTTTATCCTTAAACATTAAAAATTAATCATTAGCGTTGTACAGTTCACAATGTAGGTGTACATTAAATTCATTCACTGCTTTGAATTGCAATTGCAACATATTTATATAAATTGTAATTTCATTTATCCGACTATTTGGATGATTCACTGTTCAATCATTTCACTGAAACTGTGAGTCCAAAAACTAGATACTAACGATTTTTGAGTTCCTATGATTAAGATTGTCAACAGAATTAACCAATTAATTAAAATTTCAATGTCAACTTGATTACTTTTAATTTGATATTTGAATTCAAATCGATCGGTTTTTAGCAAACTATAGAAACATTTTTTTAGGAGAAAAATCTGTATATAAATAATGAAGAAATGAACAAACGAGAATAACGAATTTTTTCAAACCTATAATAAGTTTTAATTTCTTCTAATGTTTTCATCCTTCTTGAACTGTTGGTCGATTACAATGTAACTAATATGTATAACTTTCACTTTTACAACAGTACTTACATAAGTTTGTTATATCCATACGCGTTTCATGAAGAAAAGCCACAGACACAACACCATAGAAGAATAAATATATAAAATATATTATAGCCTATATAATATATTAAATATATAAATTGAACAAATCACAACCAAACAACATCTTAAATAGTCAACTCCAATACCACTCTCACACCCTATTTGACATTATTACAGAAAAACTAACTAAAACCCCTCTCCCCAAGTCATCAATCCATCCAACCCCCTCCAACCAACTCTTCAACCACCTTTTCTCCATCTTATAACCCCAACCAGCCTTACAAACATTCAGTATCAAGGTACGCTGAAGATGGGGCCCAGTGCCTTGAAACGCGTCCGGATATAACAAACTTATGTAAGTAGGCTACTGTTGTAAAAGTGAAAGTCATACATATTAGTTACACTATAATAAGTACAGGGTGCGGCAACATAACTTACTTTTTTTAAAACTTAATAAAACGCATTGTATGAATCAGAAAAATTTTATTCGTTTTTTATAATGTAGGCGCATACATAGAGTTTTTTTTTACTCAGTTTTAAAGATCAAATCAGGTAGGTGGCGTCACCCATTCTCCATACACTGCATAAACCGATTTCTGGCGTTTGTCATGACTCCTGCAAGCATTGCAGGCGTTATGTTGGCAATTTCTTCCTGGATGTTGGTCTTCAGATGGTGTAGGGTCTTTGGACGGTTCACATAAACACGGGATTTCAAAAAACCCCATAGAAAAAATCACAAGGGGTCAAATCGGGAGAGCGGGCCGGCCTCTCCAAATCGCCCCTAATTGAGATAAGGTGCTCTGGGAAGTGTTCCCTCAAAACAGTCATTCCTGCACAATTGCCATCTTGTACGGATGGAAATGAAGATCATTATGGAGTATTCTCCTCACAGAATGATCGGTTAGTCCAAGGGCAGACGCATGTTTGCGCGCAGAACGCCGTGGTGATCGCAACTTTGAAGCTCTCACTACCTCAATGTTCTCAAATGATCTAATCGGCCAAGGGACTCCAGTTCTTCGTCTAGTCGCACTTGCAGTTTGTCTGAACGTAGTGACCCACGAACAATTTATTTCCGGTACGGGACATGGGCCAACGGGGCTAAATTAAAGCGATTCCGAAAGGCGCGCTGGGTTGCGATCACAGAACATCCGCTCGAAACGTAGGCCTCAATGGCAAACGCACGCTCCTCACTGTTCCAACTCATGATGGGGACCGAACTGTGTCGGGACAAAACTTTAAAGTCCCGCCTCTCGAACGAGACCACTAGCGCTCCGCTACGACATTAACCGACTAAATGGCGCACATTTTAAAAAAGGAAGTTATGCTGCCGCACCTTGTATAAGAAGAAGTTTTACTTACTTGATTTTTCTCGAACTGGGCCTGATCGACGACATCTAGACTTCTTCTCACTTTCTGGGTAGCATTCGCCTCTTTATCTCGAATTTGGGCAACAGTCGCTTGCAATTTCTCAACAATCTCCATCAACTCTTCTTTCTCCCTGAAATTTAAATACAAATTTTATTGTAGAATTTGAATTATTGTAATAGTAATATATAATAATAATTAATACGAAATAAGTATAAATAATTAATGATTATAGATTTATAGAATGAACGAAAAACTTCAATTTCGAACTCATACCCTGAAAATTAAATGACGAATTCTAATATGGGAAGCACTGGGTATTTTTGCATGAAAGGTAAATTTTACATATTATAATTTATCAAACTAATTTTTCAATATAGAAAGATTGAAAAAACTAAAAAATTGCAATATCGCAATGATGAATGAGATTTTCATACAGAACATGATAGCGTTTATTAAGAGTATGAGTAGATGCAAAAAATAATTGTCTTCACGTGCTTCTATTCTGTCTGTCACTTTATTATTTTAAGAACATTGAATTTTTATATACGGAACTGTATCAGTCTATTAGAAACTTCAACAAATTAGGAAAACATCTACTGACCTTTGTAACATTTGTATCTGTCGATCACTGTCGACTTCGGAGATGTTTTCAACGGCAGGGTAGATCCTAGACTCAGCCAACTGTTTGCGAAGGCTCTCCGCCTCTTCCTGCGCCTTCCTCAGATCCATCTTTGCTTGCGTCAGCTGAGCCTCCAGCTCACTGATTCTTGACTCGAAAACAATATTCGGCCCCATCAATGGCCTTTTGCCATTTGGCTCAGTGACTTTGTATTCCTTGAAATTTGATAAAAAAAAAAATAATAATATAATAGAACACCCCAAAAATCTAGGGTTGGTAACATTTTCTTGGTTAAAAATATTACCTACCATTAAAATTCTTGGTTATTTATTCCATGATTTTTCGATAATCATAATCATAATTTTGTTTGTAATTTTTCAATATTTTTTAAAAATAAATTTAATTTGAATTCTTTGCCCTAATTTTGTGAAGCGGTTGGCTTCGTGGTCGTGCCGGAGTCTTATTACAAGATAAGAGACTTGCACCTGTTACCCCCATCTTAAATGAGGAATAATCTTAATAACTCACCCACCAATCAATAGTCTTGATGTGAATTGATTTAAAATCAAGCAAAGCTGGAGTTTATTTGTGTTCCAACTAAAGAATAAACCACAAGGGAATAATATTATAATCAATTATTGAATCATCATTCATTCTAGAAATCTTGTTTTGAATTGGGTTTGAAAGGCATTTGAAGCAACAAATATTTTATTTGATTGGAGTTGTTGCTTATTATCAAAACCTCAAGACATTAAATTTTAAAACCACAAGAAAATAAGTTATTAAATACATATTGGGTCAATAATGAATTTTTAGTTAGACTAATTGATATGAATAGAATTCATGACAATCAAAAAGAATTCATTTGAACAAAACGTTTTCCAGAATTGAGATTAAGAAACAATGAAATTGGATTCTTGGGTATACATTTACCTTCTCATCATTAGCATCATCATCATAGTCTTCATAATCCTCTATTTCAAATGAGTCAAATGCTGTTTTGAGTATTCCTGATTTTCTGCGTTCATGAAGTCCCTCGTTCTCGGATATTACTTCTTTCACCTTCCCCATTAGATTTGAAAGTTCATCCTGGAATAAGTTCATTCTAAATACAGTAATAAATTTTATTGTTTGGTATCAGCTTACGATTAAAAATGTAAATTCCATCTTATAATATTCACAATATATATAGCCTAATGAAGCACATCCAGGCCCAGATTTACATATAGGCAGACTGCTGAGCATTTGTCCAGAGCGTCAGATTCTGAGAGGCGCCTCCAAGAAATTACATATCACCTTAATTTATTATCTACTATACTAATATATACTATACTAATACAAAGTTTATGCCTCACGTAAAACTTTTCAATTTTTAAAAATTATTTCTTGAAGAAAACAGAAAATTGAACGGTTTTTTGATTGATGGGGGTGTGCCCAAAGCGCCAGCTACCTTGAATCGGGGCCTGAGCACATCACAATGAGAAACTCGGAATTTGAATAAGGTACGTTAATATTAGGATACATTCATGAGAACCTGCGAGACATAACTTACTTGGATGGGTGAACGACACAGAAAATTGTGCAATTAGGCGAGGTGGAACCTACCCGTAAGGGTCTCCTCACCGGTAAAAAAAGCATTCCGATAAAAAAAATAACTTACATGTTTAATTAACACATCCAGAAACATTTTCTCACTCAAAAACTCACAATTAGTGTGACCTTCAACAATCCCTAATGAATTTAGAAAGAACAAAATTTTATATTTTGTCATGTATTCAATTCAATTCAAAATTAATTTATTTCAATTCTTTACAAACATATACAGGGTGTTTCAGAACTCCCTACCAATACTCTAGGGTATTGTTCCTGGGTAAAAAACATATCTAAATATCATATTTAAATTGTCCGGAAGTCCTTAGTTACTCACACAGCTGCCATTTTGTTTTTTTCACTTATTATTTTTTATCTCAATAATGGTGAAACATATGAAATTGAAACTTTGCACCAACATTTATGACAACTAGACAATGCTACAAAAAAATTATGACAATTTTTCAAATCCATAAAACAAAATGGCGGCCATTTAAAATTTTGTTTCTTGAATAACTCGGAAACCATTGATATTACGAAAATTTTACAAGAATAACTTTTTTTAGTAAATTTAATTACAAATCGATTGAAAACTTATTTGTTAAGATTGGACCAATATTAACTGAGATATGGCCGCTTTAGTGATAGGTGACCTCTGGAGGTTAGTTGCACTCCTTTTTACTGTCTTCAAAATTCACACAGAATTATCTAAAATCGCTTCAAAATAACATGCTAAGCTGACGGAGACTATTGCATTGTTGTCAAAGACTTTAGCCGCAAGACCAGGATGCAGTGTAACTAGCCTCCAGCGGTCACCTATCACTAAAGCGGCCATATCTCAGTTAATATTCGTCCAATCTTAACAAATAAGGCTTCAATCGATTTGTAATTAAATTTACTAAAAAAAGTTATTCTTGTAAAATTTTCGTTATATCAACGGTTTCCGAGTTATTCAAGAAACAAAATTTTAAATGGCCGCCATTTTGTTTTATGGATTTGAAAAATTGTCATAATTTTTTTGTAGCATTGTCTAGTTGTCATAAATGTTGGTGCAAAGTTTCAATTCCATATGTTCCACCATTATTGAGATAAAAAATAATAAGTGAAAAAAACAAAATGGCAGCTGTGTGAGTAACTAAGGACTTCCGGAAAATTTAAATATGATATTTAGATATGGTTTTTACCCAGGAACAATGCCCTAGAGTATTGGTAGGGAGTTCTGAAACACCCTGTATACACCAACAAATAAGCACTCAATACAATAATTGAAACAAATTATTAAGACCCGTATGTGAGGTGTTTGTTTATAATCTCACACATGTTCTCATACACGTATCAAAACGTAAAAGTACTTCAATATAGTCATGAACTCCTCAAAATTTATGTATTTGCACATATTCACCCTGCAATATTGCGACTCTTTCTCCAGCTGCTCTATGTACTCTTCCTGCTTCTCAATGAACGAGATGAGTTCGGCGGGGGCCTGCTGGGTGTTGGTTGGCACAGGGTAGGGTCTCTTTGGCGGAGACACGTGTGTTATGGGAGCTGGCAGTGACATGCTTGTGTTCTGATCAGTGCCAACATCGTCAGCAAACACTGTATGATGATGACGGTGATGGTGGCTCTGAAAAAAATGAGAGAGTTGTAATACAGAATCGACAGTTCCATAAGTCTAAATTGAGTTTTTATATCTACTCTATGGAGCACGATAAGGTTTTACCATAGAGACTTTCGTTTCTCAAAAATTGGTACAGAATACAGAAAAAACAACTCCTAACAGCAAAGTTTAATTTTGGTTGATTTTGATACCGTAACCACAATGTTCGGTGTTCAATCTTGCTACTCTTAAATCGTCCATCCGATTCAGCCCTTTATAATTTGTAATGAAATGTGGTCACTCAGTGAGAGCGGTTGCTAATTAATCATGTGGTTAAGTAACAAACATTCAAGACCGCTCTCGGATGGGTGACCGACACAAAAAATTATGCGATTGGGCGAGGTGGAACCTACCCGTAAGGGTCTCCCCACCGATAAAAAGCCATACGATAAAAAAAATGTAATTCATTGAATAGACTGCACAATTATACTGCCGTCACATTACCAAAAAATACTTTTTTACTTGGAAAAAATCTGTAAGAATCAATGTGTTATATTAGTGTATATATTATATAAGTGCATATATGAATCAAAATTTTGATTGGTAAGACTTGAAATCATAATCTATTTTATATAGTGCTTTTCATCCTTGAAGACCCCTGAGCACAGAGACAGTCCACCACCACTTTTTGAGCTAGCAAATCACATGCCTGCAACGTTGCAAATACTGCAGTCTGACGATGGTGGTGAGCAGATGTGCGAGAAAATTTTCTGATCTCTTCTACTTGTAAATAATCCAAGTTAACACACCGAGTCGTGATTGCAGACTGATATTTCTCGGTCTAATACGCATGCGTATTAAAAACAGCACACAATATGACAACATTGCCAGGCATTCTGATTGTATTACGCACTAAGTTGCCAAGGATGAAAAGCACTATGGCAATATTATTCATGTCAACAGAAATTCCCATGATCACTAAACTATCAATATTCATAGACTTTTTTGAAAGAAATTTTCTTATTCGAGGCGAGCATTGTTTTATCTAAACGCCCTTATACCCTTAAAGAGTGTTGGTGCCTCAATATAATTATACTGAATTGTAATAAAGATAAGCATAATATTTTCTATCGCTCACTAGATTTGATTTGTGATTCAAGTTAAACAAGTATTATAATATTAAAAGCAATAATGATTAACGAAATTGATACCCGTAACCAGAGATGATTTATAGATATAATATTCTCCTTTTCTGTGCCGCAACTCACTAGTTGTGACATTCATTCATTCATGAATATTTGAGAGTAATATCTGCATTAATAGTTATAGTGAAACAAAAAATAGCCAACCGCTTTTAGTTAATATATTACCTACTGATACCGTACTTATTTGAAAAGAGATTGATGTGATGGTGATAGAATATTAGATTGTAAATTCATGAGCTTCATGCGAGTTTTTCCAACTTACAATTGTATACTTTGGTAGGCCAGATGCCGGATTATAGGACTCTGCCAGAAGATATCGCAGTTTGGAGACCGCTTCCTTGTAAGCAAAGTCTGTATAGTCTGTAGTGCGTTTACGAAGATGATCCATCCTTCCGCCCTTTCTGAAACGTTTCAAAGATTCATTATTCAGTTAAAAATTACCTGTTGGCCTTTTGCAGACATTAAATTTTATATCATGTACACTACAAATATTTCTATACTTATATACGGTATTCATAATATCAGTGGCGCGCCGAGGGGGAGGGAGTTTTTGGGGGTTAAACCAATGTTGAGTTGAAAAATCGTTTCTAGGAGTTCCTACAACTCTGAATATTTTCCGTAGTCGCGGGCCCTACGGTAGAACCAACAACCACCATTCATAGGAGATGCGAGTCATGGGTTGCAGGAAAGTTTTGAAGTTTTCCAGAAGCTTGTAAACTGAGGCTCATTCACACTTGATAAATTCACTCCAATCACAGCAACTTCTTATTATACTTTACATTGGAAATTCTGATCTTATCATATTGATAAATTATAGGTTAATTTATTTATTTATTTAGCGTATGGCTTTTTTCGGTGGGGAGACCCGAAGGTTGTTCCACCTCGCCGTGATAATAGGTTAATAATATTGCTTTTAGGAGTAGAGATGTTGAAAGGATGCTCTTCAGTAGCCAACACGTGAAGAACGTGTAGTACCGTGTCTTATTCCCGGTTTTTCAGTCGCTCAATAGACAGTTTATGGATCCAATAAGTTTATTGAATCGGGCATAAGTCCTTTAGTCCTATGCCCGGTTTTTCAGTCGCTCAATAGACAGTTTATGGATCCAATAGCAGTATTGAATCAATAACCAAGTGTTTTCAAATGCAAAAAAAAGTTAGTAATTCAATAAGTTTATTGAACGACTAAAAAACCGGGCACTATTCTATTAAAATAATAGGTCTATTAAATAATATAGGCCAATTAAGATAATATCCTTGTGTAAATAGTATCCTAATAATACTAGGCCTAATAAAACACTACAAAAAAATAAGAACAACCCGAATTTTTGCACTTTTAATTTTATTCCATACCGTAATAATAGACTAGACCGGGTTAGATTTAATGATTACGATAATTATTGTTAATGACAAAATACAACATACCGTAACTTGAAATGTAACCATGCCAACTATCAAGTTGTTTACAGCAAACTGTCACTGATCAAGTTAAAATATAAATCATAATGGTTGGCCCAAGGTGGAAAAGTGGAAGAAATCATTATCACAAGATTATAAATACTGCTGGGAGCAGAAAAAGGTAAGCAATAAAGAAGAACTACTGCCATGCACACACAACACAAAAAATAAGGTTGAAGTTCAACAATGATACTCGTACATACATCACAATAATATTCAAAGTGTTTTGATGGTCGACGGACCATCGAAAAACACCAACTAACATCAAACAAGTTCGGTTGCCATGACAACATGACTAATCCATCAGAGGGCGCATAAATTTGAAGCCGTCTTTTTATCTACAGGAACAGGATTGTTGAAACTTATCAATATAATGAATGTTATTACGCTACGGTTGCCATTATAATTTCATTTGCACTAGTAAATCATTGAAATATTTTCAGAAATACATACATACATACAATACATACATCAATTCCTACTAGATGCTTTCGAATTGTAACTTGCTATATTCTGTCCTATAACAATAATTATTATTGGATCCTAGTTAATTAGTTGATGTAAGGGAAGTTTTTGAATTGAGAAGTTATTATAATATCATGTTCTATTACAAGTTACTCATCAATATACGGTCCATTGGTTAATCAAATTAACTAAGGGAGACTTTTGAACATTAAGTTACTGGCACTTATTAAATTCAATCAAATTTAATTATGACAACCCATTTTATTCTGCAGTTATCGAATTACACCTGAAAACTTTGATAAAATTAAGGAATATTCTTTAGATTTTGCGCTAATTTTTTTATGAAAAAACAAAACAATGTGATTAAAACCTTTAAGAGCTGATGATTGTTAGATTATTTTTAGTAGCCGCTTCCTGAAAAATTGGAATGGGCTATTGGCAATTAAATATCAAGAAGCTGAAATAATGTTTTGTGTATCTTTTTTAATCATAAAAAATCAAACAAATTAATCCAACTGATAATAAATTTTCTTACAAAAGAATTTTTATTCCATACTTTCATCACCAATCAATCAGAAAGTGAGTAAATTGGAGAAAATTACAATTAAAGTTGTCTTCTTTAGAACTCTTATACGAATAAGTGTCAATCTTAATTATTGAAACCAACAAAAATTTTATTTTCAGGTGGAATTGGAAAAAGTAAGGATAGATTCAAAACTTTGATTTGAATCTATCCTTACTTTTTTCAATTCTACCTGAAAATAAAATTTTTGTTGGTTTCAATAATTAATAGTTATTTCAATTTAAGTATGATAACTGTATTAAGAAAATTGTATTTTTTGCGATATAAAACGTCATTAAAAATATCTGATTTGAAGAACTAAATATAGTTATAGTATATATAGGTACAGTGTCGAAAATTTATTTTTATCCTCTAGCCGGCAGGCTTGCTTCGCTCGCCTTATACCCCGGATTATTTTTCCAGGTTCAATAATATTTTTATTACATGACAAATTTATTTTTAAACTATTAAACTTATTGAACTATTTCAAGCTTTCTGTTGAAACTGCATCTCTAGTTAAAAAATAATTTTTATAATTAATTATTGAAGAAAATGAGTTTCATATTGTCGCTATTTAATAACAATAAATTTTGACAGAAAGCAAGCGAATTATCATTGAAAAAACTACACATCGAAAACGAAATTTGATAGAATAGGAACTCATGGCTGCTGAGAATATTTATCAGAAATTTAATGAAGAATCTATGCTTATGCCGTATTTATTTTTGCCAGTCGACTATATAGTTATTATCGTTAGTTTCTGAAATTTTAGGTATGGGAACACTTATTTATTCTTGAAATTGTAGAAATATTTTATAAGTATAAATGCCAATAAATACTATAGCATGATGCCGTTATAATACCATTCATAAGAATAAATTGAATAAAATAATAAGAATAAATATAAACGTTCCCATACCTGAAATTTTAGAAATAGGGCACTGGTATACGCCATTGGCAGTGTAAAAGCTCTTTCCAACATTCGTGAGGCACTCTGTGTATTTTTCAAACATTAACTGTGTACTGTTTAACAAAAATATTAACTGTGTACATATTAATTGAAAATGAAAAAAATATATTTTTACTCAATTTCATCGCATAAAATAATAAGCAAGACTATGGAAGCAATTGTTTAAATGCAGTAGAATTATTTTACTTATAGTTTACATTAACTGTGTACAAATTAATTGAAAATAAATATAATTTTACTCAAGTACTTCGCATAAGCAAGACTATAGAAGTAATTGTTTGAATACAGTAGGAATTTGTTATACAGACCTGTTTTTCGACTTTTTGGAGCGCAGCATTTCGGACAGAGATGAAGCGGAATGCGACAGCCGCGGTCGGAGGTGGCGTCCGACTGAAGGCGGCGCAGGCGGCAGCGTCGATCGGGGGCGGCGACAGCCAAGCATGTCGTGTCAGGAGCGGCAGCCAGCACCGACCGCCTCCTTTTATAGCATCAACCTCGCTCCGCCCCACCCCCTGGCAATCATCTTTTCCCACGCCGCCCCCACACCATCACAACAGCAAAAGTCACGCAAGCTGATCTAGCAGTTGCCCCGAACCAGGCCACTGGTCTCGCGGAACACATCTTCTATCTGTTCAATAGTTGCGTTCGCATTCCAGATTCCAACAATCATTTATAAAGCTTACTCGTATATTTTCAATCTGGTACTAATTAATCTGTTATGTTAGCCCAGTAAAATAGCACATTCCTATGACAGTCCTTGGATATTAAATCCAAGTTTTCGACTTCCTGATGATTTCCAAAAACCGAAATATGTCGGGATTTTAAACTTTTTCCATGTTTAGCCAATTTTAAACCGCATTCCATGCAAGGTGGACCCTACTTTTGATGAAAATTTTACTGAGCTATGTTCTTACTATTTTATGTGTTCTTTGGAATATTGTAGAATCGTTACATATTTACGAGGTATAAGTACGAGGATAATCTCTGATAAACACACAAATGATTGTCACATACAAAGATACATATGACTGGTTGAAGCAACTTGTCGGTCACACGGATTCTAATCCAGTCAAGAAACCATTTTTCAGTATTGAATTTGATTATTAGTTTTAAATTTGACAGTATTATTATTTATGTAGAAAAATTCTACAAATATAGAAGTTTAGAAAACTTCCAGTCCAGGGCAAAAAATATTATACTTATACAGATTCTATTATCTAAAACTTTTATTCATAAACTTACAAATATTTATAGAGCAGGCTATGAATAGAAGTTTTTACTAAACTGGATGGTTTTTTCTAAAAGGGAATTAAAAAAAAAACAGGGTGGGTGCTTTTTTACCTATAGTAAGTAGTTCTTGTCAAAATACAGCTTTTTTCCAACTCATTTCATAAGTTGAGGATCTGGATCAATTTATTATAGTTGATCAATGAAATAATGTTAATTTGAAGGTTTTATTCGATGATAGAAATCCGAATCGTAACAGAGATGTACGGAATCGTGAGAATGAATAAGTAGTGTACGATAATAGATAAAACTCCAGTAGTAAAATAATCAGAATCACAAAAAGTCATATTGCAGCCTGAAACCAACATAGTCTTATTAAATAATAAGTGTACAGGCTATAATAATAAGTATAACAAATTTTGTTATACTTTTCCATGATACACAGGAATAAAGTGCATAAATTGAATTAATATTCTTTATGATAAATGTAAGGATCCTTCAAGAATAAATTATTCCATTGAATGAGGGGAACTGTGGCCTAATTTCAACAGATATGGCGCTGACTGCTGGACAAGACAGTTACAATTATTACAATAATGTGCGGCAAAATTATCTGAAGGTTTCCTCTGCCGCGCCGCTGAGCGAGTATGCTGGAGGTGGCAATAGGTGAGTTAAATAGATTTCAGTGCGAGGAAATTTTTAGAAACCAAATTGGTAGTCTGCAAAACCCATTCGTTAATTATTGAAGTTTTAAAAGATTGGCGAATTCTCAAAAATTAAAAATTGTAATTGAAAAACGAGGGTATAGTTTCATTTCAACGGTTTCTGGAGCTGTTTAACAGGGAAGACTCTCCCAACGAAGCCAACATTTCTTACAGAAATATCCCTCTTAAAAAATCTAAAACATACCATACAGTACTGTACCATAATGAATCTTACAGCATGAAATTGTACCAACTGTATCTAGCAAGTAACTGCGCTACGCAAAATATGTGATTGTGAATTGAATTGAAAATTAAATGTTTAAATTTATTTGTAGACTTTTGAGAAAATGTGGAACTGGAAAATAATGAAATTGGAAACGTTTTTCTTGCTTGTGCTATTTTTCTACTTAATTATTATGCCTATAAATTGAGTTTGAATAAGATTTCAGTGCATGATTACAAACATATTACGTGATACTTAATTACAAAAATCGAAGTTGGTGTAATATATTAGTCGAAGGTGGTTGAAAATATTTCACTTGGCTCAATTTATCAGGTACCGTATGAAAAATTGAAGTTGGTATAATAATACATTAGCCGAAGGAGGTTGAAAATATTTCTCTTGGCTCAATTTATAAACATATTAGGGTATGGGTCCATAAGTAATTGGTAGAAGTTTGGCAAAGTTTTCTGAAAAACTATTGCCAAACTTTGATTCTCTTTGTTTCGATGGTCTGCGATGGCCCAATTATAGTTACCAACATTTTCAGTTCTACCGTACCGTACATACATTGAATCTTTGCAGATAGTTTTCACGAGCTTTTTTTGGGAGAGTAAAGTTGGAACGAGACTTATAATCTATTGCTGGCTTCCAACAGCTGGAAATGGGTCGAAATAATGTTGGAGGTTGGAGCAGCCACGTATATAACGGGCATAAATCTTCAGGAAGCAAAGTCGGTCACGCGAGCCACCGTGCCTTACTCTGTCTTGTGCCAGTCATCATCATCATTCTCCGCCATTGTTGATGCTCTGTTCTGCTGTAGTTCATGGATTTCGGCGGCTTCCCATATCTACCTTCTAAAACAATCCAAACACAATGACGTGCTTTGTATTCACGGCGCATGCTCATTACCACTTTATCGCAAGAACCGTTGAAATTGAAATGATACTTTATACCATAGGCATAGACCATAGACTAACCAAATATTTGGATTTATCTCTGCTTATATCTACAATTTATATTATACCTAATTGAAATTACACCTGATATTTCTTCTTCTTCGTATAGGTACAGTTCGCAGCAAAAATACATAAATATTTTGAAGAAGGCTCCTCACATGTGCAAATACCAGTGGGTGAGGGACGAGAAGGGGTACAGATACCCCTGAAGATAATTTTTAGGGTACAGATACTATATTGATTATCCTATAAGTAAAAGTAATCAGATAATGGGATTCGTATGTAGAACATGCTCATGTTTCCAGAATTGGAGGTCCATTATGTACCTATAAGACCCTGGTTAGAAGTGTATTGGAATATGCAGCACCTCACTAATCCACACTACATTGCATCAACCATTCGACTGAAGAGAATCCAAAATAAATTCTTGAGATACACCTACTTCAAGAGATTTGGACAGTCATGAGCTATTGATTTCCCATCAACGGAACTAAGAAGGACTTTCCTGCTACCATCACTGAAAAGCAGGCGGGAGTTGCTGTCTTTACTTGTATTTAACAAAATCCTGCACAATAGAATAAAATCACCGTATAAAGGTATACTTTTCTGTTCCAGTCTTCAGGCGCAGATACCACCCTTTATTTCTCATCCCCAGGTCCAAGTCAGTTAATAGATACTTCTCTCCTCTCAATAGAATCCCTAGATTCATGAATAGCATTGGAAGTGAAATATTGATGTCTTTGCAGATGGTTTCAACACCTTTAAGAGTAAAGCACTTAATGCTATCTAATAAATGCTCTTCAAAACTTTTTTCTCTCAATTTTTAATTCAATAGTGTTTTTTAAATGTATTTTTTGATTGCATATTTTCATTGTAAGTTATAAGTTAAATTATAAGTTTGTAATTATTATTATTCATTTTCTCTTTATATTTTTTTAGCAAAAAAGAAAATTGAGTGAAAAACTATAATATTCCAAACTCAATTATTGAGTAACGATCATTTGTCTTCTCAAATTGAAGTGAGCAAAACATAAAAACCATGATTTCGCATTTAAAACGCATTGTTTTGTTCATGATAGCCTATACGTACAACAGGTAGGAAATTTCCGAAAAATAAAGCAAGTTTAGAATTTCTCGTTCTTGTAATTTCATTAGATCTCAATGAGGTTTGTTTTGGCTCAAGCTGTAAGCCTCTATTTGTTGTGAATTTGTATTAAATAAATAAATAAGTTTGAGATAAAAAATTGGTAGTCATATTCCTGGAGAACCTTTTACATATCCCAATCAATAATAATTTGGAAACAAATATTTGTCTAAATAATTTAGACCATTTTATGTGTCGCTCTTCAAATATATCCATCTATCTCCTTTGGCTTCATTTCTGTATAAAATCCTACCTCAAGTGAAAATATTAGATCACTTTGCAAAATGTTCACTAATTTTGAAAAAGGTTCTTTTTGATATATGAAATTCTAAAAGTTTATAAAATCAAGTAGTTGACATAAGAGTTATTCCACAAAGCTGTTAAGTGCTAAAATTTCTACAATTTTTAGATCTACAATTCCTGTAGGATTAACGTTAAACCAAGCTCAGTTGATTTATACAGGTTGGCCAGTCCCCATTGGAGCCCAGCAGTCCACTTTACCCCGAGTGGTCTTGCTGACGTCAAGAAATGACCCAGCTAACATACGCCCTATACCTATATTCAAGATTCAACATTTATTTAGGATTCCAATTTTCCAGCTGTTTTACTGAGAATTGATAATTTTTATCACGTGGACAGCCTAATAATAACAAAAAAAAATGTAAAAATGATCTAATAATGATTGTGATGTTATAATGATAAATGACGTTTTATTGTCACATAGAAATGATGTTTCTTAACATATGATGCACTAAACAATATGAAGCGCTCCAGGTGAGTAGAAAAGTCGATTTTGGTTAGTAAATAAAGATATGCAATCATATTAAAGGAAGAATAACTTTTATTTCAACTAATCTTACTTGAAAATTATTCTGGAAACTTTTTTTTGTTACATTGTACTATCTACTAATTCTAACAGAATTTATCACAAGAATAATCCATCAATACTCACAAGAGTAGATTATTTTGTCATTCTAATCAGCTGGGTAAATGAGTTGAAAATCACAGTTTCCTATTTTTCCCTGAAGAGTGTGTAAATTACAGTAAGTTGGGTCATTAAGGGCCTGGCCACATACGTGTGGGGTTTGATTTACTTCAATTCACTTACTCGCAAAAGTATATCTATATCGGATATTATATAGATATACTTTTGCTAGTGAAGTGAAGTGGAGTAAATCAAACCCCACACGCATGTGGCCAGGCCCTAAGTGACGTTTCAACTCGTCACGGCCGGTCGACTTCAACCTATGTTTGTAATATGATTTATAAAAATGTGATATAACTGTACCTTGAAGCATAGATGAGAACTGTTATTTTAGTTCAAATTACTACATTCTTTAAAATAATATGTTGTTCTGAAAGCCGTGAACATACTGAAGTGAAATCAAAATTATTCAAAGCATTCTCTGTGGATTGTGTCTGAGGATGCTCGTACATAAAATCATCAATCAACGGATACCAGGTGAGCACTTTTTCAAATTCTCGGAAGGGAGTGGCACAGGGCTCTCTATGCTGCTAACCTACTAGCGAGGTTAGGAAAAGCTTAGGAACGGTGCATATAGAGAGCCTGTGCCACTCCCGTCCCAGGATATGAAAAAGTGCTCATACGGATACCAACGAATATAAATTTGTATTTTCATATTATCATAATCATTACCCAGAAGTCACACATTTCTCAAAGTGATAAAACACCTATTCACTTATTCACCTAACTCCGAGTAAAATTAATTGCAATTCAACAAAAAATTTCGTTCAGTAGAATTTCAACTGTAGGCCTGCTGTATTTGAAGTAAGCTAATAAGGAAAGGAAAGCCTGGAAAAGAATAGATGTAGTTCAACAAAAAATAAGTTTTTAATATAAAATTTACATTTATATGGAATAGATTTTTCATAAATTTTCAACTGATTCATTTTTACTTAAATCTCACAAATGAATTGAACCATAGTTCTGCAGTCATTCAGTCGACAGCATAAATCTAATTGGATGTGACAAGTTTTGTATAATATAAACTTACATTACAATTCATCAACACATATAATATCAATATTTTATAATTTTACCAACATCATTACCGTGACTTAAACTACTGTTCAAAAACAAAAAAATTAATAGTTGTTAAAAGTAATAGAAATTTTCATCAACCAAGCAAACTATTCAGTCGCTCTCTTCTCTGTTATTAAATCGATCATGTTATATAAATTGAATCTCACAGTACTTTCTATCATTTTATGAAGATCTCGGAAACAATATTTATAATTCCTAAGTACATTTATTGTAACACGATAATTTTTCCTTTTATAATAGAATGAATCCTTGATAGTTATCAGTTGATAATTTGTGAGCCGATGAGTTCAATTATTCGATAGTTTCAAAACTATGGATTTGATGTGTTTTGATTTGTGATAGAAGGCTCCTACGGAAGGCCTAGTAGTGATTGTATTAGTAGGTAGGCCTACAACCTTGGCCAAGCAGTTTTATGAATTTATTACAATAAAATTACAGCACTTATTCAAATCCAGACTTCTCAACAAACCTTGTCTGGTTTACAGAAGAATATTAGACTGACCCAATATTTCTTGACAGTTGTGCTTGAATTATGAATTGTCATGATGCTTTTTGCATATTACAGAAAATTGATTATGAATAATCTTCCAATTAACATGCATCATTCAAGGCTAGTGAGAACAAGGAATCTATTTAAACAACTTGTTGCATTGAGAATCGAAAACAGTCGGACCACCATGTCTTTTCACATTACATGGAACAAACTGAAATGTGGAACTACCCGTAAGGGTCTTTAAACCAATAAAAGCCATATAAATATAATTATTATTGAGGACCGAAGTTGTTTTTTGCTAAACACTCATTTTAAATATTCGAATATTACATTACAATCTTGTTTAGGTTTGATGTCATTCGAGTATCTACAACAAAGAATAATCTATTTGGTGTTTTTTATCATTCTCACAACTATGGGTTACAAAATAGTAATTTAAATTTCCTTGAAAGTTACCCTATACATTCAAAGTTGTTACATTACTAACCAATCAAAGCATTCAATTAAAAAGCACAAGAATTTGTGACTCGCACAGTAAAGATAAAGAATACAGAAGAGTTAAATCCATCATTCATTTCATTCAATATCCCATTATTATTTATTATAAAACTGTTTTGAAAATAATAAGCTTATCTCGTTGTATTCATTTCAAAAAATTTCTGAAAGAAGATTGTATTATTGATTCAATTAAGAATGAAGCCATTCTAGGAATACAATAGTAACATCAACATACATTTCTTAATTTCCTGATCTTAAAAATAATCTCACAACTATCGGGAATTCAATAAAAAAAATAAAAATAATGATAAAATAGATATAAGCTACTACATTATATATATGCTTTCTTGTTGAATAACCGGGATGTTTCATGAGTTTAAGGCTCGAAAATTTATTGTAGAAACGGAATTAAGGTGTTCAGAGGCATGTAAAATAACAAACTGAACTTCAATAGATCACACTTAAAATTCATATTTGCAAGGTATATGTTGAAGAGAGCTGTTAAATAAACAAATTTATTTTTGCCAAATTTAGATCTTCCGGATTGAGACGCTACTTATAGTAATTAGGTCATTATAGTAATTTAGCTTTTGGACACAGGGAATGATTTCCAATTAAATACAGTATTAGAAATCAGCTACCTTAGTAGCTTTTAGTTTGTGAATTATTTTCCATTATTTTTCATCTTCGACCCAGGAATGGAAAGGGTAAAACCTTCTACATAGCTCAAACCTAGATCCTTCTCAAACGGAGCCCAAATATTCTTAGGTTATTGTTGTATTAGGTCCCTCTCAAAATTTAGCTTGGAATGCATAATTTATAGCAAGAATCTTGATTTTTAGTGAACTATTATCCATCATTATGTTGAAATCATAATGATATGCTATTAGATCCTGCGAGTGAAACGATTTTTCTTCAAGTTTAAAACACTAACCAAAATGTAGGGACAAGGCAACTTGGAAAAGAGTGCTCAAAGGGTTGCAAATTCAAAGACTAAACATTCATAACTTATTCATCAGGTTTCTATGAATATTATTCTCTACTTACAGCCCATAAGGACCTTATTCAAAATCACTTTTAGTCTTATTCCTAAAATAAAATACAAATTCGAAGTGTAAAATTAGCAAAATGAATTAATAAATCATATAAGACAAAGGAAACTGTTTAAACACCTTAGTATATAACTTGTACGAGGAATCTTTGTTACAGTTATCAACAGGGGAATCGAAATTTCCTCAATGTTGTTCCTAATTATTTGGCTGTGCTAATAAATGAGATAGGAATAGAATAGAAGTTGACATGCAAATTTATTTCAAACAAAAATATATAAAAACAAGAAGCAATAGTCGGATGATTGTTCATAATTTAGTATTATCAATTGAGCTCAATGATGTTTTAGGATAATGCAAGCTGGTAGAATTTGATTCCATATTTTCACAGAAACGGGTTCATAGATGTACTGCAAAAAAGACAAACTGCGAATCAAGAGTAGATAATCCTTCAATTGGTTCAAGATTATTCTATATTTCTCAAGATTATTGATGAAAATAAATCGGTTTTTATTTTTAAAGGATAAGATCAGGTCGTTTTGATTTTTCCGAAATAGATTAACTTTAAGGGACAATAAACACTCACAAAAAGCATTCATTGCTAAATTTTAGAAAATATTAGAAACATAAATGTAGCCTACCACATGAGAGTTATTTTTCAGTTGTTTAAGAAGCATTAAGTACTTGGCAAAAAATGTAGATATTCATATAAAATAATCAATATTATTACTCTGTCACAAATAATGCTGTGAAACACACTCGGGACAACATTACCAAACTAACTATCCCTATAAAATATCATAATAGAGTAATTTAAAAAAGAAACAACCTTAACCAAGATTTTAACACTACCAATTGCAAACTAATAGAATTTAAATTCAAATCTATGAATGTAAGATGGGATATATGCATGAACCTGAAATTGATTCATTAGAGAGTGTATCTTCCGAGCTTTCGAGTTCAGAAACTTTCAAAGTACATGAAAGTTGATCAATTTTTTATTGTTCAGTTGAAAGAATTCAGTAGTTAATACATTATAGAAGGAATTATTTAGAAAAATTTCAACAGGTACAGGTCTGTACACTTTTTTCTGATAAGTACAGTATTTGAATTGATAATTGAAAATATCTGGATGTCATTGTTTAATATCAATACAAAACTTAATCACCCTTTCAGTTAGAAAATTGACACTTTTGTACGTAACAAATTACAAGGATTTAATAATTGTACTATAATATGTACCATTGAATTGAAACTGAACATTATATTGTATAGAGCTGATTGAAATACACTTCAACTTGCATTCAAGTTGAATTTGGGATATAATATTTGTTTCAAGATAACATGGACCATTTTAAACAGATCCAACAATAAAACTTCTATTTCTGGAGTGTTTTCAATGTCCTTTCGAAGTGTTCAGCTTTTTATTCTACATACTTTAGAAATATGTAATTGACATAATTCAAGACTAAAAATCAGTTAATCTTGTTTGCAATATTCAAATTGAAATTTTAAGCGATGTAATTTGATTCGGTGACAAGTTGTCATAAGAATAGGAAGACACACAATACCAACGAATTGGAAAAATGATTGCTGAAGTGAGGTGAAAAGTGAAGCAGTTGTGGGTGATGAACAATCAACCTCTTACTATCGGAACAAGTCCAATCAACCTGGCAGCCTTAATACACAGTCTTAAGATGGTGACTAAGTAGAAATGAGTAAAAATGATAAACAAATATACAAATTAATAATCGGTAGACATTACCGAGATAATTGAATGCTCACTCAGCCTTAGGCTTATCGGTATTCTGTTCTTTGTTGTCTGAGCTGGACGTTTTGTCTGGTTTGTTGTCGCCGGCCTGGTTGGTCGAGTCCTGTCCGACGTTCTCCTTCTCCTCCTCTTCATCTGAATAATTGGTCGCAGCTTCGCCAGGCTTCAACAGTTTCCCAACATAAATATATTTCTCTGAAAGCAGATGGAAGTGCTGAATTGATCGTTTTGTGTTAACTATTAAAATGATTCAAGTTGAAATAAATATGCACTTTATATTAAATGAAAAAAATAATCAGAAAATTAAAAATTATATTAAGCTTTGAAGTAAAAATTACAAAAATACACGTAATAAATGATAATGAGTCAGCTAAGAATTTTCAATAAACTTGGAAGCTCTGACTCCACTTGCGAATCGCATTGATGGTCGATATCAAGAATAATATGGACTTTGACATTGATGGGAACTCTATTGAACTCGAATATTCAACTTTAAAACTTATGTCTGAAAAAGTTTCCAGTCTCATTATTTTCGAGATTTTCTCATTATTTTCGATCAATTCAAAACAAAACAAATTCGCAATCACAAATTCATAACATTCGCAATCTTTAAAGATGCACCAATTAAAGCCAAATTACAAAATTTATTCCATTCTGATAGTAAGTTTTAGTTAGTCCATATTTTGATGTTATATTATTGCACTGTATTTTAACTTTAGATTATAAATAAATTTCTTACGTTGTTATTATTATCAATTAGACATTTTTCGACTGAGCGAAGAGAAGACTGAGCAAAGCAAAGTCTGAACGAAGTGAAGTCTTGTTTCAAGTCGATTGGCTTTCGTCTGTGGATTTGTGTTTTTGTAAAGCATTTACGGCTAAACGCATTGACAGATTTCAATGAGATTTGGCAGGAATGTTCATTTTGAAACTGCGTGACGATATATATGTAAGGTTTTTTCAAGGACGAAATAGAAGAAAAAGAGAATGGATACAATAGATATGGAACACGTGATAGGATTTATTTTAAATTGAATATAAACATCGTCATGTTATGGAATGATCATCAGCTGGGTCAGAATAATATATTTTCGCTGTAGTCAGGGCCCCGGGCGCCGCAGTCAGAGGGCAGCACGCCCTTATTTTAAAAAAATAATTTGAAAAGCGATATCAAGATGAATTACCATGGAACTGTATCGCCCACTCTCTAACTTCTTCCATTTGCCTTGGATCTAGATCACTGAGATCATCATAGCCTTCTTTCTCTACAGAGACAGAGAAAGTTGCCAGGCCTCGAGAAGCATCTTTTCCTGCAAATGCTGAATAGGCTCCACCTGCAATCAGATAAACAATACTTCACTATCTCGTAATATTTGTACATTGTCAAGAGATATCAGAAGCCTGGTTTCAAAACTGAACATCGCAGTAGATTCACTTAGCATAAAAGAGTAAAAATCTCAAAATTGATAATATTATACAGCTCTGACTGATAACCAACGTATTAAACATATCCTAAAAAACATATCTAGGCAGGAAGGACCAGGAAATAATATTTTTATCTTATTAATCTTGCAATTGGTTATCACATCTTAATTATTTCATTCCATAATTATAAATTATACACTCATGTAACCATAGGCCTACCAGAAATATTATATAACTTATTATTTAATTAATATTATGGAATGTGCATAATGTGTATTTAATATTATTTATTATGGAATGTGCATTTCAAATGTCATAATTGATGTTTATTGAAAATGAAGGAACAATTCATTCAAGAGACAAAAGTACCCAAAATATAAAAACAAAAATAGCGTTTTTTCCGGGATACCTGGTTGATATTAATGTATTGGTTAATATATTCTATGTTATTACTGTTAATAAGGGACCACAAACGCAGTTGTTTGCAGCACGCCTAGGCTGTATAAGTAGTTTCCCGTAACATGCCTACACGACAAGAAAGAATACCCGTTAGGGTCTCCCCATCTATAAAAGGTGTGGTAGATATTAAATGCATTGCAATACAAAATCTTTACTCTATCCAACTCTTTCAAATTATACGGTAGCGGTAACGTAGTTTAATCAATGACACGCAAACATTTTTCTAGCATCTCAAATTTTCAAGCAGGCTACTGGGTTCTGGGCTTTATTAAAGAGCATAAGTTATTTTACTAGGATACCTATAGAAATTAGATCAAGCAGAAATCTCTGGAGGCATTTTAAAAAGTAAGTAGCCTACTAAAGATTAATTCAAAAATCACTATCCAAATTGAAGGCAAATAAGTTAATACATAGAAGAAATGTAGGCTAGGGTAATAAGAGAGAGGTGGGTTTCAGAATAAAAGATACCGGGCAGATAAATTGGTGGATCAAACTTCGGAAATAATAGGCTAAATCACTAGCCTACAGAAGAGATTACAAATTGTAGAACTGTTGCAACTGTAGGCTATAGCAAAGTATGCAGTGCCAGTGACACGGCATTCCTGAACTTATTTCACAAATGTGTCCTCATCCAGGGAATGGATACAAACTAGGCTATGATTCTTCATAAATGAGATTATTGATTTATTTTCACAAAATAGGGGGAAACTGGCATGACGCCTTTTTTTTCAATAAACGGGTTGGCATAATTAGTTTAATCACTGTAGGTACACCAATACCAATAGGTGATTACCAATCAGCTTTTATGAAAAATACCAAGTCATGCTAAGGTTAGGAGTTTGGTAAATTACCATAAGTTGATACCTACAGGGATCGTTGAGATGCATTTCCACAAGTACCAAGGAATTTGAGTTCTTGATAGCCGTGAATAACTTAAATATTGAAATGTTATTAAAAATTAGAGTTTGAAGCTTCCCGAATATGATGTTTTTGTGCTAGGCTATGAACATAACCAAAAAGTTTACTTGAAAATCATTAGTAGTTACTCACCAGGGCCATAGAAATTCTTTCCTCTGGTGACATCGAACACTTTTCCGTCAACAGCAATTAAAATCCTTCCATCAGGACCAGTTCCGTCGTACTTCTTCAACTCTTCATTTGTAAAGTCTTTTTTCAACTTTGGTAATTCAGGCTCTTTTACAGGTTCCAGGTAATGCTGTTGCCTTCTTTTGAAAATTGTGTAAACAAGAATTGTTATCACTCCAACCAACAATAAATTTAATGGGCTGCCAATAATTTCGTAGAATATATTTAAAAGAATCCCGCCCCTATCATCAGAAATAGCTTCAGCCATTTTGACAACTTGAACTTTTGTATTTGTACGACTTGAAATGAATGCTGAATGAATTCACAATCTACCCACAATTCACAACTCACGATTTTCTGTCATCATCAACTGACTCGACTCGACTGAGACTTCCCCACTATTCACACCTGGAAACTTCACATCGAAAAGCAACTCAGCGATACAGCAGTTGCTTTCATACTCACAGCCGCTACTCTAGTTGCCAGAGTTGCTGTTCGACTACTATCACAATATTCTCAAAAAGTAAATATTTTGAGAATTTTATAACTTATCTTTGATATTTTATAATTTGAAGTGACCAAAAAATGATGAAATACTACTTTTTAAAGCAAATAATCCTACTTTTCCAGTTTGATGTGGTTAGAATATCACCTAAACCACAGAGAAGAAAGGTCTACTTTGTGACTAAACTCACTTTTCTGTACATGGAATCTGTCCACACATCGCTCGGCGACCAGCACGTCAGATCGAAGAGCAACTCAGTTGCGCGGCGAAGTAGTTTCCCAATCTTGAATTGGATATTCTGCTGCGTCGCTGAGTTACCGAGCGATAAGTTGCTTTTCGATGTGAAGTTTCCAGGTGTGAGTAGTGCCTGAGTGCTGTGCCGTGCGGAACTGCGCGTCTTTTGCAAAGTGCTAGAACTTTGCGGCAAAAAGCAATTTTTACATACCGTAATAATAATTTTTGAGGATTTATTGCTTAGAAACTGGAAAATATAAATTCCAAGAATTTACAGAGATTAGCCTAACCTGCTGAAGGCAATTTACTATTTGTGCTGAAAATTTACTTTACGCTAAGCCCATGCGCCCACTAAGCAACTGCTATCTGATTACAGTCAGCAACCCAGCGTTGCCAGATGACTTTGGCTGATAGGTTAGATTACCCGATTACCCAAAAAACAGCCAAATGTCATCTGGCAACATTGGGTTGCTGACTAAAATCAGATAGCAGTTGCGAAGTGGGCGCAGGGGCTAAGAGGGATCAAAATTTAACCAAGCAAACAACTGTGCTAATAATTTAACTTTTGTTCTATTTTTCAATTTATTATTTTATGCCCTTGACAAGGATGATACCAAATTTCAGGGTCGCCTGAAATGTTTACTAACTGTAAGACCGATCATAAAGGCAGTGAGAAAAGCGGGAACTGTTTAGAATTCAAAAAATAGTTTCTTGGAACGATTGAGCTTGAAACACCGTCAAAATTTGGAGTAGTAGTGTAGACAGGTGTAGGCTCCATCAGCCCGAAGTGTCCCCCCCCTCCTGTAACTGGCATCTAAGCTATAACACGATTAGTGGGGAGGGCACTGATCTAGCACCACTGTCAAGGTACCTGGTTGCAGCTGTACAGGGAGTTTGGCCTGTGCCCGGTGAGTGAGAGCCTACAAAGCCGCTACCCCCCAGGCCCTGATCCACTCACCAGGGGCATCAGTTCCGGCGGTACGTGAGCCGAAGCTCGGACGTATCCCCTCAACTTCCAGGAGCAATGGAAAAAGCTCGTATCTCCGAATAATGTCCACAGGTTTGTAGCCCATGGGCATGTACAAGGTGACCAGAGCGTTTCGGAAAGCCAGACCCCCCGCCGGGGGTTGCCCCAAAACCCCGCCGGATCTTTCACTGACTTGGTTAATAGCTACTTCCTGTGACGTGGCGGGGCGGACGCTCACCTAGCCAGGGTTACCGGCTTCCCCTTCAGTCGCCTCTTACGACGAGCAGGGAACCACTGAGGGTTTATTCTATTACCCTGGCGTACCAGGGCCACCTGGGGTGACCGGCTGGCCAAAACACCCCACAGGTGTCGCCCCACCCTCAGGGCGCGTAGTAGTGTAGACAATAAGATGTTAGGCCTACCTAAACATTTTCTAATCAGTTTCTTTGAGATATTTAGGGCCATGTCATACGAGCGCTGATAACGTAGCACTAGCGCCGGGAAAAGTACATGTCATACGTGACGGCATGTGGTGCCTTGTACGTAGCGCTGGCGTTAGCTCTTCGTATGACCATAGGTCTCTGCCGTTGCGTTGGCAGCGCACAGCGTCCGGCTAACGCAGACTCGCCTACGGCATTAGCGCCCGTATGACATGCTCCATAAGAACCCCATTGCCGTGTTGGAGCGAATTTAGCGGTACGTTATCAGCGCTCGTATGACATGGCCCTAAGCTGTGTTTACACCGAAGTCAGTGACAAAAATTCAGAGACTTTGCAAAATACTCTAAAATTTTGTCAGTGACATTATAATATTGTGTCACAGACATAAGTTTAGGTTTTCCATAGAGCGTCGTTAACATCAAAGGAATGTTACTGACAAAATGTCACATACTCCCGTCGCAGTATAATTATGTAAACACCTCGGTGACTTTTGTCTGTGACAAAAAAGTACTGTCGTGGCGTAGCGTTGAGGACTGGATGTGAGATATTTTGTGTCACTGACAAAAACAAAAGTAGGTACTGTACCTACAACATTATCTGTCAAAGACATTAATTTGACAATGACTTTTGTTTGAGACATGTATATTATTGTCTGTGACTAAAGTCAATGACAATTCTGTGAATGACTTTGGTGTAAACGCAGCTTTACCATATATGATAGTAAAGGAACAGAATATTTATGTTCCCTGAAGTGAAATACTTCTTTAACTGTGCTTCAAACCGATACCTGATAGCGCAAAAAACGTGTAAGTTTGTCAAATTGTCACTGTATTGTCCTTTTCTCCATTGTCAATTCCTTCTGAGCCAAAAGTTTGCTAGAACATTAAAGTAGCCTACCTACTGGTATAGTTTTCATGGCTATAATAGAGTCCATTTTTTTAATGTTGGAAAAGTAATTTTTGATGTCGCTTCTCTTAAAGGAAGTTTGAAAATTGAGTGAGTGTGTTTAAGTTTGCTTATTAGCCCTTATCAGAATTCAAAATAATGTACTGTATTGTTATAATAAAGTGTGGCGGTGGCAGGGGAAAAAATCCAACATACTGTTATAGACCCTTTCACACCAACAGCCACTCTGAATTGAAAAACTGCAATTAATGCGAATATTTCGATCTCTTTAAAGATACTTTTGGATGATCCGTCCTTCGCCTTCACTCCGTTTCTTTTAGGACATTTTCTCACTTCCTTGCAAAACATGTCTCTCAAATTTCGCCACTTACTTTTGACTATTTCATCCAAAATTATAGAAATGGAAACAAATTACCAATATTTTGGTAGCTCAGCAGTATTTTGGATGATCGTTTTCATAGATAATGCTAATTTATTAATACATTTACGTTGTTTCAGATATATATTTAGGGCCGGTTCATGAGCTCGGGATTTAGCCAAGTCCTAGACTAAAACGGGTGGCTACCGTAGCATCGACAAACGTTTGTCTCGACAGGTTAGTTGGTTAGCAGCATAGAGAGCCCTTAGTACATAGTGTCGAGGCTAACGCTTGTGGATACTACGGTGGCCACCCGTTTTAGTCGAGGACTTGGCTAAATCCCGAGCTCATGAACCGGCCCTTAGTCTTTATTATGTCTAAGCTTTTCGTTCAGAATTTCTCACTCCACTTTTGGAGCATAATCTACATGCCAACCTACTTGGGAGTGCTTCTGCAGAACAAATGTGTTGTTGTCAACAACTTATTATAGGAATGGAAAAATATTGCAAATGATTTCAACAAGGAATTGAATTTTCCAGCTGCATTAGTTGCCTTGATGGAAAAATATTCGCATGAAATACAAACTGTGTCGACATGCGAAGGCTTTGCATGGAATAGCCGATGCAAATAACAAGTTCATTGATGTTGAAAAACTTGTTACTTGAAGATTTGTTATTTATTTGTTATATGAAGAAGAACTTCTCATTTCATTACAGTAATATCCTGATTAATGTTTAACATCTTTATGATATAAATGGTTATTATGAATAAGCAGATTATGTATGTTAAAAATAGAAATAGTTTTAATATTTTTAGAATTATTATTATTGCATCACTTATTCAGTCACAGTTTTGATTGAAAGTTTTCAAAGCATCATGAGCAAACTATTTATGATGTTGATGATGATGATGATTGGGTTGGATATTCATCGAGTCGTTGAAGAAGCTTTGGTCACAAATATTGAAGTTCCGACAATTGATGTCTGATTGTGTTCCTGAAAAAATACAAAATGTACAATTCAAGAGACTGACTAACACTCAATTATATTTTAGACATTCCAACCAATTAAAGGCAACCACCTTTATAAAAAGGGTTTTACGTTTATCATTTCAACTATCGTGCTAATAAACTTTCTTTTTATTTTGTATTACATAAATACAACTACATAGATTTTAGAAATACCATCGAAAAATAGAATTGAAAAAAATTGACCTGGTAAAAGTTGCATGGAGTTATTATGTTCATTTATTGTTTTCTAGTAATAAAACTGTACTACTAAACAATTATATACCTGCAATTGCTTGAGAAGAATTTTTCAAAATAGGTTTGCGTGAAAGTTATCAGATAATTTCTAGAATATTTTGTTAAAGTTTTAAACCAGGACTCTCCAACGACCAAATTCCTTGAATTATACTCCAAAATAAAAGCAGTTAGATTTCGAGAAGTTGAAAGTTCATTTTATCAACTTTTTTTGAGGGTGATGCCCACATGAGCTCAAGGCTTGTGTGTGGGTAATGAGAGGGGTGATGATGAGAGATGACGACTGTTTTTAGGCAGTCGGGACCGACGGCTTTTCGTCTCCTCCGAAAGACGGGAGTGGCCGTTTCTGTCAAAGTCCGTTCCGGCAACTGTATTCGATCTTGGAACCTTTGGATTATCAGACAGGCGCTTATCGCCCTTGGCTACGGACCACTCCGTAGCCGAAGCAACCAATATGAAGCAACCTTCATCAAGAGCACATGGACAAAAACGGCAACGTTAAATTCTAATATTGATCTTCAACAAAAAAAAAACCTATCAAAACTTCATAAATTATAGTTTCACTTGAAAAAAGTCGGTGAATGGTTGTAGCCAAATTCGGTTATCAGTGGTCTGATAAGCCAAAGCTCCTGCTTCGAATCCAGTTGGGACCAAGATAATTTTCTGGTGTAGCTCCCGTGTTTTAGAAGACAGGTTCAACCATCGGTACCGGCTGCACAAAAATCATTCATCTATCTAGCAGAGTCATCTTTGCCTATTTAACTAACATTATCACCCTTTCCATTAACTATAAGCCTAGGGCTTATGTGGACATCACCCTTGGATAAAAATATGAAAATGGTAAGAATGACTGACAGCGGTGAGGAGGAGCACTGTGCTCGAGAATTCCTTGCCGGATGAGAGGTTCGGCCTGAGCCCAAGGTAGGAGCAGTCGGCTGTTCTTCTTCAGAGTGACCACTTCCCCATCGTCGGTCTCCAGCTTACCACCATCCACCAAGCTACGCACCTGAAACAAATATACAATCCAGTCAGAACATGAACCAATATAAAATGTATGTATGTATGTATGTATGTCAATGGCGCAACAGCCCTATGTGGGCTTAGGCCTACCAGCTGGTTGCCAGTTTCACATCCACTTGACTGAATTAGCAGAGGTGAATGATCATTAACCAGAAATGATGTAACGTGTGGTTAGCACATCAATATAAAATAGTTCATAATATTAAAGTCCTAGTTTATTTCCGTTTTCACTAAACAGAAACTATTTAAAAGATTATTTTAAAATTTCTCAACCCCGTACATAGGTTAAAATACCTACATGGGAAATATATAAATAAAATAAAATATTTATTTATTCATAATTGATCGATACAACTCACGTGTCAATACAGTTTACGATGAAACAACAAAAAATTGCTGGAAAATATTAACCGATTGATAGTCCAATTAAAATAATTGTCTATTGAAAGTTCAAATTTAGACAATAGCGCCTAAAATAGTCAAATTACAGTATTACTGTCTTATTGAATAAGAAAAAATCGTCAAATGAATAGATGCTCACTAATATTAAAAACCTCTTCAGATCGAGTTTGAATGCCGCTCCTTCCTTCTCTCTGATGCTCATAGGTAGTTGGTTGAAGAACTTGGCTCCCATATAAGAGGGTCTTTCGGTAACAAAAACCTGCCTTCTACGCTGTTGAAGTGGATATGTTCCCACCTTGAGCATAACATACGCTCCTTGAGCGTGTATGATACCGATGGCAAATACTTTTTTATTTTCAGTATTGTATTGTATTTTACTTTCATTTCTACTTGTATTTGAATGATAAATATATAAATATCAGTATTATATGTAATATTAGTATAATAATAGTATAATATTGTAATATTAGTAGTATAGTATTGTATCTAAATATAGTAAATATTTGTACAGTAATATCTTATGTAAGTAAATATTTCATGAATTAAATTTGTTTTAAATTCAATTTAAATAAACATAACGTGAAAAATGTGCAAACAGTATCGGGCTGAGTTCAGATTATTATGCATTGTTTCCGCAACGAGAAAAGAAAGAGTGTCTTGATAGGAAAGCGAGTTCAGACTATGTGCTAAATTTTGGAATCCGGCTACAAAACCGATCGCCTATAATTCCGCAGTCGATAGCTTTCCGTGCGCTAGCTGCCCACAACATCTTTCCGTTCATCCAAAATCTGAAAGCTTTTCTTACCTAAAATTGAACACGATTGTCACTTTAACGTACTCCACGGAGTTATCAGAGTACTGCTGCGGATAGGCTGATCAGGCATTTACAATGAGAATGCACTAGGAGCCTATAATTTACCATCTATAAATATGAGTTTTTTCTAATTTGCAAACTTGAACTTATACCATTCAAGGTTGAGAAGTTGATGAAAAACCTGAGTCGCTTTAAAAACTGTTGAAAAAGACGGAGTCTTCAAAAAATAATCCATCAATTATTGGGTTTCAACCATTAACCTGTAGTAATTGGGGTAAAAACATATTTGGCTTCAAAGATACAGTTTTACAGCCTCCATATTTATCTCTGATTGGAACTGCAATTCGTAAAATGATTATCAGTTGACGTTATTAACACATTTTCGAACAGAAAAAGTATTTTTTGAAAACTTGTACATACTTCCATGAAGAGGGACTTTGGTGGCTTTATGTTCTGGGCGAGATTTATTCCATGTCTTTGGTTCAATGTCCTCATGTAATTATTGAGTGTTTTGCCATAATTTGCAACCCATTCCATCTGAAACCAAAATTAATTATTTTCACGATATAAAACGAATAAAACTACTTCAAGGATATCAATATAACAATACAAATTGAAAGATAATATGAATGCCAATCCTCTTCAGTGAAATTTGATGGGGTCCCACCACATTATAAGTCGATAAGTATATGTTTTGGAAAAAACAAAAATGATGATCATCACTGTGTAAGACATTCATTTAAAATCACTCTTTTTGGTCAAAACTGAGGGGAGGACGACTTTTGAGTGTTGTATTTGAATGTCATGATAGTTTACAATTATTGTAAATAAATTTATTCATCTAGTCACAAGAACATTGTACAAGATAAAGAAAACATTTTCTGATTAGATTACTTATCAAATAAATAGGCTATGCTAAATATATTCAGAAAAAAATAAAACAAATCAGTTACATCTCAAACGATGCTTCTAAGTCATTTTTACCAATCAAGACTAATTTTATAATTATTTTTAGAATTTTCCCAATTATACCCTTCACTACATCCCACTGCTTTATTCGGAAATTATCTCTACTTATGAACAAATTTCTTATAGATATTTCTTTTTCTATAATAGTGTGTATAATATTATGTCGATGTAATACGTGTTACTTAGTAGCGAGTATGCTACTGCCTAGTATAATGTTACTCGTAAACCTTGACAGAAAGTGTAGACTTCAAAATGTACAATTTTGACAAAAAGTATCAACAATCTTATTAATTTATTATTAAAATCCACTTAGATAATTACATTAAAGTAGAAATGTACCTCGCTCTCATTTAAATTAGCTTTGACATCGGCAGGTAGCATACTTCCAAACTCCCATCTCAACTGCCGTAGCCTCTGCATTCGATTCCACCTGTGAAAGCGAAATTATATTAAATACCTCAAAATAATACTTGAACTGTGATAAAGATTTGTTTAGGACAGGTTGAGTAATTAAAAGAGAATACAATAAACAGATTAGTTTATTATAATCAGAGTTTGAGAGCAATAATTGTTTTCATTTGGACAGTAGAACTCTTTTTTACCTAATCGTGTTGTAGAAAGAGATACAATTACACTTTACAGTATATGAGAATTAGAAACACTCGATAGTAACAAATGAGGAGTTACTATACAATTGATATTCAAGACGGATCTTGACTATAGGCATAGCCTCCTCTAATACCTCTAATAGCCTCCTCTAATGTATTAGAGGAGGCTAAATAACCTAATAATTAGATAACCTAATGTATTAGAGGAGGCTATGCTGTAGGGCTAGGCGTACACCGGTTAGTCAAGACAAGATTAGTCACGTTTATTCACAGTAATTCACATACTTGCTTATGAAGCAGCACACACCGATTCAATGAATAATCGGTGTGTGTTGCTTCATAAGCATCTATGTAAAGTACTGTGACTAAACGTGACTAATCTCGTCTTGTTTTGTCTTGACTAACCAGTGTACGCCTAGCCTAAGTGAGCAAAACATTTTGAAAAGGAACAACATGGCTCAGGCAGACATTTTTTATTTTCAATTTCTAGTACTATACTAGAAAAGGCAATTTCATTTTTCAATGCAAAATGAAAAAAATGAATGCCGAAACCACACATCAATATTTCAAAGATATTAACATTATTAACCAAACATACTAGAGTGGGTGAAATGTTTGGAACTGCTTAATATTTCATATACAATAATGTAATTTGACAGTTGGTGACATTGAGGATCCACTCAAATTGAAAATACTACTCAACTTTGACAAAAAATCTGGTCCGCTGTCTTGGTTCCTCTAAGCTTGTGCGTAGATAATGGGAAGTATGATGATGAGATATGAATGGACCTACAGCTTTAGGTGAGTTCCGAACCATCGGGAAGCGATTTTGAAGCTCATAAATTTTTGTATTTAGAGGAGCCGGTCACCGATACAACGGGAGTGGTAGGCGTTGTCTCTTACAGCATCTAATCTCACCGATTAGCCTCGCCTCTGCCACTGGGACCAAGTTCTTTTAAGATTTAGGATCCAAGTTCTTTTTTTTTTTAAATAGGAAGGTTGTCATATTATACATGATTTTGATACAGAAAAAATAATACGAATAGAAATGATTTTAAGAAAGAAGAATGCCGAGAACCGCACATCGATTTGTCAAACCGTTTCAAAGGTTTGTTATTATACGTTTTCATACAGCTGGCACTGTAAATATGTCTGATTAAAAATTAGATATCTTCGAAACGGATGGACATATCGAAGTGCGGTTTTGGCATTCATTTTGTCTTGAAATTCTGTATTGAAATCATGTATAACATGTTTACCTTTTCATTTCAAAAAATAAATTTAGATTCAATATGGCGGACCAAATTTTCAAAGTCACAGTAATATTTTCAATTTGAGTATGATCCCCAATGTCACTTACCGTCAAATTACCTTCGTATAAGAAATATTAAGCAGTTACCATACTTTTCACCCACCAGTACAGAAAAGTAGGCTACAGAGAAAATGTCACGTACGATACTATGTTAGCACAACTGAAGAAGAAGAGTAAGAGAATATGAAGAAAAAACTGAAGAAGAGTAGCAAATGATCTAGAGAGGTTATGTTATGTGCTACGTCGTAGACACCTTTAAACTACAGTTTAAAGGGGGCTATGGCTACGTGGAAAGCAGAAGCACAGAGCAGAGAGAATACTCTCTCCTCTGTGGCAGAAGCTAGGAGCAAGAGACTATCTTACGAATATATTTACAATATAATATTCAAATATTCAATTACTACACAAATTCTACATTGACTAAATATACTACTAGTACACAGACTAAATAGACTATTACTATACTGGAGACAGAACACAAAGTATACTACAAAAAATTTGGCGGTTATGTTTACTTGACACTGTGGTGAACCTCACGTGCAAGGAACCCGAAAAATAAATTTATTTTCCACTTTTCTCAAATTGAAGGTTACTAAGAACCGCTTTTTTCACCACTCAATTTTAATAATCGATAAATTTTTTTAAAAAATTTAAAAATCGATAATTTTGCAAAATCGTAATTTTTAGCCTTTGGTCCTACTCTGTAAAGAATATGACTTTTGAACAATTTTACAGTCACTCTTTATTGAACGAGCATTGAGTAAAAATAAGAATTGTATTTTGAAACATTTCGCTACATTTCAGGGAAACAAAACATGGTATTTTAAAAATACATCTTTGAGAACATTGAACATTGGAACCTTAAGTGATTGCCTCAACCAGCGCATCACCATCTACACGCCGCTATAACTATGGAGGAAAGTTTCACAGCTTAAAATCAACTGGGATTAGGACAGACAGTTGAGTTTTGGTTAAACGGAGAGAAGGGGTCATAGAAATAGCAATTGTTGAAACGTTTGAAGAGCTTTTAAAAGTTCTTTCAGGGTCATAATATACTTGGCGGCATTGACGCCGAAATCAACCGGTAAATGGAACTTACCAGTTGCGAACTATGCAGTAATACACAGCGCATTTAATGCTCTATATTGATCCAAAGAAATGTTTGTCATGAACTGAGTCTATCTACACCTGTATATAGTTTGATATTGCATTAAAGAACAATTTTATTCTCTTCAATTGTTTTCCGCTATATTTTTCATTTGCATAGCAATCTTGTAAAATGCTAGATTCTAAATAGATTGATTGAAACTTACACATAAGCAAGAAGACATTGTTTATTGCGCATCATTGTCGCAGACTGAACAGCATGCAGAGCCAGATTATCTCTTTCTTCAGCTATAGTTGAGTTATGTGTGGTACTCCTGAAATAACAATAATGTACTTTCAATTTTTTAATATATAACACTGTTTCTTCACTTCTTAGTTGAGAGTTTTTGCATAATCTTCCTATCGATTCTAAAGTTCTTTAATAGTGCCTAAATAATACTAAAGAAAATTGTGAAGAAAAGTAGCTTGAATATTCATGCCAGTAGAAGAAATGTGTAATAAAAATCGAAGTTGTGTAAAACGTTGAATTAATTCAAATAAGAAATCGTGACACCAAGACTTTTACATAAAAATAATCATTTTTTTTTTAATATAACTATTAGGCTAGTTAAAGAAGTATAGTGTGGACTACCTATTTTTAAATTTTTGTCATTTTTGCTATGGCATACCAAGAACTCTATTTGTGATGAACACTATAAAAAATAAACAAATTTAATAACCCAGTATTTTCCTAGGAGTAATGAAATAACTGAACAGATCATACATTTTCGTTGACTGGAAATCAAATCTTGACTCTTTACTGAGTTGCAGTTTTTGCCAATTTACGACATGCATGTCGCACAACCTCTAAAACGCAGTGAGATTTTCTTCGCTTGAATATTACCGTATTGATCATGATGTCCAATTATTTTTTCATAGAACAAGTGTATGAAATAGAAACTACAATTGATTATGTTGGAATATCTTTAATACTAACATGGCATCTTGTATGAATTTATCTATCGATGTCATTTCATCCAAGATAGCTTGTACTCCCAAGTCCTGCAAAATAGAAAAATGTTTAGAAGACCATTATAATCGATTACAGTATTAAGAATAAAAGTGCAGATCTTCCAACTGATACCACTTGAATATTTGAAAATGAAATCCAATATTACTACTCTTCTTAGGGTTCGACTATGATAGATTAGGCTTATATGTTTTCTGCTTACGACACTTATGATAATAAATAATTATATAGACTTTAAAGTTGAACTTGCAAATAAAGGAATAAAAAATAAGTGAATAGAACGATACTGGGAAATTACAGATTAGGCACATGAAATTATGACAAACTGACACACTGCCAATTGACATAAAAATTGTAATTTTGAATGAAATAATTATTAAATATCAATTTAAACAAAAAATTATCGTATGATTGTATAGTTTTATAAAAATATTCAACATTGCCTTTTCGATTGATTGAGGAATAAGTCTTTAGGAATTTATAAGCATTCCTCTCAATTTCAAGGAATTGAAAAAAGTTTTTTACAAAGATTAAAATGATCAATACACAGCAGAGAATCTTTCAAGTCTCCTTTTCAGCAATAAACATATTTACAAAAATTAATAACAATGAATTACCCAATAAATGAATCTTACTTCTTCAGTGTTTAAGACAGAAGTTATTCAGGAACAGATTACTGAAAGTAATACTTTATTCAAATCTGTTGTCTAAAATCACTACCGTATTAAATAGTGAGAATCAGACCCAGATTAAACCGATTCGGTCAGAAGAATCTATTCGGGGAGATACCAAGAGCATCCTTAATTTGATAATCTTAACTTTTCTATTTGTGCTATTCTACTCAGCTTCTCAAATCGGTCTTCATGAATAGGTACCGAATTTAGTGACAGCCTTCAAAACACCCAAGTTTTGCTAATCGTTAGTCGCAATTTAGCCTATTCGTTTCTAGTGTTTTGCTTAGCTTCGTTTGTTTCAATTGTTTGGTTATTTTAATAAAATATATCACAAAACCTTATATAAATCTACTACCGGAGTCCGGAGCTCGATGCCCTTCGAAGCCTCATCAGTATACAGTACCGAGTTTACTCGGTAATTATTCTCATTAAAGGCACTCTATGATTATTCTCATTAAATGCAAACAAGCATTATAATTGGGGCGGGCCAATACAAACCGTTTGTTGCTATACCGTAAGTTATAATTGATAATGAAAAAATGAATGTACTTTAAAATACAATAATAATTTTTTTCAATAGGACGCCCCTGGATGAAAATAAACAGGCTATTTGTTCAACTCACATCAAATTGTGGCATAATTTCCTGCGATCTATGATAATCTCTAACCAACTTGAATGCACGTTCACCAAACATTTTCAAGATCTATAATTGAAAATTATGAAAAGGAAATAGATGATTCTAATGAAAACTCAACTATATTAGAAGAAAATTTCGCACAACGCTACAAAATTATTACATTTTAACACATAACCTCACACACACGCGCTTGTTGTCAAAGCATAATATGAAAAATGGAGGGAAATTGTAATCAAACGTCAATCTCAGCTGTTCCTCGCTTTTGAAGTATTTAGGATTTTTGATTGATCAAAATGTAAAATTGGAAGTAGAAAAAATTTGAATATTATATATTTTTCATTTTCAATTAATAAGTTATTTTCCATTTGATTTTTTTATTAAGAATGATAGGCAACAGGCCTTGTGTTAGAAAGTTCATTTGGCGGCAGTTTTCAAAAATCTTTGAGTGAAGGCGCGACCACACAATGACAGTTTTTAGTGTTACATATTTTTATTTCTGAAATTTCAAGTAAGAAAACTTTTTATTTTTCATCAAAAATGGTATTATAATAATTGACATTACAGTATTATGGTATCATAAATGTTATTTTATTTTTTATTAAATTATTCGGTCGCTCTTTTTTATATACCAGTCGACTAAGAAGCAAAGATGCATTTATAAGACTCATGAAAATAAAGTTAATAATACTCTGTCACTTATAATAACAGGGCTTACTCAGAGGAACGCACCGGAACGGCGTTCTGGTACCTATTTGCTAGGCATGAATAAAATTTTATAAATTAATTACTATTTTAGGAACAAAATTTCATTAACATTTATATTTCTAAACATTGGATGTTTGAATTTCATAAACATTGGCTATTCATACATTTATATCAGGCCTACATAGAGAAAAGAAACGACAACATGAAACCATGAAACAATGAAGATAATGGAAAGGAAGAGTAGAATAGACAAAACAGCGATTTGTCTCCTTCAACTTCAGGCTGTGCTTAACTTAAGAGTTGAACATTGGCTTTGTGCGATCGCAACAGGTAGTCTTATAAGAAATGTCAATAGGTATAGTTACTATACCCTATTCATCGAGAGTTGACAGAAAGGATCCTCCTAAAAACTAACGGGACAGAGCGCTCGGCCAATACAGAGCAAGGTCTTCGTCCGAAGATTGACAGTTTTCAGGTCACAGTCATCCCTTACACAAACATTCCTGAGGTGTGCCTCTGACGATTACAGAGTATAGCAGTAGAGAATAGCGCTAGGACTGCTTGTGAATTGGCCTGACCGTGACGATAGGAGGAGCCTTTCTGTCAACTCTCGATGAACAGAGTATAGTCAGATATAGCAAAATGACAGCGAGTTTTATAAAAGTTATATTTTATAAACCATGGGTTTGCTTCCTTAAAATAATACTCTGTTACTGATGTAAATAATAAAATATGTGCTTATTGTGAATGTTCAACTTTGACTTGTCATGGCTAATATATTGTGTACAGTACTTAATATCCATTCTTTTTTCTACTGATGAAATTACACTGACTGATAAACTTTCAAGTGGAGAACGCAACTTGAATTACGCCAGAGTGACGATCGTTCCGTCCTGGTGTTGGACTTCTTCAGACTGAGGAACAGTTGACTCTGTTTCAAGGCTATGGACCATAGCCTTGGAGATTAATTTATGGATGTACTGAATCCAATCCATAAATTGGACCCACGGACCAGATGTTTACAATAAACCTTTAAGCAATGCTTGCATATGTTGTTCAAGCATATAATGCTTGCATATATATGGCATATATTGCAATCGACATAAACAGTCTGTGTCACTTCCTGTTATTGACATCACCCAGCCATCAGTGATGGAGCGCTATCATCGTATTTTTTGGAGCAAACCAGTGCATTCCAATTGGCTAGCCTGGAATGACTGTGCCACTAATGAGCATGGAGCTCAATCCATTGTCCACCAAACAAGCTCTTCTTGACAATTTACTTGCACATGGATACGTTGTTTTGTGGCCACTGAGATCATTCAAAGATCCACAATTAAATCCACAACTTGCACTCTGTTATAATGTTGAGTCAAAATTAATGATGAGCCAAACTTTATCGAAAAATATTCAAACTTCTTGGTTGTCAGTGAGGCAACTTATTACAAACTTCTTACTATCAAAAATGAAGTTGATCTCCTGGAAGAATATGTAGTCGCCAAAAAAGAAAAACGTTGTTACATTTGATATAATGCGCACATATGGAGCCCGCTAAAATTACTTCGCTTTGAATAGTTTTCTTGGATGAGGACTTGGTGGGAGACTTTTACCATAAGAAGAAGGGTTTTGTTAGATAACCTACTATGATATACAACTCGTACAATATAACTAAAGCTTATGTCCATATCAAAGATTCCAAGTATAAAACAGTGATTATCTAGCAGATCATTTAATCTTGAAATAAAATCACAGAACGTAAGAGATAGGAGATAGATAACAGGGAGGTGGGAAATAAAAATGCTCTCCAAGTTGCAACACACATGAAATAATGTATATTGTGTCGGAATAAACATCAATGATAGTTTGTGTCTAGTCAATAATAATTCTTCTTATTTACACATAGAAAGTTTTCCTAGTTACATTTTGTCAATTATCTAAATTTATTGATAGAAAGTGTTCACATGTTGCAAAGTATTTTATATCAATATAATACTATTAAAAAGGTTAGAACAATGTACATCAATAAAGGCTCTTATAATACGAATACTTTTAATTTGTTACGCATGAAAACTTATGAATAAATTAAATAAGAGGAATACTATGTGTTTAATCTTCAAGCAAATATACAATCAAAATTTTTACTATTAGTGGATCTACCATTAATTACAGTACAACATTGTTTTCTAATTTTTCATATTATTTAGCATTTCATGAAAGAGATGCAATTTACAACTAACCTTGATATTGGATGATAATTTTCATTGACTGTGACAATCAACAACAAATTTTGAAATAACGTTCAACAATAACTAAATTCATTTTAAAAAATTGACAAAAATTATAACTTGAAAAGCAAATCATCATTTTGGACATATCAAGAAAATGTGGTTGTCATTTATTAAAGAATGCTTTATAATAATTACAATAAAGATTTTTCAAGAATTCTGTTGAAACAGTTCAGAAAGTTAAATCGATTTATTGAATAGAATGAAACAGTATAAACAATGAATAAAAGTTCTTAAACCTAAAAATACAAAGTAGTAGTAGTAATAAAGGACTTTTAAATACAATATTTTCTATAAACATATGTTCAACACAAAACACATGAAAAAAGGTAAAATAGTAAACTTAAAATATATAATCATTGTGTAAAGGTAAACATAATATCACAAATAAATTTCAACCATGTTAAGAATTGATGGGATGACATTCATGGAAAACTTCAACAGTAATAATAGGCTAATATGTTGCAATTAAAAATAATTTAAAAACATGATCTAAGTTAAATTTTTCGATGGGTGAAATTAAAACAAAAATTTAAAGCTCACGTATTCATTCCATTAGAGTACATAAAAATCATGATATTAATAAACGCTTACACATTATCCCATCACATTCAATTTTTCTTTAACTCAGCCTAATAAAATTAAAATATTACAAAAGAGAGCTCTTGAATTTCAATATAAATATGTTTCAACATGAGAATTAGTAAAAAGGTTCAAACATAAATTTATTTATAATTTGGTTTAGAATAATTTAAAAAAATAATTTAACATACAATCTAGAAAGATTGGAAAATGATGGTATTGTTAAATTTATTTTCAATTGTTAAAATGTTAGTAATAAGTCAATAATATTTCGTAGACATCAATTTCTCATTATTAACCCAGATTAAGATTCAAGTATCCAGTTAGGGAGTTTATGGGTATTCTACTTATACCAAATAATGGAGTTTTAGTAGTCACTGCAATAAATTCAGCAATTTTATTCAATTACATTTTTTCGCTTGGATAATAACAATCGAATGAATTCAAGGGACTTATAGACATACATCTTTGCAGGAAATATATCCAATATTTTTAAAATGTTGAGTGGTTGAAAATTTTATTATTAATTATAATTAATAAGGCATTTCAGAAATATTTTTATCCAAGGAAGTTTGATATTCAGTGCCATCCATTACCGAATTTATTTCTCTTTCCCTAATTCTTATCTGTAGTGAATCGATCATCAAATTATTATACTGCATTTAATGAACTATCCTACTTTGGATGATTAATATACTATTATTATATTCTTATCTACATTTAGAGCATTTTATATACAGTGGGTTTAAAATCACATTAAGGCTGCTGTGAATGACTGACTGGTTACAAATGATGATTATCTTCAAACAACGGTTGGTACGGTTCAAAGATAAGCTATCAGAATCACCGCTGAAATATTCCGAAGAGCTTTCTGGAAGGACGCTTCGCTGGATTGGATACCGACGAAGGCGTGCTTGATCCACTGCTTTGGGGTAGCTCGGGATTTCCCAACTTCAGTCTCATCTGTTCATCCAGCAAGGATTGCATGTCCATCTGTAAGAAAACCAGTGATAGAGCAATAAGTATATTGGATACTATCAAGTATAAAAATGAGGCTTGTTATTAAACTAAAGAGCGTTTTCTTTATAGTGAGAAAAATTTCATAAGATGAAAAATAGGTATATACAGTTGTTTTTTCATAAATAAAATATTTTTCTTCATTATTTCTGTCAATCTCTTGTACTTGATTATCCAGGGAACGAGCTTCGTCGAAGAAATCCCATGCCTGCGACTGCAACCAGCTCTCCTCCGCTTCCTGGACTTTTTCTCCAGCTGAAAGTTCCTTTAGATGAAAATCAGTTGGTGCTTGCATGGTCAGTCCACAAAGGAGACCGAGCAAGGGAGGATGCCGCTTGTAGCAGAACAATAGCTCGGTCGTCACCACTGGCTTCTTTCGAATGGAAAGTTCTCCCATATGCGGTCAAGCTCGAAAAGAGCTTTGCATGTGTAATTCCATCAGAAAACATTTTTCTTCAATAACATTTTTTATAAATACAATTTATTGTTTTTCTTTTTTTCTTACTTATGTTTTGTTATTGTTGTTGATTCAAGTTGTACCGTACGATGTTTTCCTAATGAATAAATCATTATTTCATTTCTCAGCCATGTGGCTTTCATCCCTAATCTGGCATCAACCGATTTCAATCTTTTCTTACATCTGAATAAACATTTGGCTTGAAAACTCTTCGAGACAGAAGAGGGATTCCAGGGAGAGGTTGCAAGCTGGTAAGCTCAAAGAAAAGATCCTTAAAAACTTGAAAAAGAATAGGACATTACAGTAAATAATTTGAACAGCCTTCCTATATAGAAAACTTAATCTTTTTATTTATTGACAGAACGTTTCTGTTGAATTCAACCATTTGGTTTGGACTAGGACTCGCTTTCAGTCAGTTCTTGTGATATCATCCCCAATCATACAATATTGAACAGAAAAGGGCTGGAAAGAACCAAGATTAGTCTGAAAATGATCTGTACAATGAATAATAACAAAACGTGTCTCTAAATTTTATTTTCCTCAACAAGAAAAGTTAGTTTTATCTTGATCTTTGATAATATTGTTTGATAAATTAACATTTTTGTGTGTATTTTATTCGTGAATAGGAATAAAACAATTTGAATTTGAATTTGAATTTTGAGGTTCTATAAAAAACTAAATTTTATTTAAACAATGAATAGTGAAATATACAACCTGCCACTGTGATTCCCTATGTCCGCACCTATGTCGATTTTTGTGTGCTGCATATATGCTTAAGCTGTGTAGCACACAAAATCGAGCAAGTGTGGACATAGGGAATGCATTGTAGGTGGTGGCGCTCCCTAACACATTCTACAAAAAAGGCGTTGGAAACCCCTGAAAACGATGTGAATAACTAACCTGCCACTGTTCAAGTTGCTGCGACAGTTCGACTTTCTGCTGTATGGCTTCCAATAGCTGGCTGTTGGCCTGTATCATGTCGATGCGCGTCTTGGCCAGCTCCACCTGGGTGGCGTTCTTGCGCGCCACCGCTCCGTCGCGCACCTCCCACGCCTTGCGCACCATCTCGTCCCTGGCCAGGCCTCCCGCGTCCTTCAGGTCGGCGCGCGCCCTGTCTCGCTCCTCCACTGCGCCCACCAGTTCCGCTTCTTTGATGTTCAACTGCAAATTCAACAACCACAACCACAGTTAGATGACTGCTGACAATGCTCAACAATTACAGTAAAACGTACTGATGATTTACTTTATTATTACGAGTAGAATAAGATTAGAAAAGTAAGATTATTTTAATAATAATCTTAGAATTTATATAAAAAAATTAATTTCAATTTTATCTGAAAAATATTGATGGAACAATAATAATTTTAATAATTAGGCTATACAGTATATAAAGATGAATATAAATTTTTTTGAAAAATATTGTCAGGTTTTATGCATATTAAATTGTTTTTAAAAATAGTTTTATTGGTTTTTTTTGCTGTGGTTATGTCCACATAAGCTCTTGCCTTGTGCGTGGGTAATGGGAAGGATTGATGATGATGAGAGATGAATGGACCTAAAGCTTCAGGTGGGTTCCGAACCACCGAAAGTGATTCTAATTCTCATGAATTAATAGATTTTTATGAATATCTTAAATATCGATTAAAAACGTTTTTTCCAAAATGATAAGTTGGAATTCAAAGTGTTGGATCTAACCTATAAATTCACAATATTTCCCAAATCATTATGGAACATTGGATAATTTGGCAAAGCGGAACACCAGAGTGCCAAAACACCAGAGAACACCTCCGCCAAAAAGCCATAAGCATAATAATAAAAATGAGTTAATATATTGTCATTATTAGGTGTGCCAATACCGTAATTTATTAAATACATACATTTAAAATTGCTAATATAATGTGCCAATTCGATATATTAAAAACGAATTCTGAGGGTGATGTCCACATGAGCCTTGGCTCGTGCGTAGGTAGTGTGAGGGTAATGATGAGAGATGAACTGCTTTTTGGCAACCGGCACCTGCCTAAATTTATTATTGGTTTACATTCCATTAAATATTATTGGTGATTAGCTGTCTGGCTCAAAATACAGGAATGGTATTAGATGAAATGTAGCAATAATATTGAGACAGAACTTAGGCATATCACCCAAATCAATTAAAATAGAATAAGTTGATTGTCGATTTTGATATTTCATTAAATTTGAAAGATATGGAATTTTTTGCTCAATGCTCATAACTGTTCTTATTTATCTCTCTTTCATTCCATAATATTGTAGATTAAATAAATGTTGACTATTAATAGTGTGAAACTATTCTTAACTAGTAGAAATTAGATCTATTAGATAAGAGTGTGTCTAGTGTGGTTCTAGTTCTAGGATCATATAAAAAAGGAAAGCGCAGCTTACATGCAGGACTACTAAAATACTTTCATTAATGTGTTCACAAATATGAACAAATTATTCATATCATAAGCAATGTAAATTTTCATCTTACAATACTTGGAAAAATTGCAGTATAATACCTACGATCAATATAATATTAAAAGTAATAAAGAAGAATATCGAAATACAATTTCGTAGTACGGAAAGGATAGCATTACAAGCATTCACTTAAAAAAAGTGGGAGACTTATTTTATCAAATTTCATCAAATAAAAGAAGCTTGATTAAGATTGTGGAACTAAACAAGGCCATATAAACAATAGCATTGAACGTACACGAGAAAACAGTCGTAATTCCACGAAATTATTCTAAGAGATACATGCAAAATTCAAGAAGTCAATAAATTTATCAGATTATTCAAAAATTGCATTGTTGAGGCGTTTTTTTGGGAAAGCTTGTTAATCTTAGCATTTCAAAAATAATTACCATATTCTGAATATTTATGATAATCATTCATTATTATTTTATTAACCTTGTTCTTAATAATTCTATATTCAAAAAACATCTTCTGGAAACCTGGCCTAATTTACAATGGATTCTACACCTCCACAATTTTGAAAAATTTAAGAAGCTGTGCCAACCTAATTTTGGTACCTAATGCTCAAGTGGCGATTTGGAATTGACGATTCCAGTCTAGATTTAAGCTGTAAATTATTAAAATTGGAAAAATTGTTTTTTGAATACACCGCCTTATAAGGTCGTGTTCAAGCCTTACCAAGTAAGTAGCTAAAGAATGCTATTCATTCGCGTGATGTGAAAAATAATCGAAAAAACTACTTGAAATAATCATAATTTAAACACCTCTTGCAATTCAGTATCCAAATTCTTCAGCTTTAAAAAAAGATGAGTGATACAATCAGATAAACAGTAGACTTTACAAGTTAATGAATAATATTGAAAAATGCTAATTACAGTAACTAATATTTACATTTACAACATAATTCTATCAACAATGAAATATTTCTAGGGTGTCGACTATTAACTGTTTTATGTATCTAATATGGTCTAATGGTTCAAGTACTAATAGAATATACTAAATATGTATGAATTTAAGTATGTAATAATTGAAAACAACCTATAAGTTTAAGTGATAAAAAATTAATATCCTTCATTATCCACACTGGAAAACTGGAGAAAACGTTTTAAATCTACACTGACACTTGGAGGGTTACGAGTAATTCTCCAAATCTACAATTTGGAGGGTGAAGTGTAAGAGAGGGGCGACTGCGCCCTAACTTCGCCCTCCTAGGTCAAAATAAAGGCAGTCATTCTATTCTATTCTGACAAATAACTACAGGGTATGTGGATTAATAACAGATTCTTCTTGTGGTTTAACAAAAAGTTATCATGTTTAAGGAGCAGGTTGCCGATTTACTAATGGACAATGACCTCTTGTAAGGACATGGTGGAAGGGACGACTATGAGTTCCAGTCAATATACAATAATATTTTATTGTAGGTTAAAGGGACTATGAGTTCCATCCAAAATACAATAATATTTTTATTGTAGGTTGTACATGATTTGATGTCCAGGTGAGACTCATACGAACCTGCTCAATCCAACCAAATAAAATCCTTTCTAGTGTTTATCGAGTTGGCATTTTTACCAGTTCCCAATATTCAAGTGTATAAATACGATAATTCCATCATTCCGAATCATAAGTACGCGGATAGTTTCCCCATTCACTGACGCTCCAATTCTTAACGGTTTTTTATGCAGATACAAGCAACTGCGTTCTTCGTGACTGTATTCCTGAAATTACTCTCTAGACAGACTCAATCAGTAACTCTGAAGGCTGTTAAGGATAATTTCCTAATTTCGACACCAATCCTAAAAGTTTCAGTTACAATTCGAGTTACCAAATAGTAGGCACACAAGAATGAAACATAGAATTGCATGATACCATTTATAATAAATTATCGTATTCTTTCATCTAAGAGTGTAGAGGAAATTCATTTTTTAATATTATTGTCGTTATAATTTTTTTACAATAATCTTGATAATACTGAGTATTATAAACCTCATATTATTAGGGATTCAAACCAGCCGAATAATTTGAACTCATCTAAGTTTGAACCTACAATTCTAAAGTTCTCAAATTTAAAAATTCGCATTATGAAATTAAATTACTACTCAATACAGGAATTTTGCTACTTTAGCTGGTTTCCCTTTCTGACACAGATTATAAACCAGAGTAGATTAGTTAGAAGAGAAAACCGCGAATGCTTTTCCTGACTAATTCTGATATAATTATTTGTTCTATACAACAAATAAGTTATGGAATAAAATACTCAAATAAATGGAAATGTTCATTTGTTCAAATTATATAATAACGTGAAAAACTAACTGTATGATAATACTGATGACTGAACAATGGACCATTATTCTGTGCACTGAAGATAGGAATATACTGTAGGCTACATATATCATGCTTATCCATGTATCCATGATAATGACCGATTTTGGATACAACATTTTGATCATGTAGATAACACATGAATAAGTGACTGATAAAAAACAATAAAGTTTCTATTATGATGTATTTTGTGCACAAATTGTCATAGTACACATAATATAAGTAATGACCAAGATACGTTTTCAATTATTCACTTTAAACTTTTCCTAAGCTACGATCAATACGAGAACAAGATAGCCTATTTCAGTTTCAATTGAAAAGCTGCGCTGATACATTGAAATTGGCATTCTTGAAATATTCTAGTATGAGACGAGGGCCTACCTTGCTGCTGAGATCGACAATAGTTTCGTTTCGCCTCTTGAGCTCCTCACTTTTGGCTTCAATCTCTTTGGTCATTCGGTCGACCGCCTCTTGTGCTCGATGCAGGTCGATCTCGAGGTCTGTCACACTAACACTACTCGTCGAGTAATCGCCCCCGCCTATCTCATTGATTAGATCACTCAATTCGTTGATTATTGTCGTCAACAGTCCGACCTGAAAACGAACACAAAAAATGAAATGAGAAGTGTTTACCTTATTAAACAATTATGCAAATTTATGGACATGTAAAGATGAAAAATAGACCAATGAGGAGTGTTATGCCTATCATGCACTCTTAAAATTCTGTTTTTACGTTCAACAATATCTGTATGAACTAAGTGTTCACTATAAATTTCATGTTTGAAAGGTAAACTGAATACAACCTGGAGGTTGCAAGATTTATGATACATCATCAAAGGTAAATAATTACTTCGAAAGACACTTGAAATAAGTGAATTATTGATCTCTCAAAATTCTCACATGCTTTCACATTATTTTATATTATTGTAATTATTTTGTTCATGAGACGTTTTCGATAATATTTTTATCCATGATTAATTAGATGATTTAATTAGGTAGATTTTTTCTCCATTGGGAGCCTGGCTAATCGTTAGTAAGGCTAGTCAGTTACTCCCTATATTTGGAGGCATATTAAATTGTTGCATTGCACTATATAGCTGCTTAACACAATGTTATCCAGCAGTGCTTTGTTCCCATCACTGGGTTGCGAAGACTAGCTTATGGTTGAGGTGTCAATGTGCTAACCACACGTTACATCTTTTCTGGTTAATGATCATTCACCTCTGCTGATTCAGTCAAGTGGATGTGAAACTGGCAACCAGCTGGTAGGCCTAAGCCCACATAGGGCTGTTGAGCCATTGACAAACAAACAAATGTCAGATGAAGAAATATTGATTGTAATGAGATGATTTTTTAATGATGAGAAAATCCAATCACTTGCCTTCACTTGATGAACTGTAATGTCAGGTCTAATCGAAGAATCGGAGTGATTTGCTCGATGTTTGAGAGATTGGCAGATTGCTCTCACTCTATCATACACACTTACAATTTCCACCTTCATCTGCAAAAAGGAATATTTCATTATTATTTGTTCAATATAAAAAATATTGATATTGTGACTGTTCTCATTCTCAATAAACATTGAAGATTTCAAGTATTGGAATATTTTCAATCAATCTCCATGCAATCGACTACAAGTTATAATGAAGAGCAATTATTTTAAATCCATCTTTAATGTTTGAATGGTAGGTACGTAGTAATTTTTTACTTTGCTTTCAACATAGAAATTTCCAGTCCAGAGAAATGATGTACTAAAAATTTTGAATTTGGAGTGATAAGAAATAAAACTAAACACTAAACCCTGGAGTATCAAATTGAAATCTTGAAAAAATTAACCTACTTGAAGAATTTCAAGCCTTAAAACACAAACTTAGCTACGGTACTCACTATAATATGTAAAGCTAATCTTACGATTTCTTATTCGTGAGGATATATAAGTAATTGATGAGAAAAATGTCAATTACAACACCATAATCCTACAATGTCACTCATAATACTATTTATAGGAATTCAACTAATCTATTCCCACAGCTAAAATTTGAGAAATCAAGCACTGACATAACCTGGCGACGTTTGATAGCGGCATAAGAGAAGCAAATATCGTGCAAATCATATGCGACGTAAAAATCAAGGTAATTAGAATACAAGGTAGTGCTCACGCGCATCTCAGTCCATTCAGAGATCTGAGCCAGCTGTTCGTGTGACGATACTGGAGACCAAAATATCGATTTTCCATACCTTTTACATGTTAAATTCAGTAACTTTATGTGTAATTTTTTCAAGGCAGTGTGACCTCTCCTGGGCTTCATTGTATATTTATCTGGAATTCCTTGTAGTTTTATAACCCTCAGACCGCTAATTATTTCAGAACACCAATTTATGCATACCGATTCGAAAATCACACGATCGAGAGTACAAACTTCCAATCTGATATGCATGTCATTGAATAATCAACTGTCTGATAGTATTGAAACTACAAAGAATCGAAGATATGCAACGAAGTCTAGAAGAGGTCGTGGAGGCTTGAAAATCTTGCAGTTTTTGAGAAAAAGACATACAAACTTTCTGAATATATGGGGAAGATGAAACTCTTGATCACCAGTGACGACTCAAGTATCAGCTAAATGAAGCACGCTACTGCTCATCATCCTCAAGAACCTTACCTTGTATTAAATTTACCTTGATTTTAGCGTATAGCTTCAGATATTATACAATGTTTATTATTGGACTTGGAAAACAAAAATGTCGTTATGTAACATCTTACGCTCAGACTGTAACCCCGGCAATAAGCAATAGGCAACTAGCAACATAGGTATCATATGATTGTCTACTCTATACAAACCAATAGTTTAATGCACACCGAAACAGCTGCTTTAGGTGTGCATTGGACTATTTGTTTCTATAGAGTAGACGATCATATGATCCAAATGTTGCTAATTGCCTATTGCTTATTGCCCGTGAGCTGCCTTACGGTCGTACACCAAACAATAGCAACATATGGATCATATGATTCGTCTACTCTATACAAACCAATAGTTTAATGCACACCGAAACAACTGCTTTAGGTGTGCATTGAACTATTGGTTTGTATAGAGTAGACGATCATATGATCCAAATGTTGCTAATTGCCTATTGCTGATTGCTCCGGTGTACGAGCTGCCTTAGGTCTTGGTGAAATTTTAGTCTTCCATACAATTCATCTGTACTGTATCTAATATTTTTCTGTGTTGAGTACTTTTCGGAAGAATAAAAACGTATATTGATTGATGATGTGTAGCGTACCTGATGTAGGTCGTCACCGAGTGGCAGACTGGCGAGGTGCTCGTCGCACTCCATTTCGCTGAGCAGCGAGCGATGGCCGCCGCTGGCGCCGCTGGAGCCGGGCGGCGTCACTCCCATCGCTTCCAGCCGATCCCCTAGGCAGCCGTTCGCAGATCGCAGCTCCTCCAGTTCCCGGTGCGAAACTTGCAACTGGCAAATCACAATTCAACTGGTTGGTAAAATTGGTATAAAGTAAGGACTAAAATTGAATCAATTTATACCTATCTCCACGATTATGATATTAATTGTGTTCTTTGACACCATGTTTACTATTTTGTTTAAAAATTTACTAATTTACATTTGTATTTTCTCTATTTTTACATTAATTTTGTACTTCATGTATCTCTAATTTTTTCGCATAATTGATAATAATATTAAGGTCTACAACTCATGCCCACGCTCAGATGCTATGTGTCATAAAGAAGACCATTATTTAGATAGAAATAAGGCTTTAATAAACAGAATACACGTAGGACTAGTATGAAGTCAAGCAAAACATTAATGAATAACAAGATGAGTATAAGTAGTCATGGCAACCGCCGTCAGCTGCTGATATTTATCATATCACTATGTCTTGTGGGTATAGCACGATCCATTTAACTTGTCAGAAATCAGCTGTTTTGGTAATAATTAAACAGTGACTTCAACACAATAATCAAATGGATTAAAAGTCTTAAAGACCTTTAAAGTCTTTAAAAGGCCTTTTTGAAAAAGACCTTTCAAAGAATAACTTTTTAAAATACCTTTTCAATAATCTGCGAGATTCAGCATTTGTAGGTTAAGTATTGTGATCATATGCTCGTCGATCATATGTTTTCTGACAAGTTAAACGGATCCTGCTGTACATTGTCTCTTTGCATTGAAATTGTGTTACCGTACTTCATTTGTGTGTATTATGAAACACATAAAATATATTGGAATTTAGAGTAACTTTCATCACGTTTTGATGAGGCGACATAACAGAAACTGAAGTAACTAAGCTAGTTAGGTTAGTTACTTCAGTTTCTGTTTGACTTGCAACTCATCAAAACGTGAGTACTCTAAATTCCAATAGTTTAATCAAAGAAAAGAAGATGGATAATCAACAACACATAAAATATGTTTGCATTCATAATCATCATTTTCAATTCAATACAATCAAAATCATAATAGAATCATTAGAGCATCGGTTCAGGGTAACGACACACTCTCCAAATATAGGCTGGAATATGCGCGTGACTCCTACCGTGTATTCTAGTATCCAAGGAATTACCTTATAGGAAATAAACGCTACTCAAGTAATTAAATGAACCATATCTAGCTTTTAAATAAATGGAGAGTAGAGTAACTCAGATGAAACAGAAGAATATATTCAATTGCTACCTGGATCTGCTGCTCCCTAGTTTCTCTTTCAAGCAGCAATACTCGGTCAGTGGCTTCTTCGAGGGCACTGGACAAATTATCACGCTGATCCTGCAGCATCTGAACTCGCCTCTCCAGCTCCAGTTTCTTTTCAGACATGAATAGTATCTGCAAATATCAAACATATAATTATTGTCAGGTAATAACTTCAAAGCTAATGGAATGTGCAATGAAAAAACATATTTTTAGTCAAATATAAAAATTAAAATACAATATTTCAAGAAAAAATCCAAAAATTGTTCATGTTTGAAAAACGTTTCAAATATTATTCAAATATCAGAGAAGAAAATGATTCATCAAGTAAATTTTTTGTTTGAACTTTCACTAGTTGTAAGTTCGTTCACAATCAATATTTTAGAGAATGAGAGAAACGTTTTTAAAAATAAAGTACAATGACATAAAAGATTACATTTTAATTTTACAAGATTTTCTATATTGAATTGAATTTCTGATCTTATCAACTTAGAATGAGATCTGTAAAGCAAAATTATATTCCTGAACTCAATTTATAACAGTATAAATAAATAACTCCCATGTATAAAGTTTTGTTCCATTCATAATAAATTATATTATAATCTGATCAATATGTTTGGGAATAGTACGTAATTTATATTTCACCAACCTATCTCATTTAATGAGAACACACAAAATAAAAATTTTCTTGCATAGTAATTACTTCATAACTTGAGTGCAATTATTTCATGATCTTAAAAGTCAGGTATTTGGATTTACGTATATAAATGACAAAATTCTATATTCAACATCAATTATCCGACTTATTGGAAGCAAATATAGTCATATAACAAATGTACCAGTTCTATAATGATATTTGCATATTTTATAATTCATTATAAATTCTATATCAATAAATTCACGTTCTATCTTTATCAATATTCTATACACGTTTTCCAATACTTCTCATAATATTTTGAAATTATTTATTTCTATTGCCATGATCAAAATTTTTTAATTATATCAGGTGAAAATTGATGGTCTATTCTCTATTTTTTCTCGACCTGCTTGTAATTTTTGTGACATTATTTATCATTTGTATTAGACTATTAGAGCATCATAAGACTGTCAAAGATTATTGTCACAATTTCTTCTAACAACCCTTTGTGCAATATTTTGACTCACAACCTAGAGTGTAGCTCGGCTCGGACCACTTCCTAGGCTCCCTCTTATCCTTACTAACCTAATTATTTTCCTACTACTATATCCCTATTTTTCCTGTATTCGTATATAATTATATCCCTTACTATTACTACCTCTATACTTCTATACTATCAAAATTTCATTCAAGTTTTTTCCTTTCCTGTCCTGCTGCAACCATTTTTATATGAACAGACAAATTTGCTCATTTTAATAAAACGCACAAGCATAATCTAAAAATGTAATTGCGAGTGGCAAAGTTTCCGTGAGCATAGAATCTGAAAATCTAATAACGATAGTAATAAAAATAATATACTCACTTCATCTCGTAAAACATCTAGACTAGTCTGATGGTCTTGGAGGCTGGATTTTCTCAGGCTATATTGGTCTCGCAATCCTTGAAGTTGCAATGATAGTTGCTCTTCATTTCTTGCAGACTGCGAAAAAAATTGAATAATTGATACCATAAAATTTTTCAAACCAGCTTATTATTCACATCTTGACATATTATCAAATTTCAGAATTTGAATACTCAAAAGAATTATGCGAAAATCCAACCAGATAAAAAAATGATTATATGCAGAATATTTATAAGGATAATTTTATTGCAACTGGTGAATGAAAATTCATAATGAATGCGCTTGGCAATAAAAAAATATGCGTTGATTTCAAATGAAAGAACAATAGTAGTAATTGTTTTTTTTTTTCATAAAATTTGGTAGTAACAGAGTAAAATCAGCGAAACAAGCAAATTAAAACAATATTATTCAGCAATAATTATGTTCAGAAATAGTAACTGTTTCAAACGACATCTGTTGTTATCATCAATTTTATAATTGAAAATAATTTAAACATTTTGATTTCTAATAATGAGAAGTTAGAAGTAACTTAATTTTATCAAGAGTCTTTCAGAATGACAAGTAACTAAGAAGTTTAATTAAGTGAAAAGTAAGAACGTTCGACCTCCTATAGTTTTATTACATCCTCATTCGAGTGTTAATTAATACTATAGCTGCTCAGGTAAAGGTCATTCCTAGTCTATGGGATATGGAAAGTTCATTTGTAACGCACAAAACATGGATCAGTAATCAAACTTTTTTATTACACTGTCATTACATCACATTTATAGCGTCATTTCGGTACTCGCTCATTAAACCAGTGCGTAATACACACTGCGTATACGTCATCACTAAGCAGAGCTTAAATTTCTTTTAGAAAAGTGTTCGGCAGGAATCCTTCAGTATATGTGATAGTAAAAAAGTAATCAATTATTAAGAAATTGAAAAACAATGAGGAATGTAAAGAATCCCGTTATTCAACACAACTAGACTAATGCCAATTACTTGTAGAAATATGTACACTATTACTTTTGTACTCTGATTCTGAGTTGAAAATGTACTGTACTAATAAATAATGAACCATGTAGTACTTAACACGTTTTTATAGTACATAGAAGCCTACACAGTACAGTACCATGAACGTTCAAGGTAAGTATAACATGAAGGTTCGTTCAAAATAATCAACTAATGAAAAAGTGGCAGCTTTAGAATTCGATTAAATTTCTTTTATCAATTCAAGGCATTGCCAATGGTAACGATTCTCAAAATAAAATGGTCATATCATGAATACGGCTATAATTTCCTCTAGTAAATAAACTCAATTGAAATTATAGCATAGAAACAATAGATTTGCTCAATATATATTGTTTTGCATATATTTAATAAAATATTCTGTTCAAAGATTTATATTCAAAAACTTTCAAGATCACAACCTTCTTGGATCAGTGACTGACACAAAAATAAGGCAAGGTGGAACCTACCCGTAAGGGTCTCCCCACCGATAAAAAGCCTTGCTAATTTAAAAACAATGTTGTTGCTTGTATTTTAAGTATATTATTGTTATCACGAAAAATATTCAGATATTTAATATTTTGATGGCAACTCCCATAATAGGCTATTCTCGGGAGTGTCAATTTCTCAATGAATATCACAATGTATTTCTCGTGTATGTTGAAGATTTTAGTACCGTTTTTTATTGAGAAATAAAATTATTTAATCATTTTATTGATTTTGCTAAACAAGCAGTCGAATAAACCCAAAATCGCATTCTCCTGCAAAATATTCCAGGGGCACCGGAACCACTATTTTGCCGGGGGCAATATCTGTGTTTGCCCACCAGACCAAGTGAAATAACGCTACCGCTCACCTCTTTAATCTGATTGGTGAGCCTTTGGTTTTGTTCGGAGAGCTCGGATATGAGGACAGCCTTTTCCTTTTCGGTGTTCTTCAGCGCCGTGTCCCTTTCGTTGAGCGCCGCTTGAAGATCTCTGAGGTCGGCCTGAAGCTCAAGCAGTCGCGTGTCGCACTCGGCCTGTGTCGTCACCAGCTTCCGTCTCAACAAGTGTCTGTCCTGTTCAATAACCTGCAACACAACGATTAAAAATCAATTCAAAGTTAATGGGGAACATTGGATAATTCGCCGAGGCGAAACACCCGAGAGGGTTTTTCGGTCTCTCCGCTAAGAAGAGCCTCAAGCATAATAATAAAACTCATTAGTGAGCGATCTAACTTCATCCAAATTATATTTATTCAAACATAATCAAATATCAAATTTCCATCTCATCCTAAGTTCATTGAAAGACATTATGGAAAAACTTGTTCTAAACTGATAATGGAAATGCTTTACTGTAGTTGATCTGTAACTAAGTTAATGGTGATTAAGGCTAGGGCCACACGAGCGCACAAAGTGCGTCCGTTGCAACGTACTTTTTGACGTCCGTTGTAGAAATACATAGAAGTGAATTGGTGACAACACAGATGTTCGTGAATTCACTTCTATGTATTTCTACAACAGACGTCAAAAAGTACGTTGCAACGAACGCACTTTGTGCGCTCGTGTGGCCCTAGCCTAAGCAGGTGTCAATTCAATGATAAGCCTAGGTCAATTCAATGGTGATTAAATTGAGAATTTTATTATTCAAAGGTTTAATATCATATCAATTTGCACCACGATAAAAGCAGATACTGCTTTCACATACTGCGGATTTTTGCAATTGGGAATTTTTCTATTTGAAGGTTTATTATCTGATCGATTTATTCACCACTTCACATCATAAACAATCAGCTGTGTACTATGACTCTTCTATTCATCAGATGAAGTGTGTTTAAAGTTTATAGAGGTGAAATAATTTACTCTTGTTCATCAATCTCAAAGAGTATTGTTATTATTACCCGTGAAATTGTTTCCAGTAATAACATTGATAATGTAGAATAACTCAATGAAAAGTGATCTTTCAGTATTTTGACGGATGTGAAATGCAATACCATTGAATAGTTTAATTATTATTGAGGTAAGTGTCCGCTTAGGGTTAGGGTTAGGTTCGATAGATCTGAAAAATGGAGAGGAGTTTTTCATTCGATCCTAGAGCAACTATCAGTGCACCAGTGCGAGCTAAAGCGAGAAGCTTTATGGGACATGACACTCTCGCTTTCATAGAGCAATCACTTTTCTCATTGAAAGAGCGAGAGAAGAGAACAAACCACAACACATCAATAATTTGCACTATCGGTCCGGCGAGCTCTCATGTGCAAACACTAGAAAGACTTATAGCAGCAGGAATGAATATTGCACGTTTGAATATGGCTCACTCGTCTCATGAACAATTGATCTATTTTATCAAGAACATTAGAGCGGCGACTCAGGGCTATATTTTGAGGACAGGAGCTAATGTTTCGGTAGCTATCGCAATGGAGACTCAAGGTTCTCAAAAACGTACCGGCAAATTGGAGAATAATTTGGATGAAATCGTTTTAAAAAAAGGGGCAAAAGTCATAATTACCACTAATCCCGAGTTCAAAGAGAAATGTAATGCTGATATTATTTACATTAATGGCAAGAAGTCGGTGACGGAAAAGTCGGAGATAATTTTGGATGATCTGATTCACCTCATAGTTGAATCAATCAGCAAACAGGAATTTAAATGTACCGTCATGAACACGGGTCACCTAGGCAACTGGAAAAAAATTTGTTTTCCTGGAGAGTTGGATGAAGATTCATCACATGAAACTGAAGAAAAGAAAGACCTGGAATTTGCAGTTGACCAGGACGTTGATATAATTATCCTGTCTCATGTGATGAATGCTTCCGATGTTATAGAAGCTCGTAGATTAGTTGCAGATAAAGGAAAGTCAATTTTATTGGTGGCCAAACTTCGGACTATGTCAGCAATGAAGAACATGAAAGAGATAATAAATGAAGCAGATGCCGTTATGGTGGCTAGGGAAGAGTTGGGAGTTTTATTTCGAGTGGAAAAGGTGTTTGTAGCTTTGAAGAACATCATAACATATTGTGTTCGAGTAGGGAAGCCTGTGATCTGTGCGTCAGTGATGCTGCACTCGATGGTGCGGTCTCCCAGAGCAACACAAGCAGAATCATCAGACATTGCCAATGTTGTTCTGGATGGAGCTGACTGTGTGGTGCTTTCTGGCGAGACAGCCATTGGCAACTATCCGTTGGAAAGTCTCCGAACAATGGTGAAGATATGCAATGAAGCTGAGGATCTGGTGAAGTACAGACTGTTACCAATGGATCCAGTGCTCACCATAATTGACCCTATGAACACTTTGGCATTAACCGCCATTGATACTGCTCTCAAATGTTCGGCTGCTGCCATTATGGTGATAACATTTTCAGGAAGAACTGCACACATGGTAGCCAGGTTTCGGCCTGATTGTTTACTGATTATGGTCACTCGGCAAGTGAGCACTGCCAATCAGTCACATCTCTACCGCAGCATCCACCCCATACTGTGTGACATTCAGGGCCAAGACGACGTTCGTAAGGATATAGACGCCCAAGTGCAATTCGGAATTTTACAAAGCAAAAAGAAACGACTGTTAGAGCCTGGTAAACAAATTGTTATAATCATCGGCAGGCAAATGGACAAATCTCTAATGCATACAGTTCGCATTGAAGACGTTGTATAAATGATTAGAAGCTACCGTACTCAAATAAGACTAATGAATAAGACTGCCGAATCGGTAGAAAAGTGTTGAAAACTATTGTATTCAATTCTTAATGACATTCTTTGGTGAGAATAAATAATTAAAGGAGTTTTCATATCTCCCAGGATTATAATACTAAAATACGAGTCATTTTCTTTCAATTGGTTTGAACGCAATCATTGAGAGTTAGCTTATCTATATCTATAAAAGCAAAATAGCACTGATTCATTCATTCATTCATCAGCAGAACTAAAACTCTACTGAACCAATTGCGTTCAAATTTGGCATGCATATTTGGTTGGACCTTTAGACGCACACTAAGAACGGATTTTGAAAACACCCCAAAGTTACGCCCAATATTTGCCTTTTTCTAGCGATTTTGTGCGTTTTCTCTGCTTTTTCAAGAACTAATTGGCAGAAAATGTTGAAATTTGGTAGTTAGGTTCTTTTAAGGTCAAAAAATAATCTATTGAAATATTTCTAAGATTCTCCCAATATTACGCCAGAAATCGGCGTTTTTGCAGTTTTCCTTCCGTTTTCAATGCGTTTTTGCATATTTTCCAACAACGACTGAACCAAATGCATTCAAATTTGGCATGCATGTTCAGTTGTACCTTTAGACGCTCACTATGTCAATGGGGGTGGAGCCCCCTGGTGAGCTCACTCTTTTAGTTTATGAAAATGATTCTGCCAGGGATCCTGAGCTAATAAACTGTTCACTGTTCTAATAAAAGCCCTCTTGACAACAAACTTTTGCAGTTTCCTCTTTCTAAACTTTGGTTAGATACTCTAGACTAGAGTTATCTTATTCTACAGTATTCTACTGCATTAAATCATAGAAGACGAGTGCAGCAACTTTGGTCTGTTTACCTTTCTTCCAATCCAAGAGATATGAAAACCACAGTTATATTTCTTAGAGAAAAATAACTGGACTTCTTAATTGTATTAGATACAAACAGACTAAGCATATAGAGCATAGAGAAAATGAATGTTTTAGGTTCAACACTGCGAGGAGAAAAAATGTGTTCGGTGCATGTGCCATGTGCGGAATAATGCAGCTATTATTCCGGACCATTTCCTGTCGTTGCAAGCCATATAGTCCCATTTCCCTCCTTTTTTGATCCATAATTCTGTTTTAATTACGGTAGTACGAAACTACGAAATTAAACAGCACCAGTAATTCAAGAACCGTTCAGTTCATAATACCTAAAAAATGTTATCCATTTAACTGAGTTAACAATATGTAATCATAACTTTGTATTGGGTAATACTCTTCAAGAGAAATAGTGATCACAATGAATGTAATCAAAATAATAATAATAATAATAGCAGGCGTTCAGACTGCAGTAACAGTTATGGAAACTCTCTATCACAATCCATCCAAAAATTTTATCGAGACCAGGAACTTGATTAAACTAAATAAATTTTTGGCAGAATTGTTTTATATTTCCTTCTAATTCATCAGATTTCAAAGAATTAGAATGAAGTGAAGTCTAAAGAGAATAATTAAGACTTATTTGAATATAGCTTAGGCTATATATTAGTTTTATATAGCTTATACAGAATTAGTTTTTCCTGTACAAGTCTGTTATTAGTAATTGCCGAGGTTGACGAACGGTCTAATTATAAAATTGTGTGTAGACTCATTAATCACTACATTTAATTGTAGCTGCATTAATTGAGGACATTTCTTGTAATATTACTATTCGGCAGGTGAGACAATGATTATGGTTTAAGTAAGGGTTTAGCTAGAATGCCAGCACTTATACAATAGAAATTTTCAATTAGAAAACCTATGCCAGCAAATGAAGCCCATTAGTAAAACTGAAGTATCAAAAAATAAATTATTCACATCCCGTTTACACATATTTATATTTTTGATAGTAGAGATCAAGAGGTTAACATAGTCTATACCATTTGAAGTAATTCATTGAAAAATTGTACTTTCTTAGCTTCAAGTGAATATTTTTCACATTTAAATAGAGGTATTTTCCTTATTTCATGTTTATTCCAATCAATGAGATAATATTCACCCATTAAGCCTTCCCAAATACAATTTAGTGTGTACACATTAAAAATCATAATACACTACCTATACTCTATACACTGAATTGAGCCGTACTAAACACCCATAATTCATCAAATTGAAAAATCTAATATTGATTTAGTAGTAAGTTCAATTACATTAAAGTATGAATGGATAGATAGTTGCAGATATAATGGATATAATAGCAAATTGCAGAGTAAACCGTTGAGACTAGAAATTTTTTCCAGATTATCTTCAAAGTGATCGCTAAAGTGAGTGTTATTTTTCAGAAAGGGAAAAATGAAAATATTGCTGGGAAATGTTATAAGCAGCACTGAATACAGACCACTTCTGAATACAGAAGTGTTCTGTATTCAGTGTAAGCAGTCATCCACATGAGGAGATCATCAAGAATTTAGAAATAAATTCAGTTGAAAAAGTGAGTTATTTTTTTGGCAGACTTGTCAAAAGATTAAGTCAATGGCTTGATAGATCGATGTATTGAGTAGAATTATTGATCATCTGATGGTGTAACGATCTGATGGTATGGTGTAACAATCCAATTGATCCCAAGTGAACTACTGTACTTCATCTTATACTAAACAATGGCCAAGATGTCCCGTGCACACTCGTATCTTAGCACAGCAGTCTAAATAAAAAGGCATGTTGGAAGGCGAAGGCCGCTGGAAACACGCTTTCTAAATGACAAAACCACGGCGGCAGCAGCCTACTGGAAATTAGTTCCGGCCCTTGTTCTGGCTCTGGCCGTATCTGTTGCGAAAACTCTTCTGGGACATGGCGGAAAACGACGTGGAGGGGGAAGGCAAGGCTTTACTAGACAATTCCAACACTCTTCATTCAACAAAATTCTACTCTCAAAATAAAAGTTAGTAACATTGCTATAGCAGTAGAGAACAAAAAATGGTATATTATTCCTATGTAATATCAACTGGCTGAGTTTTGAAGTTTATAATATGCGTTGTATGTATTAAGATACTGAAAATCATAGTATGTTGTAATTTCATGAAACAAGTTATTTTGAATACTTTTGAATTAGGTTTGAAGATGGAAGGAAATGAGATATTGCAACTATCTATATAGTATTAATTAGGAATTTCGTTCAATTAATTATTTTAGTTTTGAATACTTTTTGTTACATGTTACTTTTGTTACAAGTTAATTTTTGTATACAAGTTTCATATCCAATTAAAACAAATAGGCTATACAAAACAATATTTGTTCAATATATAATACAAGCTGTCCCGGCGAACTTCGTATCGCACTCTTCCCCCCCAAATGCCCCCCCTTCATGCCACCCCTTAAAAAATGTCTTTATTCTTGATTCTTAAAAAATAATTTTATTTTATTTTTATTTTATTTTATTTTATTTTATTTTTATTTTATTTTTTATTTTATTTTTATTTTATTATATTTTATTATATTTTTATTTTATTTTTATTTTATTTTATTTTATTTTATTTTTATTTTATTTTTATTTTATTTTTATTTTATTTTATTTTATTTTATTTATTTTATTTTATTTTATTTTATTTTTTATTTTATTTTTATTTTATTTTTATTTTATTTTTATTTTATTTTTATTTTATTTTATTTTATTTTTATTTTATTTTTATTTTATTTTTATTTTATTTTTATTTTATTTTTATTTTTATTTTTATTTTATTTTATTTTATTTTTATTTTATTTTAATTTTATTTTATTTTATTTTCGTTCTTCAGTTTATTATTTGAAATGATAGAACATGACTGTATTATACGAACGATAACTCATTCTTAATATTGATGATTCTAGCGTAAAAAATAATTAGAGCAGAAAACCTAGTACAAAAAGAAATGGTTCGGAGCGGGAATTGAACACCCAACGTCTTGGTCGTTGGATATCCAATTCGTGAATGGGCCGATTCGCTATCCACTGGGCTATTGGGACTTGAGATGACATTGCTAACTTTTCTGATCTTGAAACACTATCATCTTTCCGTTCTTCGGTAGCCGGCAAATTCAAAACTTGGTCTGTAAATGTTTGATAGGTTAGGTCATTAATGTAATAATTATTTATTAATTATAAAGGGATTTTCTTATATTTTAATACATATTATGTTAACCAGTGCTGTAACAATCCAAACTAATCCAAAATCATCTAAATCGGTTCAGCCGTTCTCGAGTTATAAACGAGCGTACAGACACCAACTCTCTTTTATAGACAAGCTGTCCCGGCGAACTTCGTATCGCACTCTTCCCCCCCCCCAAATGTCCCCCCTCTTCTCCCCACAAATGTCTCCCCTTCATGCCACCCCAAAAAATGTCATACCACAAATGCCCCCCTCCATTCCCCCCCCACATATCCTCTTGTCATGTCAACCTCTTTCCCATCAAATGTCACCCCCTCCTCCAACCAATTATTTTTCATATTTATTTATTTCTTTCTTTTTAATTTTTTTATTTTAATTAATTTTATTTTTTTTAATTTATATTTTTTTAATTTTATTTCCGTTCTTTAATTTTTTATCAGTCCTATTCTAATTGAAAGATTTTTTTTTCATATTTATTTATTTATAATTTTTTTTCATTTCATTTATTTTATTTTTTTTAATTTTTTTCAATTTTATTTCCGTTCTTCATTTTTTTATCAGTCCTATTCTAATTGAAAGATTTTTCATATTTATTTCTTTCTTTTAATTTTTTATTTGTGATTTATTATATATTTTTCAATTTTATTCCCGTTCTTCAATTTTATTATTAGAAACAATAAAACATGCATAATACGAACGATAATTCATTCTTAATAATAATTGATGATTCTATCTTAAAAAATAATTAGAGCAAAAAACCTAGTGCAAAAAGAAATGGTTCGGAGCGGGAATTGAACCCCCAACCTACTGGTTGAAAGACAGAAGCTCTAACCACTGAGCTACTAAGACTTGAGATAATATTGATATTGCTAATTTATCTGATCTTGAATCGCGATCATCTTTCCGTTGTAGGTACACGTTCGTGCCGGCAAGTTTGAACGTAGCTCTGTGAAATATTTGATAGGTTATGTCATTAATGTAATAACTATTTATTAATTATAAAGGGATTTTCTTATATTTTAATAGATATTATGTTAACCAGTGCTTTAAAAATTCAAACGAATCCAAAATCATCTAAATCGGTTCAGCCGTTCTCGAGTTATAAGCGAGCGTACAGACACCAACTCTCTTTTATTAATATAGATTTTTGGCGTGGCTGGAATAAGGGACCTTTAGCTTCAGCTTCCAACTGATTACTGTATTATTTTATAAAGACGCTGACCATTCTACAACCAGTATGATAACCATAAGAGCATTTGGTAAAAGTTGAACCGGGTGTCGTGTCGTATTATACGATGTATCTTGTATCGCAATGTAACTGCTCAGTTACATTGTATAATTGTTCATAATCTAATATTATTTATTTTCGTATTTGTATTGGGTATGGTACTCAACAAAAATGCTTATATATGCTGCTGTAGAAAATATATTACCTGACGTGCCTATTGCCAGTGAGACGTGAGGCGTCAATCAACAATACAAAATCGAGAATTCCAAGACATTTCATAACTTAAATATTATATTATATTATTTTCTCTTGTCTACCATGATGAGCAAAAAAGCTATTATAACATATACAATTTTTGATCATTCACAGCTGATTATACTCAGCAGCAAGACAATAAATACAGTCGAAGGAAAACTTGAAGAAAAGAGAGAAAAAAGGGAAGAAAATGAACCCTTCTCAGTTACTGTAGGCTCTCTTCTAGATTTTGGGTTTTGAAGCAATTTCTTTAAAACTTCATAAACTTTTTTGACAAGTGAATGGAATGTGGGAAACATTTTCAATCCTGAACTGACTTCCTCATAAGCAAGCAGTGACTGCAGCAGCACTTGTTGAAATTTCCGCTCATTATTCCTTCCTTCCTTTCTCACAGTATGCTGAGAACATTGATTGATCAATCGGACTTTTAAATATCCGAGCCATCATTGGTCCCAATTAGTTCAGATACTGTACAAACTTCCTACAAATACAAATTCACACAGTACAGTAACACACTATAAATAATATACTTGTTATCTATTTTATTCTGTACTATGATAAACACAATGCATTGTAAAAGTGTGCATTATACTGTATTATGTAAGGAATAAATAATAATTGCACATCATAGAATATTGGCAAGATGTGTGTTCGGCGTGTTGCCGACCGGATGATAAACAGGCGATGCGCTCATTTCGTCCTGGACGATTCTTTCCTTTTTGACTCTCATTAGATGCCTATTAGACTGAGGCCTAGTTGTGAGCCAATCTTACCTCACACTCAGCCACCCATTATAACACAGCTCGTTTCCCCAGCGTCCTTGTCTGTCTGTGACGTGGCTACTTCACTGCAAAACCTCTTCTCTCCTTCATACACGCTCCAGCGCTAAGCCTATATATAATAACAACTGTATCACATACCTCCTTTCACCTCCAGCCGATTGTTATTATAACAAAACAGGGTGTTCGATACCTATAAGCCAGTCTTGCAATATCGACTTAATTCATCAGAGTTGAGCACCGGTTTGATTTGGTTGCGAAAGTCAAACGGACATGAATGCAGCCAATAAGATTGATTATATCTTTTGAATTGGATTCACTATACTGTACTTTATACAAGCCTATAAGCTTTTCCATGGCCATCTCTAGATCTTAAGTATGACCATGTAATGGCTTTTCGTTTGTATCATAGAATCAAGCGAAGTTAAATAGGTTCATTTAGGACTGTAAATGAACCTATATATGAATCTATATATGAAATGAATCTATAGAGTCTTTATAATCAGTTTATAATCTGGTTATAATCAGCAACTTCAGATACTATGTAATCAGATTATAAACTGATTATACAGACTCTGTAGATGCAACAAACTAACTAATCAAGTAAAGATGAATAGACAAGAATATTCGATAAGATAAGACACTTTGCTCTTGTAAATTGTCATTCAGTATGATCAAGATCAGTGATCCATCGTGATCAGTTCTACATTAGTTGAACTATTTTCAGTATTTATTTATTTTCAGTGATCTTATTCTGATCACAGCAAAAATACTGAAAATAGTTCAACTAAAATTAACTGATCATGATGGGATTACTGCGGAAAGACAGTTTACTTAACGTATACAAAAATATTTTTTTCTCACGCATTCGATTAACCACTCGTGAAAGGTTGGAGCGACATGTATGTATTGCAACATTAACTCGCAATTACAACATCTACGTACCTGAAATTGTTTACAGACGTAACCGATATCTCACGATCTATTGATTAGGATGACACAAGATAATCCCTGGCAAAATAAATCGACGTTTGGACACGCGGATAGAATGGATTGTGAAAGAAACAGGCCACTTTACAACTATTACAGAGAAAACAATGATATTAAGATAACTGTTCGGCCAAACGATCAAAGTCTAAAATACTCTGCTCTGCCAAATAAGAAAAGCGAGGAAAATATTATAACAATGCTGAAAATTCTCATGAATTGAAATACTGTAGGTGCCACTTACTACAATCATGACACTTAGCATCAAATACTTTGTTCAAAAGACTCTGTGTACGATTTCGAGAAAATTGAGTTTAACAGGAACCATTTCATCAATTTCGATAATGATGACAAGGTTGGAGGAAATTTTCTTTGTCGTTTAATGAGCATTGCTCAAATGAAGCAATTGATTTCAAGTGGAGTCTATTGATAAAAAGCCGCTCAATCAGGAAGTAATGAAATGATAGAAATAATTCCTCTCTCAAATCGGGTGAATCCGTACTTCCGCTAATATCCAGTGAGAAAAATTGTTAATTGGACACATTTCCCAAATTTACAAAACAATTCAAGTTACTTAATGATTTTTCTGAGGTTCTTATTTCAATATGCGTATATTGATATAAATACTTGCTCGAATTTGAACAATTCAAATTAAACGAGATCAATAATTCTCAAATGAAATCCTTCTCAAATGGATAAATTTATCCATTTGTAAGAAGAAATATTTTCTGCTCTTACAATACCTATATTAAGATTCACCTATATCTCGTAGTTGTCATGAATACTGAAAAGTAGTGTCTTCATTTCATAACTTGTACTGAACATCACACCTCAACTATCAAGTTGTGACTCTCCGAAAGAAGAGTAGGATAGAGGGGAAGCGTGGGTTCGATTCCCGCTTCTTTTAGGCATATGAGAGTGCCCTCGCATACTTCTCAGACTCATGTGGGCAATATAACAAGGAAACTCTTTTAGGCACTACGGTACTCTCACGATGGATACTCAAATCGTGGATAATCGGCGACTCAGATAACAAACATATGTTTGATGACGATGATGACGCTCAGACGAGTTTGACTGATACTGATATTAAAGAATGAAAACAAAGTATGAGATTTTCACAATTTATACAATTATTCAGTTTTTCTCGCTTATTCCAAGAGGTGGTATTCTAATACAAGTCAAATTTGGTCAATACCTGTTTGGGCAAGTTTACACACGGATACATGTTGTGTGAGAGCTTGTGTCAATACTTGTTTGAGAATCAAACACCTTACATAAGTCACACAGATTGTATGAGCAAATTTTTCTGGATTTGAATCAAACATTTATTTCACACAAGTATCTCATACATGTATCCGAATGGCGAATGTGAACGTATCTTAACAATATAATGTTTGATTGAAGTCCTGGAATCGGACAGAATTGTTGTTTCAGATCAAACTGGGCCAAAGCAAAAAAATGGGACACTGAATGTTAAGATCCATCACGTTAGCGTGGGAATGCTTGACGAACATTTTAGCTCCACACACAAACAACTCGGCACACGACTGATAAGTGTCGCCACGCAATTCATTCTGCGTCACGCGAGATCCGTGACTCACGCTCACGCTCACGACAGTCTTTGTAGCAGCGCGGAGACGTTACCATGCAAAAATGATACACCACCTGGTATAGATGTGGGTAGTACAGTACAGAATAAAACGCGATCCTCAAACCCTCTCTCGAGTACTACCAGGCCTATTCGAGGTCATCCATTTTGTGGGAGCTGTATAGATGAGTTATTTTTGCATCAACAGAGCGTGATCATAACCTATAAAATCAGCGCTGATATGGAGCCTTGACTTCCAAAGTGATTTGTTAGCTCGTACCCGTTTAAAGGCCTATCAGAATGACTACGAGCTTTATAAACGGTCTTTGTTTTGATTCAACTTTGGACCTCTATTTGGGGGGTTTAGCCAAGGCGTCCATTCCGATGCGATTATTGTGGAAGCATTGAGAGAAATACCTCAAATTTTCAAATGTCACAATACTGTACCTATAGAAATCCTTTTCTAATAAATTGAAATTAATGAAGGAAGATGAGAGTTTCACTGTTTTCCTCGCAAATAACATTGGAATTCCTTGAATTTCTATCTCGAAAATTATTATTGATGAATTAATTTACAAAACATATTTTCAAACTTCTATCAAAAAACTCTATCCTTTCCATAACTCTCTCCTCCTCTATTCCGTTTTCAAGATTATTCATTTTAAACTTATTCTCCACCAAGTCCTGATAGTAGTTGGTTCCAGAAATGAAAGGACAGGATACTCTCAGAAAACCTCAGAAGATATTATTTCAATGGCTTCATTACTTGATGATCTCATCTAATTGAAATAATTATGTTTCTTGAATAAATGTCTAACAATGAGAGAACGAGAAGAGATTAGCAAGTCTTAAGCAAAATAAAAAAGGATAATTGTACAATAATTGAAATGTCCTTTTTAGCATGAAGTTTCCATGACATAAAATTTCATAGTCATTTCCAACTATGGTCTTTTGAGATGCAAATTTTGTCAAGTTCTATTGAGATAGCGAGTTGCGAGGAAGACCAAAACGTGACCGGATGGATATTCTAAGAAAACATTTTTCTGGATAAGATACCATCAAGGTTCCATACAATTTCACAGTGGTTAAGCTTCACTGATTTGAAAATACCATCATACCTACTGATCTTCAGTATTTAGGTCTTCACTAAATAGATCACGACTTTGTAAGATCGAAAATCGTTTGACCTACAATATTGATAAGGATAACATTATCCATATTTTAAGTTGAATATGGAATGGAATCATCAAATCTTTTCCAAAGATCTCAGTACAATAATTCTCCGTTAGTTTTCAGTGAAATCAATTGTAAGGAAAAACATCAGTTTTGTCCACAAAACTATTTATTACAACCTGCAAAAAATTTGGTTCATTTTGAATGAGAAATGTGAGATAACAAGGCTTATTAAAATACATAAATTGTTCAAGGAATGAACGTAGAACCAACATTCATCTTGAAGAAGTAAAAAGACTTCCAATGACGTATCCAAAAAAAATCATAAATTTTCACCATGGTTCTGAAGAGGGCTGCAGTTGATGCAGTTGAAATTAATATGATTCCATCCTTCATGTAAAACAATCAACCACCAATATTCTACAATATAATATAACTGACTCAATAATTTACACAATAATTTATTATACTCTCAATTACGAAGTGTAGGTATAGCCTACAGATTAAAAATAATATGATAGAGAAGATAGTATCAACTACTTCCATAACATGAAGTGAAAATCAAATAAGTCTAGCTAGCGTGAAATACATGTATTAATCAATGTAAGTGTTTTGTTGGAAGGGTAACTGTTGAGGGTGACAAAGGTTATTGCCAGCCACGCCTTCAAAATAATCGTGCTAAGCTGGGTAAGCTTCATTACAATAATGTATCGCAATAATATCAATTTGAGAAAATGATGTTATACTTTTAGAACAATCATGAAATTGAAAGAGAAATAATCAATAAGAAACTGGCGAAGAAAATTTCAATATATAAATAAAATTTAATGATTGAGAACTATGTATCAGAGGTTTTGATTGTTTTTTATCTGAATTATCTTTGTTTTCATGTTTTTTTCTATTTCTCAGAGACTTTGAACTCAATTACTGTAAACTCTCAGGATCACGAAAATGGAGAAATTGAAACGTAAATGATAAAAAAACAATATTTGACATGCTTATTACTGTAATATGCACGAGTATGTATAAAAATCGTATGCGGTCGCATTCGTAGTCAAAAGGATGAGTGAATCTTCGAGTGAAAGTAGAAGTTTATGCCTATATAGAACAGGAGAATGAAGAAGCCATTTATACGCCTTATTTTCGTTTACTATTTTGATTCAATTACTGAGAACATCATGCATAACATCTTCAGGACGCAGTGAAGATCAGCACAGCATGCTTCGCAATGTGTGATACATGCGTAAAAATGGTTGAATGAAAAACATGAATGAAGAAAGTGATGGAAAATTTTTACTACAGTCATTTTACGGAAAGTATATCGACATAATTGTTTGAAAATATAAGATAGTTTTTTAATATTATAACTCTAGGAAAGTAACTCAGAACATAAGTTCAGTGTTGATGGTCATGATCTATATCATTAAGAATGTCACGTAACAAAATTTATTGAAGATTTTAAACCCCACATTAAACTTTTGACCACTTACTCATAAATTTTTGACACTAATATCATAATTAGATCAATCAAAAAAAAAAAATAAATAATAAAAGCAACCAGAACACGCTTTCTATGATGATCTATTAATTCAACCTGACAAAAAGGAGAACAAATTAAATATCACAGTACACCACTTCATTACGTTACGATTGCTGGTGATCTGCATTTTACTCGATCAATAGAAATCAGAAAGGAGGAAATTTGAGGAGTATATCAGTTAATTTATTCGGAATCTTTCTCTTGTTTTACAGGTGAGAAAGCATGTGAAGGAGATGATTGATTATATTCGGAATGAATCATGCACCTTGAAGCCAGAATGTGACTCATAGCCAAGAAAAACGTATGACAACATCGACCCGGATCTAACAGATACTGAGATTCAAGCAAGTAGTATGATAGTATGAAAGAGTATCTCTGAGCTGAAAGTGAAAGATCATAGATACAGAGAAAAATTGATTGGAAGGTTATATCACAAACAACAGAAGAGAGCTCAATTTACGTTACCGGTAAAATCAAACAGAAGAGCAAGACAGATAAAAAAAAAAAAATAGGTGATAAGATAAGACAATTCTTAGAAAAACAAAAGAGTGAGGCCACATTAATAACACAAAGAAAGAGATCAGACATCAGTGGGATCGAAATGAGTTTGGTAATTTGATCAGTTTTTATCTGATAATAACCAGAGTCGAATGATATTCTATCTATATCATCCTATTTAGGATGACCAATGTAAATAACTGAAAGGCGAGTATTGATTCGATTTGTATTGATTGAAAAGCGTTATTAGTCTAGGCGTTTGGCGTTTAGACAAAGACCACAGAGAACAGACTTAGTAAGAGTATTGTAACTAAGTAACTAGAGAGTATTTATTTATTGATCGAGTACAAAATATAACTTATAGGATGAAAACACAGACATTGCTTATCTATGCAAAGACGGTCTGATACACGTTTGTTGTAAGGAATAGGAAGTGGAGGATTCCACTCCCTGATTAGTAAATTTATTGATATTAGAAAATCTTTCAGATTCACTATTCCACAAATAATACAATACCTTGATCCTTGGATAAAAAAATAACATCACATATTACCAGCAGTAGTCACCGATATGAACCAGTCAAATGGAACTTTAAAAAAATATATTTATTCGTTTTTATTGGCACTCATCTTACCAAGCAGTTTGGTGTCACGCACCAAACCCATGTAATACTAAAATTTTATTATTATATATTTTTGTACAGTGTAATTTTGACAATAGTTTTTTTTTTGTGAACTATGTGGTGGCATACGCTAAATAACTGACAACTATTGTTAGTGGTCTACCAAATCTTCGCCTCAATCAAACTCACCTATCAATGGAACAGTAAATGAGAATCAATCGAAGCGATACAGTGTCACCTAATTCAGAAAGAATTGTGTCGTTTTTCGCACGTAAGAAAATGACGCACCAGTCTGTAAGAAGTGTGTCACTGGTACGGTTCCGTGGGTTCGCTCTATATGCGACCACACGTTCGTCTCTCCTACTAGACATTGTATCGCACCTGAAAAGCTATGGCCAACAATTTCAAACAAAAAGAAAATTGTTCCACATCTTTGTGAAGGTGGAATATTAATTGTTGAAGAATTAAGCACAAATTGTATTAATAATTGAGTCTGAATAAATAAAAAGCGAGGGGATATTTCGAGGTTGGTTAGTTACATAATTTATTAGCAACTAAGGCTGAAATTCATATTCATTGTCAGACGTCAGGGAGTTCATTTAGTGCATTGCAATTAAGGTCATTTAGGAAAAAATTCCTATAAATTTTCCACATTCCAAGGGAAAAAACAGTCAAGATCAATCCAATTAATCAGGTGCTGTTCTAGATTCCTTGTCTTTCGAGGGGAAAAATGGGAAAATATTAGAGAAATCTAAAACATAAAATAGTACAAAAGTTCTGTTCTATTGGACCGTTGCACGAAAGTAAATCAATACTGGACAAACTCTGGCCAACCATCATAAACGTTACAAGTATATATGATTGGAGATAAGCGCTTGATTAAAGTGCTGCTAGTTATTGTAGAAGTTGGTTATTATCAGGTTGAGAAAGGAACGAAGTCATTCTTCTTGTAATGTAGGCCATAGAAGTTCAAAAATCATGAATGTATTACAGTAGATCACATACGATTACGTGAATATTAATAATCCGTGGCGGTCTAAATGAGTAGAATGCATTCACTTCCTGAACATTAAATCTAGTTCATATACATTACACAAAGTATTACTCTCAAGCTCTTAAACAGAGATAAACGTTATTGTTTTGAACTTTGAGCCATTCTCAACTCTGTGGAGAGAGCAAAGAGGTCTTTTCGGTCAGATTTTTGATAAGTGAACTCTAGTCTGGTTGGCCTATGCAATGCATCCAGCTATTTAAGAAAACAAGCTGATCCTTTCACTTCTTATACTTCTGAATATTAAAATTACAAAACAAATAAATCCTACAAATGCTGTTACTTAAATCAGTATTGACACTAGTTGGAGGGATAATATTAAATAATATTTTCCATTTTAGTTTTATCCAGGCTGGAAAATTCAGGAAGATATAAATTTCCTTGGGTGAACAGAAAGAAAATACGTAGGTATTGTGATAGTTTTGTTAAAATATCTATTCTATTGTGGAAACAAAAAGTTATGTTAATTTGTCAGAGAAAATTAGGGGCGCCGAAATTCTAAATCCGGACCTGTGTGTTTTATATGTTCTATTGATAAATAGTACAAGAATTCAGTTCCAGAATCTCAGTTTTTTTCAATAGTATAATGGAAAAATTCAAGACGTATAATAATACAATGTTTTTGGAGTTATACGAAATACACCCTCCGGGGATGTAAAGAAGATAATATTCACCAAACAAGCTTCATCCACAACTTCCGTCACAGAAATCAATACCAATTAGTTATGCTTTATATAACTATAACTATTTCTATTTTGTATAAATAATCTGGAAAAATTGAATAAAGTATTGGTATCAGAAATGTTAATGATGAGTAAAACATATTATCAATAACATTGTTTTGTACGGTTTCATGAAATGAAACACATGATTTAATGAGGAATTATATGCGTGTTACAAAGTAAACTTTTGAATGAAAAAGAGAAAATCCAATCAATCTGTTCAATGATAGTGCCAGTTTATGGCTTGTTACATCGTACCCTCTTCCCCAGTTTTTATAAAAGTAGGACAAACATCAACTTGTGCTTTCATAGGACATATAAATTGTGCAATACCATTTAACTACTTTACAATCATCTCAATGATCTTTATAATGATCACTTATATCATAAATGTAATTGTTGATGTTTATTGCCAATCATAGTGGTTTTCAACCTCTTTTTATGACTCATTCATCAATTTCACAGCTCAATGCAAGAGATTTTATTTCTTCAATGTCCATTGGACCTTTCACGTCAGAAATCGAGAATGAATGCATCCAAAAAGAGTTGTTTAATATTAAGTATGACTCTGTTAGTTCTGTTCTGATAGTAATCACAATCCGAAAATGAAAATAATAAATACAGGCTGAAAATAAGAACGATTGAAACTGTACAAAATTTGTAATCTAGGTGACTGAATACTAGGATACGATTATTTTGATTCACGTTTGTGAAGGATTAAATTCATCATGTAGCAAATAAAAAATCTCACCTTTAAATATAAGAGCAAAGAAATACTGATGTGCCATTTACAACTCACCAAAAAGAATTGAGTTTGATATTCACCTGTAAACAAAACACAAAATATTAGTTCTCTAATAATTTGTAAATAATCAAAATTTAATCTAACTAAGATCAGAAGATTTCAATGTGTTCATTGATTAATTCATCAATCCCATCACAACAAATAAGCTGTCGGTCCTGGAAGCCCAAAAAAAGTTTTATCTCTCAACACCATTTCCATCATTTAGGCGCAAGTTCAGGGCTCAACCTTGGAAATACAAGCAATTCTATCTTCATAATGAATTCGAATGAAGTTCAATTAAAGGATGAAGAAATTTATAAATTGACTGCCTCTTTCTGCTTGGAACACACTCGGAAAAGTTCAGCAGTTTGAACTCAACTCTTGTTCAATGCAAGGAATTAAATTTTTCTACATGTGGAAACTGGGAGGAGAAAAATGCCACTTGAATCTTGATTACTGGTTTCAATCAGGACCACAGCAGCGAATCAAGTATGGAAGCAACACTTTTGATACTGTAATCCAACAATAAATTTTATAACTCGATCTGTATGTTACGTCGAGACAGAACAATTTCCACCAACAGATACCTAGACGTTCTATCGGCAGAATATTATATCTAGGAGTGTAATTTACAGATCAAATATCGGGCATGCTGCGTGGCCCCGACTGATTTTTCTCTACGCCACAATGGCCATCTGCAACCAAGTTTGATCTGATCCGTGGAAGCGGCGGAGCCGAACATCCTCGATCTTTGTTGACGTAACTCTGTCTTGATTTCATCTCTTTGCCCTTCCCTCCCTCCCCTCGCCACTTTTCATACTCTGCTTGACTGATTAACATTTGCATAACATTTTTAGAGCTGGCTAGCATCTTGCAAATCATTCTTTATCTCATTGCGGATGTATCTGCTGTTCACTTGAACATGAAATGAGTATTTGATTGATCAACAACAATTTTATGTAGATGTAGCCTAGAGTGTCTACCAATCCTTATGTCCACAATTTTTCGATTTTTGTTTGCTGCACAGCATGCTGTATATGCCAGCTTAGCATGCTGTGCAGAACGCAAAATCGATCAAGTGTGGAAAAAGGGATTGGTGTTGATGAAGCAATATACGTTGAATAATAATCAACATTGAGTCAGAGCAAAGACATGGCAGAGTAGCAGTGGGTACAACGCTTTAGGGATAACTGACTAGTTTTCTCACTTTTCTTTATGGAAAAACAAAAAGAATGAAGAATTCTATCAACCAAGGTAGTTCTTGCGATCAATTACCATTTAACTCTATCCCTACTCTATACTGTTAATAAGGTACTTATTGATAGTTTCTCCCAGTTCTACTTTAAATTGTAAGTATGAATATATTTATTTTATGTGAATTCAATGCTTCAATCTTTGAAAAAATAGTCCTACACATTGATTGAATAAAATATTTATACAGTAGGATTTAAATTGTATAAAAATCACTACTGACAAATATGATGGAAATTAAATTTGTAGAACAATTTCAAATAGGTAGTTTTTCTATGATGAAAATATTTTGAAGGACTTAGAAACAAAAGCGAAGACGGATATAGAGTGTTTCATTGGACTTTTCATTAACTTATCTTTTTTCTGTTTGAATAATTGAGAATTTAATAATACGAAATGACCAGTGAATAATGTAGTTTTGTCGTGCACAGGGTGGATTCTAGACGCTTTTAGACGATTGAATATTCGGGGCGGTCGAATGAAGTAGACAGATGATTATGAGCCTTGACTTTGAAGGCTACGCAAATGGCCGAGTGTCATTCGAATCGATATGAAACAAAACAGGAACAGGATCGATTAGCAGAAGGTCAAATCCAATGAACGCCTAGCTCGAAACGTGAAAAATAGGTATCCGATTCCATCAATTGCTCAACAAAAGAGTTCTGATTCTCATTTTCAAAAGCTATCAAAACGACTGATAATATCTTTTCTATATAAGTCACTTTACTTCAATATAAGTCCAAAAATGTAATTGAGTTATCAATTCATCTTTTTTTAAATAATGAGCGTTGAACAAAGAAACAATATTTATATTGTTTCCTAATGCTCACATGATTTTAGTGAGTAATTAAGGAGGAAAAGAATCACTATCACTCTATCACACAAAGATATATACAGTATAATTATAATACTATATAGTATAATTATATACTGCGGTTAAATGTATAGTACTGGATATTATACTGCGGGCATCGATCCCAGAACCACGGACGACAAGGACACTCGCTCAAGTTCCCATTCAGTTTCATTAGCTGCGCTTAGAAGTAAAGAAGAGGATTTTATACGTGAAGAAGTATCCTTGCCGTTCAGAATGAGACTGTACGGAGGATAATAACAAAAAAAATCATCAAGACTTAATATAGGTAACATGCAGATGAAATATAAGAATCATGGATAACTTTTATCATACAGTTAACTACTTTTATCAATATTAACAGGCCACTTGGAACCAATTAACGAGGTTTATCTTCTTTCTTTTTTAGAGAAAAGCATCAAAAGTAGAGAATTTATCAAAATATTTCTTCTTCAGAGTATTCAATGATGAATGCTATTCAGTAATTTATGTGCTACCTGTTCACAAAATAAAATGTACAGTACAAGCAGTACAACTGACTGCAAAAAACTATTTTTAAATAGTGGTTATTCTATTTCAAACTATGACCCCCTTCTCGTCACTATTTTATGAACTGATCTACCAAGTATATTTATAAAGTTATTTCAACGACAAACCCTTCTGAGCTAATCGTAAAAATATTACATCACCATAAAATAAAAATAGACGTAGCCTACATATGATGGAAAAAGAACTTCCAATATGTGCTAGTAAACTACTGAATACATTCTCATTCCGTAGGCTTCTAGTACAAGAGAAACGTGCGCTTCGATTTATGACCGTTCCTAAAAATAGTGCGGAAACATACGTTCCGGGGGGTGTTTACACTTGCTCACGTTTTCGAGGTCTGTTTTCAACGTGTTGGCTGCTTGGCGACGATTTAAATTGTTATAGGGCACATAAAGGGTAGGTGAAACATTGCGGTATACTGTACAATTGAGCATCGAACCCATATCATATATCATGTAAACTGGAGGATGTTGTAAATAATGTGATCAACAGGATTAGCTCTTCACTATGGTCTTTAGAAAAAATAATTATAGAGTTGAACTAGGAAATTTTTTGTAGTACGGTTGAAGCTTATGTCAGGTAAGTTCAAAACTGTGGTCGGGAATTATTCATAATGCCCTGCTTATGCAGTACGAAATACTATAATATTGCAAATTTACACATAAATGGAATTCACGATCTCTCTTTGGAAAGTTCAAAAAATTAAGCTTCAATTGCTATTATTTTAGAACAAGTAGGGGATTCGGTAGTGCCATGAGATTTAATCTGAATGAGTTTTCCAATTTCGGCATTCTATTCTGAATACTTCTATTTTATAAATACAGCTTCCTGAATTTGAAGGAAATGAAACCGACTACATGGCATTATTTCCTATTTATTTCAATTCATGGAAATGCCTAACAGCCTTCAACACGGAAACAACACCAGACGAATTCCTTGAATAACTGAGAAACTAATGTTTTATTTTCAATAAAAATTATGCACGAAATATTTTTATGTGACCATATATTAGCATATTCTGATTATTTTCAAGTTTCCGCGTCAGAGAGAGTATTCGCTGGGGATTGCAGCGCAAACATACGGCATTCGTCGTATTGCAGTCCACAGCCAAGTAACAGGAAATAACCTGGTTTCAATGCTTGATAAATTCATTAATAACAGAGAGGAACTGCGCGACTGCCTTCAACATTTCCCAGGCGTTATAATCTTGGGAAAAGTGGGCTAAAAATCAAATGCAACAATCGACATTCGAACGTCGTGTGTTGGCTGTAAAACGCTATTCTCTTGTACTTCCCATCCCACATCCACAATCATCAGAATCAGTCACAACGCTAGCAGGAACGGAAACAGAAGACGGATATTATGAGAGGCTGGTAGGATGTGCACTACTTTGTGCCAACTTTTGACTTCTACAATTGAGATTCGAGGTATTTCAGAATGTATTGAAACAAAATATATCAAACATTATTTGATACAAAATGTATTGAAACATTATTTTAAATGTTAATGAGGAGTTGAAATTTACACAGAAGATTTTCTACAACTAGCTGTGATTTTTCTTCGAATATTGAATATTTTCTTTTATAAATGAATCATGATTTTTATGTGTGAGTCTCAAGTCTTGGAGAACTTGGGATAATTCGGCGAGGAGGAACTCGGAACTCCCGAGAGGGTCTCTCGGCCAAAAAAGTCATAAGCAAATAATAAGAATTATCGATCTTCTTGAATGAACTAACAAATATTTATCCATCAAGTGTAATCAAACTAAGTGTAATTTCAAACTAAAATCTTGATAGAGAATAGACAACTTCATTCAACTATAATTTGATATCTTCAAATTGCATTGCATTCAACTTTCGAATAAAAGAAGGAAAGTGCACAATTCTCAAGTTGCCATTGTCCCAATGACAATAGGAATAGACAATAAAAAATAATCATAACGTCAATGACACCTTGGAATACGATTTCAAGTTGAAAAAGCAATAGAACCAGTAAAGAATTGAACAGCAGCAAAAAAAACATATTAACCGAGATAGAAGCAAAAAATTCAAAGTATTATTACAGTATTATCAACTACTTTTAAAACTACAAAACAGCATAGGCACTTACTACTGAATACTGAATTTTCCAAATGATGAGATCATGGTATCTACGAATTTAGTGCTCTTGTACAAGTATAAGGTAAAAATATATATTTCTTAATGAATAGGTAGGATATGTAATTCATTACATAATGCTGACCAAACTCTTTATTTTAAATAAAAAAAGGTGTAAAGCCTACATTCTGTGAGGAGCAGTTAGCCCGAATACTTACACTATAACGCAATGGCTAGATTTCGTCACTAAAATACAGTGCTATTAAGGTTAATGTCTGAATCTTCTTCAGGTCTTCACTCTGCTGATGCCACACACAGAATCGAAGTAGCTGATAATCAGACTTACAAAAAATCATGCTAAAAGTCACAGCACGATAATATAAATATAGTTCTATGTGTTGCAATAGCTTTATTGAGGGAATAGCCGCCTATTAATTTTTTTGCAGTGTCTAGTGACAACAAATCTTAATCGACGGAGGACTCGCGTCTGAATCTGTGCGAAATGCCACGGAAAAAATGTGGCAAGAAAATCCCAGGAGCATGAAACCGCAGAAATTGGTGTCGGAACGGCTTTTTCCCGATCGACCGGGAAGGTGAAAATTGAGAGAATCCAAATCATCGATTCGTCGTTCAAGGTTTTATAACGTACTCGTAATTCGATTACAAGCGTTTTTCTAGAGATAAGCAAATGGAGGGCTTTTGACTCAGACTCCGACCTATTTAGCACTTGGTAATTCGTGATAGCCGATAAGACTAGATAAACGATTACACTAAATTGACCGAATTCTTCACTAACGTCTAAAAGTGGGACGATAATAGCAGGTTCCACGGTTTTATTTTACAGCAATCTCATGTTGAAACACCATAAATATGATTTAAGAATGATAATTTAATATTCAATGTTTTACGAAACATTTTACACTCAGAGATTGCTCAGACAAACTCATGTTTTGCGATTGTGCTGTATTTCTCTGACGATATTCTCAATAATATTCTTCTCTGATCCGAGAATCATAGTAACTCGAAAAGTCGGGACAGCAATTGCAAGGTTTTTACAAAATTAATTATAAAATCATACTCGTATATTGCATCAAAGATCAAACAAATATTATTACTGTGCAAAATGTTTACCAGGTTGATTTCTACTGGCATCTATGTTGCATATTAAATTCAATGATGAGTAAGATCTGACACTCCATTCAACTACACTAGTGTGTTAGTGTGATGAACAATTAATTGAAGGTATATGACATAAGATTTATTGAAAAAAATTAGGTAAGGCCAACATTGTGCCCCAAGAAGGGCGGAGAATAAATTGAGTTTTTCTGGAGATCCGTGCCTCTCTGCCTTCCACCCCACCACTCTCTGGTTACAGAAGAACGAAATTTATAAAAAGTCCAAATTAAATTGTTTAATCTGCTCCACAAATGACGATCTTCAGATACTGGCTTTTTAAGATAGCCCCTCATTATTCGGTTAAGCAGTAGGTCTGAAAAGAACAAAATATAATAAATGGCCTAGATATTTGAGGATGATGAATTACCTAGAGCATACAGAAGAAGAAATTTTATTACTTTTATCCTCTCTGGAATTACCAGTCTAAATTCATGAATATGGAGGTCTAGCTTTTGTTTTTTAATCCACGAAAATTTAGATTTTCCGCTGTCTGAAGAAAATTCATTCTTGATAACTAGACTGCTATCGTTCGACGTATGACACTGAGATCAAGAAAAAAAATCCTATCATTTTGGAGGATAATAATACAATCGGATTATCACATTAATAGAAAGGTGATGCCTACTAACTTGTTTCATAACAAGAGTTTAATATCGCACCAACACGCCACTGTACAATGAACATGGCCTTCAACTACCGAAAAACTGAGCCTTGTAAGTACTACATCAGATTGAAACACTACAATGGTAGCTACTGGAGAGCTCACAAAAATAACGACCAGAATAATTAATCGGGAGCCTTGACGGACGCACTGGAAGATATTATCTACAAGTCTTAACAAACCACGGAAATATGAGCCATTACGATATCAACATGAGTTTTGACATGAACAGAAAAAGTAAAGTTCAGAAAATTGTAAAAACTGTGTACATGAGGAAATTACTATTTTATTATATTTTAATTTCATCTTTATGTTAGTAGAGTAATGAAGTGTTGTGTCGTTGTATCTGTCTACTTTGAATCCTTTCACACTACAACTGGAGAGTAGTGTTGTCAGAATAGAATAGACAAAGAGAGTTCAGGAGAGCACCACCATTCCTCGAATTTTCAATTGAGCAGTCAAAAAATTGAAGTTCAACAGATTGAATTTTTTTAATTAATGTTGAATTTGAAAATAACTTTAATTTGAAATATTTATCAGAATTAGGAAGAGAAGACGTTCTGGACTTGGTGTTTTCATCCTATGAGTTAATTATTCTTGAATTAACAATTAATCAATCAAATTTTTATTTATTCTCCATAAAACATTCTACATGACTGTTGAATAAATAGGTTCATTCTACTTAGTTGTATTTTAAGAACTGATATTTCTCATGTTTTCATCAAATCCTAGGGGAGAGAGAGCTTACTTAAGTGTGATTCCACCTCATCATAACGACATTTGAACGGATTAAGCCAAAATAATATGCATGAAGAGTAAGTGAATAATTATGAGTACAACACCAAACAACAAGCACTGAAGTCTAGATCACGGAATTCATCAAGCATGAATGATGAAGCAGTTGATTTGAAACATGAGCAAAATAAATTATGCTTGACTGATTTTATACTGTTCTACTCTATCAGGTGCCATGGAATATTGAAGAGAGACAAAACTAATCACAAATGACTTCATTCTCTTTCAATTTAAAAAAATCAATATTTTTCCCAATAATAGATCTGACAAAATCATGAGCTCTATGTGGAAGTTCCCAGAGATTTCAGATTGAGATCTAAGAAGCCTGATTATAATGGAAACAACAAGAATATATTGCTCAATTATCACATAGAAGATAAAATTAGGCAACTGTTTGAGGATAAATATACAAGATAGGTAATTCGAAACACAAACGATGGGAACTTTGCAGCATTTCTATTTACTGATTACAGTTACAGGTTGGTTTGAGAGAACCTATTCCCAAAAGCTACTTCATCCTTCATTTCTCGAAACGTGTTTTTCGAAATGGAATGTTCTACTTTCTGCTATATTTCTGGTCCCAGTGATAAACAATCATTATCTTACATTCAATCGTAATGAATGACAAGAATTGGATCAAATCTTATAATAATGTTGTGTAAACTATTGTGCAACTCTGTGAGTACCTCATATACTTCATTGTTCTTTGGCTATTAATTCTATGGAAGCTTATTGGTGGAATGCAACATTTTTGACTGCCTATTTCAATCAACTGCGCGTGTAATTCCATGGATAAGAGAATTACATCAAGCATAGTTTGTATAATTGCATAATAGTATTATTTGAAATCAAGTAAACATTGAGAATACCCAACACAAAATCCAGTCTATCCACTCAACCAAAAAAACAAAAAAAAATTCAAGTTGAAACTTGAAGATGAAGTTATCGCATTATTGCATATTGTATTATTGTTTATAATAGATCATAATACCATGGTAATGATAGTATAGGGGAAGATGATTACCTGAAAACAAGAAGTACACATCAAGATAAGTGGAATTTACCAAGTAGTACAATTTTAAATAGGAATAAGTTCGCCATCCCAGAAGGACCTTATAATGTAAATTGTAAATAAATGTGATTGTTAATGTAATGTGATTGATATTAGTGAACTTCGATCGCTGAAATCAATTCCATACCTTCAACCTCATCGTGAACAGACTTTATTAAAAGGAAAATAATAATAATAATTGTGTGGGTGGAGTTGGAAGACGAATGCAGATCAATGTCTTTCAGCTTGAGAAGATCCGGTTCTGATAAAACATCCTTGAAATTATTACGTACAACCAAAAAGACGAGTGAAACTTCCTGTGAGAGCTGAGATCGCTTCAAGAAAAACTCTCCAGGGCAGGGCACTTCAAAACTAGCGTGAAAATTATCAATGAAAAATTGAAAATTTAACACTAGAAACATTGTAATTGCGGGCTTTTATTGAACATATTTGTATTATCGTCTTTCGTGTTCCACATTATGTTTGTGTAAGATTATTGAGTTTCTACTAACGTAGAACGTAATGTAGAACTTTTTATGGTTCAGCTCAGCCCAAAAAAGCAGGCATTGTACCTGTAGTTTGAGAATATGACCAGAGAGAAAAAAGTAAAATTCCTATTCTACTTCAAATTGTCTCTTATAATGACATCCATACAAACAAATTTAATTGAATACGTTATAATGTATCAAAGTTACCAAGTTTGCCAAAGTTTGCTACATCACTGATTCTGCAAGGAGCTGAATACTAGTGTTTCAGTATTTCGAGTGTTTCACTGCAGTGTTTCAGTAGATTGAGATTACCAGGCGATAACAGCCTGCAATGTAAGAATATTATGGATGCATACTGCTAGACGGGACATTCACAAGATAACAAAAAACATTATGAAACACATAATCCGCGTACTTTCGAAGTAAAGAGAGAACGCTTAATTTCAACATAGTATGTGACATGTCTATTCGGAAATGCCAACTCGATAAAATACTGTAGTAAGTTGTAACTCATAAAAACAATTTTAATGAGCGAGTAACAGCGAAAGTCCTTCATGCTATCAAGAGACTTCTTACCACATACAAGTGTGATTTTTCACTTGAAATGACCTTTGTATATGCTCAGTTGCGTTCTACTATACAAATTATGGAAGATTTGAGGAGAAATCCTCGTTTTGACATATCTTCTTGGAAATGAATAATTCTTTTGTTTGTAATAGAGCAATTTGCGCTCATCAAATTATATTTTATTGCCCACTTGACTTTTTCGAATGAGATTAAAATGAGAGATTTTTCCAATTTTAAAGTGAGAGTAGATTACTTACTGTACTTTGCTTCTCCAAGCATCACTTTGCTCTATTATCTCTCCATGTAGTCAAACTCGTAGTAAGCTTTGTATTCCGGAAACGCAGACAATAAGCACTGCATACACTCTATATGGTCACTAGTTTTAGGTTTTTGCTGGACGGCGTGATTATTCACCTCTACTATCAATGAAATATACTTTTCCAAATATTTCTTGCCCTGCCCAGTTCTTAAATTCAACTTAAAATTTAGAATGATGGAAGAAAAGTTCAGCAGAATTCAAAGTACAGTATAATAAAAATTATTTTCAATTATTATAGAGTATTGCAGGGATTACACAAGAGAGTAGGAATAAGAAAGGAAGAAGAGATGGAGAATTCATCATCTGAAAGCGTTGACAGAGAAAATTATAGTTGACTCCAACTTGTCCATACTTTTCAAAAAAGAACATCAAACATAATTTTTTCATCGAATGCGTCACAAGAACGAGGTAGCTTATAAATGGACGTTTAAAATATTATACGTTCTATATTTTTATTATTGCAGAGGACTTCTTGAAATCTGTTATACATAACAGTTTATAAATTTTCTTTTAAAACGAAAGCACAGTAATTCACGCGGTAATATCATATTCAAAAAGAATAACTATTTGAAATGAACTATTATTGATCATATTGTCTATTCTTTCCAATTTATTAGTATTCTATGTTTTTTAATCACAGGTCCATCTTGATAATCAAACAAGCAGTTGGGTGATACTTGCAAGAAATGCGTATTTAGAATGGTTATATAGGTTCTGAAACTTGAATGTAACAACCTTCAAGCAGAGTTTAGACAATTGAGGCATATTCAAAATTTGTGAGAAGCATTTTCCTTGATGAAGATTCACTGAATTAATTCTAAATTATAAGGTTCATAATGATATCAAAGCTACGAAATAAGAGCAAACGAATTTAAAAATTCCCACACACTTTTCATTTTGAATAGAAAATGCACAGTTTTTTCATTATTAGGCTAAATGTATCATCATTGGAACCTTCTATCTTTGAACAATGGGACAGTTCTCACAATAATTGCAATAAATATGAATAGACTGGATATCGAAGTTTTTTAATCAGGGCTTCTGAACAAAGAATTTGCAAAAGTTAATGAACGTTTCAAGGGCTTGGGACTTTTCAAACAATCAAGAATGGAACAGAAGAAAGTCATAATTTTGCGCCAGCACGTTTTAAATCGTTTATATCCTACTGAGGATTTCAGCGCTAGTTTGATCATGATTTGAAAAAACTTTACTATCGAATGAAAATGCGCTATTTTTCTCTAAACTTTGCCCATCTGTCATGAATAACATTCAGGTTTTTTCGTATAAAACTATCAGAAAGAAAGGGTTAATCAACTCTATACTTCCCAGGAATTGATGTAATGATTCAATTTTGCATTTATTGGGAACTGGAAACCACTCGACTAGCTGACTAGCATGATATGACATTGGCAACGAGTAAACAACGCAGCACTTGGAGATAAGTTGAGTGTATTGGTTTTAAAAGTTTCACTAACCTATGATCTATAAGAACAAGATAGGACACAAATTTGTCAAGTATTCAATTTATTTCATGGAGTAAATATAATAATATTATAATTTTATGCATAAGGCTTTACATATTCGAATATTTTCTCAGCCTGAATCTGTTAAATTTAAAATCTAATCTTTCTCACGAAGACGATGATATGTAATCAAACATATATAGAATATATGAATCTATGAGTCTATATATAGAATGTAAAATTAATATATTCTTGATCCTTGGTAATTCCGCCAAGGATATTTTCATTTCATTTAATTCTCTCTTAAGTCCTATCAGTTTTTCGATGGCAATAGAAATTCTCTATTGAATAAAAATACTAGGAAGAGATTCTACAAGAAATTCTCTACCCACAAGTAACTATTTTACATATAATGCTACTAATGTATTCCACGCATATTTTGCAGCAGTTGATAGGTACAAGCAAATATAATAACTTTCTTTTTGTACTGTAGTGTAGTTACAAGTTCACAGGGTTAATCAGAGAGCGGTTCTTGTGTTGTTCAGTGCACTACTTCCGCAGTCTTCCCACGGCATCACGTTCACTTTCTTGCTTTCTTTGTTCGCTTTTCGTTTACTTTTCTTCCCGGCGAAATTGTCTGAATCGGGTAAAGAGTTGGTTAAAGTGCGAACAATTCCCATAGACAATAGTTATGACCCAGAAACGTCGCCTTTTCCGGACTAAAAACTATTTCGGAGTGACTCTAATGTTGTTAACACGAACTGGTGACCTCTGCTTAGTTGTGTTGCTAACGCTAACAGTTTCTAACAATAAAAATGCAGCCAAAATAACAACTATTTGCATTACAGCATAATACAATGTATATTATCAATGAATTACATGTATCTATTCAACTGATTTGGTACTCTATTCTCACGCACAAGCCTCATGTAGGCACCCTCAAAAATAATGATTTCTTAGCAACGTTTGAGGCTTCACATGTACTTCAAATTTTGAACACAGGCCCTGTCCAAGATATTCCACAACTTTGATAAATATTGAGTATTTGGTATCTAAATAGGAGAAGCTCGTAGAAGGATTAGAAGAATAAAAAATCAATACAAATGGTAACTTTGACGATAAATAATACACCTCGGTTTTACGAACCCCGATTACGTAGTGTATATAGGAACCCCGTCCTTATTAATACCGCGGTACAACAAATGTTTTTCTTGGTCTCTTGAGCTACGTAAAACCGGGGTTGCACTGCAATACATAAACAATAGCAAATCTCAATAGCATCATCTCAATAAGATAAAAGCAAATCAAGGCTGAATCGACGTGATCATCATCAAAACAATGAAATCATCAAAGATGATTCATTCTTCCATTGATCATCTTCTCCAAATATCGATTAGATAATGTTGCTGGAGAACTCTTTTAACTTTTCCTCTTTCTTATTATAATGAGATTTTTTACTTGAACCTAAACGAATTAAACCTTAAACGAATACGACCTTCGAATATTTGATTATCCTGGAACTCTTGTACCAACAAGAATAGGCCTATATCAATTATATTTTTATTTATATTGAAGCGCTGTTCTGATATAAATGGATTTTCGTAAGGATTTCCACGGACATTTACTACTGATTTACAAAATAATACAAGCACCACAAAGCCACAAGAATAACTCAGTCGCCAGTGTTGTTTCAAGGACCATAAATGTAAAAGGTACAGTAGTTCTGATTATTCAGGATGAATATTGTTTGATGTAATAAAAAGAAATGAGAATCTAGTAAATTCCAGTGTTTTTTCCTTTACATTATATTTCAATTCTCAACGATGAAGTTTCCAAAAATATGGGAATATTTTTGAAACAATTAAAAAATTCTCTAGGTACTGCGTCATAGAATCAATAGACTTTTAATATTTCTCTCTTTGGCTTTTCAAGATCGGTTTCAATTTATATAGCTCTATCCGGTTACTTTATATCGACCGTTCGGCTAGTGAGTTTCTTTGTTAAGAGAGTTAGCTCAAGGTAATCCAGTTCTATATTGAAAAATGATATGATATAAATTCTCAGTTCTAACTCGAATAACAATTTTTCTTTCAAATCTCGTATTGCCCTTTAAAGGTTAGACTAAGATTGTTGACATTTTGGTCTTTGAAAAATATCGTCAGTTAGTGAGTGTCTTCTGAACTGAGAGAATGGGAGTATTCTATCATAGATTCACTCGAAGTTGGAATTAATAATATGGCATAATAGGATGAATGCCATTCATTTTGTATTTTCAAGTGTAATGGAAATAACATGGATATCTTTTTCTAATTGAAAATAAATATTCCTCTCCATTTTAGTAGATTCATCTCATATATCTACAATCTACGAATCATGAAACCATAATTCAACACAATCGCTTCAGCAACATATTCTGGTAAGAAACATTTGGTGTTACAATGTATGAGTGATGGAGTTTACAATTTACACACTTTTATACATTAATCACACAAGGTTGATTACTCGGTTTTTGTTCTTTTGATTGGACGATTTTGGTATTTATCATCAGGAGAATTTCTTTCGTTAGAAATAATAGTGAGTAAGAGTTGGAAAATTAACTATGAAATTCAAAAGAGAAAATTATTGAAAAATCATACACCTCAGAATCCTCATTTCAAGTATAACATAGATGATTGGAACAGTCTGGTTTTTTGTTTCTCTGATAAAAGGTTCTTTTATCTATAAACCTTGAAGGCATGAATGTATACCGTTGTAAGAGAGAATTTTCTTAAAATCAAGAACCGCAGCATCCATCTCTTGTTTCGCGCATCAATTCTGGATTGTGATCTATTCCTATTCCGTATTCCGTTGAGAGCCGAACAGCCTGACTAATGCCTCCGTGAAAACAAATAAATAGTAATTGTTTCGAATGGATTGGAGGAGATATCGATTTTGCACGGCCCTCGATTAATCGAAGGTTGTATCAGCCGAAGGCATCTGGAAGAAAAGACAGTAGACGAACTACTGTGCAATCAGGCGAACTATAAATCGAAATCGCAATCCACCATTCCATAGAACAGAGTTCGACTTCGTTATCTAGAACCGACTATGCTGCAGGCATAGTAGAAAAGTAGCAGAGCCTCATATCTTGTGAATGGCAGCATAAGGAAGAATATTTCTATAGACAACATGATATATTAAGTGTTGGAATTATTTTTGATAGAAACCAGGAAGCACTTCACGTCTCATTGTGATCCAACCTGAGGAGGCTAGTTAGATAGCATACATACACTAAAAGCCATTGACAAATTACGCTTTGTAACAATGCCAACTCATTTCCTCAATAGAAATATACTCAAGGATACTCTGTCTAGCCCAGGTCCAGGTGTACCGTATAGGACTTTGTTTTTTGAGTAATGCTATCAGTAACTGATATTGTTATTCAGGAATGTTGATAAAATTCTATTATTACTTGTCCAAAGTTTAATTAAACTGATTTCATCGAGTTGTTTTCAGATTCAGATTATTAGGTTTTCATATCATGTAAATCATCATTCAATACAGAAATTCTCTGTTGGATTGAGTATCTATATTTTTCAACACGGATAACTGCTTACAATATGGTCGTTTAATGTTGAATCCTTTAGTAAACCGTTCATTAATATCTAAGCAAGGGGTTGAGCAAAGCTGAAATAATAAGGCTATTATGAGAAGGTTAACCCTTGAAACTTGAAGAGAATTAGAGAAAAACTCACATGGAGTAGAATAATAAGTAGCTCCCTACTCCTCGCACCAACTATTCTCTAATCCAATCATTTGCTTTTAAATAACCTACTCAAAGGACCTTTTCTGAGCTTATTCTATTATTGATTATGATATGCTATCCTATTTTAAATTCAATTTCAATTCGAATGACAGCATAGAATACTCTATTTCTGCATCTGATCTCATTCATGAGTCACATTCCACATCTACATTACATGATAGAATAGGTTTTAATTTACATGACATATGAAGAGATCGCTTCAATCGATTGTTGTTATAGTGTGTTGGAAGCGATCATAAATTACGATCTCAAGAGAAAGCTGCTGGAAATTGGCACAGAGTAGGTGAAAAATTTGGTCATCATAAAGATAGAAAACTCATTTGGATTATGCTAATTGCTAGGAGCAGGTCTATTGAATTCTGTAGAGGTGGGCGGCGATTTCGCCCGTTATTGAGCAAATCGGGCAAACGACGTCTGAGTCATTTGCGCGCCTTCAGATTGCCACTATTACATCCTTGGTGTTGTTCCAGATAAGATGCAAAAAGAAATCAACAACAGTCCTTGCAGAAGTTGAATGGCAATGGGAATGAAGAGCCTTTATTCACCGCTAATTCGACTGCAGTGGTCATCCTCTGTCTGCTGTCTGCAACTGCACTCTGCACATCTTACCGCTTCACATTGTCTGTGCGCAGAATTGTATTTTATAGCATTTCGTACGGAACGGAACTTCCTTCAAATTGGAGCAGTTACAAGAAACCGTTGCGGCTGCTGCTACCATGTTACAACACACCGCCGGCGTGAAACTGGCCTAGCCCTGGCCTAATAAAATTGACACAAACCTCGACAGCTCCAGCACTACAATAGCCAGGCTTCAAAGATTTTCTTCAACTTCTGACATACTAAGGAACCTATTCAAATATTCTATTGAGTTGTATAAATATCAAGTCATCACATCTAGGATGATGCTGAACTTCGAGAGGCAAATAGAAAATTTTACTAAAATGATTACACACTGAAATGCATAGGCAGTTTTGGATAATGTGATTAATTCTCACGATTTCACAAAATACGCTATATTAACTACAAAATACATGTATTTTTTCGTATGATTTTAAAAACGAAAAATACAATTCCTTGGGTTCAGTTCCAGATACAGTAAACATGCAAAAGATACAAAATAAATATAAAATGTAAAAAAATAAATGCAATTAATGTAAAAGATACAGTAAAATTTTTCTTCAAGAGATTTTCAAGATTACTAAAATGATACACCGATACAAAAAAAGAAATTCATCCGTACAGAATTTTTCCAACGTATAACGATATTTTTGAAAAATGTTCTTCAAAATTGAAACTTGAAACTTTGTTTATTAAACCTGAGGCTATGAACACTGATAAACAACCAATAAACTCGAAAAAACACTATTATTATCTGCACAAATATATGACCCAAACATGAACCCTTATGTTTGATCAAATACAAAATATTCTATTCGTAGCCTACAGTGAAGCCATTATTTCTCTACTGAATAAAAGTGTGTCAATTGAATCGGATTCCATCAAGTACGAAAAATCTCAAGTGTGAATTTAGTATGCTGATCAGAATATTGATTTACAATAACCTTCAATTGATGGAACGAAGATTGTCCATTTGCTTCAGCTACAGATCATGGTTGTAGACTCTTATTCATGTAGTTTACTTATTTAGTTGTAGTAATTTTAGTCATTTACTACATTTAAAAAAAAAATAAAAATTAACAATTATTATTGTTATTGACCTATTTTCCAGAGATAATTTTTATTTCCCAAGTATGTGCAAGAATATAGATAGTATTATCACATTAACTTGAAACAATTTTAAATTGATAGATCCATTTTACATTCTACAAATAAAAGTTGAACCTGTTTTCAAGCCATTAACTAAATTTTTCAATAAAACTTTAATAGTATTGACCCATTTTCCAGTGATTTTAGTTTTACAAGTACTTACACGAATATAAATAGTATATTATCACATTAATTTACTTGAAAATATTTATAAATTCAGAGATCCTTTCCACATTCTACAAAAAAAAAACAGATGAAGTTTTAAACTTGTAAACTGGCAGAATGATGCGACTTTACAAGAGTAATAGCCGGTTGAAGACAGCTAAACTATAGGAGCTGATGTGTAAATACCCTTGGTCTGTAATTATTCAGGTAACTAATTCAAGGAAATGGACGGTGCTCTTAAATAGCGATGAGTTTCAGATGGAGTTGCTGTTCACGTACGGTTTAAGTAACTCCTCAGTCAGTACGTGAGAAGAATGATGCGAATGATGAGCCTCAACCAACAAAGAAAAAAGCCAAGTTGAAAAGATAACATTGCAAGGAGAAAGTGAGGAATTATCTCACCTACTCGAGTTCATTCCACAATTTGCATGGTTACAAAGTCGAGTAGGATAATTTGGATGATAAAGACGTATAAGAAATTATTGTCATTCCTACATGTAATGCTGAAGCACATATTCAGGCTTACAAGATAGAATACAAGATTGAATGTCAAGATTAACACATTCCAATTCGCTTTCTAAACAACTGAAAATGTACTTGAAGATTTTAAATTATAATTACTCGAAATTCAAGAATTGTGAAACACGTCACATCAATCAAATGAGTGAATTTGATTAATAGATTCCTATGATTACTAGGATTTTGTATGAAAACATCAAGGTCTTAATCCACTTTCATGTTTTTTAATGATTAGATGGTTAACACAATATTAGACTCTCCTATCAAAAACTAGAAACTTCTCTCAAATTTCCAGGATATACAGTATAACTGAACCTTCTTGTCATAATTACATCTATCCTACCTCTCATATCTTAACTCTCCTATCAAAAATTAGAAACTTTTCTCAAATTTCCAAGAAATACAGTAAAAGCGAATTTTCTCCCAAATATTACCGCAATTTCATCGTATTATCATTATCTCTGTATCTCAGATACAGCTGATTTTAAATCTACGAAATACAATGCATATTGCAAGAATCTAAAATTAAAAAGAGATTCAAAGAAAGAATTGAAAACTAATTGGATGGAAAATCATTGTTATGATACTTATAATTCCACTGATATTAGGCCTATATCAATAATTTATAGTTCATATCAATGAATTATTGATAAATAAAGATTTGTTTCAAGAGGTAATTAAAAAAAAGCGGGACGGATATACCACCCCACTCCTGGCATCAAGCCATTAATAATGAATATTATTGTGCCCCATATCTATCAAAAGTAGTGGAAAATTTGAATAACAAAAATTTCGTGAATTATGAGAGAGATAACTTTGAAATAAAATATTATCAAAAGTAGAGCAGTGTAGGAGGATGATTGCCTTGGTTTGCGAGTTGGTGTGCTCTTTGACCTGCATTTGGCCGCCACTATTCTTGCGTGTTTGCTACAAACTCGTTTATCAACCCTCAGTAGGTTGCTACTTGCTAATAATGCTAGAGACGAAAGGTGTTATGCGAATTTTACTTCTTGTTTTATGCATATCACAGGAGGAAGGTAGCCTAATTCCATCGCATTCCAATAGGAATTTAGTGTTACAAACTATCAAAAATATAAAATGCTTCAATCACATACAATTACCTGATATTTTTAATAATGAAAATAATTTTTTAGAGTTCCACCCAGTTCACATTGAAGCAGAAATTTCTAGACAAGTGTAAATGAATTAGTCAGCTCATGTTTCATACTCTTATAAGCTTACCATATTAATCTGGTGGATATTATCATGGCAGATGAGATTCCAATAAATCTCAAATTTCTCCTATCTGTTGGAATTTTCTTAAGAATAGAAGCTCTCTTATCATGGGAGGGGAACACGAGGAAGTACAGAATATGAAGAAATCAGATCAAACTAATCTGAGTCTTCAAGATCCTCTACAAAATATAATCTCACACTAATTACGAGTATCATTATTTTAATTTTTTAATTAGATTAACCCTGATATTAGGTACTGAAAACTAAAATTGGTGAAATATTATCAGGCAGAGTTAAATTATCCATCAAATGTCGATAAAATATTAATCGAATTTCAAGTCCTGTTATTATATTACTCGCCCATTGAATGAGAATAAGTCATTATCTTCTTATTGTGAAGAATAATCCGAATCACGAACTCAAATTATGTACGTGACTTGCAAGCGCTTTGTACAAAACTCGTCATTAACAAAATCATTCCTAGCCGAGCTTTGTCTTATCACTCTGCTAAGAGTGAAGTAAAGGTTTCAGCCGCATTTCGGAAACAACAACAAAGATTAGAAAAAAGTAACGGGCGAAAGACAATTCAACATTTTTCACTACGTTTAGGAAGAATATGCATTATTACGAGAAGAATCCTTATTAAAGTAGCGGTAGATTTTGAGAAGAGATTGTTAGCGTTCAAAATTGCAATATCCTTTGATTGTGTATGATAGATGTAATTCTGTTCCTATCTCCATTAATAATAATCCATGTTTCAACAGAACATCCTCGACTCAAGTTCAAAAGACGTACCACAGAACTGCGCGCCTAGTACCGGTACAGTATTGGAAAGTTTCTAATAATATTGAGTAGCTTATACTCCTTCAACTATGTTAGTCTAACTAACTATTAGTCTAACTATAGTTAGTCTATGCTAGAACTCAACAGTAATGCCAAAGGTTCCAAATTATGATCAAGAGAACTTTAATTCAAAAGTCCTTAATAATATCATAAACTGGATTTATAGGAACAAATATTTGTGAAGCGCAAAAGAAGAAGAGGCGAACTGAGTTTCCTCTTTTGGGCGCTATTTTCCAAACGATAAACATGGAAATGGTATAGAATTGTTCAAAACTATCTCAAGAATGGTTGCCCTACCTCCAAAGAACAAGTTCTTCCTTAAAAATGAAAATCTTATTGCAGCAATCTTTATCCTACATAACTAGGATTGTTATCTCACAACAATCCTAACCAATAATTACTAAAAATAAATTCAGTACAGTAATGAGTAAATAAAAACAATAGAATATTGTCTACATTCAATATATTGGATAATCCCTCCCGAAGAAGGTGCTAGGTGTATCATTACATGAACAGATTATTCTGCTCTCATAACGTTTATTCATCACAAAGCGCAATTTGTGTCATTCCTGTGCACCAATGAAAAGAGTTATACTCGCTCTTTTGCTTTCACCTGCAATCACGGCACAGAGGCTGTGCAAGGACTAAGCGGGGGACCAGTCATCCAGAGCACTCTCGAAGAGCAAGAAAAGAAATAGAGGAGGAGGAACGAAATAAAATGAGAAAGAGAACAGAAAATGTGAAGTTGTTAGCGAGGGTAATCTAATGGCCAGTGAGTTCTTGACGTGAAAGAACAGAAACAAAGAGCCGTAAACTGAAGTACAGTACAACAGCAAAATGGAGCATCTGTCAGTTCTACATGATGACTGTGAAAGCCAACAGACGACTTGAAATCAGAGCTGGTTCACCGTGCAAAAACAAAAAGTGCCTTCAAGAAAGGAAATCTAATAAAAATAAATCACATTACGCAGTAGCATGTAGTTCTGTTATGATCTCATGTAAGGAAAAAGGCTCTTTTTTAACAGACTTGATTTTTCCAAAATTTGAAACCCTTTTGAAATTAATCCAGAGAAGAGAATTATTGAAATTTACAATGTGCAACAATGCCTTGAAGTCATCATCATGTATCACGTGAGAAACGAAAATTGATTGATCAAGATTATCTAGGCTTGATCAATTCATCGACTTTAAGTAAATGACTTCAGTTATCAAAATTTGTGGAAACTACTTACTCCCAAACACAATCAACACGAAAACAAGGAGTTTTTAGTATAAGTGAAGGGTTCAGGGATTGGTTGTCTTGATCAGTTGTACCAATAAATATTTAACTATAGAGAAGAGTTGGCATTAAAAGAATTGCCAATGTAATTGTAATTGACATTGTAATTTTCAATCTTATTTACTGAACTCATTCAAAAGAAAGATCCAGGGTAAAATATTAAATTTAAATCATATAGTATAATCGATTTAATCTTATACATAAATCGAGAAAGCTATAAAAAGCTCAATAATGAAGGCTTTTTTTTTGTGTTGAATAGGTGAGCTTTTCCACGATCACAATCCTCCATTTCATAAAAAATATGTTGAAGAAATGAGTTGAAATTAGGTAATTTTAGATGAGAAAAGAGCGAAATTGGAATAGAAAACGAATGACTGAAGAAGTGGGTTAGTTTTGTTACGCTGCAATAAGCAGCATGACTCAAAACTTTCGGAATCGGAATATTCTGATATTTTTCTCTGTTTGGACCAGAATAATCAAATAAGCAAGCACAAGAGTATACAACAACAACAACAACAACTCATTATTTCAATTCAATCCTAAAATTCACAATTTTTTTTTAATTCTATATGTCATGAATATTAGTAACTGACATGCAAAATTTCAATAGAAATACTTACAAAATAATTGAAAGAAATTTATCAATAATTGATCAGATTTTCGTTCTTCATCAATCTTAACGTAGCAATAATAATATAACGGTTTAATAATGGTTTAATAAGGGCTTAATAATGGTTTAATAATAATATAACTGTTTAATAACGGTTTAATAAGGGCCCCCACAGACTGCGATTAAGTCCACAGCGATGACATCATTTCTAGTGTCATACAATCAACAATAAACAAGTGGCAGTAATAATATCAAATCAGGTGTTGATAACCGTTTCGAATGACGTTGAAGAGTATTTACGAGATAAGAGATAAAAAATTAAGTCAAGAGAAGCTCTCCACACTTCACCAATTCTGTGAGTACAATTCTATAATTGGTATTATGAGTAATCACTGGGTTCTTTCTATTGCAGTAAATGCATAGAGTCACTTTAAAATATATTGTTCATGTATTACATTAATGTTATAATTTTTGAAGTGTGTCTATACAACTACTGAAATGAGCTCTTGAAACAATTCAAGAAGGAAAGATCATATTGACAATAAAGGGATTACACTGACTGTATTTTTAAATAATTATTACTGTAATAGTAGCAACCTTCTAAACAAGGTTTCATGGTTTAACTGAATCCCTTTGGGATGAAACCAACCTCAGCTATTAAATTATGTCGTGACAGAAACTGGAGATTATGATCATTACTGTCTGATGATGTACAAGAGTAATTCTGATGACCTTTAGCACAGCCATCTACTAGACATGTCTTTAGTGAACGGGAGAAGTTCTGTTCATAATAAACTACAAAAACCACAATCTAGGTGAAGGGAGTGATAGTTTAGTGCAACGTATATTTTGCAATACTTTTTACTGTGCTCATCAACCAAACATCCAATATTAACCCAAATAGGTAATACAGTAGTAAGTGGATAGTTCAATTAAACCGTTTGTTCAATTTAATGGCTTGAGCATGAGCAATATAAACATCAACTTCGAAAGAACACCATGAAGCTAATGATAATTGGCAATGTTTGAGAACTTAAATACTTAATACTCAATACTTGAGTACTTACTAAAATACTAATGAATACTTTCATTTCAATACTATTTTTTGTTCCATCTACAGAATATAAGTATAGGAGTTAAACAATGCAACTAAAAGAAAAATTAGAAGAAAGGGGAGAGTATAATGTATAATTAAAAACTACTTACGATTTAATCAATTGGCAACATCTATTTCGAATGAATGCTCACCTGAAAAATGAAAATACACAATTAATAGAAATTATTTCATCAAAAAACTCAGATTTAAGACTTTTGATGGCAACTCCCATAAATAGATTTTTCTCGGGAGAGCCTAATTCCTCAGAAAATATCAAGACGAATTTTGTAAGTTGAATACTGTTTTTATAATTATTTATTGAGAAATAAAAATTCATTTATTATTTCATGAACTCAAATTCATGAGACACGGTGAATACAACCTCAATTATAAGAAGTTAGAAAAATTAAATACGAGAATTATTAATTTTTTATGAGCGATTCAAACAATAAAAGTTTTTCATCAATTTCCATACCAAAAGAACACCTCAAATTCTCATATACAATCTACTACAGAAATGTTCCAGAAATTTCAAAAAATAAACAACATACAATGAAAAATTAACAGTGGATCATCAATTGTTGATATCATACAACTTCAGCTGATAAAGGGTGTTAGTGTTGCCTTTCCTGAAAATTCTCCAATTACCCACCGCTTGACAACATTCAAGCAGAGAGTATTGATTAAAAAGAAGAACATTACTTCTATTCTCTCTCCATACAAGCCGTTTAGAGTGATAATTAACGGTTTCTTCCAGCCCAAAGATTCCAATCTAAAAACTAAGCACGCACGGTGTGGAAATCATCATTGATCCTCATCATTGTTTTTTCACAGACAATGCCAGATCCGCAATCTCGTCTCTCGATTTTCACGCCAGGAAAGTCGTGAGAACAGAGTGGAAAAGGATTGCGTAAGTCCCAAAAAAATTATGATACAGAGTGTGCAGTGAGTTTTAAATCCCCTCTCAATTCATTAAGAAATTGAATATTTTCCAAAATGGGATAGGAAAAGCAACTGATGAATTCACTAAACGTCATCTGGATCTAGAGACAGCTATGTCTCTAGATCCAGATTTCTATTTATAGTTTGAGTGAGTTGCAGGCTAGTGTTTGCATTAATTGTCAAGACGAGGATAATTTGTTATAAAACCGACCACAATAAATTAAACCAACAGTAGGGTATGATCATTAGATGAGACCTTCAACTGAAACCGCAGACAATTATCAAAGTGTTTCTGCTCATCGAAATCTGATCTGGATCATTACAGACTATAAATAATATAATTCATCAGATCGATCATCCAATTAAAATTAAACAGTCAACTGCGGTCCAAATACGGAAATATGTTGTGCTAACGACATTGTCCAATCGTTGCATTTGTGCATTTTTATTGAGAGCGAATCCACAAGATGTTCTTAGTTAATGGAAGACAATAATAGTTCCTGTAATGAAGTATCAACCTCCTTAATGGTAGTCCAGTCAGTAAAGGTAATCCCCACTTTAAATAAAAAGCAACAGAATATACGGCTGAGGATATGACAATTCAGATCCATTCATAATAAGAGCTGAAGTGTTTCAGTATTATGAATTTGGCGCAGTCTAATAATGCATTTTCTTAACATGGATTCTTCAATCATCGATATTCAGCGTATCTGAACAGTCTAAACACGATAGGTACCCTAATAATTCTAGGAACAACCATAACCATCATTTTCTGGTAGATTATCATTGCTCTAAATCCAGGCTGGATAATATTCTTTATGCAATGCTTGATCTTAATTTCGTGCCGATTCCGTGAATCAGATATGAATCGTGACCCTGTCAAATGATGAAAAACATACTTTAACATTATTGGATGATGAGAAGACTTTCTCGGGATGGTTGATCTACAATCACAGAAATACATTAATTTCTAAGAGAAAATTTCATGGAACTTATTAATATCACGTGGATCATGTGGAGTACCAAATATTGACAACAATAATAATTATGAGATTGCAGTTAACATTATTGATTACGTAGAAGGCATTCTGTAACTAAACGTTATCAATGAATTACTTTATTACACAATAATTAGTAAAACTGTTTCTGGTTAGCTGGTTACGAGATGTGTGCCCCCATCTTTTGGAACAAGTGAAAGTAGTGCCAAGCTTTTGACAGGGCACTAACAGGGCTAGACCAGTAAAATTGCAAACAATGTTTTCTTCCATTGTCTACACTTGATAAAATTAAATTGAGCATATGACGTGAAACTCCAGCAGTACGGTAATTAGAAATGAGAACAAGATGCGAACAATCAAGCACTTACGTTGGTATTTATATAACCCATCCTATAACACAACTTGCTTAAAAATGGACTTCATTATTATTTTTTTCAAATTACGAATTATTATTGTAATAATAAATGTTAGTTGCGAAATAAATTTCTTTAGGAAAGGGACATTTGCATTCAAAAATCTTATTTAGAAATTATTTCTAACAAACTCCATAATTTGTGATGAAATTAGAGCACAAATTGCTTATAATTTCTATGTAATGTGATAATGATTATTAATCTGTATTATCATTACTATTGTGTAAGTATTATCATTAATCTATGTTATTTTGTAATTATATTCTAGTAGTATTTGATAGTAGTAGTCCTAGTGAGAGCTGCGAAATCAATTTGAAGAGTGTTAGATTAGAAAAAAATTGCTCATTATTCTTCTTAGACTAGATCGCAATATTGGGTGAGGTAAAAAAGAGAAAGAAATTATTTCTGTATCCTTTCGCTGATTTGATTCCTTGAAACATTATCAAGTTAAAAATATTTTTACTGGTTAATATTTTTTTCCATTATTTTTCCGAGTGTTAGCCCTATTATTATATTATTTATGACAGTTTTCTGTGAACTTGCCAAACAGCCTGGAGTTAAACTGGAGATAAAGAGCATGTTGGAGAGAAACTTGTTGGAACATTGTCCATGAAGATGTGTGACACAAAACTATGTCTGACAGAATTATTAGTTTAAGTTGAGGAATTGGGCACGAATCAAAATTTTATTGTGAAAGAGAAAGAAATATCTAGTATATTTTCTATCAGCTTTATCCAATATTCAGCATGCAAGTTTCTCCTGATTAGAAATTTGCGTTGAAACGATCGGCACCAACCCATCCATGAATATGATGTTTCATTTCAGCAATCTAGATACAGAAAATATTCTAGAATTTGCATATTAAAATATGTACACAATGGAAACGACACTGGACTGTACTGGAAATCAAGACTGGATTCAGAATTTCACGGTCTGGTGACTCAATTGAGCTGTTATGTTCACGTTTCAAATTACAGCGATATTAGCAGATAGATGCTGATACTGGGGCAGCCAGCCCAGGGCCTACCTGCTGGATAGGCTACACACGCCTTCTATCACTAACCTTGGCTATACAGCTGCGGTTCAAGCGAAAGTACAGCCAACGACTTCAATGCTAGCCATGTAATAATTTGAAATTATACTCAAGGCAGCGAAATGTGACGAAACATGACTCACACAAACCTGAATGTGGAGAACATTAATGTCACACCCTCTATGATTAGTCATGCGACACAACTTGATCATATGTTGGGTGGCTTCAAGTTACCATTACCCTTTATAAATGAATTATTAAAATTTAAAAATAATTTTGCTAGTTGTATGGAATAATAAAAAAACATTTCCCACTGTGTTATTGTTTTGAAAGGATTCTGAAATGTTTCCAATTTAAATTGGGTTTGAAGATACGGTACAGAAAATATTCTAGAATTTGCGTATTAAAATATGTACACAATGAAAAGGACACAAGACTTTGCTGGAAATCAAGACTACCTTTGCTATGTGATAGTAATGGGTATCAAGGCAGGAGTAGAATAAGTCAATAAGGTTTTATTTTCAGCAGTTTTAGTCCCAGCAAGACAATTCTACCTTAATAAGGAATAGAATAATTATCTCTGGTCCCAGGAAGGGAACATTTGAGAAGGAATCTATGATACGTCTATTGAAATCAGGTACACTCCAGACCTAATAAATAAAGACTCTTCATAATGTAAATGTATAAATTATTAAATGTATAAATTATAAACTGCTAAGGTTTTTCTTTAATCCTACTTTTCAATAATGAAAAATTTTATGGCATTCATCCAAATCTGAAACTTGATTCATCAAACACAAGGAATTATACTGTTTATAATGTTAATGTACGACGTAGTCTAACCACTATTACTAGACTACATTATAGGTATAATTTAGGTATTTATCTCCCAATTTTGTGCCACTACAAAGTAGTTTTCGATCAGTTTTCTATATAACGTCTTGTTTCATCAAAGCATTACGAAAGTGCACAGAACATGAAATCCTTTCTATCATTTTAAAAAGCTATGTGATGACAACTTACACTATTTATGGCCGGTAGTGTTTTATTCTATAGTGAAGCAATAGTTAAATGGCAAGCACTATAGAAAGTCAATAAATTTGTCATCAGGGAGCTGAGGAGCTTCTTCCTAGCATAGAATATCAATAACTCACTGTCTGAAGTAATAATAATTGAGAGGAAATACGAACTCGAGATCAGAGTTACCGTCCTGAGGATTTCTCCCAAGGGAAAGCCTGCAGTCATTGATGAATGAGACATTGCGGAATGGTATGAATTATTATTATTGCTCCTCAAAGAGTAGATATTACGATGGAATTTGCAATATTTTTTTAGAAAAATAAAATATTCTCAATCAAATTATTGAGCGGATTATCACGTATTGTAATTTATTGCTAAAAATAGGCTATTGAACAGACATTTTTCAGGACAATGAATAGCATACACCACTTCACTGTTGTCGCAACCACAACTAATTTACTTGTCAACAACCGTACGTGGACTACGTGGGTAACCCTGAGAAAAAGTGAACCAATAGTTTTCCAAAAACTTCATATCAAATCATAATATTTTTTTGCCATCTACACGATGACACAATAAATAATCATTTTAAAACAAAAATTCCTTAGAGTTTTTCTGACAATGTACTTTCTAAGTTTGGACTACAGTATATTACCAAGTTTTCCTCAATCATAACTTTATTTCTCAATAAAGTGGCCAGATGACGAACCCTGAAATGCATGTGTATGTGGTTCTACAATCTATATGACGTGATAATGTCATGAGAGATCACGGTTTTTGAAGTTGGTAAAATCCTATATTCTTCTCCGGAAAACCACAGTTGTTAAATAATTTATCATCCTGTAGCCTAATTGCCTCATATATCTAGATAGTGCACTGCTTGAAAAAGAGAATTGATCTGAAACATCAACTAAATTAATTATGGAACCAGGATTTTAATTTCCTTCCTGCTGGGATCAAAAGATTCAATAAAAAAGCTTAACTGCCACTTTTCGATGTATACAACTGTTCTAATTGTGAGATTTCAAAAAATGCTATGAAATAGCCTACCACGTCTTTTGCAGGCACGAAATTATCCTTGAATTACATTGGTCGGAGTTGCTGAGAACAATACACGCAGATTCTACGCTCAGATTCACGCATCTATCCAAGGACAGATAAGCCGTTGTCCGTAGGCTATCCTTGTGGAGAGGGGAGTGCCTTCACAATAAAAATGCAATACTAATTTGTCGTTGCTGAAATCTAAAATGTGAGAAGTTCATGACGTCACGTATTCATTTGGCAGATGGCAGAGCAGAGGTTGTGTTCACGACATTGTCTTCTTCGTGTCCAAGATCGCCGTGAGTCACGCCATGAATTATTATGAAACAGTTTCATGTTGGCTCGCTGTGTCCTGCGGCTGCTGCTGTGTCATTCATATCACACTGGCTGCTTTCTCACACTGTTGCCAGCAGCTGCATTTCTCCATCTTAGCCAAACAAAAATATGCGAAAATGGGGAAGAGATGCTTGCAGATCCTAAGTGAGTATGAAAGTTGCAAGAAAGTGAGAATAGTGTTTGTATGTTTTTAGGTCGTGTTTTCATTGCATCTACTAACTACTAACAGTTGAAACAAGAACATAATTTGTTTTGTTATACCAACGTATACCAACAATAACAATGAACATTTCAGATGATCTTGTCAATGCAGGATATAAGATCTTCATCTCCCAATAAGGAGTTAATATAATTTCTACTAGCTGATTTTCTTCTGCCGACATTTAAATTGATATTAAAAAAATTCGAATATAAGAAGCGCAAGTAATTGAACAAAATCCATCATATAAATATCAAAGAAAGTTAATCTAATAGACTGATGAGATGAAAAAATTAACAATCGAGTGTTCAGTTGAATGTTGCTTCTCCAACTCATACGCCTACGGGCAGGAGTCTAATGACCAATTTAACTTTCATATTATTTGGTGAAGGAGAAGGATGTCATTAGGTTTTTCAGACTCAACGAAAATGATGTCATTACTTTGTGGGCCTTGAAGTGGAGTTTGGAAATCAGTAACGTAATGTCTACTTGGATTTCAGGTTGTTTTCTTATCATCCGACCTGATACTACAGTACAGTATCTCTATCTAGACCTAGACTAGGTGGTTCCACAAATATTTGTGCAAGAAAATACTATTAATCTGAATAACTGGGAAATTAGGAAACCCCATTAATTGACTACCGCATATTTAAAACTTCCTCTCCGCCACATAAGAACACTTGTTGAATTAAAAAGCTTGAAAAAATCTAGGTTGCACTTGATGTGATGATGCTTACAAAGTAAGTTAAACAGATCGGAAAGTTGTTGTTGTTGCTGGTAAATCAAGCAAATCTCTGAAAGATCCACTAAATTCGCAAGTCACCATTCAGGTTTTCAAGATGAGATGAATCACACTTGGGCGCCTACTTCCTGGAGAATCCAGGTTGACAAAAGAAGTATGGAAACGCGCCAAGAGACACCGAGAATTCAAAAAACGTTGTTAACAAGAAGAATGTTGGAAAAAGAAGACGAATAAAAAGAGGATGAGAAAAAAGAAGGAAAAGATGAAAAAGATGGAGAACTACCTGAACCACAGAACTAGGAAAATTAAATGACAATCAATTAATTGTCATTAATTTATGATGAATTATGAGAATTATACAGTAATATGAAATTATTAAAACAGAAGAACCAAACGGAATAAAAACTTTGAAGGTAATAAGTCAAGTGTTTCTGTAATAAAGGCAGCAATAAGTCAATAAAATAACACATACCGGTACAAAACCATATGGTGAAAGAAAATCATTTTAATAAAGACACTTTCAGAGAATGTTATGTTATAATAACGACATGGAAAGCTGAGAAGACAATTTTTGTAAACTTATTTAAAGTATAGGAACAGTAAGGTACCGTTTTCAGTTTTTGAACCAACAGGGATGAAATTGAGAATGAGTGTGGGTAGAATGAAGAGATATGAGGTGATAAGTGGCAAAGTTTCGGATGGGAGCAAAACAATCCAGCCGATATAAGACCCCCCCCCCCACCTGACAATTGAGCCGACAAAAATCGCTGAAGATTAATAGCAATGGTTTCGTTTTCGAGAGCATTGAATGAAAAATAGCAGCGAGTCGGAACTCACGACGAGCATCGTTCGATCTTTCACTTCAGATTGTGTCCTACACAATCATTCAAGTTGGAACCAGAAAGTGGCACAAATTGCTACTAAGTGCTTCCTGGTGGCGACTCCCAGACTATTTACTATATAGCTCAGACAATTCAAAAGCCCACAAAGACAACATTTTCAACACTTCAAATGCTAATGAAACAAGTAAACTCTGTTTTAGATGTAATAATTTATCACTTATGCCTACAGTGGTACACCAGAAATATTGGTTATTTTAAATAATTATTACCGGTGAGAAATTTGAGAAATTATATTGTAGCAACTACAAATCAAGGCTTTTATAATCTAAAATCCCTAAGCCTGATTTCATATCTCACTCATGCAGCCATTGATTCATGTCACTCACTCTCTGAAGCAAACTCATAAAAATAAACATATTTTCAGAAAGAATCCGAAACCAAAACAAGAGAACAGAAATTGGAAATATGAGGATAAGGGCAATGATTATAATGACGTAATGAGTTACCAGAAGTTGAAATTTTGGTAATATATGCTAAACCCTTCCAACAGTCTCTTCAATTTTTAATTCAAGACATATCAGTATAAGACTCATGCATCAATTGCAAAAATTCATAAGGCTACTGTTACTAGTTTGATGAATTCATGTCAATTTCGGGTCAGTCTTCCTTGGTATGCATGATTGGAAATCTACAAAGGAAATCATTCCAGTTTTCCATTCCCTCAAATTTGTAGATTGAAATTCTAGTAGAACATTGTCGATTAGTGTTTTTACCACTGACTTCCTAATCAAAAGTTCGATTCAGTAGTCTAATTCGTGTTTCTGGACAGAATGTCATCAGACAAGGAAGCATTGAACGTTTCTAGAACTGATTCAATTAGCCGCATAACAATTGTGCTACTCTATCTCCAAACAAAGCTTTTGATCTTCCAACTCTTCGTTTATTCAAGTGGTCGCATGTCACGAGGCTTCGGGGGCTTATCTAAAAATAAACTGCCGAAATGCTGGTTATTCAGGAAAGTTCGGATAACAACAAACTTCAAACGTGACTTCCAAAGCTGTGATTACAAAAAATCACGTGCAAGGATAGTTCACACGTTTATGTTCGGAGGCTAGGGGCTGAAGCAGCGTTTGGTTTGCACTTCATTTGCTCAGAAGCAGAGCCGGCGAATAAGATATGTACGGCTTCTCTCGCTGATAATAGGGTATTAGTTGAGTAGACAAGCTTTTCAGGATTACGATAACTCAATAGAGATTACTTAGTACCAAATATATCTTTGTTTGACAGATTGCTACTCTTCTAACATTTTTTGATTTCGTCCAAAAGCAGAGTTAGAGTAGATACTGTTTAGTAAAGCATTCATTATTTTACCATATAATGTAGTGTATATGAATATATATATATTTAAAAAACAGGCGTATGAATGTAGGCTACATGACAAATCACTAAAGGTGATAATTCCATTATTGTACAATAAAGATACTTTCTGCTGAAACCATATAATAATGCTTGAAGTATGCAGATTTTGTACTTGAACAATTACTATATTTTGAAAGCAAGTATTGCAAATAAATAAAGAATTTTGTTCCGATGACACCATGACAGTGATCAACAAAAATATGATTGAAGAATCAAATTTCAAATCAAGCATCTTGAGAATGTTCAAATTAAAAATGAATTCTTTTCATATCGAATTACTTTATTCTTTTATATACTGTAGGTCTGTAGTACATATTTCATTTAAATTTCTGTATTTCATTTCTATTAATATATAACTTATTCAAAGCTTACTAGAGCTCTCAATATTAATCCATAACCAGAATTCCCTTTCATAAATTATGGCACTGTTCCTCAGTAAACTGTTGCCCTTTTTCCAATTTTTATCGATTCATAGTGAAGAGAATTCGTTTTTAGTTTGAGAATGTCGTTTAATTTAACAAACTCCTGGAGTTTGAACTCAATACTCCAATATGAACTCAGATGAAGAAGTATTCTCCATTGAAAGGTTATTTCAAAGTTACGAAATAGATATTGTTTACTGTCTAGTAAGTAGAAAACATTCCGAAATACTTTCAAACATAAATGTCACTGTTTATTATCGTTACTTACATGAAGGAGTTGTGTAGCATGTACTAACATTTTATAAGTTGGAAAATAAAATCTTACGTAAACCAGTTCGAAGTAATCTTTAAGGAGATGAGAATATCATAGATTTCTAAGAGCCAATTAAAAAAGGTGAAGATTCTGTTGCTGTAGTACACAGAGAATTTTTTCATGCATCCTTTCTCTTGTTAAATAACTGTAAACAAAGTTCATTGCGTGATGTAGTTGTAGATCACTTTTATGCCGCTTTCCTTGAGAGACAAGTTACATTTCAATATTGAGGTTGATTAATGAGCCACATAATTGTGTTGTTATAAATGGGGAATGCACAGTTGAACAGTTTCGTCATTAAAAATGTACGGAAATAAGGAACAATAATTGGAGGTCGACATTATTTTTCAGGGTATGATAATTTTCTGCGTGATTGGATGGTTTCATGGAGGCTGGAAGAGGAAGCTGAGAAATGGAGCAGATTGTCCGATAGCAACAGGAAAGTACACATTTCGGAGTCTATCTAGTTCGGAAAGTATTCGAGTCTGTATACAAGACGCAGATTATATAAACGCTTATTATTATTGTGTACGTGGATATTACTACTGGAGAGCTCAGTTGGACTGAGGATTATCACATCTTCGACGTGCACCTAAAGAAAAAAATCGATCAACCTATCTGTGCAGCTCCAGTCTCCTGTTTATCCTGTTTGCTGATCGGATAGTGTAGTGAAAGTAAAGAAAATCACAGATCGTTGAGTCTAATGATCTGTAGTAGCTCCTGAAAATAGTAGAGCAAGTAATAATGCCTTGTTAAATGATGAATGCAATATGAAATTTCAAGAGAACTTCATGTCCAATAGAAACTCAAATTCACGGTGAGAAATTGTCATGGTAACACCCCTCATTATAGACATAACATTGTTCAATATTAAAATAATTTTATTCCATTGAAGAAATGAAGAGTGAAAAATTTGGAAACTAAATACAATTGGATATACGTAGTTCAACTTGGACTCTGAGTGGTGTGGAATAATGTTCAAGGGCACGTTATTCTAAAGTTCTAATTTTTCGAAATAAAAACAGTAGTAGGAAATTGATCAAATTTGATGAAAATGGAAAAAGCTAAATTCTAGTTTATTTTTATTTTACTATGAGATAGATAAACGTTCAAAGTAATTTCAGTTACGAAATAATGCTTCCTTTTCTATACGAATGATCGATTTTCGTGCCAGCAAAGCATCTGAGGTGCATATATGCTGAACCAGTTTTGCATGCCTGTTATAGTGAGGTAACTTGTGAGATCATGACTAGATCATTGTGTAGGTAATTGAGAGGACCATTTGTCAAGAGTTTCTGAAATAAAACGGCTTCCATGTTCATTCAAGACCGGTAGAATGTGTAAGGGGATTGAGCTACTGTCAGCAAGGTATGAGCCAAAAGCTCTGATTAAAACTTTTCGGACAGAACAGAGATGTTAACACTGAAACACGAGTGAAAGCTGATGATAGTAATCCCAGAACTACTATTTCCAGTTTATTGCCGGAAAACCAGAGTACCAGTAGAAACGCTTCCTTGGTGCTTGAGAACAAATAAATGAAGTAAATTTGTGAAATAGCAATAGAACTCAAACTTTGAGGAGAAATTAAACGTCAATTTACACCAACTTAAAATGAGAAATCGCTAATTGGAAAGTTGAGCTATTTAGTAGCTAATGAACATGGAATCTTGTCTTTTAATATAAAAACTATTAGAGACATTTGCTTCTAATTTATTGCACTTGAATAAAAAACAATTTGAGAAGAACGGAATGCCGAAATCAATAACACGCTTCGATGATTTTCAGAAAATATTGCAAGTGAAAGGCGGGATGCTGGTATTAGTTACCCACTTCCCGCACACATAACTTATTGCAAAAACGGAAATTCGAAGCTAACTTATAACTCACACTTTTACACTGATTAAAGTATTACTGGAGAAAGTAAAAGTGGTGAGAAACAATCATGTACGTGTTAGTGAGGTTCCAAAAATAATTCTTCCATTTTCTTGAGTTAATCAGGTAGGAGTTTCATCTCTACATCTAAAAGAATATCTCAATATTTCTCACTTCAAATAATTCCAATTCAATTTGAAGAAAATTGTTGAAAAATAAGCTCTCAATTGGGCTCACTCTATGAAAAAAACATTCTGAAGGTTCATCGATTAGAAATTTTAAATCCAAATTAATGGGAATTATAACTTCAAAAATTAATTCGTAACATTTCTATCATAGTGAATTGTGGGACTACCACTAATAATCCAATAGAAACATTTAAGACTTAACTGGAGAAAGAAAACTCTCCTAATCTAATGTAAGAGAACTTAAGAAGTTCTTGATAAATACTTGAGAAGAGACTTTGAAAAGAAGCACTACAAAGTAAGCAGTTCCACATTCCACCTACCTTGAAAGAAATTCAATAAGAGATTAAGCTAAAAAAAAAAGATATTAAAAAAAAAGATACACCCCAAGTTCAATTGGAAAATCGACTTTGATTGAGATGAGTTGATTGAGTCAGGGCAGGGTGTAGTGATATTATTTTGATAAGAGAACAAATTTATTAAATCTTCGATCAGCTTATAGTTATAATATCATTCCTGTTCAATTGAACGTAGAGTTTCAACAAAATAAGTCGTTATATTGTACTTCACGAGTTACTTATTATTAATTTTTACAATTAGAATTTTTCGAATCAAACATTAATTTTTCATCATCATAGTACTGCTGCTTTTGTATTTCAAACATCAAAAGAGAATGTTGTCTTAGTCGATAATCATAATAAAAGGTACCTTATCGGATCTAATTGATTAGAAAAAAAATCCAGGGCCGTGGATAAACACGAGTATCTAAATTCTAAGCAATATTAGTTATCTAAAGATCCATACAATATAGATGCAGTATATACAGCAATGCACACAAGGACGTACAGTTTCAAATGAAATATTGATCAACCATTTAGGTTACTCCATGATCGCCAAAAGTCCACTTGCTCATTTTTGGAGATAGAATTGGAACCGGTTTTTATGGAGCGGTGTATGATGGCCACAGAGGCACAGAAGACCATGATTTGTGAGAAATATATCACACAAATTTTTATAGCTACGCGCATATTTGACAGTTGACAGTTATCTACATCATATTTCACTGTAAATTATCAAGATAATTATTATGACCATATTGAAACATGATATAACGGAAGGTTGTTGATTCGTTTTAATTTCAATTCAATTTGATAAACAGATCAGGGTTTGAAAAAGGTTTATTCCTTCACAAAATTCTGAAGAATATGCAGTGCAGCGGTGAAGATTGATTCAATACGTGGTTTGATTTAAGTGTAAAATTTATCCAAACAATTAAAGCTAATAATTTTATGTTGTCATGAAACTAGGTTAATAGAAATAATATAACGATCCAATAAAAACCAACGATACTAAAGTTCCAATAAAACTCAGCATTGATCTATGTCAACTCCTGAGTAAACTGTGAGAGAAGGACAAACGTTTGTTCAAGGCAGCCTGAAATCATAAATTAGACAATTTTCACAATTCGATTAAAATTACCAAGCAAGGTCGTTTTGGCCGGACTGCAACTGATGGGAAGAAGCCACGAAGTTCCATCAAGTAGAAATAGTAACATTCTTTTGAGTATGAACCTCCAAGATGATATTGGACCTTGAAATTGAAGTTAATTAACAATATTGATTCCCATCAGTGCTGTAATTCTATTTCAACTTGTGGAACCTACCCGTTAGGGTCTCCCCACCAATAAAAGCCATACGATAAAAAAAATAAAAATAGAAGGCAACGTAAATAGTAATAATGGCTGCATGTTACAATTCAATATTGCAGCAATTACAATAGGTGATCACGAAACTTTAATAATGAAACTCATCAATGAAAGAAAGAGCGAGCTTGGTGATATCATCCCTAACATAACACTGCAGATCGTTGTATCTGCAATAAGTACAGTAATTGATGACCATACAACGATGTTGAAGAATATAGTTTATCTTGAAGTAGAAGATGGAGATCTGAATTTCGGCATTAGTAAACGACTGTGATGAGTAATAAATTTCAGTTAATTTTCTGAAACAATCTAAAAACCCAATCTTTATTAAAAAAAAAACAAACTCCAGAGAGCTTTGAAAAACGAAATCAATATTAATGTAGGTTACGCATTATTTAAAAAAAGATCAAAGAAAAGGAGGTGGATCAAAGTTTCAAGAATTAGAGACCGAATAGTTTGTCTTATCCTATTATATTAAGCGAGCAATTTCTGTATGTTTATACGTTTATATGTTTATATGTTTATATATATGTTTGTATGTCCAACGGATCTCGAAAACGGCTCTAACGATTTTGACGAAATTTGGAATATAGGAGGTTTGTGATACAAAAATTAGTTTGCGCCGGGTCTCATCCCTGGGATAACTCGCTAAAGGACCTAAAAAAGGAGAAATTGATCCTTTAAGAATCAGCTGACAGAAGAAAGAAATTTCCGTCGGCTGTAAATGATGAGAAAGAGTGAGCGAGTGAGTGTGTGAGTGAGACAAGATTATTATTTCAGCTGCTGAGACAGTGACAGAGAATCAGCTGACAGGAAGAAACAATTTTCCGTCGGTTCTTGATGTTGTTGGTAAAACCAGCGGTTCCATTACTAGAATTGAGAAAAATATCGAAACACATAAGCTGCTCCTATTCCCCTTTTTTTCTGATTTTAATTTATCTATAGAAAATTAAAAGGAATTTGAAATTTTGAAAATATTCCATATTGTATTGTTATTTTAAAATTTGAGGCATGAAGTCAGCCATGTGATCTGTTTTTATTTATTTGAAAAAAAAATCGTCAAGAGTTCATCTAAACAGCTGACCTAAAAATAGTTATCAACCCATATATTTCTATATGAAGCATAATATAGAAATAATAATAGTGGTAAAATATTTTTAATGAAAATAATGAAGTATTATTACTACTACTACTATATGAAGCAAAATTTTACCACATGTGCGATTTTTCAAATGATATGCATTCAAACTCGATTATTCATAATATTTCGAAAGCTCAGATTACTTTTTTTTATAGTGCAATGATGAATCAGTGCATAAGACTGATGGCTGTACTTTAAAAAATTGTTCAATTTCATTCCTCTTTTTCCTTTAAAATTTCCATTCCTGTGCCTTTGTAGGCCTACCCTCGAGCAGAGCTCGGTACCCCGATATTTTACAATAAAAGGCTAGGCGTACACCGGTTAGTCAAGACAAGACAAGACTAGATTAGTCACGTTTAGTCACAATACTTCACATAGTTGCTTATAAAGCAGCACACACCGATTAGTCATTGCATCGGTGTGTGCTGCTTCATATGCAGCTATGTGAATTATTGTGACTAAACGTGACTAATGTCGTCTTGTCTTGTTTTGACTAACCGGTGTACGCCTAGCCTTAGAGTGAAAAACGTATAGGTATAGTGTGAATAGTTGAAAAGAGGGACCTTAAAATTATGGAGATGACTTTATTCACAAAAATATCACTTCAATCACCGGTAGAAAAAGCACAAAAGGAAATTATAAAATAATGAATATTGCCACAAGAATGATAACATGTATTTAGCTACAGGAATGCGGACTGGAAAAAAGTTGTTTCAAGCCGAAAGAAAGCGGAAGTGCCACTTAATATGAGCCGAATATTACTCCAAAACTTTCTTTTCTAATGTCACACTCTACCCGGCTCAATTTCCGATGCTGGGATCCACAAGCAGTTTGACAGTTGTAGCAACTAATTGATTGTAAAGTTCAATTAGCTCAATTTGATAGTACTGTATGAACATTAATTCTCATTAATAGCACTTCATAATAATGGATAAATCAACAATGATAAGAGGAATCGATGACAGTCATGAAACAGGTCTACTAAGAACCGGTTTGTTGCTCCAACTTGCGCCCACAGCTGTGTACAAAGAGGTCCAGGAGAGAAGAAAAGGTTACACTTATAGCAGGTAGCCTATCTGAAAGAAATAACCTTGAACTTTAGAACATTCACGGAACAAAATCAATAATAATGATTGTATTTGTGATAGTGCAGCACTGCGCTAGATTTCTAAGATCAGTTATTATTGGATATACACAAGCTTTCAGGAAGTAGGTACTTTCTCAAATGGAAACCTGAAGGGATATAATAAGCAGAAAGGTCACTGAAAAGTTTCCTCAAGGTTCCGTTTAGCATTGAAATGAGCAATTCTTTGGGGTTCAACTCCGTTAAGGGAGGCCTACTCTTGCAGTGATTATGGACAGTAAAACTATTCTCTTGTAACCTTCTATGTGCAATAACAAATGAAAATAATCATCCATGAGTAATAATTAATAGTCTAATATTTGAATTATTTATTGACATAAATCCCGAAATGGAAATTTTGTTTCACTGAACTCAAATTATTACATAGGGATAGGAGCAATAAAAGATACCATCATTACCTTCTCAATCACTTTTCAATTTATTTATTCTTGGAAAAATTTGACCTTTATAGCCTATCGTCCTATCAAATAGCCAAGAATACTTTCATAGCCAAGAAGATCAGCCATGAGGATAAATATTTTGGATCTCATCAAAGCGATAACAATGTTTCTCTCAAAACTGAAGTTATTGATGCGTTTTTGAATATAATTATTTGAAAAAGGTATAATTCGAAAGCAAGATTTCAGGTCCAATAAATAAAAAATACGTATGAAAATCATCGATATGAAGCTGTATTATTAGTAAAAAAGATACAGAAGAGAAATATTCCTTAGAACAGGAAATATATAAGTTATGTAATTGTAATATAGTTGAACCTGATCATGAATTAACAATGGAAGCTATTATAAAACTAGGATCTTTCAACCAAGAAGATAATCTGAAATTCCAAGACTGGAATGTACATAAACAAACCATTAGTGAAAGAATTCGTTTTACTGTCGTAGAGATGAGCTCTTTCTCCGTCTACGAAAGATATAATAATTAATGGTATTTTCATTAGGAGAAATCTCCAAATAGGTCTAATTTTCTAAGCAGGCTAAGTTTCAAGATTGAAAAGTGATTGATGCATTAAATTTCCATCAGCCCTAGAAATATTCAAAAATAGAAGTTCCCCTAGGAACTTTCTTTCTTCGAAGGATGAATCTGCCCGTTCCTCCTGTGATAGGGCTCTCCAGATTATTTGGCCATGTGTTCCAGAAGGATGCAGATGCTTCAAGAACCATTTATCAGTCATCAAGGAGGAGGGTCTGGCGGGGATCCCACACGGGCAGGATGTAGGTTATCTTTTCAAGGAAGAGGACATGAGACGAGTATCCTGTATTGCTTTGGTGCAGTTCTGAGGGAGGGATGCGGGGGAGTGTATGTGGGCAAAAATAATATAGTGTTTTGCCTGAGTAGTCTGTGAAGTTCATCGGTTGTCAAAAAGGGGAGCATCCTGACACCGTAAATATCACGTTACTATGACGTATCCTGTTCTCCTAGACGCATCCCAAGCACGCGTTTGATACTTATCATCCACTTTAGGGTCTGTCATTAAAAAAAAGGAATGCTAACTTTGCGGCAGCTAAAGATGCGAAATAATTTGATAACGCATCATTGATAAATATTACAAGTTTCCAGTTTGTGCACGTGCAGTTGAAAACCTAGAATAAGATTAAAAGACTAGAATAAGAGTAAAAGCCCTATTAAAGACAAAAAATAAAATAAAAATGTTTGAGATGAACAGAATCCACTCCTCTTGTAATTCATTGCAATTTCTGGACAGAATGATGACATGTTTAATTGTTTATAATGTAACAATAATGATAAACAATTATTGACTTACTCATCAGAATCGACCATGAATCACATAACAGTGAACATAAACATACCTGTAAAGAATGAAAAACATACATTATTATCATATATTTCTATTAATTTTCATCAATTTGGAAAATTATCCATTTCTAGAAAGGACATCGATTACTGGTACTTTATTTGAATAGATTTTTGTGATAAAATCAAACCATGATCAGTGCACAGAATAGTCACAACTAAAATTATTTAGTTGCAACAACTAATTATTATAATAATTACAACTAATTATTATTATAATTACAACTAATTATAGACTGAGTAGAATTTTAGTAAGCGTAATCTTCCATAGGAGCGCCATTTCGCCAAACTGTTGGGGATGGGGGCAAACACCAGGGGGTAAAAGGTGATCCGGGGGTTTAGCATCCGAAATTTTCTGAAATATTATGTTTAAAAATGTAATTTTAAAATAGGGACGCTATTTCAAATTATTTATCCGATCTTTGGGAGGCCTAGGCCCCTAATCTTCCATGCGATAAAAAACAAAGATTGATAATTAAGTTACGAATAGTACGGTAATCTCTTGAATGAACCTAATTTCTAAACTTCATTTTAAACTAGCTCCAAAAAATAAATGCATAAATAATATATTTTAATGCTTTTATAATTATATTAAAAAGGTGAGAATATTAATTGTATGAAGAGATGTTTGAATATTTGAAGAGACATTTGTATGATGAAATCTAAGGGCAGTAATGCGATAAGCACATTGTAGGCCTAGAACGTTTTGGTCTCAAGAACTCAAGGTTTTCTGACAAAACTGCCAGTGAACTAAGGAGGTCAATCGAAGACTGCCGACGGCATTGTTTAATTTTCCTTGAGGCGAGTTTACCAGCCTGCTCTCACGCAATACCAGCCGGCATATCGATTTTGTAGGCTTCAGTTTGTTGTTTACAAGGCACATGAATAGGATATCAAGAGCTGGACTCAGTTGGAAGAACGCTATGAGCTGAAACTAGCCATAAAATAGAATGTTCTCTAGCTTCAAGCGTCTCCTCATTGAAAATGGTCCTATGAATGAATGACACGTCGGATAGACCTACACACGAGTGTATAGCCTATGCTTTGTATGAATGTATAGATTCCCAATGCTGGGAGACTTACATATTTGAAAAAACCCATTAATTTATAACTAATAACTGCGTGAGAAGTAATTTTAGCAAAGGCTAATGCCAAAATACATTAGGAGTCAGTGTCAGTGAGAGCATGAATAAAACTTATTCTTGTATACGCCAATAAACGATTCATATCTCAGTGGGATTGAGTAAGCCCTTGCTCCAAATACTTGGATAGGAAAATTTTCATTTTCTAATTTTCTGAAATGATCTTATCTTTGTTTATGGTACAATGGTTTTCTTATCTTATAACCAGAGAGTATAGAATACGAATTCTTACTCTAATAGAATTCTATACTCTCTAGAAATATGTAATAAATCTATTCTTCTAGTTTCTTACTTACTTAATTTTTACTTCTCATTTCTATTTCTCTTCTTATTTACTTACTTTTTACTTCTTATTTCTAGAATAATACTTCTATTCTCTCTGCTTATAACGATACTACAGTATTGGAGAAGATCAAGTATGAATCGCTCTCTCAGCTTGAGCGAGATCTGTACATAAAATTCTCAATTCACAACTATAATTCGGAGTTCAGGAAAGAGACAAGAATTGGTATTGATAGAAAGGGTCAAAATAGTTTCTGTTCGAGAAACAATCATGGAGTTCCACATGTAATTTACATTGTTTGTTGAACAAGATGAAGAGGTATTTTCCACTTTATTTGTATTACAAAATATTTCTATTCAGATCCGTGGCGAAGCGTGGTATACTTATTTGGTCATCGTCGGGTATATTTCTTATAGGAAATATACCTGGCGATGACCAAATAAGTATACCACGCTTCGCCACTAACTCAGATTTCCATTTTCTAGATTATGACAAAACTATAAGAAGAGGAGTGAGTGAGAGATAAAAAAAAAGAGAGAGAGAGAGTAAGCGTGAGTGTGTATGGATGAAAAAGGGGCGAAGATAATACATAAAAATATTAAAAACAAATTATCACAGAAATAAAATGGACTGTCTCTTCTAAACTATTTGGGATATAAAAAGCTATTTGGGATTCTCCAAGAGTGAGAAATAACATTTTCAATTTGTCATTCAGAGTGATTCCTTTGGTGAAATGTGTGCGAGTGCTGAACAGAGTAGCGGCGGCGGCGGCGGCACCATTCAGTGGGCCATCAGCTGTTGGGAAGTGAGCCCATGTGCTCGCTGAATTGCGGCCTAAACATGGAAGTGTGCGCTCAATCAACAACAGCTGCTTTTTGAAAGGCTCGATACGAATATCGTTGACGAGGGAACAAGAAGGGAAAGATAGCGGGTGGTGGTGGTGGAAGTGCTTCTGTTCCTCAATTTTAGATATTGTTTTCGTTTTCCTGTTCCTGGACTGGAATAGCATCATTCATCGGCATTTCATTTGCCCAGTTCCTTGGCCTCGTACGCTCTTCAAAGGGTTGTAAGAATAGAGCACGTGCAGCTGCCACGACTCTTGATGAATTGATGATGAAAATGTCAATACATTGTTGAAGCACAATGCTCTACAACCACCCATTTCCGATGAATTATGGTTGGATTGACGATAGATGGTCGGAGATTCATGCTTCCCAATTATTCTCATTCACGAGTTGTCTATGGTAATATCCATAGTAATATTATAGATAATTCTAGTCATTGCTCATTGTAATATCCCATGAATTTCGCAAAAAGTCAAATATCAGGATCCAATTATCAATAAGAGTGCAATTTCAAAACACTATTGAAAATAAATATGCTTAATATACTGTGATAGGAGTAAAATGGAAAATTGGTAATAAGTTCTGTAAGGCAGGAAAAAGGTTCTTGCGAGATACAGTGAGTGAATAAAATTCGAAAATTCAAAGTACCTAATAAGAAAAGAGGATTATTTTTTCTAGGATTCTAGGAAGCTACTCTTATAGATAGAGGTTAAAATTTATGAATACTTTAATTTCGTTTTCTTATAAGAAAACTTTTCTAGAGTTTCCAATTTAGATTCGTCTTTTAATTCAGATTGTATAAGAAAAGAGTAATTAAAATCTTTTAATAATTTCCACAGTAACATATTAAGTAATATTGTCATCCAAGTAACAGTTGAGTTATATATACTGTTATATATACTGTTATATATTTAGTTATATATACTGAATATATTTATTCAGTAACAGTTGAGTTCTAGCTGGAATCAAGTTTGGTGTGAGTGACTAAATTCAGTTCAAGCAAGGAAAGATGCATAAAATAGTTACTGATCCAATAAAATTGTTACTGATGGCTATATGTAATGGATGAATAAATTCTATAATAATTTATAGTAAATATATTTTTTAAGTAGACTATTACTTTTCATAGAAGTATTTGCTAGAAGCAAGATTGTATTAGTATGCATAGACACATCATTTCCAATATTATCATAAATTGGAGACTGTCCTTGTCATGCCAGCATATAAAAAGAAGAAAATGAGATAAGATATAGAAAAGGAAATTCACTTGACCCAGCAAGAGCTTGTCAATCTCAGAGAAAATGGAAGTTAAATATTCTCCTTCTAAACTCTCTTGTCGTTCTCCCATGGTAAACTGTTCGGACCTTTCATTTTTTTGCAAATCGATTTCTATTGATATTAATAATTTCTGTGTGTGTTATGTGAAAAACAATGAATATAAAGTATCCATCAAAATTCGATGACGTAACATTTCGAAAATTATAAAAATATCATTATGGTGTACGATGTACCCCACAATCAAACAATTCAATATAAAAACTCGAAGAAAATGGGAAGGATGAATACCCTCAAGCCACTTGAATGCATATAATCACTAACATTATTATTGAAGATAAACTCCCAACACCTGTTCACCCCTAGTCTACACTTGGACTGATAGTTCATTGGAGTTCACTGATCCGGAAATGAATTCCTCCCCTCTCTCCACACATATTTCCGGTCTCAACATCAAAATTTTTTAGAGCAGAATGCACATAGGGGAGGAAAAACGTAGTCAAAAATAAGTAAAAATAAGTCACTTTTTTTGAAAATGTAGTATTTTCGCTGGTAGGAAGATTTGTCAGGTTTGTCCAGATTTGAAGATTGTATCTGAGGTGTGCATGAAATTTCAACGGGATTTTCACATCTACAATATAATTACAATGATACAGTAAAATTAGGAAGAAATATTGCATTGATTCTTGGAAAGCTGGATTTCGTTCTTAAACGTCAAGAGCCTTGGAAAAAGATTAGTTTTAGTTTGATTAGTATGTTTATAGCCCTGCAGAGAGTGAGCATAACTTTTGAGGGATTAAAATTGATAAAAACAAATTTATTTTTTGCACTTTTCCATAATTTGTATTCAACAAAGCTTTAGCAATGTTGAAGAAGACTATTATTATTTTGCAATAAGACACAACAAAGATACCAACTTCGCTAGTTATGTGACCTTTCAATTTACCTTTCAGGTTCAAAAATACGAGTTGTTTCTCAAGAGTTGTGAATATAAGAAGAAATTTTCCTGTACCATGTATATTTTCAATTTAGCATTTTGGTATCGAACTGCGGAATGGGACAACTCGCCGCGGCCAACTCGCCGCGGCCATCTCGCCACGGCCATCTCGCCGCGGCCAACTCGCCGCCAGGCAAACTCGCCGCCGACCCAACTCGCCGCGACCAGCTCCACGCAAGGACTGATTCCCTTGGCATTTAATTTATTACCACTTTTCAGGGATATTCAGATGCCGCTAACGATTCGAGGTGATATATAAATTATAATTTTAATTATAATTTCAATACATATAATAATAAATTATAATTGATAATAGCTAAATTTTATTCTTTCATAAGACTTTTGTGTAGAATGAACATTCTCTCATTCTCTGTGATAAATGGAAATAACTTCGTTCACCTTGTTAAAATGATGAATTCCTGAAATCTGAAATTACTGTTAAATTAGGCATTTTACAGAGAAGCTAAAGGTTCAATACAAATATCATCAATGAATTTAGTTTTTGTACCTTTTAACATGTTTTAGTTGTGTTTTTCAATACATTAGTTCGATTAGTGAATTAAAAATTGATTTATATATCATGTCGAATCGTTAGCTGCATCTAAATATCCCTCAAAAGTGGTGACAAATGCCGGGAGAATCAGTATTTATAAGAGCTGTTCGCGGCGAGTTGGGTCGGCGGCGAGTTGGCCCGGCGGCGAGTTGGTCCGGCGGCGAGTTGGCCGCGGCGAGTTGGCCGCGGCGAGTTGTCCTAGACCCATCGAACTGATCTCAGTTGAGTTCTCTACAATTAAATTGAAGAATTCTAACCAATTATATGTGATAACTATGCAAAAAATAATATATATTGGAATAGGAAACCAACAGCTTTTCCGCTTCTCATACATAACCATATTTATTTCAATAATAGAAGGTATTTTGATGTTATTTTATAATTTCAACATTTGCCACAAATCTGACACTTCATTTTTATCATTCTCACGACAGATCTTCACGGCGAATCTTCATTTATTGGTATATCTCTACCGGTCATTGTATTCCCAGAATGACGATTCTCTATTCCCAGCCTCTATTATTCTCTGAGAAATACGAAATACTGTCGAGGTTATTCACATAACAGCCAAGAATCCCAACACATTGTGTGCACAGTACAACAACACTTCACAGTGAAATGTCCACATAGCGGTCGTATTAAGTAAGATACTTCGTATCAAAATATAGTGACACATAAAGAGCACAACTCCAGTATCTCCACGGTTTTTCAGATTCGAGAACAAACAAAAACTTCTCCCTAGAAAGGAATCCTCTCCCCTTGACATATTTCTCTGCTATTCCATTTTTTATTAATGCCATCAATATACATGATATGATCATAACTACAGAATAGAAGGTTTTATTATTGAAATCTGACATGTACTGGAATCTGAATATTGAAAAATGAATTGTCTGCAGGATAAAATTCCATGTCTTATATTTTCCAAAATGACGGCCAAATAAAATTTTAAATTTCAATTCCTTTTACACAGCATCCACTTATCTTGATCTTCACTGGCTTCCCAGCAGTAAAGACTTGCATTGAAAACTGAAACTCTAATATAAAGATGTTGGGTCTCATGAGAGTGAAGCAAAAAAGGTAATGGTTGGACAGGTGAATTGAATAGGCCTCATTATAATCAATCAACTCGAAAATCACTGAATCAGACAGGAAGAGAAATTGTAGGCATTTCCATCACTCGACCTACTCACCTGAAGATATTGTGGTCTACACAGCAGTAGGCTAGTAGTAACAAATTATAACTATTTTTCAAACCAATAGAAATTTTTTCCCACTGGGTATTTTCCCACGAAATAACTTTCAGAGAAATGTAACAGTTTTGGGATAGTTTATCATTTCGAATCCAATTATGCTGATTATAAGGATGTCTATTCATCAAAATAGTGATTCAAAAATGAAAAATATAGATGGAGGAAATAATTATTGGATGTAGCATTAATCAACTCTTGTGAATACATTATAATAAGAGAAAAGAAAGTCCAATGAAAGTTATACCTTCAGAACAATTTATATAGCTTTCATTGGATTTTCGTTTCTCTAATTATTATGAAAAATACATTTTCTGCCTCGCCGAATTATGCAAGTTTCTCTAATGGGAAATTTGGAAAACATATTTGTTATCCAATACATGTATGCAATAAAATAAAAAACTAAAAGATATAGTCAATTCCACTGTTTTATTATTTACAGCACTGGACCGCTGTTTCGTGGCTACATCAGTCACATTAATTTTTCAACAGTACATAGAATGAATGCAATGTATTTTAAAAATGAATAAACAAATATTGGAACTTTTGTAATTATAATACACACCTACTCCCTCGCGTTATTATCTCTGAGTTTATGCGGAATTTGAATTTCATTCAAATCTGATTACAAAATGTTCCATACCACTGTTCTGTGATTCAAAATTATACTATTTGTTCTTATACGTGTCAAGAGCATATAATCTAAGCTCAATTTATTCTTCGGTAAGGTCAACGGCATTGGATTAGAACCATTAAGAACATGCAATGTCCGTCTGTGAGCCAGACTTGAATACATTGCGATTTTGATATTCACTGCATTCAGCCGGACATAAAACTGAACAAGGCCGGCCACATTATTGCCAATCGAAAGTGAATTCTCTCTTCACTTGCCAAACTGCGTGGGATTGTATTATTTCTTATTGTATGCATATTTTATGACACATCAATTGACTAAACTACCTATTGTACAGGTTCATTATTTGCAACTCATGTCACAAGAAATTATCATAACTGACAATAAATCGATTGCGTAGAGAACAATCAATAACGTAACTAGAGCGGGAAGGAAAAAGTCTTCATTGAAGTGAAGCCCTCAAGCCCAGCATTACATTCAAATATCAATTTCATAACAATTTGACGCATTAGTATCAAGAAATGTCAATAGAGGACTCATGTTGAAGAATATTGAACAGATACGGTTTTTATTTAAAATTATAGTGATCAAGTAACCAAGAAAAGTTATCGCACGAAAGATGAAAGAAAAATAATCACGGAAGACATGCAGAACAATCAATTCCTTAGAATGATAGCTATCTCTGGTAGTTGATGGAGAATATTATTTTATTCATAAGAATTGGAATGGCGATTATAATCAATAATAGTCATAAAACTGAATTTTGAATTTTTCAAAGAACAGAGGAGAAGTTCAGACATTTTTGACGAGGAGTGATTGACACGTGACCCCTTGAAGAGTGAAGGATGTCACCTTTAATATTCTCATGATTCTAAGATAGATATCAATCAAACTCCAAAGTCTTTTTCAGTTCACAAGAGAGGTGCGACAATTATTTTTAAATGAAAAAGGAAAAATCCGGGAAAGTTCAAGAAACCACTGGAAATCATTCGAAGTAAGTTGCACTTGAGTGTTGAGATGAAACTGAGATGTTTGTTCATGTAGATAGATGCACAGTTCTCATCAGAATGCAGTTCACGCTTCAGACTGCCTTGTGAGCTTTCTTTCTTCCATGTATTACAAGGTTTGCATTTGTAGTAATTATTCATTACCTAGATGGCAATTACAGAAGTTGATGGACACAAACTAGCTCACATCTCGTTGAATTTTTTTATGCAGAGAAAGCCCCCTTCTCCACGTAGTACCACTATACTGTACTAGTGAAAGTTACGCCTATCCTGTATAATTGTTGAGTAACTTTTGTTTGTGCAATACTTGGCAAGGCGTGAGAAGGCATGTGGGTTGTTGGGGAAATGAGGAGTGGGTGACTTATCAACAATAAAAGTAATTATCAAAGAGTATAACTAATTATTATCGTGACGGGTTTTCATTATTTTCATTATTCTCGGAGTCGACTTTGGAAATTCAGAAAAATAAAATATACACGAGGGAGCCTTGTGAACCTGAGGGTTGAGAATGCTCACAATCTCCACATAAGTAGATATCAATTTTGAAATAGATTTGTTTAAGGAATTATAATAGCAAATCATGTTCTTCTAGATAGTTCATAAAAAAGGAGAAACTTAGAACTTTTAGTTCTAAAATCTAAATTGCATGCTAGTTAGTAGGCTGCTACAATTTGATCAGTGAAAGATCAGTGAAATGTCTGAGAAGACATTGAATCAGTGATCAGTGAATTATCCTCGGTATTATCTCATCACATTTTATTTCAGAGTTCATGTGATCACGTGTATTCATGTGCAGTTTCAGATCGCCGTCCGTCTGAAACCACCTTTACTTATATACATTATAGGATTTATTGCAGTTTTTCATGGATAAATTTTGCAACATTTATAAATTAACAGTAATACAGACTGAGTTGACTTGTGAAATGGGATGAAATACTAAAAAAATAATGACTATCATAATAACCTAGATTATTGTAAACTTTTCTATGAATCTATTATGCAATCTATTCGCCTCTCTCTTTGTTTCAGCAGTTACTCTCCCAACCATAACAGGATAATTGAAAAAATCTGATGCAATCGCTATTACCAGTTGTTCGTAATTGATTAATTGCAATCGAATATTCACAAAACTATTCAATTGGACGAGGTTTTAATTAACTTTATAAAACTTGATTTTGGGATGAGAAGAGATTTTACTGGAGTCTGGGTCTGGAGCGTATTTTTACCACCAGTTGCTGAGCTCGGGATTTGTTAGCTAGCGGTTAATTTTCTAGCGTAAAGTTAGCTCAGGTCTAAAAAATGGGTTGCTGAGACAGAGTTTAGCTGCCGCGTACCTCTCGTGACACATCATTATCATCTTTCGGGAGTATCATTTTCATTCTCACTCACTGAAATGTTAATGATGTGGTTGATGTTCAATCAATGAAAACAGACTCTGAATGAGAAGCCTAACCTTCCGCTTCTTGTATCTTGTTTGGTCTGGTGATAGAAGAACGGAAGCACCTCCATGAAAATCTCACTTTTCATTCAATATGGAAGTTGCATAATGGCAGACTGAAAAGCGTGCGTGCTGGAGACAATTTCAGTCATATATGATGGATTTCGTCTCACCTTCAACGAGAAGAGAATGAAACAGCCTCGTCTCGTAATGAAATATTAATGAACTAGAAAGCTACTTAACGAATTAGCTGAAGATTCCACGTTATGACTCATAATATGCATTGTATCAAAGACTGCTTGCTGCTTCAGTTTTTATTCCAAGCATTGATGGAACTTCTATAACTCAATATGGCATTTGAAGAAGAGCTGAGGATGGTCTCCTCAGTACTAATCACTGCAGTAACCTGTATTTCAACAAGCCTTCGACTCTCAAGATTAAAATCTATTATCATAATCAGCGATTAGATTGAATTTCTCGTGAAAAATAATTCGTTATTTCATTGGGATAAAATTATTTCTTTGTAAAAATTATTAGATGATGGTATTCCATTGAATAAAAAAAAAAAAAACAATTTTTCCTAGATGATATTCAATCCATGGAAATCTCAACGTTTGGTCTACATCACCATTTACAATTACAGTTTATTACAATTAACTAATAAACTGACTTACCATACTTATTTCTCCATTATGATTTTTCAAATTCTCCATTGTGCTTATTAAAATTCTTTCATCATTCAAAAACAATATATTTTGGAAAAATTCAAAGCATTTTGCTTTAGCATAATGAATCAGGTTGACATGCATGGTACTACATGACTTTTCAGTACAGTAATACGTTCATCATTTACAGTACAGGACAATTTTACATATTTTAATGTGAAAGTACAGTATGAGTAATGCAAGGACTACTTCTGAACTAAGATAATCGATTATATATGTATTATAATATTATAGTAACCCCCTATCTAGACCGAGAAGCCAAATGTCCAAACAACCTATCAATACTGGGGATGACTCAACTGTCATTTAATCTGCAGCCACCCTTTTTAGAATAACAGGAGTTCATTGGCTGGAAGTTATAACGGAAGTGGCAAAAAGTAAGCATTATTTATACTGCAAGTACGATATCAATACCTATACAGTACCCGTTAACCGCCGCGAAGGTTGAAGATGTCCATTCTGAGAGCACAGCAGCCAAGCCAAACCGGTTCGGCGATCGCCATTGGTCGTCGCTTCATCCTGCATGAGTCTGCGACTGCGACCGAGGTCAATGTGGACATTTCCACAGAAACAATGTCACAACCGCTACACGGATGAATTAATTGAACACTGTTATTATTACACTCAGTGGGCTTTCCGTTGCTCTGCGGAGGCATTCCCTTCACAATCTGCCTTTTCAAGGTTTGGATGGGGATGTAACAACGTTCTCAACGACCGGGAAATCTGGGTGTCTTTCACAATACAGTATGTCATATTCGTTTTCAGGTAGTGATCGCCAAGATAGATTAGATTAAGATATAGATGACTACGACTTGTCATTGCAGGGGTGTAACTAGGAGAATATCAAAATACAGTATGTCTCCTACTCCGACCCCGAAATGTAAAATGTAAAATTTCTTCATCATTCAAAAATAAATGGATTGGTACGATTAAAATAAAGAGACAATGAATTGGCTGGAAGTTATTATACAGTGAACACCCAGCCTAAAACATAGTTCCCCACGTTATTGACCACCCCCTCTCGAAATAAACTCCTGGCTACGTCACAGCGGATTTGCTGACATGGGAAGAAACTGGGGATCAATTAAGAACAAAGCTACTTCCTAATTCAAGCCTATTTCCTTCAGCCTTCAACAGATTTCCTAAACCAACATTTGAGCCCTTCTCATGCTGAGAGGATGATTTAGTTACATAGGCTACTCTGAAAGGCTGACCTGATAACGTAAGGGAAGGCTTGTGAGGAGAGTGGCTGAGTATTGGGGATGGTGGGAGGCCAGACATTGAGAACTACAGTCTATATTGAAAATGGACATCTATGATTTGACGCGAGATCAATGAAATCATCGAATGTTCGTATTAAATTAGAAATAGAAAGGTTAAGAATTAATAATGCAATCGCCTAACGAGAAGAAAAGGAGGGGTAAATTAACCAATTTCGGGTGGCCATACGTTCTCATGCAAAACCATCACAAAACAAAACAGTCTGCACTATTATAAGCAATCAATACTAATCGTTTCACGGCTGTATGTGGAATAGATGGGATGGGAAGTATCTAAAAGCGGTTAAAAATACTGTTTCATCCTGGATAAATATTGCATGTAGATTATGCAATATTTATCCAGAATGAGTCCACATCTTCCAACCAGGGAAACATATTTTAGCTCAAATATAATCCACATATGTACGTGGATCTATCTCTTGGGTGTACAGTATCTTGAAAGCTTCAAGTCACTGTTATTATTAATTACAATTATCCAATTACAAGATCCAATTACTTGGATCTATTCTACCTACGCACCAAATAACGTACCTCTTACTCATACAGCTCTCTCTCTCTCTCTCATTTTCCCTAGTTTTCCTTTTGAGGTATTCTTCCTCCCCGCACAACAAAAAAATTTCATGCCCCAATCCTAACAAAAACATCCGCCACTGCTATGCATATTGCTACAAAAACCAATTTCAAAGTTTCTTGTGTAGAATCCATCTTTAAGATTGATGAGAGCCAATCCTAATTGAGAGACAATCTCTTTCCCCAATCATTCTCAATTTCCGCTTCAATTAGCATGATTATGATGGAATTCTTTGTTCTAAATTCTTCTTCCTGTTCTCCCCATCCCGCCATCCCCACCCTGGAAGTCCATCTAATCTGACAAGCACCGGCACTGGCGGATTCGGCTGCTCACAGGAAGCTATAAGCATGCAGATGCAGATTTCGCCTCCGACCATTTCAGGTCACAACCGCCATCGTTCAGCTCGGACGCACGTGTCCGGAAAAGTCACGTGACAGCTTCGAAGGAGGGATGTGATGATGAAGGAAACCGAAAGAGGAGCGGAAGGAGGAGAAGAACATTTACGCTGGTTAGTCATTTTCTTGTGGTTGAATTCCCCAACCCAACAAAACCATTAACCAAAGGTTTCTGTTTAGACAAGAGATCATAGTCCTGCCATAGAACTACATACTATAGAATATAATGTACTATAGGATACATCATAGAATATAATATGGATATATTTCTATCGGCCCAGCACCTGAAAGTAGAAGCACACTAACAAGTGGAGAGTAGGAAGAATAACTTTAGGAGAACTTAGGAGAGAAGGAGAACTTCTATTAATCTTTTAGTTCTATGTATGCTCTGTTATGTGGTAAAGAGCGTAAGTGGATGATGAAAAGTAGTAGCCGGTAACTTAGGAAAGAAGGTGAAAGGCTCAACAATATTGAACTAAAGTAATTGAATGATGATAACAATAAAGGAAGTGAGCCAACTTGCTGATAGAAGATAGAGCATACAATACCGTGCCCGAGGTCAAATGATAAAATCGATTGGTGAATGAAATAAGATATTTAATCGCTGAATAGGAGTCTACAAGCAATTAATCGCCCAAATTTCTATTCATCGGTATTCTAGAATTTCAATGTATCGCTAGAAGCTATTGTTGACCAACCAAACGAATATTGTCATTGTAAACAAGCAATCTACTATCATAGATAACAGATTAGAATCTGTTTTCTATCTCTAATCTGTCTATCTCTGAATCTGTCTCCTATCTCTTCTGTATGCTACTATTGTATCTTTATGTCATGCAGTACAAATCTCCAAGCTGCTCAAACCGAACGGGATCTTCTATCCTTACGTGGTTTTTTGAAACCACGGTATAGTTTTATACATGAAGATCAACAATATTCCTCTTCGCAAAACACATGTTCATTGAAAACTGATTTCAATGAAAAATGTTGGTACCCACGGTAAAATAGTTGTGCCCATAGTTGAGTGCCAAGGGTAGTACCATACGAGTAGACTAACTATACAGATAGTTAGTCTAATATAGTTAGTGTATGGTAGTACCAATTTTGAAAATAAGATTTTTCAATTAATATAATAGTATCAATTTCAGTTATTTTGTACAATATTCTCACTCAATAATCTTGTATTTATAATGTCAACATTCAAGTACTCTAAATGTCAACAAAAGCAGTATATATGAGGATAAGGTTCTGTTCAACCGAGAATGAAAAACGACGCCAATAAACACACTCAAATGTAGGCTTCAAAATAATGGTTGATCAAGTACAATAGGATAATAAAAACAAGACCAGATCCTTCTACGTGCCGCCTTCAATATCAGCTTGTATTGGTAGTGCACAGAACAGACTGTTCTAGTAGGCCTATACTATCTAGTACGGCCATGAGATTCCCATTTCATTATTTTCACTTTCACCAATCGAGCTGAGAGCTCAGAGGCCGGCAACAAGACAGCGGAACGATTCATATTAGAATTGCACTGACCGAAACCGGGCCACAATTCGCTAACCTGAATAATGAGTCGATCGTGATCGGGAGGACATGGACAGCACAAAGAAAACTAATCACTTTTCTACAAACAAGTCACCTGTGCTGTGGTTTACCTCATTGGATCAAGTTCATCGAAATCAAGAGGAAATACAACAATGATGGCGGAGATTTAAAGTGCAGTAATGTCTCTTCAAACAAAATGGTTTTTTATTGCTTACTGTCGAATTCTTGGCTCTCGAAAAATAGTTACTGGAGAATACTATCTATTATTTAGTGATGGCACAGAAAAGAAGAGTCTCTTCTTTTCTGTGGTGATGATTGATTCAATTTCAAGAAAATTACGTGTTTCAACTAATACAACCAATCGGGTTAAACATCGGAGGCCAGGCAGCAATTTTTTATGTTCCACTTTGATTCTATTTATAGAACAGAAGAACCTCTCAAACTTGATTAGTTTTAGGAGATTAGAAATGGATCTAATCAGAAGTTTACTGCTCTTTAATCAACGGAGCAGTTCAGAGATTTCAGAAGTGACATTTGTCAGTGAGCATTTATGCTCATGCATAATAAACGGATCTCTGAGATAATAAACAGATCAACTAGTAACTAGATGAACCTCAAAGATGTTGTGATCTGTAAGTAATTTCAATTAGATTTAACGGGTAGAGTTCACTGTGGAAAAATTAGGAATTTAGAGGTACGATGATGATGTTTTTAAATCACTAATCCATCAATTATAGCCGAGATACTCTGTGCTCAGGATCCTGAGAATATAATTATTTTATTATTCCTCTTTTCAACTTTATACTTCATTCGTGTATTCGAGTTGGGAATGAGTTCTCCTTTCAGAGAGCCTGACACGGAATTTTGACATCAAAAGTTACAGTATAAGGAGCTCGACAACAAAAACTGGTGCATTGTATTTTGAAAGTCTCTAGATTAATCAACAACATAATGGAAATACCGATCAAAGTACTTTTTGACTCATAAGAAATAGGATATAGTGTAGACGAAGTAAAGGAGAATGAGAATAGAAAATTATAATAAAATTGGAAAGGGGAAGAATAGTGTTCGTGAGACAGCAAATGCCGCTTATCTGTTGTCCTGAATCCTAATAGTCTCTGAACACAATTCATGAGCTTCATCTTACTTCAGGAATACTACCGTAGATTTGCTTATATTGAATCAGTTTTTATTAGCATTTATTGCTAGTTGATTCAAGCTCCGAGATTTAATTGTAGTGTTCTGATATTGGAACTGAGAAGTCTTAATTTTTCTCCAATTCTATAATATAAGTTGGCATGACCTACCAAGAACCAGAAGAATACGTCCACTCACATACTAAATCCTGGGAAAATTATCCATATCTATTTATTTAAACTATACATACTTTACTAGCTAGACCGTACTAAGACGAGTATACTCGTTTTTATTCGCTTGGCCCAGTACTGTATTTATTTATTTCAAACAGCTTTATTCATGTATTAAGATAAGAATTCATTCATCAGAAGTTCCATTTTAGCAGTCAATTGATAAAATCCGTAAAGAAATAACGATTCTAATAGTTTATCGAAAACATAATGTAACAATTGGGCATTGTAAATATTGTAATGTTCGATGCTAATGAGAATATCAATGATTCTAGACTGGAACAGAATGAGAAGGTAGCAAAATATTCAATTTTTGTCTAGAAGCTGAATTTTGAATCCCGTCTCCAAGAGAGCAGGTGAAGAAGACGATTAGAAGATATTAAGAGTATAAGATTATATCAGTGAAAGACATTAAGTTGTTCAATTCAGAATTGAAGTTATGTGAGACTACATGTGCTTGACCGACATAGTGAAAGTGAGTAAAGTAATTAGAATTGAAACACACGTAATTTTTATGATTCTTCTCTTTGATACCGTTAATTAAATTTCTTTTCTCAGCGAACGCAACTCTATGGCGAATTGTTTTTTCTTTTGCATTGGAGCAATGTCTCACTAGATAGCTTACTTCTTCAGTTCGGATTTCTCTAATCCATCCTATTCAGGCAGACGGGGATCCATTGTTTGAGGCAATATAATCTGTGATCTGATGAGCTTCCAGTTTATTGAAGAAAACAGAGAATTTCACGATTAGAAAGCAAAACAGTAGATCACTAAAAGCTTTCCTCGATACTAGCGGAGTTACTAAAAAATGTATACGCGACTGAATTAATGCCGTATGGCGGTATGGCAGACAATAAATAATTGTCTTTCGAATATTCTTACTACACGAAATTCCGATTAGGAGCGTCATGATGGATGAAAGCTCATATTTCTGTTTGCAATGGGAAATTTCAGTGATATTGCACAATCCAAATATTGGCAATTCGGTATTTGAGCAACCACACGCAGTTTTCTTAAAGCTATGTTCAAACACGGTGAACTTGACAGTGAAAATACGAATTGTAGATTCTCATTTTTTAATAGGAGGTTTATTGGGATAGTAGGATAGGGTTAAATTACTACTTCAAACTCTATAATCTACACTATATAAGTACAAAATCAGTATTTTCCAAGAAATTAAGGTATGTAATCGATACTAAATGGGGAATGCTATTAGTGCTGAAGATTAAAGAAGTTTTTGAAAAAACTGTAATGAGCCTTGGGAAATGACATTTTTATAGCATAGCTAATCCCATTCTTCAATGTCGAGGTTATCTTGCTCATGGATGACAAAGATAGTTACATTATCTTAGTTCTATTCTTAAATCTAGAATGGCCTCATTCAATTTAATTGAATTTTAATTGCCGTGTTATCGTTTTACCAGTAAATGTGTTGATCCAAATTCAACTGGTGTTAGGCTGGATTTGAAATTTTCCAAACCTTTTGTAGAAGACTACAGTATTTGATTTTGAGAATAATCTCAAACACTTTTTACTATTGTATTTATTACCAGATAACCCGAACAGCAAGTAGGCCTAAGCCTAAACACCAGTTCAAACCAGCCTATAGCTTAAATATTAGAACAAAAAATTATTTTTCACTCTTAAAACACTATTTTTGTTTTCTCTCATCAAAGAGTTTCTTTGCAGTGATTTAATATATTCCACTTCCGACCTCAGACAGTTTTATAGAAAAATATCTGCTAAACATTTAATGTTACAATAATTATGGTAGCTCTCCAAGCTTAGGTATTAAAATAATTATTTTGGGAGGAATTTACCAAAATGTAAACTCTGCCGGTAGAAGAAAGAAAGTTACACCTTGAAACCAAGAAAAATGTTGCCTACACTAGAGTGATACCAAAATCTCAGTAACACTCCAAGCTTTATAGGGGATCTGTTGTGGAATCAATAGGCGTGTGAACTCTGCCGGCAGAGGAATGAAGTTCACAGTTTTATAATTTCAATTCCGAGTGCATGCAGAAATGCATGGAGCGCCATCGAAGTTCTAGGACTTTGTTGAATCGATATTCCTAGTTTTGAATGGTTCGTTACTAAGCAACCAGTGTTTGCAAGAGCACGAATGTAGTGAGTGGTGACGGTTTATGATACAATATTGGAAATTATTGGCGCATTTTGTACTAGCTATCAAAAGAAGATTGTCATTCAGGAATATTTCCAATGGAATTTTTGACAATGGTTGCATAGGAAAATTTCTGTAGGATAGGAGTAATCATCATGATGTTTGCTTCAATGATTGATGAATTATAATTTCAAGAAATAGCCAGCAATAACACGAGAAATAATTAGTACCGTACCGTGAGTATTGTACAGTTCATAATAATTCTATTCCACATTGGTAACGAGGTTCTGGAGTTCACATAAATATATCATATAATATGTAAGTGGACAGGGGATGTACAAGTCAAATCAAACTATCCATTTTTCTGGTAACGGAAATGGAAGCAATATTTTATTACTTAATCAGACACTCAATTTTCCTTGAACTGCGTTTAAAAGGTTCAGAGTTTCAATAGCACCAAGTAGAATAAGAAAGTTACGTATGCTATGATGTTTCGTGTGCAGGCCGTCACGGCATTGAATAAAAACTAAAATGAAGCTGTTAATTCAACATTAATTATTGTAATATTCGTGACTCGACTTTCTCTAAAATTAGAACATAACTTAATCGAGTTTTACGTAAGATAACATACGAGCAAATAGACTTCGTAGCATCTTCATCTGCAAACTGCAAAGAAGGTACGATAGCACCCATGTTTTGATCTTGATGAGTTCTGAAGTTCAAAGTCAAAGTAGCCTAATGTTCATAGAATTATAGTATACTGTATTATATTACTTAGCGACAATGCCTATGTTTATTTAATCAATACGCAATCATAAAAGGTCCGGCTACAAAATTGAGACCAGCGATAAAAATTCAATGCAATTCAGGTTTTTTTGACAAACCGGTCTAGGCCTATGTTTCAAAATTTTAATTATAAATTTAATAGGTACTAAAATTTAATGAGTACGGTAATGGTATACTTTTAATTTTGCTCTTGATCAAACTGTAAATTGATATTTTATTCACGTTTGTCTTTATGGACTTCAATAATGATGATTAGAAGCTAGAATCTACCATAATCACTACTCTTATGTCGTCTACGTATACGTTTGAAACAGAAGGAATGGAGCCAGCAGAGTTTTTGCTTTGTAGTTTACCTATTTAATTTCACTTTTTCATCTTGAATCTCAAAATCTTGAATACAAAAACAGAGGCGGACCCAGAACTTTTTTGGGGGGAGGATAAAAAATTATCAGGAGATATATTGGTATATTGTATATACAGTATATAGTGTACTATTCCACTATGTTTCACAAGCGATTGGCTTCGTGGTCATGCCGGTGACTAATAGCAAAATTAGATAAGATACTTGCACCTGTTATTCCCATAGTAAAGGTGACCTCTTTCGTGTAAATTAAATTTAGAATATTATACTATCAATCAAATTTTTATAATATTATCGGGTGTTTGAATGATTCAAATCTACGGTATCATTTCAGAAATATTGAATTGTGATTCCTACATAAATAGATATTTTCAGTTCTTACAAATAAAGTAATTGATTTTTAATCTGAAATACAAAATATTATTAATACTGTATTACAATGCTGAGAGAGCGCAGGCTCTCTAATACACTCTACTTCTTATTTCATTTTTGGAGGAAGATTTTAGACATGACGTAGCAGTCAGTGCTTTACTTGTGACAAAAGTACAGGGCAGAAGCCTGGCAACCGTCTTTCTTCGGAGTTCTTCGACCGTTTCAGGTTGAAGAGAAAAGAAGAGAAGAGAGGAGAGAAGTTTATTTCACAGTACGCGGCTAGTTGATTGGCATCACATCGCAAGCAGAGTGCGTATCGTGTGACGCATGGTAGAGAGGGCCGAGACCTGCCTTCGCACCTACAGCGACTCACCAAGACAAAATAACCCTCGTGCTGCATCCACAGACCAGCCAGCCAGGCTGAAGAAAGACACACAAAAGAGAGCAAACACAAATTTATAGAAAAAAGAACTACGGATCCGAAGCTTATTTCTTCCTTGTCTGCAGCCGACCAAAACCAACGCTTCTGTTCTTGCAGTTATCATTAAGCCATTGTTTTCAGCAACTGTCTTACGACCTTTCGTTAGCACCATCCGCTCAACTTGATGAAATTAAATTGGCTCATCCTCCCAGAAAACTCCAATAGTGAAATCCTTAGCTTTGATCAAGACCATGAGTAGAAGTTGTTGAGTAAAAGGTAGGGTTTCTATGAAATTGTCCTTCATTCACCACAACTTCTCATATAATAAACAAATGGACAATTTTTTTATTCTCAAGAATACATTTTTTCTAGCTCTACCAGATGTTTCAAGACTGAAGCGAATGAAGAGTCTACAAACTTGTGACGTAATAAGCATGACGTAAACAGATAATTATACAGTACAATGCAATCACTGACTACATTGTAGTTTATTCATAGTTATGCTAGTTTAGTGCAATAAAATACTGTAGACTGCTATCCAGGAAACTTTTTATGAACACCAAACTTTAAATTCAAACAAATTTGGATTTTGCAACTTGAAAAACTTCTCAGTTCCCATATCATCAGGACACTACAATTAAATCTCGGAGCTTGAATCAACTAGCAATAAATGAGAATAAAAACTAATTCAATATAAGCAATAATCGAAATTACGATTAGGAATTTTTTTTAAATACCTACGAACTTTGAGCCTTCAGTTTTAGAATATTTGGTGGCAAAAAAGGAATCTATTAACTCGTAATCTGCAGAGAGAATAGGAGTTGAAATGTTGTTAAGCTCTCTGGTAATCTATACAACATTTTACTTTGAAAAGTTTTTATTATCATTACAGAATTTTAATTCATTAAACTTTAGTCATAATAAAGTTAATTGTACAAATAAGGTCGGCCGACCTGGTGTCCGGGGGCCAAAAAGCATTGAGTTAGATGGGACCCTATTAGCCGTCGGAAACAAGTCTCGGCGACAGAAAAAGTCGCTCGGGCTGTCTTCGGAGTGGGACACCGATTCTGGGCGACCTGGTGTCCCAGAACGCTCGTGGGGCATTGGATTATATGGGAGCTATTAGCCGCGAGCGACCAGGTCGGCCGACTCGAACAAAAAATGTACCCAATGCGCATGCTCGGGAGTGACAAGGATAGCCATTCATCTCTTTCTCTCTTCCTTTCCAGTTCTCCGTCTCACAGCATTAGTTGTTCTGTATCCTTTGCCGAAGTTATACATATTTCTACGACTGATACGACTCATTGCGTAAATTGTTTCTAAATAATTTAATAAATTCATTTGTGTCAGTAAAATGTAATGTAAAATTAACACTTGAATAAGAGATATTGTAGAATTTCTTCATAGTAGGAGGAAGAATGAAAACAATGTTGTCTATTCCACAATGAATATTATTTAAAAACATACTCAAGTTTCAAGCTCATGGCATCATCTATCATAATGGTGTTGGGTGTTTTGTACTAACGAAGGTTTGTACATCCGAAAGTAGTTAAAAAACTTCTTTCGATTGGCGAAAAGATCGTCAAAAAGTGTACAATACTAATACAGTCCTTTGGTAAACCTTGATGAAAGCATGGGATGTTTTCGAAATTTTCTTATTCTCTTTTTCAAGAGAAGGTTGAGAAGAACGAACTCTGTAGTTTGTTGTCAACACCATCACTGACTGAGAAATTTGTGATTAATTTTACTTTTGGATTAGAATGGAGAGAGAGAACAAAATTGTCTATTGCAAGGTAGAAGATTGGCGCCATTCATCCGGTTGTTGACAATTAAATTGTTTACATATTGCCGTTTTATTGACAGCTTGAGCCTTCCTGATGATTCTAGATGTTTACATAGTATAGATAGTAGCTTCCAGACCTTTCAAGATAAATATTAATTAATCTCTTCGAGACTATAATAATCAGCATTCAAGACTGGTCTGTGTATGGGTTTTGTTGATCAATAGAGTCATTGACATTGTAAGTTTCTCACAATTCATTTCATACACTTAGAAAAAATATTACATGTGGTATGTATTAATAGTATAATAAAAAAGTATAAAATAAATCTGTAATATGTATCAAAAAGAGATACGTGTCGAGCTTAGCTGACGATGTGTTGCACAGAGGAAGAGCGAGAAAGAGGTACTTGGGAGGGAGCGAGAACGAAGTCAGCGACTAGGTGTCCTTCCCTATTAGCCGTGGGACACTTTGTCTCGGCGACCGAGTCGCTCTCGGCTAATAGGGCCCTTAAACTACATTGAAAACTAATTTAAATTTTGAATAGATTATACGTCGAAACAATAACTAGATCTAGCCTATACTTAGTAGACATCGTCTACTACAAAGAAGAAGAAAGACAGGAGACACTGTCGTTTCATTTAGCCTAATCAATGACTAATGTAGACAATTACGTATTGTTTACGTATCGTCAAAAAAGATAACAGTGCTGGTCAGTTTGAGTGGGAGGGTGGTAATGGTAAAGCACCTGACACGGAACTATGCAGCTGACGACAAAATTACGATTCAATAATTCATTATCAACTACCTTGCATGACCTTACTTACGCACATGATTAACCAGGAAAAATTTGAAGTAGGTAGCATTGAAAAGTTGAAAATACTTTTTTTAAACTCATCCTAATTTTACACAGAAAATCTCCTTCAATCACACCCTGGCTTATCTGGGAATGACTTTTAATCAATTTATCTATTATCGACAATATTTTACAGAACGGTGGGAGCCTGAGCTGTACCCACCAGATGATTGTTACCCCAATCGCATAATACATTTTTATTTTTATATACAGTAGAACTCCAATTATCCGAATTAATGGGGACCGGGACCCATTCGGATAATCAAATATTCGGATAATCGGAGTTTTTTTTTAATTGCCATTGGAGAGAAAAAAGCTACGTTTTGATATTGCACTATTTTTTTATTGAATTAAATGAAAGAAACATGATATTTTCACATGTTTTGAATATAAATAAAATGTACTTATGTACAAGTGAGGACAATAGTGAGCGAACGCGCAAACACTGGCTTCGCGGGGGGAAGAATAATAGCGCACTTGGACTTTTTTTGGACAATTTTTTTTCTGAAAGTGATTCGGATAATCGGCGATTCGGATAGTCGGAGTTCGGATAATTGGAGTTCTACTGTACTCCTGTAGCACAATGTAAGGGCGCCTTTTCCTCTAATTGATGATATTATGACATTTCCTATTCAGAATGAGATTCTCATTATTTTTGTTTATGAACTTACATGTTCACTCACCCATTATAAACGGAATGAAAACGGATTAGCAATAAGTAATTTGAAATTTGAACCCGATCCGTCATATTCTTAGCCCAATATCCCAATAGTGGAGTCAAATACTTATAAAGGGTTGTAATCGAATTCAGGATTGATTATCATAAGACTCAACAAATTGTTAACATTAACAATGCTATTACAAGTTTCTCAGTAAGGAAATTGATGTCATAAGATGTCATTTTTTTATGGAAACGAGAAATTTCATGGGACTTTCTTCGAGACCTCTCTTGTCTCATGGTTCAGTATTTTCAACCTGTATATGAAGACATTGATGATCACCATGATAATTAAACTTCAAATGATGATCAAAGACTTCAATAGAATAACAAATAGTCCGTGAAAGGTCGAGGTGTTGAAAGGATGATCGATTTCAAGTTCATTAACAATCTATTGTAATGGTTATTGACAATACAACTCAAGCAAATGACGTTGCACTATCAAGTTCCTTGTCGGTACATCAATCAAATATTGGACAGATAATTTTTATAATAATATCAATTAATATTACCCATGCAACTTACTTTCTATAAAATGCGTATGCGAAGCTAACATTATCAACTCACGATATTAACTATGAATGACAAATAGGCCTATTATTGAAAACTGTAGAAAATTCACGGATTAATTAAAAGGCGGGAAAAGTAGAATTTTCGCAATTAAATAAACTACAAACGATTATCAATTTTCATTACCGTACGAGAAAACACTCCAATATTCTGCGGAGTTAGCCAGAAAAACAAACAAGTCGAAGATACAGGTAATGAAATAAGAAATTCTACTATTATAGGTGCTTTCGTCTCCTACGAGTACCTGTTCTCTTCCTAAAACCTGCATTTTACATCTCCCTGAATTGGGCTCGAGGCTGTTTCAAGAAAATTTTGGAACCCCTGATTGTCATTGTCAGTTTGGTCGTTGCAGGACGGTAAGCAATGTCCAGTAGCCTTCTCATCTTATTCAAAGAATAAGAAAAGAAGGCACCTATTTTTTGACGGTATTTCCGATACCGCACCACAAACGATAATTGCTAGCTACAAACTCTTTATTACCGAGGCCAAGGATGATTACTGGTGATACAATATCATTATTGTGTTAACACACGTAATAGAATATGGAAAATTGAAATAACATTAAAATGATGAATGGGTAGGGCCTTACCTCTAATTTTTGAGAGTATTCCTCAGCTAAGCGCTCGTTCTGCCTGCTAAGTTCTTCGTTTTTCTCGAGCAATGCCTTGCCCAGCTCAGCAGCCAGCATGAGGTCCTGCTCTTTCTGCTGCAGCTGGGCATAGACATCTTCGGGGTCAGCTGACGGCTCCAGGCTGCGGGACTCCACGTCGTAAATGTAATCCTCCAGGTCGTACTTCGGCTTCATTTTGCCCTTACGCATCATACCATCGTGGAACAGTTCCTGATTGCGATTCTTAACTGCATACATTTATCCAATCCTTGGTGCAGTACGACGATTAACAAAACTTGTCAAAACTAGCACTGAGTTTGTTGTTACATATAAAAAGCGTCACCTTTTGGTCGATGCCTGTTTCAAAGAGTGCTGATAACAGCAACAGATTAACAACTAAGCAACTCCAACTCAGTCAAAACACTTAATATTATTTACAAAATGCACGCTAAGTAAAAACTACCTACTGCATCAATCCTAAAATCCAGCATTACTAAACCACTACCAACATATCCATCACAACACACGAGTCGGGCTACCACATTTTGCACCGGGCGCAGTTATTCAAAAACATTCAGAAACAAAAGATTCCGATTAAATTCATCCCGGCTCATTCATTTTCTCACTAAAATAAGGCAACATATATGTATACTTATAATCACAATAAGAAGTTACCGGTATCACTGCTAAAAAAACTGAAGCCAATGTAATCTAATCTTCGGAACTATTGTGTGTAGACACGATACTTTCTTACTTCACTGCACTCAGCACGGTTCTGTTCAATGTTGCCGTGTGCTACCTTTTCTCCTGACAGGTACAAACTGAAACTGAACGCCGTCTCCAAGAAGATACTTTCCCCACCATCTAGTACTCAAACTCTGGCACTCTAGCGCTACCTGCTGGCCAATAAAGTAACCATGACGTTTTTGACTAAATAAAGAACAGAAAAAGGAGGGAGTTATCTCTGCTATAGCAGGAGCCAATTAACTTGTCATAAATCAGCTGATCCAGTAATAATTAAACAGTGATTTCGACACAATAATCAAAAGGCTTGAAAGTCTAAAGAACCTTAAAAGTCTATAAACGACCTTTTTAAAGAAGACCTTTCAAAGAATAACTTTTTAAAAGACCTTTTCAATAATCTGCGAGATTCAGCATTTGTAGGTTAAGTATTGTGATATTGCTCTTTGAAACAGCTGATTTCTGACAAGTTGAATTGGATCCTGCTATAAAGATTGTGGCGCTTAGCACCTCAGCAGTTCGCGGTACAGTACCTACATTTTAATTAAGCTATTATCAATTTACAATAAGAATAATGTTATTGGCGTCGCGTTGTTGCTCTTGTTTACAATAATTGGACAAGTCCTGAAAAATATGCCAACTGTACTATTTAGTCTCCCGTCAAGGTAGGCTAATGTTTTACAGTATTTTATTAATATTATAATTAGCTACTTTATTTTTGTGGGGGGGGGGGTGGTTGTTATTGGAATACCCCCGGAGAAAAGGATGGTCGAGGGTCCTCCCCAGGAAAATTTGCTTCTAAAAATTTCATTTTCATATTTCATTTTTGTTGACAGAGGAACTGTTTTAATAATTCTTAAACATATTCTTACAATATGTGGGCAATAATTTCTATTGATTTTATATGAATTTAAACTGCACTTTATCTATATTAATAAAAGAGAGTTGGTGTCTGTACGCTGGCTTATAACTCGAGAACGGCTGAACCGATTTAGATGATTTTGGATTCGTTTGAATTTTTACAGCACTGGTTAACATAATATGTATTAAAATATAAGAAAATCCCTTTATAATTAATAAATAATTAGTACATCAATGACCTAACCTATCAAACATTTCACAGACTTCAGTTCAAACTTGCCGGCCAAGCGGCTACGGAAAGATGATCGTGTATTTCAGATGGGAAAATCTGCTTGAAGACTCTAAGCTTCGGTAGCGTAGTGCTAGAGCATCTGCGTTGTAAACATGAGGTCCCGGGTTCAATTCCCGCTCCAAACCGTTTCTTTTTGTACTAGGTTTTCTACTCTAAACATTTTTTTACGCTAGAATCGTCAATTAAGAATGAATTATCGTTCGTATCATACATGTTTTATTAATTCTAATAATAAAATTGAAGAACAGGAATAAAATAAAAAAAATTAATAAAATAAAATAAAATAGATTAAAATAAAAAATTAAAAAGAAAGAAATAAATATGAAAAAATTCTTTTAATTAAAATAGGACTGATAGAAAATTGAAGAACGGAAATAAAAAAATAAAAAAATAAAATAAAATAAATTAAAATGAAAAATTAAAAATAAATAAATAAACAAATATGAAAAAATTCTTTTAATTAGAATAGGACTGATAAAAATTGAAGAACGGAAATAAAATTAAAAAATATAAATTTAAAAATCAAATACATCAAAATAAACAAAAAATAAAAAGAAATAAATAAATAAATCCTATAAATAAATGTGAAAATAATAATTGGTGGGAGGAGGGGGGTGACATTTGATGGGAAAGAGGGGGTTGACATGAAGAGGGATATGTGGGGGTGACATTTGGGGGGGAATGGAGGGGGGCATTTGTGGGATGACATTTTTTGGGGGGGTGGCATGAAGGGGGGACATTTGTGGGGAGAAGAGGGGGGACATTTGGGGGGGGGGGGGGAAAGAGTGCGATACGAAGTTCGTCGGGACAGCTTGTATAGTATAAAATAGGATTTTAAGCCTATCTAATGCCACCTTAAAATTTTAATTAGATAAGTAAACATTTTAAAATAATGATGTATGAAAATTTTTTATGTGCAACATATTATACTTCTATCTGTTTTGTTTTTCATTTGCTGTGGTGATGCCCACACAAGCTCTTAGCTTGTGCGTGGGTAATCCGTTCTGATGATTGATTGCAGACAATTTGAATGTAACTATGGCTTCTATGACATTTTTATAAAGTATTAAAACTTCAATGGATATTATTAAAATGGTCGATTTCACTTTGCATGAAATGAAGTAGTAGGTTTCTTTCTTTAATGGTGTATGTTACTTATTCCTGAGATATATCCAAATTGTTAACCTCGGTGATATTCCGGAGCACCGCCAAAAACCGTAAAATTTGGCTGAAATTTTGCAAGTTTTTACGTTTGACCAATTTTGACACTGAAACATCACTTAAAAAACAGTAGGCTAAGCCTAAAATAATTTGGAAAGTAAATTAAATTATCTACAATATGACAATATGAAAATGTTTGTTGTATGACCCCAAAATTATGCGATATATACCTTGTCAAAGTTCATCAAGTTTACTATCAATGCATTTTAAGCAGTTTCTTGTATTTCCACGTGATTACCTGAGACTTAGCAAGAAATTTCTTGAAGTGTACCAACTAGAAAATTAGCAATCATTCTGGCCTTAAATTAAAGTTGATTTGACTTACTTTCAAAATAATACATAAAAAATAGGTATTGTTATGGAAAAAAATTATCATTAAGGGTCACATTGGCCAAATGTGAAAAATTGATCAAGCGATCCGGAAGGTTGCCGGAATCTGGATAACCACAGAGAAAGCATTCGCATGTAGATGATAATTATATCCCTAAATGGCGAATGACGGGAAAGCGACGTGATGGTGGCGATATTTCTGGGTACTCGAGAGTACTTCAAACACTTGTGCTGTGTTAATCATCAAGTTGGCGACCGGCAAGACCTCTGAACTCGCCTGACAACTATATTAGTCCAGTCAATGAGTGGTTTTTAGGGGAAAATATAGATTCTGATTATTCAAATTAAAGATAATGAAAAGCTCTACATTTTTTATATGTAACATTTTTCTGTAAAATAATCACGTACCTAAACTTTTATTTGCAGAAGTAAACAATTTTTCAGCAAAAAATCTCAACTTTACTGCGTTCTTTCACGAATAACTCCGGATCTAGTATAGTTAGAGTAAAATGGTAATGACTCGAATTATAGAAAAATTAATTTTCTAAAGAATGAAAAAAAGTTTGAATCGATATCTCCATTGGAAGCCGAGATACTTACGATATACGAAACCCCTGCAAACTGAAACTTTGAGGGGGTGCTGGGGGGGATGCAAGAGGGGTAGGGGTGGGGACTTTTGCCAGGACACTTGTCTATATGATAGTAGTCGTTGGGAAAAGTATTAGCTTGTTAAAAATTTTTTCCCCTATCGGGGGGTTTTTGGAACTCATTGACTGGACTATATTCGCTGTATAGTAAAAATGTAAGCAGTCGTCCCTATCTGATTAGTAATCTACTTGGCGTATGCTTTCTCTATGATATAACGGACGGCTACAGTAACCCACCATATTTATTTCATTCAGTCTACAATAACCTCGATTTTTATATAAATACCAAAAATAGTGTTGAATAAATAGAGAAAAGAAATGTAATTATTTGTAAGAGTTTGAAGAGAGTTTCAATCAGAGATAATAACAATGTGGTTGAAAAATTCCTACCTGGAAGATACAAGATTTATGAGGAGGAAAATCTAAAATATAAATTGGAGGCTTCATTGAAGTTCCATTTTGAGTGAACCTCAACGAAATAAATAGATAGGTGAACTACTGTCTAGCAGACTCTTGATTTTCATATAAATACCAACAATACACTCTATGACGGTTTTATGTAAGGTTGTCAATGAAACAGAGAATACTATTAATTGCAAGCACATTCTTGCAACCAGATCAAAATTTCAAGTCTGGAATATTCAGGAAATTGGTCACAGGCTGTTCAGCAATCCAGTATTCAAATGCACATGGAAGCTTGTACCACAGACAATTGAAGAATATACCTATTGAGACTGTATAATAACAGTGTGGTCATTGGTGTGAAAGGGTCCATAATATTGTATTGGAATATTTTTTATTCCCGCCAACGCCATGGTTTTGAAATAGAAATGGGTTTACAGGCAAACATTAACCCATTCACTCATTTATCAAAGTTATTAAGTTATTTTGAGAGAAACAACATCAAAAATAACTTTAAAAATTGTACCTCTACTCTTGGTAATGTGTTGAAAGCTTGAAATGTTGAAAACTATCACTGGCAAAGGCAAGAAGTGAATACTCAACAAAAGTATATGGTGGATTTGTCCGAGCTAACCAATCATAAGTGTGACATAAAATTGCCACACTGTTATAATACAGTCTCTGTATTTATAAGTAGTCTGTGCTTGTAGTTATATAATGACAAATAACACAACTATAATTTGTTTAATACAGTAGAAATGATTTATTTCATGATATAAAAAACCATAGTTTAGAAGGATGAAAACAAATTCATAACTCATAGGGTCAGTAACAAAAAATTACAGGTCGTTAAATTACACATTCATAATTATTTTATTCACATACATTATACTAATATAAGTAAAAATAACAAAACTATAATACAGTACTTGAAATAAAACAATAAAAAATGAAATAAATAACAGAATTATATGAAGACCGTTGAATAAGACATTCTTAGTTTTTTATTCACATACAAATATTCTATTCATAAACATAGGTACAAATAACTAAACTATAATAATAGCAATAATTAACTGCATCATAAATAAAGACCATAGTCTAGAAGGATCATAACTAAGAAAAAATTATAGTTTGTGGAATTATTACACATTCCAAGTTATTTAGTTCACATACATTATACATCCTACAAATTTAAACTCAATAATGTAAATACAGTAGAACACCAATATTATCTGAACGCCTATTAACCAAATCGCCAATTATCCAAATCAGTGCTAAGCATAATAAAAAAATTTAAACCAAGTAATTTTCCCAATAAATCCAAGTATTGTGTGTCAAGTATTTTTTATTTCACTAATAAAAACTTACAAAAGTATCCTTCCATATCAATTTAACAGATCCACCCTGCGCTTGTTGAACTTGATACAGTTTATTCTATGTATGATTAAACAAATCAATCCAAGTACCAATATATTCCGATAATCGGCGTTTTATTGTACAAACAATTTTAGTAGATAGACTACTGCAATTATTATCAGAATTGAAGCCTCAAGTGGATGAAGGGGCTAACTGCCATTTTTTTGGAAATTGAGTTATTACTGTGGATGAAGGGGCTAAGTGACCATCTTTATATTGCACTAACACCGAAATCATAAAACCCAATAATAACACAGTTACAGAGATGCAAAAGGGGTCAACTGCTCAAAAAAAGTTCAGGATCTCTACATCAATAAGAAGACTACATTCCTGCCCTAACTAGGTTGAACCACAAAGTAGGAAGAAACAGAGGTAACTTTCTTATGAGAGACTTGTAACGCCTACGAATAGTTGCAAAAAATGCCGGTAGCCAGCGCTTGTGTCTGCAAATGCGTATTTATGCAGCAACTACAGTAGTTGTCGTGGTAGTGGGGAGATGCATTCCACACTAGTGAATCTCTCTCTACTCCTCTAACCGGAAACCCCCCCCCCACCCAAAGTGCTTGCCTACCACCACAACACAACTCACCAGCCGGCAGCTAGAGACTCCAGAGCCAAGCAAATGACAAAGTCATTATTATAATTATCTTTGATTTGTTTCATTTCATCACTGTTCCTCATCGACACGTCCCCATGCTACTGATATAGCATCTATGAGACAAAGAAATAATTAAGTATATTATATGATAATCATGTTTACTCATACAAAAGTAGAAATAAATACGTTTAATACTTATTAATTAAATAAATCAATTCATTTGTTCGAGGGCAGGCGCATACAAAGGAGTTAAAATTCATACATCATTCATAAAACATATTATGGCATACCATATAAGATCAATCAAGGAACAAGAGTACAATATGAATAAACAAGAATAAGTCTTAATAAACTATTGTTCATTATAGAAATGAACATACCGCAATATTCAAACTTTACCTACATCACTGCAATTAAATAATTTCAATAATTGAGAGCAATTCGATTTAATCTAATTCACAATACAATTTTTTAATTCAATAACTGAAGAGCTTGGCATTTTAATAATATAATGGTAACTTTTGAATAGTGACTTTCGTGAAACGGGCCCCAGGGACTATATGGGGTGAGGGTATGGAATACCAAGGTTTGTAGAGACCTAAGGTTGGCCAATCCCCATAAGAGCCCAGCAGTCCAATTTTTCCCGATTAGTCTTGCTATAATGACGTCAATCAGTGCCTGGGTTAACATATGCCCTATATCTATATTCAAGACTCATCACGTATCTAGTATTCAAATCTTTCCAGATGGTTTTTGGAAAAATGAAAATTTTCAAATTTCTATCTTATAGATTGTCAGATAACAATAATAAATTAAAATAATGCAATAAAAATAATTACTGTGATCAAATATCTACAATAATAATAAGAAATCATTTAATATAATTGTAATATCACGCTTTGCAAACAGTCAACTACAACTATTCAGATTTCCCAGCTGATTTCTAAGAATTTGAAATTATCACAAATCTCTAGCTCAACATGGAAATTCTAGTAAAAGTTGATGTTGATTTTCGATAAATTCCTAATTTGATTCGATTTTACTAAATTTAACCTACAGTAATTATATAACTACAGTAATTATTTATTTAGTATTTTACAATAATTGATATTTAACGGAAGGTACAACAGGCTTACGCCGAAAACTGTACCTTTTTAAATTTGCATTAGCTATGAAAACAATCCAAATCTAGGTTATGAGACATTTTTCACAAAGAAAACACTAAAGGAATTTCGAATACTTTAAATGGTAGGCCTAATATGAAAGCTCAGAACCAAAAATAGCCAACATATCAGTAATCGAAATTGTTTGTAAATTTTAATTATGATACAATTCATCAAAAAAGAGATAATCAATTACAAGACACAATTAGTGAAGTATTATTTTGTTTTGCTAATCAACTGGGTTTTCCCCAGAAAGGCTGGTCACCGAGGGGAATTGTGACCGTAACCCCCCAGGATTAGTGATAGGGACACTGAATGTAAGAACTCTGCGCACAGAGGACAGACTTTGTGAACTAGAGGAGGCATTGCTGGAGACAAATATAGATATTCTTGGATTGGCGGAAGTGAGGAGAAATTCAGAAAAGATTATATACAGAAAGAGCGACTTCATTTTTTATCATTTCGGTGAGACACAGGGTCATAAAGGAGTTGGATTCATAATCAGGAAACACTTAAAAGCAAAAATAATTGAACTCAAGGGTTTCTCGGAAAGAATTGCTGTATTGAGATTGAGAGTTGGAAGCTCAAAAACGTTAAATATTTATCAAGTATACTCTCCTACAGCTGAGTCAGATGTGATCGACCGGGAAATCTTCTATGAGTCTCTTACTACAATTTTATCTCGAGATAAGAACAATAATTGGAAAAACTCGACAATAATATTAGGAGATTTCAATGCACAAGTTGGTGGAAAATACGGATACGGAAGGAGAAACGAGGCAGGACAAATGTTAGTTGATTTTTGTTTCCAACAAGGGTTGAAGGTGATAAATACATTTTTTTAAAAAAGAATGGGAAGAAAATGGACATGGATCTCACCGAATCAGCAAACAAAAACTGAAATCGATTACGTTCTAACAGCATACAGAGGACTCATAAGACAATTCGAAGTAACTGGAAAAATCAAATTCGCTACAGACCACAGATTGATAATTATTACATTGTCTAAAGAATGGAATTCAATGAGACCTAGGCGTACATGGAACAGAAGTGTTCAACTCTTTTGAGTTTTCAACTCTTGATAATATACAAGTTGTCAATCAACTAATTGAAAAATGTTCAGAATATCAAATCAGTCTTCACCTGGCATTCGTCGATTACCGGAAAGCATTTGATAGTATAAGTCATGCATTCCTGTTCACAGCTCTCCGAAATCAAGGGGTACCAGAGATCTACGTCACGATACTGGAGCATTACTACGAAAACAGCACCGCGAGGATAATTCTTGAGAAGCCAGGTAAATACTTCATGTTGGAAAGAGGAGTAAAGCAAGGCGACCCAGCCTCACCAATATTATTTAACGCAGCTCTTCAAGAAGTTTTCAAGCTCCTGAAATGGGAGAGATTTGGTATAAAGATAAATGGAGAATATCTCAATCATCTTCGGTTTGCGGACGATATTGTGATTATTGCGAAGTCGAATCAGGAACTGCAAGTTATGTTGGAAGGTCTTGCAAACGCCAGTGCAAAAGCCGGACTCATCATTAATCCCGATAAAACCTACATAATGTCCAATAGAGAAAATTGTGAAATAGAGGTTAGCGGTAAAACTTTGAATTTGACAAACGAAGTGGTCTACCTTGGTCAAAGCTTTTCATTCACAGCAAGAGAAGAAACAGAAGTGAAGAGAAGATGCAACATAGCATGGAAGAAGTACTGGTCTTTAAAGTGTATAATGAAAAATAAGGAGCTTTTAATGTAAAAACAAAGGCAAAAGTGCTGAAATCGTGTATAATACCAGCACTTATATATGGAGCTCAGGAAACAAGGAAACGTTGTTGAAAAAGGTTCAAGTCACTCAAACAGCTATGGAGAGAATTATTCATAACAAAGCTATTATTGAATAACATCATTTATTGATATTATTCTTTTCTATGTAAGATTTTTTAATTTTTGTGTTACGCAATAGATGCATATATCAATAATTACAATGACAGTGCAATATCTAACTCATTCTTACATTTTTGTGGTAAGACCTTTGTTGGAACTGATAGATAATTTATTGTGTTCCCTAGTTTCCATTTTTTCACTATAGGTTGCTGTAAGAGAAAACTTGTCTCTTTCTCTTAAAGAAAATTCTCTTTCAAAGAAAATATATTGTAGCCTTGACTTACTCACTTTTGTTTATGAAGTTTGTGAAAATTATGTCTATAGGTTTTACTCGAAATCATTATGATATGAAGAACTCAAATCGAATCTTCTGAAACTTGATTATTTGACCAATGAACTGGAATTTTCCATTATTAAAACTAGTAGATAATGAAATTTGATGAAAAAATGTTCAGTTGAAACATAATCTGAAATGCATTCAAACCTAATTTTCAACACTTATAAGGCTGTAATAATTTTCTACAAACAAGTTATAACATCTATATGCGGTAGTTGTCAATTTCTTATACATTATTGTTTTTGTTTAACTCAGGAATTATTGCCTACCGTTAACGGTCCTTTTTTATGATTAAAAATATTTCATTTGCAACATAAATGTGTTTTACTTGCTACTTTATTATTCCTGTTATTTATTATTATTTACTAATAATTATTTTCATTAGGTACTTATTTATTCCTGTTATAGCCTGTTTATCATTAGCTGTCTAGCAAGTTTTATTATTGACAAGAAAATAGCATTTCTTGTTTTTCTTTGTGCATTCTTGTTTTAATTTCTAGAATCAATTAATCCAGAAAACCGTAAAAGAGCGAATGTGAAATTTTATATTGAATTGTAAAAATGTATTACAGTAATGTATGAATCTTTATACAAGCAATAATGAAAAATAAATCTGGAGGGGATTGATAGCATAAATTCTATAGAATAGATTAATCACAAGACCCTATCAGGTCCTTAATAAAGTATGATTGTAGGAGTTAACTGCGATCATTATTCCATATCACTATAATATAAGGTGTGTATATGCTATTACTCTAATAGTCTAATTGTCTAAAATACGGTGTAATGGATGGTAAAAATTTGATAATTAACTTATCAAGTCAAGCAAAGGGAGAACAAAATGAAATTATTATATTATTATTATATGAAGTCAGTGTATTCAGAGTATTTTACAGTATGTAATACAATTTATTAGTTTGATGAGAGCATCAGCGGTACAGCGCTCGAAATACTTTATTAGAAGAGTGAAAGACGTACTGATTGCTGAAAGAAAGCATTTTCAGTTCGTTCACTAGCTGAGCGTGTCCTTGTACATGTGTGTGCGCGCGTCAGAAAGTTGAGGATGATAAGCAGAGGTAGCCAGTCAGTTGTGGAGGGATTACTACAACAGTGGTGGAGGGGATATGAGAGCCGTCGGGAAGAAACTGCCGAAAGTGCTGCTATCTCTTGGCGGCCGGAGAACTAAGATCTAGACACCAACGTACGATGTTAGAGCCCCATTTAGTGTAACACTAGATGTGTCCTCTGTTTCTTCCTACTTTGTGGTTGAACCCAACTAATTTGAGAAAGAACAAAACAAAGTGCTTATTTAATGAATAAATTTTGTTATGATTTGTACTATTTTATCATTTTAGTTCTAGTTGCATAAAATAATAGTATTTTTGCTCTTGATCATATTGTTAGTATACTACAATCCTAGGTTTTGCTCACTTTGAACTCTGTTAACCCTTAGTTGCACAATGGGTACCACAAGACCCAAACCATATTATCACATCTGCTCAACTCCAATTTAATTCTGCATCATTGGGATGTTGTTCCTTTTGATCCCCAAAGCATGGTAAACCAGCTAGTTCAAGAACTGTCCGCTAGAGTTCAGTTTTAATCAAAGTGGTACTCTTCTTTTCTGTAGCTCTATGCATTGAGTTGCTTCTCATGTAGGTGATCGAGTGAAACAGTTGATTTTGAAAGTGCTTGAAAAGTTATGAGAAGTTTGAGATTATTCGGGAAAAATATTGAGAGTTCATTATTGTCTGCTTTAATTTTATTTCTGACGTTAGTTGTTTGTAAATTTGAAGAATTGAATAGTTATCGATGAAAAACAGTTTGTTCCTTCCTGTACCCATTGTGCAGTCCGGTCACCGGTCAGACATGAATGAAGTTACCAGGTTATGTTTGTAGGTTATGTGTCTTCTTGTGAACTGATAGCCTAAATACTGTGAATAAACTTATTTTTTGTCATCAATGGTGATCTATTGTGCCAACTTTTCTTAGTAAGACTTGAGGTGATATTATTTCAAATTTATTCTATAGTTTTCGTGTAGATTTTATTGTTCACACTGTAAGACTGTCATCCATAACATCACTAGGCTAGTGCAGTGAACATTTACTAAGTTGTGTGATGAAATTGAACGATTTTTTCTTATATTTTCCTGCAATATAAATTATTCATCATAATGTCAGATGACCAATATATATCAGAAGATCAATTATTAGCTGAATTAGAAAATGTTTTGGTTATTCCACTCTTCAGTGAGGATGAGCTTGAAGAATCGGATGATGATGAAGGAACTACAATCAATTCTTCAAGCAGAGATATAAAAATTCCAAACTTAGCACACATTCCTGAATCATCTGACCCTCCTGCACCCCTTCAAACTCACAATCTGAGATAGAACAGTCAGTAAGTCGATTGAATGTGGAACTATCACCAGGAATCAGAGAAGAACATAATTATTCATCCATGAAAAGAAAAACCGCTAGAAGTCCTGAAACCACAACATGAAAATCTTTCATCAAAAGGCCTACCGTAATAAGCGATCCAGAAATAATGAAACCACATCAGATCAACACAGCAGCACAGAAGCACAGACTAGTACAACAGAAGACAATAGACAGATTTCTCACAAACCAGGTAAACCCACACGTAATTCCATATCAAGAAATGCTATTTGGAAATTCAATTCACTTGAAAAAAAAGAAGAAATCAATTTCAGTGGCAGCTTAAAATTACCTGATGAAATTTTGTCATTAGAGACTCCATTACAGTTTTTCCAGTTTTTTTTCAATGATGAACTCTTAGATAGGATTTGTAATGAAACACATCTATATAGCGTACAGCTTGACCCCAACAAGGCATTTCTATTAGACAAAACTCAATTGAGAAAGTTCTTAGGGATTTGTATTATAATGTCACTAGTGCGCTTGCCCAACACTCGTAGTTATTGGAATGCTACTCTTGGAAACAAAACTGTCATGGAGACAATGTGTGTAAAAACATTTGAAAGCATCAAGCGCTACCTACATTTCAATAATAATGCTATGGCTGTGAACAATCAAGATAGACTGCACAAAATAAGGCCAGTGCTTGATCATCTCAATGATAGGTTATCCCTTGTTCCTTTGGAAGAGTCACTCTCTATAGATGAACAAATGTGTGCGACTAAATGTAGACACTTTTTGAAACAATATATGCCTGCCAAGCCCCACAAATGGGGCTATAAACTTTTCATTTTGGCTGGTGTTAGTAGTTTTGCATATAAGATAGAAATTTATAGCGGCCTTGAAGATGATCCTCTACTCAGAGCACAACTAGGAGAACCAGACCTAGGGGCATGTGCTAATATTGTATTGAGAATGGCTAGGTCTATTCCAAATAATTGTCATTATAAGTTGTATTTTGATAATTATTATACAACTCTACCACTTCTTGTAGAATTGGAAAAAAGACAAATACATAGCCTGGGAACAGTCAGATGTAATCGTTTCCCAGGTCTCAAATTTTCAAGTGAAGCTGAGATGAAGAAGAAATCCAGAGGATATGCTGAAGAATGCTCTACTGAAATTGAAAATGTGACAATAACAGCAGTTCAATGGAAAGACAATAAAATTGTTACACTGGCATCATCCTTTGTTGGTGTAAATCCAAAATCAATTGTGTCGCGTTATGATAGGAAAGAACGTAAAACAGTGAATGTGGAATGCCCTCAAATAGTGTGTACTTATAATCGACATATGGGGGGAGTTGATTTACTAGATAGTCACATTGGACGATACCGGAACCAAATCAAAAGCAAGAAATGGTACTTTCGATTATTTTTTCACCTTCTAGATTTGACAGTAGTCAATTCTTGGTTGCTACAGAAGAGATGCTTCAAAGACAATAATATTAAAGCAAAAGCAAAATCATTGTCTGAATTTCGCACAGAGCTTGCTGTGTGTCTTTGCAGATATGGTGAGTCTATCACCTCTTCACGAGGCCGGCCAAGGAATGAAATAGAAGAGCAGATTCAGATGAAGAGGAGAAAAGGACCAACTACACCAGCACCGCCAAAAGACGTCCGTTTGGATCAAATAGGTCATTGGCCAGAATTTTGTGAGATTCGACAGCGATGTAAACTCCCGAATTGCAGCACAAAGACATTTTCAAAGTGCACAAAATGTAATGTCTACCTTTGTGTCAATAATAAGAAGAACTGTTTTTCAATTTACCATAATAATTAATGAATAAGAAATAAAATAATGGAAACAGGAAAGACAGAAATACAGTAGGACTTTCATTCTACATTTTTAGTAGGCTATATGGATTATCAAATTTGAATAAATAGCTATAAACTTCAATTTTTATAAAATACGATTTTTTATTATTTTTATTATTATTATCATCATCATCATCATAAGCAATATCAAATTCCTCAACTAGACAAACTATGAATATGAGAAACAAGAGTGTAATAGTAACAAAACCATGTAAATAGTGTGCAAGCAGAAGATTACTGAGTATATGGCCCAACACCTCCATATGGGCAATGGGTCTCAGGAGACCCAAACCTTGTTTTGGACCAGTAAGGGTAAGTAAGATGAAAAAAAAATTTTTCTCTATTTTTTCCATTATTAATATGCTATATGGGGTATGACATATTTTTTTGAGAACAAAATTTTAAATTGTTCTTAAAACAATTGGTATTCTTTCAGACCGAAGAGACCAAAAGACTGAAGGGACGATTGAGAAAAAGATTGGAATAGACAAGATCGAAGAAACAATTGACCAAAGACCGAAGAGACAATTGAGAAAAAGATTGGAATATGATAAAGAAAAAAATGTACAAGAGGACAAACGTGATAAAGGTGATTTTTCTCATTAAAACTTAATGGTTGACTGCTGAGTTCTTATCTGGCAGATTTTGGGACCCTCAAACTCTTAAAATATCTAGTTGTTCTACATATCAGTATGTAAAATTGAATCCCTGACATTTTTACTCCTCATACAAAATTCTATAAGATTGAAGTTTTCCAAAAAAATTCAATTTTTTGAGCAGTCAGCAAGCAACTTATATTGATTGAACTATAACCTAATTTATGTATTTATCTGCTTTTTCAAATTGAGAATTGAAGCATTTCTGAATATGATTAGTTTAAATTAATAAAAAGAATCATAATTGAGAATATTTGCTTCTGAAAGTGGAAGAAGCTCAAATTAGCACTTGACAGTTGAAAGCACATTATACTGGCACAAAAATAAAGGATCAAGTCATTTCTGAGTCATAAACGAAAAATACACATATTTTTTATAATAATATATGTAATATGCTCTACCTATTGAAAATAAACCTTGATTGTTTTAGCAATATGATGGACAGTATGTTTTTGGTTGCAGTTTTTGGTGAGGAATATGACACTTGTAGTGATGACAATATCCCTGGCAGTGACGGCGAGGAAGAATATGTTCCAGATGATAATGACCTATCTTCTGATGATTTGGTATCACCTTCAGAACCAAATTTCATGGACCATTCAACTATTAACGAAATTGTGATAGAAGATTCAGTTGCAGACAATGAGGTAACAGTGAATACTACTACAGACTGGCCAGAAAACATAGACTTTTTATTCAAAATCCAGCCACATCGAATGATCAAGATCAAACATTAAATGATTCAACTTCCATACAAATGCCCTCTCATCAAAATGAAATAGTCCTTGGTGACATAACACAAGAAGAAGTTCCTAAAAAAAATAAAAAAGTTTTTCCAATGAGAGAGAATAGTGCAAAGAAGAGAACAAGAAATGAATGTGAATGGAAAAGGAAACAACCAGCACATTTAAGAGAGCTTGGTAACAGCTATGTTACCCAAAAAGGTATTACTGTACCTGATAAAAAAGTCCAGACAGACAATCTTTGTAGAGGAATATGTCATTACAAGTGCAACGAAAACTTTGATGAAGAGCAAAGGGGTAACATTTTTTCACATTTCTACAAACTTGATATTAATGCCAAAAACACATTACTTTTCAAGAGCGTTGTCAAGATGCCAGTCAAAAATCACCAATCAAGTGCTAAAAAGCATAGAGATGCTTCTTATAAGTATTTTATCACTGTTTCTGGTGAACAAGTACAAGTTTGTAAGAGTGCATTTCAAAGTTTATTTCAAATTGGGAAAAAAAGGTTGCTGTAGTGCAGGAGAAAATAAAACAAGCACATTGTGCACCATCCCCTGACAAACAAGGAAAACATGACAATAGGCCTCATAAAATCGATGATGAAGTTAAAGCTTACATCAGAAGACACATTTCAAGCTTTCCTTCTGAAGAGTCCCATTACTCTAGACATAAAAATCCCCATAAAAAATATTTGTCTCCTCTCCTTTCATTGACAAAAATGTACAAAATGAACATAGAGAAGTGTGTAGAAGAAGGTATGGAACGGAGTCCTTGCATCCCAGGATGCACAGCAACACCTCCCCCCTCCCAACAATATTTCAAGGGCGGAGCCTTTGCCTCCCAGGATGAACAGCATCACCTCCCCCTCTCAACAATATTGCAAGGGCGGAGCCTTTGCTTCCCATGATGCACGGCATCATCTCCCCCTCTCAAAAATATTGCATGGGCAGAGCCCTTGCCTCTCAGGATGCACAGCACAACCACCCCCCTCCCAACAATATTGCAAAGGGCAGAGTCCTTGCCTCCCAGGATGCACAGCACCACCTCCCCCCTCCCAACAATATTGCAAGGGCGGAGCCTTTGCCTCCCAGGATGCACAGAACTACCTCCTCCCTCCCAATAATATTGCAAGGGCGGAGCCCTTGCCTCCCAGGATGCACAGCGCCACTCCCCCCTCCCAACAATATTGCACAGCATCCTGTTTGATTTTTTGGGAATGTAAATTGATATTATTGAGTGTGGGATTGTGTTGCTGTACTTCATAGACCCCATTATCATGCATTTTGATCCTCGTGTAAATCCAGGGTGGCACAGGTGGTTAATAATCATTTTCCTCACAAATATTGATGGGGAAGCGAAGATATTGAGACCATGAAGTGTTTTTTCCATCATTTGTTAGCAAAGTCCTCTAGGAGGGAGCAGATCACATCACCTATGGGGTTTGATTTGTGAAGCACATTTGTAAATTCAGTTTTTCCACTGAATCATTGAAGTTATACTCCTTCCTCCCTGGTGAGTGTGAAGTACTCACTTCAGAAAAGCAACTAACCAGTGAAACAAGGGGCACAACCAAAAAATAAAAAGATCACTTACTAACCAAGAGGGTATATCTCAGCCCTCAATAAAGATATTGAATAAAACTTGATCTCATATTTTCCAGGACATTATTACCTAGAATTAGGTCACAGGAAACTTAAATGTATCTCGTTCCATTCAAAAGTTATTACCAGACAACATGAGGAAAAAACGAAATTTCTGCCTCATAAATTTACATTTTGTTGAATAAAAGTTCATACAAGTATATTTTACGAAAGGTTTACATGTAAAACTTGTAGATCTTTTCAGGATCTTTTAAATGATGTATAATAACCCGTATTTAATCACCATCCTATAATCTTAATCCATCCATTAATGTGTGCTAAACAAGATCTTGCTGTGCGCTTGATGGACTGATCCAGGCATAATATTATGTGGTTGTAACAAAAACTGTCCATGATGTTTGTAATCCGAAAATTTCTTATACTTCTCTGGACTATTAATCTGTATTTCGAGTTGGATTTTTCAGAAAAGTTATAATTCAACAGATATTTCCAAATTGGCCACCATTTTTTTTTTATTCTGATACATAATGTATAGGCCTAGCCTACAGAAATATAAAACATAATATCATTGTATAGTATTATGAATCCCTCTTTTACAATAATTGAATTTAAGAACATCTCTATTGAATTTTGAATAGATGGATCTACTATTTTAATGTTTGCTGGGGAAATGATGGCTTTAAAGATGATGCTGAAGATGACTCAGGAGCTGAAGATGATGGGACTAAATTTCTTAGTATTTTTAAACAGTTTTAATAAACTCAAAATAAATTGTATAGTATTAACTGAGACCTGGTTGGAGGATGATGAAGTTGTGATGCAGCTCCCTGGATATAACTCATTTCGTATTACAAAGAAATTAAATCAGAATGACGGTGTCCTGGTGTACATTGACGATTTGCTGGCCGTTACCTCCTGTGATCAGCTGTGCCTAGGGGGGGTTGCTAGCTGCCTAGCCCTGACCTTCAATTTGAACGGTGTGCCCTGCCACCTGTTGTCAGCATATCGTAGCCCAAACACCTGTCTTGGTTCGTTTGTCGTGGCGCTTCAGAGCTATTTTGTCAGCATAGACTCTATGGAACATTTACAAATATTCTGCGGTGATATCAATGTCAATATTATGGATGCCCTTCCAAATTCCCAGCAGGAGTGTTACCTTGATGTGATGCATGAATTGGGATTTATTAGTTTAATTAATAGAGTGACACGTCCTGCAGGAAATTCATGTATTGACCATTTCTTTATAAAAAATGACAAGAATCTAAAAATTAAATCTGCTATCATAGAATCATCTATCACCGATCACTACCCTACTTTAATTCAACTTAGCTCTGGAGTGCCCGACGAGCCTGGGCTTGGACAGCGGGGTGGTCCACATTCTAGTCAGTACAGAGTTACTGACTGGAATGCTGTTGGGTCCGCCTTACTGTCTACTGACTGGGATTGTGTCACAGGTGTGAGGGATAACATTAATAATTCTACCAATACTTTCATTGACATTATCAAATCAACCATAGAAAGATATACACAAATAAAATTGATAACAGCTAAAAACAGAAAAATCAAACCTTGGATAACTCAGGGTCTTGTTAACTCTATCAGGTTTAGAGACAGATTGAGCAAGAGAGTATTGAGGCAACCTTTCAATGTCGAATTGCGTCAGCAATATCGTACTTATCAGAACTTGTTACATTTAATCATAAGGAATGCTAAAATAAACTATTAAAAAGGAAAAATTAGTAATGCTGGAAGGAACCCTAAAAAATTCTGGTCTATAGTAAACGAGTTGGCATGTAGGCCGGGTATGGCTGGAGGATTCCCCCTGGCACAGTTTCATTGGGAGGGTGTACCATCAGAGTCTGACATAATAACTATTGGTAATTCATTCAATAGTTTCTTTTAAAATGTCGGAGCACTGTTAGTGGGTGCAATACCTGAGCGTCATCCTCAGTTGGTGAATGATGCAGATCACAATGCTGATGTGACATTTGAATTGCACCCGGTGACACGGCTTGATATTATCAAAATTGTAAATGATATGAGGGGTGGCTCTGCTCCGGGTCTAGATGGTTTCCATGCTAAATTCATTAAAGAACACATAAATGCTGTGGTCGAGCCTCTTCTTTACATCATAAATGAGAGTATACAAACAGGTAAATTCCCAGATGCTTTCAAGATTGCTAAGGTCATTCCCATACTCAAATCTGGCTCCAAATCCTTAATAAATAATTTCTGACCTATTTCAATGTTAAGTGTATTCTCAAAAATTCTTGAAAAAACTGTTAAACTTCAATTACAGTCGTATTTAGAATCAAACAACTAAATAGTATCAAACCAGTATGGTTTCAGATTAAATAAGAATACTTCAAATGCTCTGTTTGATATAACCAATGAAATAGTACAAAGGATTGGTGATGGTAATCACGTCCTAATTACCTTTCTTGATCTTGCCAAGGAATTTGATGCAGTTTACAGATTCAAGCTTTTGCAGAAATTGGAATGCTGTGGAGTCAGAGGAGTGTCCCTAAAATGGTTTCAAAGTTATCTATATGAATGCAAACAGTCTGTATGTATCAATAACATTTGCAGTGACATGGAAAGGGTTAATTACGGTGTAATTCAGGGAAGTACACTAGGGCATTTGCTTTTTCTTGTTTACATCAATAACCTTAGTAAAGTTCCCTTGGATAGTAGGTTATTTCTCTTTGCGGACGACGCGGCAATTGTTTCATTTGGGGTTACCTGGGAGGATGCTTTCAAACAGGCTTCTAAAGACCTTTTTGGTGTCAAGATGTGGCTCAACCAGAACAAGCTTACTCTTAATGTAGAAAAAACAAAGTATCTGCCTATCTATTTCAAAGTGAACAGTAGCCCTGAGCAGGAGATCCTTAGGCTCCACTCATGTAATGATTATCAGTCTGTCACTTGTAATTGTGATGTGCTGCAGAGGGTGGAACAGTACAGGTATCTCGGTGTTCTGATTGATCACAGGTTGAGCTGGGCCCCTCAGGTGGCATCTCTTAAGCAGCGAGTTCGAAAGATGATATATGCTTTCAGACACTTAAGAGAGGTTCTCCCTGTTCACCAACTTAGAGTGGCATACTTTGCATACATTCAATCTGTTCTTTCATATGGTATCTTGGCCTGGGGTGGAGCCTCCTCTGCTGCCTTAGAGCCTGTAGCAGTGGCACAACGTGCCATAATCAAAACCTGCCTCAGGCAAAATCATTGTTATCCTACAGACCGGATTTATCTTGAATTTCAAGTTTTCAACATAAGACAGCTGTATATAAAAGTTTTATTGACCTATATTTACTTCAATAAAAATTCCATATTCAACAATTTAGTACATGCTTATAATACAAGAAATCTCGTTAACTTTGGTATTATTCATCCCCAACTCTTACATAACTGCTTGAAATTCAATAGTAGATATATTTTCACGTCTTGTACAGAAACATACCCAACCACTTAAAACAGGTGGAAAACTTTAATATTATGACCTACAAACTCCATTTGAATAAATGGTTATTTGAAATTGGTAGGGATGCTGCAGAGAAACTGATTCAATCCACCTATAGATATTAATCTTATCTACGTTTTGAGTATCATTTTTCAAAATTTCTTTGCTCTTTTGTCACTTTAACATTATATTTTATAGTTTAGCATGCCAAATCTGAGAATAAAATTAAACCAAAATTTTAATTAACATCTTAATTTTCAAGTCAAAGTATATTGTTTTACAAATTTTTGTACTGTATAATATATAAATCAGTGTTATAATAATGCAAAAATGAACTCATTCCCCACTCCCAGACTTCTGTCTTTGTGGGGAATATTCACTAAACTGGATATTTTATTTTATTGTACTGCTGTAATTTTGTGAATAAAATTTATTTGAATCTTGAATCTTGATTTGAATCTTGAATCTTGATCATTTGTGAGACTCCTATTGCTACAGACTCTGCTGACAATGTGAATAATATTATTGATAGGGTAATTGAGCAGTATAATCACGAGAGTGGGGGAGAGAGTGATGAAGAAAGTGGGGAAGAATCTGAAGATGAGGATGATGTATGGAAAAAAAGAGATATGCAAGCCGTAATGGATTCTGAATTTGATAAAATAAAGATTTCACCGACTCATCAGTTTCAACTCACTGAGCCCCCTGTTGCTTATTTCAATAGGTTTCTTGATTGCATAAGAGTATTGATTTGATTGTTAGAGAAACGAATAAGTATGCCAGTCAAAAAAATATAAAGCAATGGGTTGATGTGAATGCTGAAGAAATAAGATCATTTATTGGTACACTCATAATGATGGGATTGCATTCACTCCCATTGATTGATATGTACTGGTCCACTGATCCATTGTTCCATGTTGGACCTATTGCAGAGATCATGACAGTGAAACGGTTCAAGAAAATACTTCAAGGACTCCATCTAAATGATAACAAAAAAAAACCTCTTCGTACAGATATAAACTATGATAGGCTATACAAAGTTCGCCCACTTATCACGTCTTTGAATGAAGTATTTCAACATGAAGCTGTAGTTACAACTTCACAATCGATAGATGAATGTATGGTGGCATTCAAAGGCAGATCGTCACTCAAACAGTACATGCCATTGAAACCAACTAAGCAAGGATATAAAGTTTGGGCTCGAGCTGATTCCGAGAGTGGATATCTATTCCAGTTTGAGATATACACTGGTAAACAAAGCAACAATATTGTAGGCAAAACGACTTGAACTAGACTTGGGGCAAACGTTATAATGAACATGACAGAATCACTACATGGAAAGAAAATACATGTAGCATTTGACAATTTTTTCAGTTCTCCTACTCTACTGGAAACTTTATATGAAAAAGAAGTCCTCCTGAGTCCTGCCATCAAATTCTTTTTTTACTTTTATAATCCTGATGTGCTAATTTTAGGACATCCATCACTTCTAAAGATAGTCCTGTCAAGAAAATAATATTTTTTCCTTTTAGTCCTGATGTGCTATTTTTAGTACACATACTTAAAATCATGGTTGAGGGGAATTCAGCTCTGCTGAAGGGATGGAGTTGGCACTACTACAACAGACAACAGACTGTCGGCAACCTTGAGTATGTCACAGCCACAGATGTTTTTCACTTTGCTTGAGTGTTCAACTGATTTTCAACATGGCTGCACGTAGAAAATTGGTAGACCATCATTTGAAGAGAGGTAAGAGACTAATTATTCAGTTGAGCCTGCATTTAACAGCCCAATTCTTGTTCTTAAAATAACAAACTCCAACAATTGCTTGATATAATGCGTTTGAAATCCATTTTTCATAGATTTTTTCTTGGTTATATTTTAATGTCCTTAAAACAGCACATTCGGTCTCAACTATTGTCAATGATAATTTTTGCTTGTGCTTATTCTAGGACATTAGGTCTCTATTACTTTATCTTTAAGGTACAACACAAATCATTCCAGATGTTATATTTCATTACAACTTCAACTTTACAATTGTATTAAAAAAGAAACGAGCAAGTTTATCAGTTTATTGTAATATACAGTTACCTATCATGAGTTATTTATTGAGTTGAGCAGCCGGCCCTCTCTTGCACTCAACCCTCATTTTATTGTGAGATAACAATGTTGGGCATTTATTTTTTCAGATGGAAATGACATTCTTTCTGGAGATGATTTACTCACAGAACTCCTGGATCTAGATAATTCGGATATAGATGATAAATCTGATGATGACGACTGCATCCATCCATCATTTGACAATGCAGAACAACTTAGACAACTACTCACAGACAGTGGCCCAGATGATTTTGATGAAGATCCAACTTTCGAACATGGACTGGGTGAAGATGATGATGATGATGATGATGATGAACCCACATCACAAAGAAAAAGAAAGGTTTGTAATTGTTATTTACATGTCATAATACTGGTATTCACTCATAAAAATGGTAATGAATGGCAATGGTGAATGGTCATTCAAGATAATGTGAAACAAAATTTTTTTTCTGAAATATGCCTTCAAAACTGCAGTGCATAATGTATAAATTATAAATTATGTAATATTATGCAATCTATATAGTTTATGAACATCCTTATCAAATATTCTGTTTTTTACAAAACCTAGGATGGTGTTGGATTCACTGCATGCTACATCAATGTTTTTTATTTATTTGAATTTAGATCAAATTAAAATTGAATAATCTAGTACTAATACTGAGCCTCCTTTCAAGTTTGAAAAATGCCATCCTAATATCAATTCTAATGTCAATCATGGTTGTGTATGACAATTGCATGATTGAAGTTGGATATATAAATATATCTATATACACTCATTTATATATTTATTTACTCTGCTGTGAACTGAAGAAGGTGGCCCAGCCACCGAAATATCTTCTTGTTTAAAGTTTCTTTGTGTTTTTCTTCTTCTCCATAATTTAATCTATCTATGTGTGAAATAATTATTAAAAAGTGACTTTCAATGATGTGCTACATTTAAATATAATATTATATATAATTTTATATTTATATTTTTTTTGTTACAGAAGACCACACCAAAAACCAATCGGAAGCCACCCAAGAAATGCAACAAAGGACCAGATTGGAAGGCAAGTAATATGTTTCAACCAGAGCCTATAGTTCTCAGCCAACTGGCCTACAAACCTCATTGTGTTGAAACCTGGGATGATGATAAGTTCATTGCACAGTACTTGATGTGCATGATGTAGATGATGATTTTCTACAAATGATGACGGAGAAAACTAACCAGATCTATGTCTATTTGGTTGGTAAGTCTTTACTGTTGACACTTGCAGAACTTAAAGTGTGGTTAGGCATTAGTTGTATAATGTCGACACTCCAATACCCAAAAATCAGAATGTATTGGGAAAAGAATTTTAAAGTACCTATTATCAGTGATGTCTTTGTCAATGTCTTGAGACAGATTCTTTCTGATTAGAAAATCAATCAAGGTTGTCTTTGACAATGAGATCAGTGAGGAAGAAAGGGCTAGAGACCGAATCTGGAAAATACAACCACTGGTTAACCGTGTGCTACAAGGTTGTATGGAACAAGATCGTGACCAAGAGGTATGTATTGATGAAATGATGATCCCATTCGCTGGAGCATGACATGTGGCATAAAGCAGTATATGCCCAATAAACCTAATCCAGTAGGACTGAAGGTTTTTGTATTGGCTAATCCAACTGGTATAGTGTGTGATTTCATTGTGTACCAAGGGCAAACAACTTTTCCAGTAGAGAATAGTCAGGGCTTCTCTCTTGGAGAATCAGCAGTTCTCTATTTATCTTGTTCACTAGTACCTGAACATATTATTTATATTGATAGGTATTTCACAACAATCAAATTAGCAGCAATTTTTTACAATTTTTTTATCATCAATGGCATTCAAGATAGATGTATTTGAAAACAAAAAATCGCCTTCTTCTCGGTATATGGGAATAAAGTCAAAGGACTCTTTGGGCACAAAATTTTTAAATTTTGACCGAATTTAACATATATGATATATGAATTTGAACCGCCTTAATGAGCTGAAAACAATGAGCTATTGTTTGTTAAGATCAGTCTACTTAAACAAAAGTTAGGGGCATCTTCAGTTTATCATCCTTGAAGTGTCATTCATTACCTCCCACTTCTAGAAAAAACTTGATTTTGGAGCCGCAAAGTAGATATTCTGAGGGAGAATTATCTCAGAAACAATTTTCTAATAGGATACTCCAATAGACGTACATAGAAATGTGAGTTAGACTTCACCACCAAAAATATGGTCCTTTTTGAAATGCAAGGAATTTTGTTAACAGCTCTAGCTCAAATAGTAGAAAAGATGAGAAGGCCTCCTTTGTCTAAAATTATAGAGAAGAAAATTATCCCCAGAGGGATTTTGATTCACACAATTCTAATACATCATACGAAAGATATGAACAATCAAAAACTTAGAATGCTTGAATTTTAGGTACAGGGAAAAAAGTACTTGAAAAAGTAGGTACAGGGAAAACTCCAAAACCTTCGAAAAGTCCCCCCCTCAGGGGGGATGTGGCCCCCCAAAGTTTTTCTGCCGATTCAAATACACATTTCACAGCAAAATGGTAGAGGAAAAACTTGTTCAGATTGTGGAAAAACATCGAAATATGTGATAAAATTCGAACCGGGTCGGCAAGGGGGACCAGGGGGGGGGCAATATTCATTTTTGGCCATTTTTGCAGGTTTGGCCGGATTTTGATGGGCAATTTTCAATGATTCTAGATTTTTTAGCGCAGTTTTCGGGCTCAGAATGTTGTTTCTTGGACCCAAAGACCTCATAAAAATGTCATCTGCCCAAAAAAAATATTCAGGGGGGCACCAGGGGACATTTGTCAAATTTGGCAAATTTTGGGACGGCTCTATTTCTCTTATTTGGATACCGGGTATTATTGTGCCATACATCATTGAACTCAGCTCATCAAGGCCATTCAGAAACATATGCTATATGCCCAAATCAAATAATTTTTTTGGAACTCAAATTTGAAAATTGTCAGTCCCCCACTTTATTAAGATTACATTGGAGAGGTACCCACTGACATAAATTCTAAGCCACTCCCAGCTCAGGTGGAACAGTGGAAACGATTATTTTGTTCTCATGAGTACCCAAAACATTGAAAAACTCCAAAACTATTAATATTTCACATCAGGGGGGCACCAGGTCCCCCTCAATTTTTTCAACTTTTCTATTTGACATTTTAGAGCAAAAGTGAAAAGGACCTTTTTTGTTAAGCACCTCGATATTCTCCGATTTCAATAATAAAATTTGTACCGGGTCAGCGAGGGGGACTAAGCAATTTTCATTTTTGACCATTTTTACCAATTTTTCAAAAAATTGTACCCACTGAAATACATTTTAAGCCACTCCCAGCATATTTTGTTCTCATGAGTACCCAAAATCATCGAGAAAACTCCAAAACTATGACATTTTTTTGTCAGGGGGGCAACAAGCCCCCCTCAATTTTTTCAACTTTTCTATTTGACTATTCAGAGCAAAAGTGAAAAGGACCTTTTTTGTTTAGCATCTCGATATGCTTCGATTTCAATAATAAAATTTGTACCAGGTCAGCAAGGGGTAATAGGGGGCGCAATTGTATATTTTGGTCATTTTTGCCAATTTTTCAAAAAATGTTTGGGGTACATTTTCTATGGTCCCTGACATAGAAGTGAAGTTTTCGATGTCTGAATAATATTCCTTGGGCCTGAAAAGCTGATAAAAATAACACCTACACCCAAAAAAATATTTAGAGGTGGAAGTGGGGGGACATGTCAAATTTGGCTAATTATCAGACTCCTGTATTTCTCATATTTGTATACCTGGTATTATGCTACATGCCCAAATCAAATAACTTCTTTGGAATAACTTTTTTGGAACCCAAATTCAAAAATTTGAAAAGTCCCCTAGGAGATCATAGGGGGGCGAAGCCCCCAGGGGGGTGCAGGGGGGCGAAGCCCCCTGCCGAGCACGAAGTGCGAGTTAAGAAATACACCTATAAAAATTTCAAACAGGAAGTGGATTGATCTTCAGGGGTTGAAAAATGTCATTCCACTTGATTGTCATTCATTCTATGACAATCTCGACCATGAAGATTAAAGGATAAAAATATTATATTTTATAATACATGCTTAGCATGTACAAGTACCGTATCTATAATAAGACTGGATCTTATTTACAAATTTACAGAATAACGCCTAATTAAATTATAATCTTCAATCTTTTTTCATTATTTGCTATTAATTCTCAAATAAAATAATTACTTTTGTATGTTATTCATGTTTTTTTATCAAAGTATCCTGAAATATCCAGTAGAATTAGGCATGACCTAAGTAGTGATTACTTGTATATTACATGAAAATTAGTAGTGATACCAAGTAACTCAATGGTCATTAGAAGTGATACCATGTAACTTGATTGTACTATTATACGATGAAAATATCGTTCCAATTCCATTCTAAATGAGCCTAATGTTGTAAGGTGTTAATAGAAAGTACCTAAAACTTTTTTTATTGAGCATATAATTTTTTTTAGATAGTTTTTTTGCTCCCCTGAAAAATTGCATTTTTTTACATATGTGGTCTCACATCTTAACCGACGATATACAGTATTTAGAATTTTTCAATTTTCTTCCTTTCACGACGACGGCCCTTTAATCGGAAGTTTAAGCCTTGAGTTCACCCTAGCTTTCTAACTCTAAGTCACATCAGAATGAGATTGAGCTCATTTTTCTCAGCGTTTCAAGGAGGTGTTATTCCATATATTACATATCCCACATGCTGGGTACCCTGGTTTACTGCGATATTTTGGATTTTGGTTGGAGACTCTCATAATATCTCTATTTTTTTATCTATTAATAGATCTATAGCTTGTTCTACTGTTAATTTAAATATAATTTCGTAAGTTTTCTGAAGCATTTTGCTCTATTGTTACAGAAACCCCGCAATATGCTGACACAGAAAATGGAAAAAGGTAGGAAACAACCAAAAAATGAAAAGGACTGGCTGAGAAATAAAAGAAAAACTCTTTGTAATGAAGGCAAAGCATATACAACAAAACGTGGAACTACCGCTGCAAAAATATTCAAGCAAAATTTTGATTGTAAATGTAGTAGGAAATGCTCACTCAAGTTTGCCTCACAAACAGAGTTGGAAATGTTTTTCAATTCATTTTGGAAATTAGGTGATTACTCCAAACAAAATATATTTTTGCGAAGTTCAGTTAAAATGTCCAAAATAGAAAGATCACGAACTCGTGATGGAAGTGGCTTTGCGAAATCAACAGTGTTTCATTATTATATTGAAAATAATAATGAAAGTATAAGAGTATGCAAACAATTTTTCCTGGGAATCTTACAGGTTAGTTGGGGTAGACTGTACCGATGTCTTATCAAACCAGAAGTTCATGCTGTTATTGACAGTAGAGGGAAAGCTCCTTCTAGTAACTAGATAGATGACTGAGATGTCATTGCTCATATAGAGTCTTTCCCTTCTTATCAGAGCCACTATTCGCGGAAAGATAATATAAATAAGAAATACTCGCACTTCGTGCTCGGCAGGGGGCTTCGCCCCCCTGCACCCCCCTGGGGGCTTCGCCCCCCTATGATCTCCTAGGGGACTTTTCAAATTTTTGAATTTGGGTTCCAAAAAAGTTATTCCAAAGAAGTTATTTGATTTGGGCATGTAGCATAATACCAGGTATACAAATATGAGAAATACAGGAGTCTGATAATTAGCCAAATTTGACATGTCCCCCCACTTCCACCTCTAAATATTTTTTAAGAAAATATATATTTTAATATATTTTAAGAAAATGTATGACCTATATGTTGAAACATGCCAATCTGAGAACAAGCAGCCTGTGAAAGAGAAGTATTACTATAATGTATTTTCAACTAAATTTAATTTACATTTCAAGGTGCCATCAAAAGATACGTGTCAAAAATGCGATCAGCTCCATTTAAAAATACTTAAAATCTGAAACTGCAGCTGATAACAAGGCCAAACTTTTACAGGAAAAATCTCTTCATCTTGCAAATGCTGAAAAGGCCAGACAAAACTTACGTGAAGATACCCAATCTGCTTCTGAAAATACATATGTATGTACCTTTGACTTGCTGAAAGCATTACCCTTTCCCAAGTTGACAACTTCTATTGCTTATTATAAGCGAAACTTGTATGTATATAATTTTGGAATACATTGCTTCAATGATTCGACTGGTCATATGTATGTATGGGATGAAACTCTAGGTAGTAGGGGGTCACAAGAACTTGCTTCTTGTTTGAGGAAGCATTTACTTGAAAATGCAAAGAAACACAAGAGAGTTATTTTGTATTCAGATGCTTGCACAGGTCAGAATAGGAATATAAAAATGGCTCTAACTCTCCTCCAGCTGGTACAAGAAACAGCTACAGACATTGAAGTGATTGAGCATAAGTTTATGGTTTCTGGCCACTCTTTTCTGCCCAATGACACCGAGTTTGGACTGATTGAAAGAATGAGCAAGGTTGAAAGCAACCTTTATGTACCAGAACATTGGGTGAACATTATAAAAACTGCAAAGAAACAGAAACCAAAGTTCAAAGTAGTTCCTATGGATAGGCAAGAGTTTCTAAGTACTAATTCCCTCCAAAATGTTGTTTGCAACTGTAAAAAAACAGTTGTTGACAGCAAAGTCAACTGGTTGAAGATTTGTTGGATGAAATTTGAAAGAGGATCTCCATTCACAATAAAATTAAAGGAATCCCTAACAGATATAGTTGGATTCAAAGAGATCAATTTGAAAAAAAGGGGTCAATCTGGGAGAAGTGTGCAGACATTGGCAAATGTAGTACAGGAACCATTGTCCCCAACTATTAGGCCTGTCACTGTAGCCAAGAAAAATGACATGATCTCACTTCTGCCATACATTCCTCCTATTTATCACGTGTTTTACAAAAACCTTGTAGTAAATACTTGATCCAATCAGAATGATGACAATGAAGAAAATGATGAGGTTTTGTATACTGATTAAGTTTAAGGAGAATAATTATTATGCTAATCAATCTATCTATGAACTAGTGTATCAATTTTAAATATATTTCAATTTCTTATATTATCTTTTATATTTTTCCAATTGACAATAGAAATGATAGAATTCACTTTTTGAGTATTTGTGAAGGTGATGTGGTAATTATCCATACTGAATAAAAAGACTGGAAATTCTCAAAACCACAGATTTATTAAAATTGATGAGATACCAGCTTCGGTTCTTACACTATTGTCAATCTCTGGTAAACAGTTTGATAAATCTGTGGTTCTGTCAATAATGTCTAGTCTTTCTATCCAGTAATGATAGAATTCATGTTAGTTACCCTGTTACTAACAAAATAATATTATTCTAAGCAGACTACTATTTAAATAAATACTTATTTTCAAGTGGACAAAAGTTTAAATTCACTTCATATCCATATCCACTTGTAAAGCTGTTTTATTCATTGAAATCAGAATGATGTTAAACAACTGCTAAATTTTCTCGAACATTTTCAGAACAATAATGAACCAAGTCCAAGCTGAGGTGAGTAAATTGTTTATCATCTAATGATGATATTGAAAATTGCTATGAAATCTACATGAATTTTCAAATGAGTTATTCTTCTGAACAGCTGAAAAAAATCTAATGGGAATATATTGTCTGGAATTAATTACAGCCACATAACTTTAACATCAATTTTCTCAAAATAGTGTCAGATGGACTTGGTCCACTCTTGCTCTGACCCCTCCCGCAGGGGGGACGTGGGGGGTCATTTTTCGATTTTTCAGTTTTTCAGCAAAAATTTGCCAAATTTTCAAGAACAATTATTTCAACCAATCTAAATTCTGACTGTTCCAAAATCAGCGTAAAACAGTAATATCTCTTTAACCATGCGTCTGACGCGATTTTGTCAAGAGACAAAAACGTTTTTAAATTCAACTTTATACTTCAGGTACTGATTAAAATCCTTATATCCCAACTCGATAGTGTGTTGAGGCGAATTTTGTGAGTTTACTTTCAAACAAAAATATGTTGAAATGTTTTAAAACTTATGTTACCATCAGTTTCTGCACCATCATTAGTGCTATCTAGCAGCACTGTTGGCAATCTAGCTCTTTGTCCCGGGGTAAATAGTTGTCTGTCACATCAGTGAGTCAAGTCGAGAATAAAGTTTATTTTGTGTGTGATTGTGTTATGAAAGTGTTGTTTTCTCAACCAACGAGAAGTGTTATCAAGGTAAGTGAATTTACATAACTTTTAAGGTCAATTCCCACATTGACAACAACGACAACGACGACGACAACATTTGCATTTCTTTGACGACAACATTTGCATTTGTTCTGCGCATGCGTCACCAGCCCATGCTCTGATTGGTCCATGTCTATCTTTGTTTACAAATGATAGCTGTAGCTGTCGGCTATCAAGATGTCTATCAAGATGTCAAGTCTCAAAATTGCAGTACCGGTATGACTTGAAAAGGTTTGTATTACAATTTTATTTACAGATTATTATTTATATTGTCGTACTAATATTATTAGTATTAATTGACAATTGATTCCGAACAGCAAACATTTAAACTTTGTACCTAGTCACTTAACCTAGGCTAGCCGAAGTCTAGCATTCTTCAAAAATGATGTACCAATCAGAGCGTGGGCTGGTGACGCATGCGCAGAACAAAATGCAAATGTTGTCGTTGTTGTCAATGTGGGAATTGACCTTTATGTGTGTGTAGGCAGCATAACTGTGATAAAATTTCTAAGATGTAGGTAGAAACCTCCCTAGAATTTCTGTAAATTAGATTCCACAATTTAGGCTATGACTGGCTAAACGGAAATGTAAATTAGGGCTATTGGTACAGACCTACCTAATCTGTAGGCCTAATCCACAATCTAGATGAATTAGGCCTATTGTTGCTTTTTAACCTGTAGAATAACTGAACAAGTTTAAAGCATTTGTCAATTCTAAGTACAAATTTGGTGGGAATTGTTGAAACATTAAAATATAATAGGCTATACAATTTTCTTAGGCTATGGCCACACGTAGGCTACTAAGTACTAAGCTTGGCTTGATGCTAAAAGTGAAATGACTGAAAGCATAGTGACTTAGTCGACCCTAGTGAACGAACGCATTGCGTACTATTGCAGATAGCCACACTACAAGCGACATGCTAAGATAGGAGCTTTGTTAGTCACCAAGCTAGTTGCATCACTTGCAGTGTGACCATCTACAATAGAACAAATATGTTTGATCACTAGTTTCAGTCACTATGCAAGTCACTTGGCTCTTAGCACCAATCAGAGTAGCCTTAAGTAGTTAAGAGTATGGTAACCTTGGTTAGGTTAGGTTAGAGTAGCTGTTTACTTTGGGTCAGTTCAGGTTAGGTAGGTGGGGTAGGTCTACCTAGAACCTTGACCAGCATAAAACCGATTGACCGGGTATTTCTAATTATCCGTCAGAGGGTCAGAGGGGTTGAAACCATTCTGCAAAAACATTATAATGGCTCAAAAATACTTAATGTAAAAAAGTCAAACCATAGATTTTTGCCTATGGTTAATGAAGAGTTTAAAACGGTCTTGCACTCGCAAGCCAAACTCCACTTCAAGTGTTGAGTCAAGGGATTTACTTGATATTTTTCTAATTTAGGCCTATTACTTTTTAGGTGCACTTCCCAAGAGATGGAATGTAAGACGACGTAATTGAGAAGAGCTTCAAGAGCTTTTTAGCACAAGTGCTCACTAAGAAAAGACATGCTCAGCTTCAGTAAGTGATATTTATTATTCTATGTAATAAAAGAGAGTGTTTCATTTATTTGTTAGAGAAAAAGCAAGCTTAGTTTTTGCATCACATTTTGAAAAAAAACATTTCAAATTTTGCATGTATTATCAGAAAATAATAATAACCTCAGTTGAGAGGCTTTTGTTCAATTTATGAATGTCAATAAAGCTATATTATCAGAAAATATTAATCTTCTGCACATTGAAGCCCAAACTTCAAATTTCTTTCTAGATTTTCCAGAACTAATACTCAAAGTTCATGAACATTGCAAAGAAATTTCAATTCAGCATTGATAAATCATAACTATACGATTTTCCCAAGCTTATAAAAGGCTACAATTATTTATGTTTAAATTATGATCCAGGATTATAAAAACGGGAGACACCCCAATATATGAAAAATGCATCCCAATTTTCCTAAAACTATATGCTGAAAGTATGATCTAGGATCTGTCAGATTCAAATTATACAGAGTGTTTCAGAACTCCCTACCAATATTCTAGGGAATTGTTCCAGGGGGAAAATCATATCTAAATATCATATTTAAATTGTCCAGAAGTCCTTAGTTACTCACACAGCTGCCATTTTGTTTTTTTCACTCATTATTTTTTATCTCAATAATGGTGAAACATATAGAATTGAAACTTTGCACCAACATTCATGACAACTAGGCAGAGCTACAAAACAATTATGACAATTTTTCAAATCCATAAAACAAAATGGCGGCCATTTAAAATTTTGTTCCTTGAATAACTCGGAAACCGTTGATATTTCGAAAATTTCACGAAAATAACTTTTTTTTTGTAAATTCAATTACAAATCGATTGAAACCTTATTTGTTAAGATTGGACCAATATTGACTGAGATATGGCAGCTCTAGTGATAGGTGACCGCTGGAGGTTACTTGCACCCTTTTTTACTGTCTTGAAAATTCACATAAAATAATCTAAAAACGCTTAAAAATAACATGCAGTTAATAAATATATAAATCAATAATAAAAGCAGACGGAGACTGTTGCATTGTTGTAGCAGACTTTAGCCGCAAGCCCAGTATGCATTGCAACCAGCCTCCAGCGGTCACCAGCAATACAACTTAACTTTATACAAGTTAAAAATATTAATTTCAATTACTTTTTATGTGTAACTAAGTTATTTGGGGTTTTCAGCCCACTGGAGGAGGAAGATGCAAGAGAAGGAGGAAGACCAGAAAAATTATCTTAATACATATATAGTCATATTTAATAGATACATATTTTTAATATAACTATTTTCAATTTATAATACATTTTTTAAAATTCCTATAATAAATTTTAAGCATCTATAACCTGTGTTTGTCTGTGAGTGGACCTCCTATCATGCTGTATTTACTGTTTTAACAATGACACTATATTTTCAAACTTTGAATGAAGTTGAAATTACTTTCAAGAGCACTGATCAACTTTAAGTTATAAAAATTAAATAAAAATGATTCAGGGTGAGCATATATTATTGAACCCATTTTGTAGGTAAATAAAAAAGTAGCATACGGCAGTAGCGTGCCTATTTTTGTGAAACATCAATGTACATGCTAGAATTTGTGATGACCTTCATTGAACCCAGTCGGCTCTATGGTGGGGGCGACAGAGCATCAATTGAGCAATGGCTACCGTGCAAGAGAAAGCTACTGGTTGAATCTGAAATCATGACCCCTGGAAGGAATTTGTTGAGTAAACAGAAGTCGCGCAATACAGATAACAGCCAAGATTACTAGACAACAGGTTAAGCCATCGTTGGTATAAGACGCAAAGTGGAGGGGGAACGCCAGCGTGACGTCACTTGAATCACAAAATCTAGACAGTAACTTGACTTCGTACACCGTTCACTCAACTCTGCTTTGAATAAATCGTCGTTTAACCCTCTTAGAATTGAGTTAGAATTTTCAAATTCACAGTACTTGAAGCGAATGAATCACTGATTCTAATGGTGTAATTAAATATACCGATTTTAAGTTTATTCAACTCCTATGAGAAGAGAAAGTAAACAGATTTTCACACATCTGAAAACGTGACATGAAAAAGTTAGTAAGCGAGGAATTTTCACATTTCTATGGTAGACAAGTTTTGTAAGCGGGAAAGTTGTAGATAAAAAGATGAATTTAATTTTTCATTTGAACATTTTTTCTCTACGACCAGCCGTTCTCCTAATATTGTCGGCGGAACGTAGGCGAAACCACCAAAGGCAAACCATCGATTTGCTACTATACATGGTCATAATTTACTCAAAGTAGCCTAATCATACACGGTACTCACAAAGAACGAAGAAGTAAGCATTGATGATTAATCATAATATGAATGATTAAATAATGATTAATTAATCCACAGTGAATTAAGTCTAATAAATACAATTATTATTAAACTACCATTATAATAAGATGGTATATTAACTTACAATCGGAAGGCACTACAATTTTGTGTTGCACAGGAACTGTCTCACAGGAATTATTTCACTCTAATAACTTGTAAAATTATATTTGACTTCTATTTCGATCACTGGTACTCGATTTCGGTAACACAAAAGATAGTAGCATGATATCTAAACCTACATGAAATAATGATGTGTTCATCATTTACACAACTACATCTGAAAAAAGTCTACATATTTATATTCAAAGCTTTGATGAATTTGAAAACTGAATTTTTTCCTACAAATTCAGAAACTTGTAGAAATACCTACACCTATAATATTATGTGAATAACTTTATGTTCTGGAACCCTCCCTTTTTAGTTGTACCGTGTTTGAACTTCAATTTTAGCTATTTTTCATGTCAATTAAAATGTTTTACTACTAAGACTCGTAGAAATAAATACCTACACCTATAATATTATGTGTATAACCTCATGTTCTAGATCCCCTCCCTTTTTCGAGGAGCACTTCAAATTTCTGCTATTTTTCATGTTAATTATAATGTTTTATTATTAAGACTAGTAGAAATACCTATACCTATGTAATATTATGTGTATTATTTAATGTTCTGGAATGTCTCCCTTTTTTGGTTTGTACCCTGTTTGCAACACAAATTTTTGACAGTCATGTCCCATGTTAATTATAATGTTCTATTATTAAATTCTAACTTTTTTGTATCAGAGTATTCTAGTTTTTTCCAAACAGATCCTTATCCACTATCACCTGTTCCAAACAGATTCTAATCCACAACCTGTTCCAAAAAAGGTCTTATCCAAACTTCAATATTCAATAATACTTTTCTTGCTCAAGGTAGTCTAGAGCTTTTTATTGATTTGTAATCTATGATGCAAACCCTTATTGCAATCCCAATCTATGGAAATCTAATGCAAACCTATTGGAATTCCAATCCCAAGTACTCAGAAGAGTTTTTTGTGATTCCTGAAAAATTTGGTAAACTGGAGAAGACTTTTTTTGGAAATAATGGACTCTAAAAGATCTTGGATACACCATCTAAACATAACTTCAGTATGTGCTTCCATCTAGAGGGCATATTTTGAACTAAAATCTTGTTTATTCAAGATGGCTGCCAGACATCGTTTGGTTGGTGGATCAAAGGTAAGTTCATTTACTCATCATGTGCTCTAAATATGCATTTCTTGATATATTTTGAACTAAAATCTTGTTTATTCAAGATGGTTGCCAGACATCGTTTGGTTGGTGGATCAAAGGTAAGTTCATTTACTCATTATGTGCTCTAAATATGCATTTCTTGATAATTTTTGTTACTATCAATTAAAAAATATCAGGCTTTCATAAAATATACTAAAATGAGTTATAACTTTGATCATTTTGAAAGTTATAGCTTATATAAACTGTATGTATCCTATAGCACACATTGCCATCTAGTCAAGAAGCTATTCTGCTACATGTGTGTATATCCTATGTTACATTGCCAAGTAGTCTACAATGCAAGATTACAAACAAATGGATACACTATATTGAACTGTTGTCCTAAAATTGAAAAATAACTAATTATTTTGTTTCTATTTTCTGTTACAGAAGAATCAGCAATTGTCATATGCTTCCCGAGGAGAATTTATACTCTTGAAAGCGCTACTACCACCAGAAGATGGGAGTTCTGATCTGGATGGAAATAATTCAGATGACCCAGAAGACAAATTGTTCAATCATCATGCAAATGATTTTTATAATTCAGATAGTTCAGATGCTCCATCATTACCTCCTGAACTTCAAGACATCCTTCATGACTTAGAAGTTGGTGAGGATCTTCATATATTATCTACTGAAAATATTGGAACTTATATCGAAGATCAAGGAGTTCAACCTAATGTTGAGGCTGTTGAAGTTGTCAATCAAGATGAGAATTACGTATTCATTGATAATGTCATACCAGAAGCTACCTGTATTGCTGATAATAGTAGTGCTAATCCAGTCACTTTTTCTTCCTCCACAAAAAAATCTGAAGAACAATCAACTTCAAATTTGAGAAAAGGAAGAAAAGAAACTGCCTAGTATGAAAGTAAAGAAATAAAAAACATGTAATATCAAAACTAATAAGACTCCAAAAAGATTTTCATGGGTGAAAAGGGAATTTGACCATCGAGCTGATTTGATAGATTTCAATTTTACTATTCCTGATAGCATTAGATCCCCAATAGAATATTTTAAATTATTTTTCAAATGATATTGTTGATTTGATAGTTCAGAACACAAATCTCTATTCAGTACAAGTTACTGGAAAATCAATCAATTTGACAGCAAATGAATTTGCTGACTTCATAGCCATAAAATGCATGATGGGCATTGTAAAAATGCCTGCTTATACAGATTATTGGAGCACAAATTATTGCTTCAACAAAATAGCCGATTTGATGCCTCTCAAGAGGTATCAACAAATAAGATGCTATTTACATTTTGTTGATAATGATAGTGCAGATATCAAAGATAGATATTATAAAATCAGACCTTTTCTTGAAAAAGTAAGAAATAATTCTTTAGCAGTTGAACATGAAAAAAGATTCAGCATTGACAAGATGATGGTACCATATAAAGGTACCAGGGCAGGTAATAGGAGGCAATACTTAAAAACAAGCCTCGGAAATGGGGGTTTAAAATTTTTGTGCGGGCTGGAGTGTCTGGTTTCATATATGATTTTATTGTATATGGTGGTGAAGACACTTTTAGAGGATACACTTTCTCTGATGAAGAAGAAAGTTTTGGGTTGGGTGGTAAAGTTGTTTTAGCTCTTTGTCAATCAATTCCAGATCCAACTTGTAATGTTATCTATTTTGATAACTTTTTTACTTCCTTGGACTTGATCCATTACATCCGGGAGAATTATGGTATATTCAGTTTGAGAACTGTTAGAGGCAATCGTTTGAAGGGCTGTGAGGAATATTTACTTGATGATAAAACGATGAAAAAAAAGGTCGTGGGAGCTATTGTCAAGCTGTATCTTCTAAAGAAAAAGTTGTAGTAGTTAAGTGGTTTGATAATAAACCAGTATTGCTTGCAAGTTCTCATGTTGATTCCTATCCTGTAGAAAAAATAAGAAGATATGATAAAACTGAAAAAAAGAAAGTAGATGTGAGCTGCCCACAAATTGTAAAGCATTACAATTCCCATATGGGAGGTGTAGACTGAGCCGACATGCTTGTGGCATTATATCGGACAGAGTTCCGCAGTCATTGTTATTATCTAGCTATTTTTTCACAAACTCTTGATATTTGTATAAATAATGCATGGTTATTATTCAGAAGGGATTGTAAAAGTAGAGGGGAGAATAGAGAGGTTTCGCTGAAACAATTATTCAGATACTTGGTGTATGAAAGTCTAACAAAGAAAGATAGGCTTGTAGGTAGACAATCCAATACATCTGCAGTAGCTAAAAAAAAAAAAATACAAAAACCAGCTGTACCAAGACCAAGCAATGAAATAAGATTTGATAAAACAAATCATTTTGCAGAATTTGTCTCTAGAGGTAGATGTCAATTGTGTGTTGGAGGTCAAACGACAATTTCATGCATCAAGTGCAATGTGCAACTTTGTTTAGTGAAAGATAGAAACTGCTTTTTCAACTATCACAACAAATAATACTGGATCTTGGAGTTTTTTTCTGTAAATTTAAATGTTTAGTCAGGAAGAATCCCTTTCAATCAACTTATCTCATCATTATAATGTATATAAAATACTGTCTGTCAGCTATAATTTTTTGAATGTATTCTAATAATTAATTCTTGGGCTACTGTATAATTCTCAATAATATAAATGAATGTCAATGAAAGGTGTACTATGGAAAGGTTAACAATGAAAGTTGTATATTATAATGTCTGTAGAGTAACTTACATTATACTTCTTGTATAATTTGAAAAAAAAAACATGAATAGCAATAGTGATAAGTAATATTAGTATTAGTATAGTGATTGTGGTTTATAAGAATGAGAAAAAAATAATATCTAGTTGAATGTCTCCAACGCAATTTGAAAGTATAGTATTCTAATAATATTAATTCTTGGGTTACTGCATAATTCTTGATGACATAAATGAATGTCAATGAAAGGTGTACCTAAATATTATAATGTCTGTAGAGTAACTTACTATAATTATTATCATATAATTTGAAAAACCTGAATAGCAATAGTGATAGGTAATATTAGTATTAGTATAGTGATTGTGATTTATAATGTAAAACATTAATGTCTTGAATGTCTCCAATGCAATTTGAAAGTAAAATAACAAAAGTCAAATCATGATCCAATATGCTATTTTTGTAAACTTTTGGAATATATTATGTAATTAAACTGTTTTATACAAAATGAAATAAACATAAATACATATATCAAGTAAGAACAGCTCTTGTCATGATTATTTACAATAATATTCCCAGTATTCATGAATTGGCAATGTAACACAGGTGATACATAATGGAACTTTTCAAAATGCTATGGGATTGGCAATGTAACACAGGTGATACATAATGGAACTTTTCAAATTTGCTATGGGATTGGCAATGTAACATGGGTGATACATGCTGTAAATTCTGAAATAGGGAGGAGAATTTTTAAATATTTTTTCCATTTTTCTTTATTAAAATATAGTCTTAAAACACTACAAATAATTTTTCCAACCATACTTTTAGTTGTGCCAAGAAAAGAATTAATCATCGGCAATTCTTCAGAAGAGTCAATTTTGAAGTCATTGTAGAGGAACCGCCAGCAACTGGAGGACCTGTTGCCACCAATAAAAATGAAGAAGGTCTGTTGATTCAACGACAGCTTTGGAAGATTATTTGAGAGGCAAAATTGAAATTTCCCCAAAATGAATTTTCTTCTTATTGAACATAATAATAGGATAGTAATATTGAATTTGGAGAAGGAGCAGCTACCAAGAAATTGAAACTTTGAGGTTAGAAGAGGAAACAGCTAAGTTGAAGCTTGAGAAGGAGAAAGTTGATTGATCTTGAAATTTTGGGATTGAAGTTGAACAGAGCATTATTGTGAATGTTGTATATACATATTGTCAGGGTGCAAACCCAATTCAATAATTTTCTAGGACAGAAATAAATTGAACAAGAAATTTGTAATACTTACTACGTTTATTCTCTTGTCTATATGTTTATTCTCTGTATTCCTTAAACATTTTTTACGTAATTTGTTCTTGGTCATTATGAAATTGAGTATTCTGATCAATAATAATTGACTGTAAAAAGGTTATGCAGACAATTGTTTACTTCTAATAGAAAGATTATTTGGTTGAATGCCAGCCGGCCGGCATTCACTTGTTATCAGTCAGCTGTTATCTCTGTCACTTTGATTCTTGCAAATTGTTTCTTCTGTTAATTTTTATTTGAATGTATTCCTATATTTCAACCTGCTGAAAAATCTGCTTATTATAATTCCCTCAAGATTTTCTCAATTTAAATTAATACTCAATTTAAATTAATATTCTAATTTGTTTGCTGCTATGGCACACTTGTGATTTTTGAATCAGCGTCAACATCCTATTGGACAATTCAAACTTCCTGATCGCCTATTGGTGAATTTGCTATGACGTCGTCCTTCTTCTCCAAATGAAATGGCTTCCCAATTTCCAGAAGGAGAGACGCTAATGGCTTATTGTTAGAAGCAGAGGTCCGCTCTATACCTCTTGAGTGTTATTTGTTACATGTTTTAAATGTGCTGATTTTAATGTAAAATAAATTTCCCTAACGTAGAAAGTTGAAATGATTGCCAAGCGTAGTTATTAAATTCGGAATTTGTCGCAAACTCGAGGTGGAAACCCATTCACCACTCAAGGAGCCGACCACGTGAGCCCGAGACTGCTGCCACCAATTCTACTGATTGTGAGTGCGCGGGTTTATTGGCCAATAAAGTGAGTGATAAGTCAAAATTCATTACAAATCGCTATGGCATATTTACGTCTGAGGCACTTAGGCAAAGCACTATTTGCTCTATTCAAAATTAAATCCAATCAATTTATTCAAGAACTTTATTAAATTTCATATTCTAAATTCATTTCAATTATTAAATTTATTATTGCAGTAAACATTACTTATTTTCTGATTTTTCAACTATTTGTTCAATAAATGTCATTTATCTTATTCTGGAGTTAGTCAATCAAACCTGATCGACTCTGGCTGTGGCCTATTGGTATTTTATTTCATGAAAGTTGAAAGTCAATCACTCATATAGTGATCTATGACTTATATAATATTCCCTGACATTTGTCGGCGGAAATTGTTCAAGTTCTTTATAGTATATTCTCCAACCGTTGTCGGCAGAATTCAGTCAATCAATTTCTCTTTTTAATTATATTTTATTCTGCCCTCACCCGAACTAATCAAGGGGATTTAAGTGAAACAACCCTTCTATTTTGGAAAAGTAATTTTGATTTTAATTTTGATTGGGTTGAATGCTATAAAAGAAAAAGGAGCGCAGTTTTCATGCCTGACCCTGTATAAGCTTACCTAGTGGATTGAGGTGAAGTCAATAATATGACTAGATATAGTAAGACTTGGTGCTATAATATTTCAATTTCAAAGTTAAATTCACACTATACAAACATCTCACAAACTAGAAACCAACATCCTAAATCTGTGTTCTAAAGATCTGAATAAAGTTTCATAATTCAACTTGATCTCAGAAGGAGAAAAATTTTTATGATTAAACTTTGACTTGAATTTAGAGGTTGCTTAAAATCTTGAAGTTACTTGAAATTTTGAAGTTGATTAAAGTTTGTTACCAGGCCTGGATTTAAAAAAAAAAAAACAAATATACTAAATTTACTCTCTAGGTTACATCTATATCTTAACTAGTCGTAGACGCGGATATGGGCGTAGATAGGTCCCGCCGGTCCCAATTACAAATTTAAGTTGAACTTAAGAAAAGTCTGTTACTCATAACACGCACTAGATCATTGGCCAAATATGAATTTGAATTTTGGTACTTAGCAGATCCTGTGGACGCCGTTACCGACTTGGGGCTCCTTGCCAAGGGTGGTCACTTATCCAGACGTACACCCACTGCACGCCCAGCAGCGGTGACCACTTCCAGGACGGTGTCACTCAAGCCAGGGACACTCCAAGTGTAGAGAAACAGGTTCATCACTGAGTCACGGTTCAGACCCGCAATTGGCAAAGTTCAAGACATCAGAATAGTTCACGGAGACTTCAGGGTAGATCAAGGACCGCTTAAATTGTGGAGAGATTGACTTATATCCAATAATAAAAATACATAGCACCAGCTCACTGCATAATTAAGTAGTAGAAAAGAGGCGTGAGGCGCCTACAGCAAGATTAGTTACATATTAACAAACATAATTATTATATATAAGTAAAAAAAAAAAGAATAAGTTAATTAACTTCAACCGCCACAAATGAAATTTGCCATCTTCGTACTAAGGCAATATGCAAAGTGAAGCTTCAGTCTACAAATCAGTCGTGAACTAAACCTTTCCCAGTTGCCTCATGGGTACGCTCCCGACTCTCCTGCAACCCGCGTGTTCATTGGTCTATTTCAAACGCACAGTACGAATGGCGGTAGGCTACCGACCAATTGTAGCCTTTCTTACGAACTTTGGTTAGAGGGAAATTTTTACATACAATTACCCAATGATGAGCAACAAGAAAATACAAGGTTTGCATTCTCACGCCTGAGAAATAAAAATCGCACTGCGTCATCTAGGCAAAGCTGAAACAATGTAATAATTGCAAACTTTGAGTCGCGACTAGAACTCGATAAATAGAGAGAGATAGAAATAGGTTCATGGTTAAGAGCGTAGGTCACTTGTTGGGTCTCACGGTACTAACACAAAGGATAAATATTAATTGTACTGGTACATAAGCAAAAATCCTAATTGCAAAAATAATATCCTGATTTGTCCAGATGAGCGTGGATCAATTGAGTTCATCTCTATTGAATTTCTTAGTGTGTGTTTTGAGTTGAGTGTAGCACCAGCACTTGTGAAAATATTTTCTACCAACTGTGGCACCTGGCTGATAATTCCAGTAAAATTTATAAATATTCCAGTGTGTACATGCTCACACACAACCCAAATCTGACAATATGTACATATTATTCTATCATGAACTATTGAAAGGAGACCTAAGTTTTAAACTTCAATTGCTTCCCTTGAAATTTGCTGCTTGAGGCCCATACCTAATACAACAACCACTAGTATCCCAATGGGCATTTGGGACCCTTTCCAATACCACAAATACCTGTGACAAGTCTCAAAACTTATAGACTGTATTTTAACACTCTAACCGAAAGACCGGTCTCACAGGCACCAGGCCATTTTTAATTGTTGTGGTGTGGCAGCCCTGAGTGCCAGACGGCACTGTCATTCCTAATACCTTCCCCCCACCCATTTCTTGCACTGACAAACCAGTTTTCACTCAGTCAATGCTGTGTCCTTGTGCGTGACAGTTACTGTTTCAAAACCTAGTCGGTCTGCTTGACCGGGTCTTTCGGTTTACGTGGTTCAAGTTAGTGCTTGGGAGACCGGATCTTTTGGATAATGTTGGTGATTTTATTCCCATCCGTTTAGAACTTTTCATTTTTTGAACTTTGCATACAGGGTGTCCCGTAAAATATTGGCTACAGTATAACCACAGTATTCTACTAGCTAATATAAACCGAAATTCCTTAGGAAAAAATTAAATTTCCTATTAGTTTTCCTATAATCCGCCACTCTGTTTTTTTAAGAGTAGGCATGATATCTTGTGAATGGATCAAAATTTTTACTTGAAATTTGGTAGGTATACTAATGAATATGTGGTCTACAAAATAAAAATATAAAAAAAAATTAATATCTGGATTTTTTTAAATGGTGGTCAACCAAAATTCTCAATCTGTTTTTACTTGAGAACATGACAATTTCGGTATATATTAGCTTGTAGAATACCGTGGTTATACTGGAGTCACTATTTTACGGGACACCCTGTATATTTTGGTGTATATATTATTGTTTTTAGCCAGATGAATCAGCCAACTACATCAATGGATGTTCCAAATGAAGCCAATAATAAGAAAAAAAGGACTGTTCCTCCACCAATAAGTGTTTCACATCCCAACTATGTAAAAAGAATACAACAAATGCTTTTTGAACCTGATGAAGTGTCTAGTGATAAAAATTTTGGAGATGAAATAGACGATTCTGATGCAGATCCAGATTTTATTTTGCCAAACAAAAGGAATGAAGATTCTACAGATTCTGACATCAATGAACCTTTGGATGAACCGCCGGAGCTATTGGTTGATGAGTCTCAAAATATTCTTCATGATGAGCTTCCTCAGGAGATTGAAGGTGCAGACCAAGAAGAAGAGCTTCCTCAGCTGATTGAAGGTGCAGACCAAGAAGAAGAACTCAACCAAAAATATATTTTTGGTCGACTGAGGAAAAATGAATATGGCCCTTGTTATGTATGGATGACTGAAGAACAAAGTAGAACTGTCAGAACTCCAGCTCATAATATTATTCGTGGTTTACCAGGACTAACGCCTCATGCAAAAGCCCTGGGATATAACCCTAACCAAACTGATGTCTGGGAATTGATTTTCGACAAAAAAATGGTTGAAATTATTGTTGTAAATACAAATCATAAACTTTTGAAAACAAGGAGTAATTTTGGCCCAGGAACAGAATTATCAAATTACCGACACACAGATGAGACTGAAATAAAAGCTTACATAGGCTTATTGCTTCTATCAAGTATTCTAAAGACGAATGATGAAGATATGCAAGCATTATTTTCAAAGGATGCCACAGGTATACCAATTTTTCATGGAACTATGTCTGCAAAAAGATTTGAAACACTCACTGCATGTTTGAGATTTGATGATGCAAACAGTAGAACCGAGAGAAAAGCTACAGACAAGGCAGCAGCTATTACTGAAATATTCAACATGCTCATAAAAAATTCCCTGAAAGCTTACACTGTGTCAGAACATGTGACGATCGATGAGATGTTGGTGCCATTTTGTGGGCATTGCGGATTTGAAGTTTACATGCCCAAAAAACCAAAAAAATACGGTTTGAAAATAATGTGTCTTTGTGATTCTAAAACATTGTACCTGTTCAATGCCTATATTTATACAGGAGCAGGGTCGGATGGTCATGGGCTTTCTAATGAAGAACAACAGTTTTTGATGAAGCCAACACAATGTGTAGTTCGCTTGTGTAAGCCACTTGAAAACACAAACAGAAATATTACTGCTGATAACTATTTTTCATCTATTGAAACTGTAAGGTTGTAAGGTTATTGCTAAGTAAGGTTGGTTTGACGTATGTTGGCACTATGCGAAAGGACAAATTGATCATCCCAAAAGAATTACTTCCAGACTCAAAACGCCCATTGAATTCAAGTATCCATGTATTCAATGGACAAACTACACTAGTGTCATTTGTTCCAAAGAAAAACAAGTCAGTAATTCTCATCTCTAGTATGCACCATCATGCCAAAATAGATCCAGAGAAAAAGAAACCAGAAATTATTTGCTTTTACAATTCAACCAAGTGTGGGGTAGATTTACTAGATATGAAGTGCGCAGTCTACTCCTCCAATAGAAGAACAAGACGCTGGCCTCTAGCTGTATTCTACAGAATGATCAACATAGCCAGTGTATAAACAGTTTTGTACTGTTCCTTAGTTACAGGAACTCTCCTGTGATAACTAGGTCTGAGTTTGTAAAAAAATTGGCCACTTCATTGAACTTCATTGAACCACATCTGAGGAGACGTCTTGAAATTCCAAATCTTCCTCGACAGATCAAGAATTTTATCATTGAAACTCTTGACATTGACCAGCCAGAACATCAGGCAGGCATCCCCACCGACAGACTGGAGAGAAGAAAAACATGCAGCAAATGTCCCAGCTACAAGAAAAGAAAAACCTTTTATGCCTGCATCTCTTGTTCACAACCTATATGCCTTGAATGCAGCAGGAAGATATGTGTTAACTGTGCAAAAAAAGATATATAAACAGAAAGGACAGTGAAAAAACATGACAAAAAGGTAACTCTATGTTTTTATTTTTATGTTTTGGTTGTAAATACATTATTATTGCATTCAAAATGTTTTTTATTCCTAAATTGTGAAAAAGTACATGAAATTCATCTTTCGGTCAGAGTGTTAAAGCTTATAAACATATTTCAGAAAACAGATGATGAAGTAGAAGTGGGATACACATTACAGTAGTTGTATTGCGAACAGACCTTTGAGGCTTGGTGTCCTAGCTGGAAAGATAGTTTTTACAATTTAGCAATAACAACTGTTAAATAAAATTCAATTTTTATCTGAGGCTTTTTTAATGAAACTTAAAATACTAACAATTCAGTAAATTCACTGAAAATTCAAAGCCTGCAATGAGGGAACTTTATTGGTGATTTTCATGAATTTCAAGACTACAGTTTGAATAAAACTAGTTGACCCTTGGCCTGGTGCTCAAGAACCACTCACTAGAAACGTTTTTGTCAGGAAGTCAAATGTCCAAACAGCTGACCATTTGATTCAAAGCATCATTGAATCAAATGCACCAGGCCAAGGCTCAACTAGTTTAATTTGAACTATAGAAGCATCATGAATAAGTTATAACATAGTTGTAAACCAACTTATAAACCTATTTAAACTTATAAACTGGAATTTGCTTTGGTATTCACAGTAGCCTTTGGTAGGTCCCTTGGCCTGGTACTCGAGAATATAATACGGTTTCAAGCATAAGTTCATGAAGGTTTTGAGAGCAGTATAAAGGCTCAAGCACTATTTTCTCATTGAGGTATTGCTACCACAAAAGAACTTATTTCCAAGTAATACTATTGGCAAAATTATCACAATGATAATAAATAACAAAATACATCAATGATTGTCAAGCATGTAGGGATGTCAATCCGCAATGTTTAAAGGTTGTTCCGGAGCGCCCATTGAAAGTGATGAGCCAAATTGGAATCAATTTGCTTTAAATGACAGAATCAGGTGGTATGTTTATATTTTTCCAAAGGAACAGATTCATAGATCCAAAGATCCTCACATGTCAACCAAAGCTTATTGTGTGTCCCTAGTATGTGTTAGTTGGACAAACCAATAACTGTACCCTTTACAAGATCCAGGAGTTTTTTCCTATGCTAATGGCCCATTCATTACCTGGTTGCTTGCAGCCAAACACAGCCCTTCTCTTTGCCCCGAGGAGGTATGAAATATATGGTGGTAGCTATAGACTACTGACATGTACTGAGGCAAAGGCTCTTAAAAGTGAAGAGGCCAAGGAAACAGCAAAATTTGTGTTCATAAATATAATATGTCATCATGAATGCCCAGATATACAAATAAATGATCAAGGAAGAGAATTTGTATATAGTACCCTCGAAGAGATTCAGAAATTGACAAGAGTTAATTTGAGGATGACTTCAGCATACCACCCACAGGCAAATGGGATGGTAGAGAGACAAAATAGATCTATAAAAACTGACATGTTGAAAGTACTCCAAAAAGATACAGGGAAGTGGCTGGAAGTCTTGGGTGGGGTTCTATTTGTTTTACAAACCTCAAAACATTCCAGCACAGCCTTCTTGCCATTTTTTATTGTATAACAGGGAGCCTAATTTACCTTAAATAGGTATGATTAAGGGCAAAGCAGAAAAAAATGAGGATGTGCTTGAAGAAGAAAACTTACTAGACATGGAAGACTTCACCCATTACTTGGAGTTTGCATTGAAAGTGAAGGGTGCTGCTGAAAACAGAGCCAAGCTCAACATTGCATAACTAAAATCAGAGAGTAGCTGAAGCACTCAATTGGGGAAAAAATTCATGGAAGGGATGGAAACTTCATACTATTCACGAAGCACAAGGCTTAACCTTGAAAAATGTAGTCTTAATTAGAATCGATTACAAGAACAAAGAAATCTACAATAGTATGCAGCATGCAATAGTTGCCCTTTCTCGCCACACCAATACATTCAGATACTTAACTACAAGTATTGAAAAAGATGCAGTAGATAAACTCATTGATAAAATAAAAACAACTAATGAAACTGAATTTGAAAAGTGGAACAAGGAGAGAATCTGAATTCTGAAAGGAGATAAAATGTTTAGAATTATAGGAATAAATAGATCACCTAGTAACCGTAACACCGAAAATTTTGTCAATAGCCTGAATCAATTCATTGATGATATACCAAATGGAATGAGTGTTTGCATTGTTGGGGATATCAATATAAATATTCAATCAACTAGTATTCAGGTTCAGGAATACATACATAACAAGGGCCTAGAAGTGAAACCTTGTAAGTCGATTTTTTTCACATATTGAGTTATTGGTATCATAATTTTTATAAAAATCAGCTGATTTGAACTAGTGAAACCTTGCAATTAAGAAAAAATTGTTCAATATAGAAAGATGTGATCAAAGTGGCAACTCGTATATCTTGTATCACGAAGGCATTGGGGATTAATAGTGTAACCTCGTATGAGGAGAATTCTTGTACTACCGGACTGCCGCCAATTGCAAACCAAACACGCAAAATACTTCATTATAATAGTTTGAAGATTGAATCGAAGATTATATCAGCATTTTTATTGTATGGTAAGTGTTTATGGATAGCTTTTAACATAATTCAAAGACTTTTCCTTCAAATTATGTAAAATACATTACATTAAATACTCGTATGTTACTTTGGAGGTTAATTTTGTTGAACTGTGTTGGCTCTTGCTCCCAAGAGCAAGACCTCAGCCAGCCAGTTACCTCAGAATCTATTTACATTCATTTCATTCAAGCTATCATAACAAAATATTGAATTATAATCATATTATCAAGAATTTCTCCCACATACAAGGTTTCACTTCAATTAATTTTGTCCTACTTACGAGGTTTCACTACATATTTCAGTGAAAACCTCAATGAGTTGATTTATTTCAGATTAATATGGATGAAACCGAAGAAAGCCAGGATCTTCTGAGTGATGCCAGCCTAAATAGTCAGGAAATTGATAACTGGATGCAGGATCTACAGACTCATATTCCTGCTGCTCAAATTTCTCTCAATCATTCTACTCCAACACATCATGAACAACTGCATGGAGACTCAATGGCAGAAGAAGGCTCCAACATTTTTGAAGAAATCAGTATTATTGAAGAAGCTGACATTGAAAATTATAATGCTTGTATCTTGGAAGTAGCAGACATTGAAACTGAACACTCTTACAGCATCAGTCCACACAAAATTGAACAGTATCCTTCAACATCAGTGAGACCAGATGAATCTCCCCCACCAAATGGACAAATTCGTTATGAAGAGCCTGAAGATAAGGATCCAGAGTTACCTGAATCTGAAGAGTGTCCTTCAACATTAGTGAGACTGGATGAATCCCCCCCACCAAATGGACAAATTCGTTATGAAGAGCCTGAAGATAAGGATCCAGAGTTCATTCCTGAATCAGAAGAGTGCACTTCAACCTTAGTGAGGCTGGATGAATCCCCCCCACCAAATGGACAAATTTGTTATGAAGAGCCTGAAGAAAAGGATCCAGAGTTCATACCTGAATCAGAAGAGTCCCAAAATAGTTCTGAAGCTGATGAAAATTCAGGTGAGATGGAAAACAATGAAGAGGCTACCTCAGTCCTTGAAGATCTTGGGGTAGGAGAAGAGTTTCAAGACAGCAGTATTTTAGGAAGAATGATTAGAAAAAGGAAGAAGAAAGGGCAAGGTATAAAAAACGAGTGGTTTGACAATAAAAATAAACGTCTTCGTGAACAGGTGAAAGACTATACAGGATGGACAAAACAAGGAAATGGGAAAGTTAAAAGGGGTAAAGATAGGCAATCAAGGAAAGTTGGGCCTCGATGTCAAGGATGTGTGAAGTCCTCAAGAACGTAAAATGTGAAAAGAAAAAAAGCACAAGAAATCCTGAATCAGAATCCAGGAGAAAATCAACCTTGAAATACTTCATCAAAACCACAGATGGAAAAGAGCATAGAGTATGCAAAACTTTTTTTAAACACTTTTGCACTGGGAGAGTGGACAGTGAGGCAATGGGCTGCTGACTCAACTGAGAATACTAGTACTAAAGGCCATGGAATCACACCTGCTAGGAGAGAGCGACCAAAGAGAGGAGTTGGAGATTCAAACCCAGAAGCTAAAGCAAAGCTTTCAGAATTTTTGGACAATTTGCCCAAACTCCCAGCACACTACTGCAGGAAAGACACATCAAAATTTTATATTGAACCAATATTTGGAAACCGAATGTCTGATGTTTATTTAGAGTATAGAAGACAATGTGAGAAAGACGAAGTCAAGCCTCTCTCCAGTTTCACATTTTATAAAATGGTTGACAGCAAAAATTTAGCGTTCCAACAGCCCAAAAAAGATAGATGCGATACATGTGTTGCTAATGATGCAGGGAATATCAGTGAAGAAGTTTATTCTGAACATTTAAAATCAAAAGAGAGGGCCAGACATGAAAAAAGTATTGATAAGGAAAAAGCTATTGAGGGCACTTATTTTGTAATTTCCCAAGATGTGCAGGCAGTCAAAGTGTGCCCCAGCTTGAATGCCTCAGCCCTTTATTTACAAGAATATATTGATTGTATGACCCTTTTCGTCATAGTGGTGCATTTTATACATCACCAAATCCCTAGCTCATAATGCACAGTGATGCATAATCTGCATCACTCCACAAAACTATTTTTCTCTAATGGCAGGGTGATTCAATTCTTGTAACACTGTGAAGAACTAGTTCCCAGAGCTTCCTACAGAGTGTGTGACGTGTTAGTTCCATCATAACCGTCGATTTGTTACCAGTGTTGTTGATTTTGTATGCTAGTGACACGGAGTTTGAAAGCTGTCTATTAGTGATGGTATAATTACGGTAAGTGTATTAATCTGGCCTGATGCTTCTATTTTATTGATAATATCAATGTTTTTCTGTGTAATCACAGCAGAATAAGTGTGTTACAAGAGTTTCTTTACATAATATTGTTGTTTTCCGTGATATCAAAAAATGCATCACCATGCAACATGAGGACTAGCCTACATAACCTACAACTTTCATATTCATACCAACTTATGGTTGAGATTTTGTATTTTTTCAGTTCCATTGTTGTTATTATAGGAATAATTTTGGGATAATCTAGTTGGTAACATTAAATTTAATATTTTTCATTAAATTTGACATCTTTTCAATATTTTACATGAACCATACTGGTAAGTTACTGTCAAGGGGAATCTGCTAATTAGAAAAGTCTTGTAAGAAATTATCATTCTCGCCAATATACCGGTACATTCCTCTGTAATAATAACTTGTTACTTGAAAATGCAATCCATGATTATTATCACATTAATCCATTAAGCTTCAGATTTACAAAATGTGTTATTCTTTTCACAGGTTGAAAATGGATGAAAGAATTACTGATGAAGAGTTGCTGAACATACTTATGTATGATGAAATCCCGTCTGATTTGGACTCCTGTATTGACGAAAATGACGCAGAAGAAGATGACAATTTCTACCTGGACAACACCAATGAAGCTGACAACATTCCTATAATTGATATGACTTCCACTTCAGAGTCCATCTCTAACTTTCCATTGAATTCATCTGCTCCATCGCCTTCACTCACACCATCATCTTCCAATGGAACTGAACATGATTCTTCAGCAGTAGGCCTACCTTCAACTTCAAGAAAACGTACTTCAAGCACCCTACAAGCACCATCATCATCAGCAATACCTTCAACTTCAAGAAAACGTAAGTCAACAACAGCATCATCCTCAGATATACCTTCAACTTCAAGGAATAGGACACCACCACAGTGGAGCAAGAGCTTTACTCCATCTTCTTCAAATTCTGTATTTGATCTTGAGACAGGTCCCACTGAGAAAATAACAAACTTATTGAATCCCTCACCATGTGATTTATTCAGGACTCGCACTTCATGCTCGGCAGGGGGCTTCGCCCCCCTGCACCCCCCTGGGGGCTTCGCCCCCCCATTATCGGCTTGTGAATGTAAATTTCCTTGTGTTGGAAATTTTTTGGGTTAGTAATCTTTTTCTGGTTAGAGATTTTCAAGAACTTATGTCAGTACCTCTCCACTGTGATCTTCATAAAGTAGGGAATTTGAAAATTTGAAAATTTAAGATCCAAAAAATTTATTTGATTTGGGCATGTATATGTTTCTGAATCGCCTTGATGAGCTGGAGTTCAATGATGTGGCACAATGATACCCGGTATCCAAATAAGAAAAATACAACAGTCCCAAAATTTGCCAAATTTGACATTATGTCCTAATGCCCCCTGAATATTTTTTTGAGATGACAATTGTGAGGTCTCTGGGTCTGAAAACAACATTCTGACTTCAAAGCTGCACTACAATATCCAGAACCATTAGAAAATAGACCCTAAATAAATTTCCAAAATTGTAAAATGACCAAAAATACAATTGACGCCCCTGATCCCCTTGCTGACCTGGTCCAAATATAATCATAGAAATCGCAGCATATCGATGTGCTCAACCAAAAAGGTCCTTTTCACTTATGCACTAAATAGTTACATGGAAAAGTTGAAAAAATTGAGGGGCACCTGGTGCCCCCCTGATGGGAAAATTTAATTGTTTTGGAGGCTTCTCAAAGGTTTTGGGTCCTCATGCGACCAAAATACTTGTTCCACCTATGCTGAGAGTGGCTTACAATTTATGTCGGTGGCTACCTCTCCGCTGTGATCCTCATAAAGACGGGGAGTTTGCAAATTTTCAAATTTTAGATCAAAAGCTTTATTTGATTTGGGCATGTAGCATATGTTTCTGAATCCTTGTGATGAGCTAAGTTCAATGATGTATGGCACAATAATACCAGTATCCAACAAGAGAAATACAGCCGTCCCAAAATTTGCCAAATTTGACATATGTCCCCCGGTGCCCCCCCCCTTAATATTTTTTTTTTTGCAGATGACATTTTTAATGAGGTCTCTGGGTCCAAGGAACAACATTCTGAACCCGAAAACTGCGCTAAAAATCTAGAACCATTGAAAATTGACCCATCAAAATCTGTGCCAAACCGGACCGGCCAAATCCAAAAATGAAATTTGCCCCTGGTCACCCTTGCCGAGACGGTTTGAATTTTATCACATATTTCAATGTTTTTCCACAATCTGAAAAGTTTTTCCTCTATCATTTGCTGTAAAATGTGTGATTTGAATTGGCAGAGAAACTTTGGGGGCCATCCCCTGAGGGGGAGATTTTTTGGAGGTTTTGGGGTTTTCCCTGTACCTACTCTCGGCCCTCTATCTGACGGTGACCCCAGTTTTTCTCTGCGATCAGCGGTTTTGGCTGTGAATTTTTTGATGAAAAAATTGAGAAAAAAAAATTTTAAATGCCCCCCTTGGGCCCCCTTGTGAACCCGGTTAAAATTTTATTATTGAAATTGGGGTATCTCCAGGTGCTGAACAAAAAAGTTCCTCTTGACTTTGCTGTGCGATAAGTGGTTAGCTTTGCAGAAAATCTTTGGGGGGCCTGAACCCCCCTGAGGGGGGGACTTTTCGAAGGTTTTGGAGTTTTCCCTGTACCTACTCTTAGTCCCCTATCTAATGGCGAGCTCAGTTTTTCTCTCTGATCAGCAGTTTTGGCTGTGAGTTTTTGTCAGTGAGTGAGTGAGTTGTCACTCTCTTTCGTAAGTTTACTATATAAAGACTCGCACTTCGTGCTCGGCAGGGGGCTTCGCCCCCCTGCACCCCCCTGGGGGCTACGCCCCCCTATGATCTCCCAGGGGACTTTTCAAATTTTTGAATTTGGGTTCCAAAAAAGTTATTCCAAAGAAGTTATTTGATTTGGGCATGTAGCATAATACCCTATTAAAGTTGAAAAAATTTAGGGGGGCTTGTTGCCCCCCTGACAAAAAAATGTCATAGTTTTGGAGTTTTCTCGATGATTTTGGGTACTCATGAGAACAAAATAATTGTTCCACCAATGCTGGGAGTTGCTTAAAATGTATTTCAGTGGGTACAATTTTTTGAAAAATTGGTAAAAATGGTCAAAAATGAAAATGGCCCCCTTAGTCCCCCTCGCTGACCTGGTACAAATTTTATTATTGGAATCGGAGCATATCGAGGTGCTGAACAAAAAGGTCCTTTTCACTTTGCTCTAAATAGTCAAATAGGAAGTTGAAAAATTGAGAAGACCTGGTGCCCCTGATGAGAAATATTAATAGTTTTAGTTTTCTCAATGTTTTTGGGTACTCATTAGAACAAATTGATCGTTTCATGTAATCTTAATAAAGTTTGAAAATTTTCAAATTTGAGTTCCAAAAATTTATTTGATTTGGGCATATAGCATATGTTTCTGAATCGCCTTGATGAGGTGAGTTCAATGATGTATGGCACAATGATACCCGGTATCCAAATAAGAGAAATACAGCCGTCCCAAAATTTGCCAAATTTGACATAGGTCCCCTGGTGCCCCCCTGAATATTTTTTTTTGGGCAGATGACATTTTTATGAAGTCTTTGGGTCCAAGGAAAAACATTCTGAGCCCAAAAACTGCGCTAAAAAATCTAGAACCATTGAAAATTGACCCATCAAAATCTGGCCAAACCCGCAAAATGGCCAAAAATGAAAATTGTGGTCCCCCTTTTATCACATATTTCGATGTTTTTCCACAATCTGAACAAGTTTTTCCTCTACCATTTTGCTGTAAAATGTGTATTTGAATTGGCAGAAAAATTTGGTTTTGGAGTTTTCCTGTACCTACTCTCGGCTATCTGATGGTGACCCCAGTTTATCTCTGCGATCAGCGGTTTTGGCTGTGAATTTTTGAAGAAAAATATTTAAAAAAATTTCAAATGCCCCCTTGGGCCCCTTTTTATTATTGAAATCGGGGTATCTCCGGGTGCTGAACAAAAAGTTCTTTCAAAGTTTTGGAGTTTAATCTCCTAGGGGACTTTTCAAATTTTTGAATTTGGGTTCCAAAAAAGTTATTCCAAAGAAGTTATTTGATTTGGGCATGTAGCATAATACCAGGTATACAAATATGAGAAATACAGGAGTCTGATAATTAGCCAAATTTGACATGTCCCCCCACTTCCACCTCTAAATATTTTTTTGGGTAAGGCCCAAGGAATATTATTCAGACATCTAAAACTTCACTTCTATGTCAGGGACCATAGAAAATGTACCCCAAACATTTTTTGAAAAATTGGCAAAAAAGACCAAAATATACAATTGCGCCCCCTGATCCCCCTTGCTGACCTAGTACAAATTTTATCATTGAAATCGAAGCATATCGAGATGCTAAACAAAAAAGGTCCTTTTCACTTTTGCTCTGAATAGTCAAATAGAAAAGTTGAAAAATTGAACAAAAAATGTCATAGTTTTGGAGTTTTCTCATGATTTTGGGTACTCATAAGAACAAAATAATTGTTCCACCTATGCTGGGAGTGGCTTAAAATGTATTTCAGTGGGTACAATTTTTGAAAATTGGTAAAATGGTCAAAATGAAAATTGAAATTTTATTATTGAAATCGGAGCATATCGAGGTGCTGAACAAAAAGGTCCTTTTCACTCAAATAGAAAAGTTGAAAATTGAGGGGATTAATAGTTTTGGAGTTTTCTCAATGTTTTTGGGTACTCATGAGAACAAAATAATCGTTTCCACTGTTAGAATTTATGTCAGTGGGTACCTCTCCAATGTAATCTTAATAAAGTGGGGACTTTGAAAATTTTCAAATTTGAGTTCCAAAAATTTATTTGATTTGGGCAAGTCGCATATGTTTCTCAACAGCATTGATGAGCCGCGCTCAATGATGTATAGCACAATGATACCTTCACTTTCAAATATGATTAGAATAGAGATAAGTTACTAGAAAAAATAATAAATTAGAATAGAATGTTTTATTTTATTAGTGAGTTTTTCTTAGTTTTTTTTTCAATTAGTGATAAAACTATGTTATTTTAAAAATAAATATTTCTTAAAATTTTTCACTACTGATTAATATTTTATCTCATGAATATTTTGTTGTACTTGTACATAAATATTATGCAATTGGCTATATTGAATAAAAAACACAAAAATTTATATTATTACTCAAGAATTTGTTTTTTTCTAGTTTTACAATATTTAGTATATCAACTGGGACTTTTGATTTGAAACTCTTCACTTGCAAAGACTTAGAATAATTTAGTATAGGAGTATTAGAAAATAGAATAAATTAGAATAGAATAAAATATATTATTTTGTCAGTGATTTCTTGCCAAATTCTAGATGCACTCTAAATGAAGGGAATCATTATCATTTTGTTTATTATCCTTATTATTATGTTTGTTTTCCTACTCATAAATATCTTGAACTTGCACCGAATATGCAGGCCACCCACAGGGTAATGAACCCCTAAAACCTAAATGTGATGGATATCATCAACCACCAATTCAATATCCATTTCAATTCATAATAATGATTGAGTTCACAGGGTTTGAAAGAGTCGTTTCAGGTACACCAAACAATGGACGACTTTCTCACCATTCATGGCTGGGAATTTTCGAGAGTGACACTCTTAATTTTGGCCACTGCTAGTAGCATGAGTAGTTACCAAATAATTTTGTGTTTGTTCAGGCATGACTAACTCTTCATCTGCTAGGCATGTTCATTTTATTATATTATTATGGAATGCAGTGCATGTGAGGTTGAATGGCCTGGTTCATTGACTGGGGAAATTTTAGAAAGTTGGGTAGATTCCATTTTGAGGGTTAGCAAGCAGGTAGTTTGGCTACAAGGTCATTGACATATTTTGTACCTGAAGTAGGTAACATTTATTAAAAGCCAATATACGCAATAAAATAAAAATTACATTAAATTCAATTAATATTATTATTAATGGAAAATTAAAAAAGAAGCAAGATCGATCGATCCGTCTTATACTGTATAAAGATGAATTAAAAAATATTGTATATGTATAATCAGGACATAATCAATATGTGTATCTGTAGGATAAGTTAGATAATCACGTGATTGATAAGCAATTAGGTTTAGGACATTTTATATTGGTAAAAGTAGGATAAACTCGAGTCTTAGGTAGGGTTGTATCTTAAGTATTATTTATCATGTAACTTATTTAGAGTAGTGCACTACAGTAGGTAATATTTTATGAGATTATCATTTATGTAGAAACTGTCTATTTTAAGGCTATTGATGTTAATATCCTATGAATGTATTCCTGTAAGAAAATTTATGCTTACTATAATGCTTATGAAATCTAGTAAAAAGAGTTAGTAGCTTTTTGTCTATATTGTATGTTTTGAAGAAAAGTATTTAAGCAAAGTAGTCTATCTTTTGTAAATATATCACTGGATATGTTATGCTGTATTTTAGATTTCATTTTGTATGTATTTTCAAAAGGTATGTGTTTTCATGTCAGCAAGATAAATGTTGTACAGATGTATTATAAAGTTTTAAAAATGATGTTTCCATGAATACCAATGTTATTATATTTATTTCTCAAATATTGATGTAAAAAAGGACTAATAACAATGTATTACTGTTTTGTAAATTTTAGCTGAGAAGTCAGGGAATATTAAAGTTTTTAATTGAGCTTCAGATAATAATTTGCAATTCTTCAATTTAAACAGAAAATCATTCCTTTGGAGAGTAATATTGTAATTAAATGTTAGGATAATTTTAAAGTCCCCAATATTGTAAAAACTGGAAGGAAACATATTACTGTCTATGGCAATAGTGAATCTTCAACCCTTCAAAGAGAAAGTTGCTACCTGCCACGGGAGCGGGGTGGCGCTGCTATAAATACAAGCCTGAGGGCGTTGTACACTTTCAGTCGTGATTTGGCAGTTGTGTTTGGATCGTGAATCGAAGACAGTGGTGATTTAGTGGTGAATCTGCAGTCAGATACTGAGAATTCCAGAGGAATCCGGTGTGGCGAAGCAGTAAGTCGCAGCAATTGACAGAAACTCATTTTTCATCTTCAAATTTTTCGCTAGCCAAAATAACAGTAACTCATTCCAGGCCCTTTTTTAAAGTAGGAAAAGATTAGTTCTCCAGAGGATTTTATTTCATACTTAATTTTTTAATAATATTTTATTTTAAATTTTCATTTATTTAAATCATTTTATTGAAAGTCAATTTTCTTTTATTCTGAACAATATCATTATACAGAGTACAGAGTTTGTTTGATGGGTAATTTTAAATAATTTAGTTAATTCTATCAATTTCTATATCAATCAGTTTCAATTGTTTTGAATATTCCTTCTGGATATTTATTTCAATTTATTCTATTTTTGAAGCTCAATCTTAAAGTTAATTAATTTGTTAGGCTCCTCAGCATTTTATTTTTGAAATAATTTTTGAATTTAAATATATTCTGAAATTACTGATACTATCTTTGTTTTCAATCAACAAATAATCCCGTATTCACGACCCAGAGACAAGAGTTTTCAAGTTTAAAAGTGTACTGTAGTTTTTGACAGCTTAAGATCCTAGTTGTACTTGAATGTGTTTGTATTGTATAGAATACTTACATATTCAAGGCAATTGGGGTTTGCTTGCCACTAACTACAGTATCATACTGTTTCGTTTTAAATATCAAAAATTTAAATAATATTTTCTCAGTTGAACTGAGTGGCGCCCAGATAAGCCATGAGATTTGGCCATGTTATCAATTTATCAGAGTTTATTGATTACATTAAATATTAGAATTTATTGATTGCATTGAATATTGATTGATTACATTATTAATTATTAATCCTTAATTATTCACTTTGAGAGCGAAACAACAATAAGTTCAAATTGGCGCCGCCAACGTAGGGCATTGATTCCTGATGTTAATCGATAGGATTTGTTGATTGAAACAAGAAGTCTAAATTGTATTTATTGTTGCTAATTCAAATTATTTTCAGGCTATAATTACAACTTTTCTTTCAGCTTGTGTCATTCTTTATCATTATTATATTGTGGTGTATTACATATTAAGTCTTGTGTGTTATTGTATTATTATTGAATAGTACCGAGTTATTGTGTAGTGAAAGTGTATATTTTAGCTAATTTGTTAGGTACCATAGTAGACATATGTGTTCAATTAGGTAATGTCATTCCGCGGTTTAAGAAGTAGGGGTGGTGTTGCGGATTTTAGTTGTAATATGCCTGATACCGAGGGGGATTCTTTAGTACAGGGTGTCCAAAATAGCGAGAGAAGAAGAAAAAGATAGTCTACACTGATATTGGAGATGAGGTAGTCAAAGATGTTGAGAAGATAGTGCATCCCAATTTGCTGTATATTCCAACTATCGGTATCAAGACTCTCGCCGCACAGGTTGCTGTATGTGCTACCTTTGGAATTAAACCAGCAGTAACAATACCTATCTCAACTACACGCGTTGAAAAGAGAGTTGGTGATGCTCTTGATGCTGCTATTAACAAAAGGTACGTTCGCAAGTATGATGCCGTCAATGTTGCTACCGAGGAAGCGAAAAGTGATGCTTTGCCTCCAGCACCGAAAGCGAAAACGTCTGATCGTAAACGTTTTGTGCTTAAAGCTGATGTTGACGCTCAGAAGGAGGTTTTTCTTACTTCTTCTTTTGGTGGTTTTAATATGGAAAAGGCACCCATGTTTTCGCTATATGATTCTAGAGTGGAACTGTTTCCCGAAAAGTTTGTCTTGAATTTTGTCAGTGTTGAGAATCCTAGTAGGTCTCTTGTGTCTGGGAAGGAGATTAATCGGTTTGTGCAGACTGAGATGAAATCTCCTTTCTCTTTTCCGCCAAGATGAAAGTACTATTATATGCGTACCAGTTCAATCGCGAAGGATCATTGGGGACTTTAGATCGATGCTGAAGGACTTTATGACTTACACTGTCGGTAAGCGCTTGCTTATTAATCTTGATGTTGACCGTCTGTTGAGGTTGTTCTTGCGTGATAATTTCTTTGTTTTGACTTCTATGCTGAATTTGTTACGTGCTTATAAATTGAGCGACTGTGGTATCAGGATTAATCTGATCTACTCGAGTGATAACGTAGGGTCGCGTTTGAGGAATTACGTGTCGAAGTTTTCTGGGGAAAGTTGGCAGAAACCTGTCTATGAGAACCATGACATGTATGAGCACTGGCGTAGATCTGGTCTCAATAAGGAGGGATACAATCCGAAGTACTTCCCTTTGACTAATACAGATATGTATGCTAGAAATTCGATGGTGGAACAACTTGAATTGTGGAGGGTCCATGACGTGATCATCGAGAAAATATATTCGGCTTATCAAAACTTGCCAACGATTCTCACATCAAGGGACAAAGATTTTCTGCGACGTAGTGATGAAGAGTTTGGGTTGTATAATGTAAGAACGAATATTTTTGAATTCAAACCCTCTGTCTCAAGAAATTACTCGTATGGTTATGATGGTAAGAAGTTCCTGCCTCTAAAATCTAATGGAAAGTCTGTTGCTTGTTCCGACCGCTTATTGGTTGGTAATTCCACTGAGTTGATGAACGCTAAGGTCCTCTACGATAGGTGTAAAGGTTTCGATGTCGCCTCTTTCATTACACCGACAATAAAATTTTTTGAAGGGGTCCCTGGTTGTGGAAAGACCCATCGTATTCTCCAGATGGTCAAGCCCCGTGATCTAGTTTTGTTTCCTACTCGTGAGGGTGCGCAGGACTTTCGTCGTCGCTATGCAGCTCTGAAGAAGACTTTGGTAGATGACGATATGACTGATAGGTTCAGAACCGTACATTCGTATCTGATTCACGGTTCAAAACGCTCTGTTGTGTTCGAACGAATGATAGTGGATGAGGCGTTAATGTTGCATGCGGGTGAGATAATGTTGTCGGCGATGAGTAGTGGTGTCGGGGAGGTTGTTCTTGTCGGTGACTCGCGACAGATACCTTACATCTGCAGATTGCCTCAGTGCGATGTACCTTACGCTTCTATTAAGTCATTCGTTTCCGATGTTGAGCACATGAATATTTCGCGTCGATGTACAAACACAGTTGCGGCCCTCTTATCGGCCGGGTACGCGAAGGCATGAAGACTACTTCTAAAGTGAGAAATGAAATGAAGCTTGAGAAGTTTACTTGTATTCGTGAAGTAGTGAAAGATCCCAATGCTAAGTATCTAGTATTCAAACAGAGCGAGAAAGCAGAAATGTTAAAACACGGGTATGATGTATCCACGATACACGAGTTCCAGGGTAAGGAGACAAAAAATGTTGTGGTTGTTCGGTTTTCGGCTCGAAACGAAGATATTTACAAGAGAGCTGAACATTGTCTGGTCGCGATCTCACGTCACAGAGAGACTTTTGTGTATTACACACCAATATTCGATGACGGTATTTCAAAATACATTAAAACAAGTAAAAATCTGACCGATGAAGACTATCGAAAAGCATATTATCCCAGTGGTGGTGCTACTTTTGTTGACAACTCACGACCTATCTTTGAGACTCGAACTAATGATTCCATATTTTTAGCTGGCGAGCAGATATATGACGCGACACAGCGTCTGGGTGGTCTATGGCATACTGGTCTAGAGGTACCAACGCAAATAGTGGGTACTAAACCTATATTCTCTATTAGTGGTGCGTCTTGGCGACAGAGTCCGGGTTGCATGGACATGTCTCATCTTCAGGACGCATACGACTGGTTGTTACCAGGTAATTCCTTCACGATCTCAAGCATGACGTGTTGAATGTGAACGTTGTCTACCCTCTTGAGTTACATCTTGATAATGTTGTGTTGAAGACTTCACATTCTTTCAACTATAAGAAGCCTAACTTTGACAAGATGCGTCCCAGTTTACGTACATCTATGCCAACTTCACGCCCTAACACACAGGTGGAAACTTTGTTGGCTATGGTCAAGAGAAACTTAAATGTTCCTGATTTGATGGGTGTTACTGACATTCCTGCTCTTGCCGATTCAATGTTTGACGCGTTTGTAAGTACTTATATTGGTGATAATGGTCTAGCTTCCGGTTTTGAAAGGATGCCGATACTTCCGAACCCGAGGTCCCTTTCTGAGTGGTTAGTTACTCAACCACCAAATGTCGTTGATCAAATATCCTGTGACTTGCCCTTACGGCGTAGACTGGACCGGTATGATTTTATGATTAAGTCCACCGTTAAACCGCAATTAGACACCAATGCGCCGTACGTTTATAGCGCTTTGCAGACCATCGCATATCAGACGAAAGATATTAATGCGATTTTTTGTCCAATTTTTAAAGAAATGAAGAAACGCTTGCTTTCCGTGTTAGGCAAGAGATTTCAATTTACTGTGACGTCTCTCCGGAGGAGTTTGCTGAGGACCTAACTAACAGTTTTCAGCCTGGAGATGAGTTCGCTTTCTTTTCCGGAGATGATAGTTTGATTAGGGATGCTATTGGTCGGTACCTTGAGATCGACTTTTCAAAATATGACAAATCGCAAGGTTTACTGGCGCTTCTATTGGACTTAAAGATAATGAAGTTTTTAGGTGTTCCACACGAATATCTGGAATTGTGGCGTCTATCGCATGAACATACGATGCTTACAGACCGTCGTAACGGTGTCAATTTGCGTGTTGACTACCAGCGGAAATCCGGTGGCTTTGACTTTCTTGGGCAATACGATCTACGGTATGGCTGTTGTGGCAGTCCTTTTCGACCTCAAAGGCAAATTTGTCATAGATCGTGATCGTAACCGTGAGTGTGCGCTTCTTTTTAATCTCGAGTCAAAATTTTTGCGAAATTTTAACTACGCATATTTTTGTTCAAAATTTCTACTGTACATCGACAATCGGTTTTTCTTCTTGCCGGACCCTCTTAAGTTGTTAACCAAATTGGGTAGACACGATCTCGTGAATCGAGATCACGTTGAAGAGTATCGAGTCTCTCTTGTAGATCTTACCCGGTGTTACGGTAATGCCATCATCAATGGGCAGTTGTCTGAGGCGGTTGCTGAGAGGTACAATCGTCCATACCGTGACTTGTCTTACGCATTCGCGTCTTTATATAATATCATCAACGACGAATTGACTTTTCATTCTCTATTTTACTCCCTCGACACTGATGAATTGTGTGTTTATCTGAATGAGTTACTTGTGTTTCACTGTGTATATTATAATTCGTTCACTTACAGGGTGATAGGATTCTGATTTCGAGTAATTTCTTATACATAATTGATTTATTGCAGATTCATGTGATTTTGTTTTTTATTCATTCTTGTAATATTGATTTCGTTTTGTTTGGAAGTGATCACTCCAATACAGATTGATTTTATTGCAGGATATTAGTTGTGTTTATGATCAGAAATGACCTGCCTTTATTTTATTTTGTACATCATTTCCACGGAAATGATATCCAAAAAAGCGATTTTGCAAATATGCAGGCCACCCACAGGGTAATGAACCCCTAAAACCTAAATGTGATGGATATCATCAACCACCAATTCAATATCCATTTCAATTCATAATAATGATTGAGTTCACAGGGTTTGAAAGAGTCGTTTCAGGTACACCAAACAATGGACGACTTTCTCACCATTCATGGCTGGGAATTTTCGAGTGACACTCTTAATTTTGGCCACTGCTAGTAGCATGAGTAGTTACCAAATAATTTTGTGTTTGTTCAGGCATGACTAACTCTTCATCTGCTAGGCATGTTCATTTTATTATATTATTATGGAATGCAGTGCATGTGAGGTTGAATGGCCTGGTTCATTGACTGGGGAAATTTTAGAAAGTTGGGTAGATTCCATTTTGAGGGTTAGCAAGCAGGTAGTTTGGCTACAAGGTCATTGACATATTTTGTACCTGAAGTAGGTAACATTTATTAAAAGCCAATATACGCAATAAAATAAAAATTACATTAAATTCAATTAATATTATTATTAATGGAAAATTAAAAAAGAAGCAAGATCGATCGATCCGTCTTATACTGTATAAAGATGAATTAAAAAATATTGTATATGTATAATCAGGACATAATCAATATGTGTATCTGTAGGATAAGTTAGATAATCACGTGATTGATAAGCAATTAGGTTTAGGACATTTTATATTGGTAAAAGTAGGATAAACTCGAGTCTTAGGTAGGGTTGTATCTTAAGTATTATTTATCATGTAACTTATTTAGAGTAGTGCACTACAGTAGGTAATATTTTATGAGATTATCATTTATGTAGAAACTGTCTATTTTAAGGCTATTGATGTTAATATCCTATGAATGTATTCCTGTAAGAAAATTTATGCTTATTATAATGCTTATTAGATCTTGTAAAAGGAGTTTGTAGCTTTTTGTCTATATTTTGTGTTTTGAGGCAAAGTATTTAAGCAAAGTAGTCTATCTTTTGTAAATATATCACTGGATATGTTATGCTGTATTTTAGATTTCATTTTGTATGTATTTTCAAAAGGTATGTGTTTTCATGTCAGCAAGATAAATGTTGTACAGATGTATTATAAAGTTTTAAAAATGATGTTTCCATGAATACCAATGTTATTATATTTATTTCTCAAATATTGATGTAAAAGGACTAATAACAATGTATTACTGTTTTGTAAATTTTAGCTGAGAAGTCAGGGAATATTAAAGTTTTTAATTGAGCTTCAGATAATAATTTGCAATTCTTCAATTTAAACAGAAAATCATTCCTTTGGAGAGTAATATTGTAATTAAATGTTAGGATAATTTTAAAGTCCCCAATATTGTAAAAACTGGAAGGAAACATATTACTGTCTATGGCAATAGTGAATCTTCAACCCTTCAAAGAGAAAGTTGCTACCTGCCACGGGAGCGGGGTGGCGCTGCTATAAATACAAGCCTGAGGGCGATGTACACTTTCAGTCGTGATTTGGCAGTTGTGTTTGGATCGTGAATCAAAGACAGTGGTGATTTAGTGGTGAATCTGCAGTCAGATACTGAGAATTCCAGAGGAATCCGGTGTGCCGAAGCAGTAAGTCGCAGCAATTGACAGAAACTCATTTTTCATCTTCAAATTTTTCGCTAGCCAAAATAACAGTAACTCATTCCAGGCCCTTTTTTAAAGTAGGAAAAGATTAGTTCTCCAGAGGATTTTATTTCATACTTAATTTTTTAATAATATTTTATTTTAAATTTTCATTTATTTAAATCATTTTATTGAAAGTCAATTTTCTTTTATTCTGAACAATATCATTATACAGAGTACAGAGTTTGTTTGATGGGTAATTTTAAATAATTTAGTTAATTCTATCAATTTCTATATCAATCAGTTTCAATTGTTTTGAATATTCCTTCTGGATATTTATTTCAATTTATTCTATTTTTGAAGCTCAATCTTAAAGTTAATTAATTTGTTAGGCTCCTCAGCATTTTATTTTTGAAATAATTTTTGAATTTAAATATATTCTGAAATTACTGATACTATCTTTGTTTTCAATCAACAAATAATCCCGTATTCACGACCCAGAGACAAGAGTTTTCAAGTTTAAAAGTGTACTGTAGTTTTTGACAGCTTAAGATCCTAGTTGTACTTGAATGTGTTTGTATTGTATAGAATACTTACATATTCAAGGCAATTGGGGTTTGCTTGCCACTAACTACAGTATCATACTGTTTCGTTTTAAATATCAAAAATTTAAATAATATTTTCTCAGTTGAACTGAGTGGCGCCCAGATAAGCCATGAGATTTGGCCATGTTATCAATTTATCAGAGTTTATTGATTACATTAAATATTAGAATTTATTGATTGCATTGAATATTGATTGATTACATTATTAATTATTAATCCTTAATTATTCACTTTGAGAGCGAAACAACAATAAGTTCAAATTGGCGCCGCCAACGTAGGGCATTGATTCCTGATGTTAATCGATAGGATTTGTTGATTGAAACAAGAAGTCTAAATTGTATTTATTGTTGCTAATTCAAATTATTTTCAGGCTATAATTACAACTTTTCTTTCAGCTTGTGTCATTCTTTATCATTATTATATTGTGGTGTATTACATATTAAGTCTTGTGTGTTATTGTATTATTATTGAATAGTACCGAGTTATTGTGTAGTGAAAGTGTATATTTTAGCTAATTTGTTAGGTACCATAGTAGACATATGTGTTCAATTAGGTAATGTCATTCCGCGGTTTAAGAAGTAGGGGTGGTGTTGCGGATTTTAGTTGTAATATGCCTGATACCGAGGGGGATTCTTTAGTACAGGGTGTCCAAAATAGCGAGAGAAGAAGAAAAAGATAGTCTACACTGATATTGGAGATGAGGTAGTCAAAGATGTTGAGAAGATAGTGCATCCCAATTTGCTGTATATTCCAACTATCGGTATCAAGACTCTCGCCGCACAGGTTGCTGTATGTGCTACCTTTGGAATTAAACCAGCAGTAACAATACCTATCTCAACTACACGCGTTGAAAAGAGAGTTGGTGATGCTCTTGATGCTGCTATTAACAAAAGGTACGTTCGCAAGTATGATGCCGTCAATGTTGCTACCGAGGAAGCGAAAAGTGATGCTTTGCCTCCAGCACCGAAAGCGAAAACGTCTGATCGTAAACGTTTTGTGCTTAAAGCTGATGTTGACGCTCAGAAGGAGGTTTTTCTTACTTCTTCTTTTGGTGGTTTTAATATGGAAAAGGCACCCATGTTTTCGCTATATGATTCTAGAGTGGAACTGTTTCCCGAAAAGTTTGTCTTGAATTTTGTCAGTGTTGAGAATCCTAGTAGGTCTCTTGTGTCTGGGAAGGAGATTAATCGGTTTGTGCAGACTGAGATGAAATCTCCTTTCTCTTTTTTCCGCCAAGATGAAAGTACTATTATATGCGTACCAGTTCAATCGCGAAGGATCATTGGGGACTTTAGATCGATGCTGAAGGACTTTATGACTTACACTGTCGGTAAGCGCTTGCTTATTAATCTTGATGTTGACCGTCTGTTGAGGTTGTTCTTGCGTGATAATTTCTTTGTTTTGACTTCTATGCTGAATTTGTTACGTGCTTATAAATTGAGCGACTGTGGTATCAGGATTAATCTGATCTACTCGAGTGATAACGTAGGGTCGCGTTTGAGGAATTACGTGTCGAAGTTTTCTGGGGAAAGTTGGCAGAAACCTGTCTATGAGAACCATGACATGTATGAGCACTGGCGTAGATCTGGTCTCAATAAGGAGGGATACAATCCGAAGTACTTCCCTTTGACTAATACAGATATGTATGCTAGAAATTCGATGGTGGAACAACTTGAATTGTGGAGGGTCCATGACGTGATCATCGAGAAAATATATTCGGCGGCTTATCAAAACTTGCCAACGATTCTCACATCAAGGGACAAAGATTTTCTGCGACGTAGTGATGAAGAGTTTGGGTTGTATAATGTAAGAACGAATATTTTTGAATTCAAACCCTCTGTCTCAAGAAATTACTCGTATGGTTATGATGGTAAGAAGTTCGTGCCTCTAAAATCTAATGGAAAGTCTGTTGCTTGTTCCGACCGCTTATTGGTTGGTAATTCCACTGAGTTGATGAACGCTAAGGTCCTCTACGATAGGTGTAAAGGTTTCGATGTCGCCTCTTTCGTTACACCGACAATAAAATTTTTTGAAGGGGTCCCTGGTTGTGGAAAGACCCATCGTATTCTCCAGATGGTCAAGCCCCGTGATCTAGTTTTGTTTCCTACTCGTGAGGGTGCGCAGGACTTTCGTCGTCGCTATGCAGCTCTGAAGAAGACTTCGGTAGATGACGATATGACTGATAGGTTCAGAACCGTACATTCGTATCTGATTCACGGTTCGAAACGCTCTGTTGTGTTCGAACGAATGATAGTGGATGAGGCGTTAATGTTGCATGCGGGTGAGATAATGTTGTCGGCGATGAGTAGTGGTGTCGGGAGGTTGTTCTTGTCGGTGACTGACAGATACCTTACATCTGCAGATTGCCTCAGTGCGATGTACCTTACGCTTCTATTAAGTCATTCGTTTCCGATGTTGAGCACATGAATATTTCGCGTCGATGTACAAACACAGTTGCGGCCCTCTTATCGGCCGGGTACGCGAAAGGCATGAAGACTACTTCTAAAGTGAGAAATGAAATGAAGCTTGAGAAGTTTACTTGTATTCGTGAAGTAGTGAAAGATCCCAATGCTAAGTATCTAGTATTCAAACAGAGCGAGAAAGCAGAAATGTTAAAACACGGGTATGATGTATCCACGATACACGAGTTCCAGGGTAAGGAGACAAAAAATGTTGTGGTTGTTCGGTTTTCGGCTCGAAACAAAGATATTTACAAGAGAGCTGAACATTGTCTGGTCGCGATCTCACGTCACAGAGAGACTTTTGTGTATTACACACCAATATTCGATGACGGTATTTCAAAATACATTAAAACAAGTAAAAATCTGACCGATGAAGACTATCGAAAAGCATATTATCCCAGTGGTGGTGCTACTTTCGTTGACAACTCACGACCTATCTTTGAGACTCGAACTAATGATTCCATATTTTTAGCTGGCGAGCAGATATATGACGCGACACAGCGTCTGGGTGGTCTATGGCATACTGGTCTAGAGGTACCAACGCAAATAGTGGGTACTAAACCTATATTCTCTATTAGTGGTGCGTCTTGGCGACAGAGTCCGGGTTGCATGGACATGTCTCATCTTCAGGACGCATACGACTGGTTGTTACCAGGTAATTCCCTTCACGATCTCAAGCATGACGTGTTGAATGTGAACGTTGTCTACCCTCTTGAGTTACATCTTGATAATGTTGTGTTGAAGACTTCACATTCTTTCAACTATAAGAAGCCTAACTTTGACAAGATGCGTCCCAGTTTACGTACATCTATGCCAACTTCACGCCCTAACACACAGGTGGAAACTTTGTTGGCTATGGTCAAGAGAAACTTAAATGTTCCTGATTTGATGGGTGTTACTGACATTCCTGCTCTTGCCGATTCAATGTTTGACGCGTTTGTAAGTACTTATATTGGTGATAATGGTCTAGCTTCCGGTTTTGAAAGGATGCCGATACTTCCGAACCCGAGGTCCCTTTCTGAGTGGTTAGTTACTCAACCACCAAATGTCGTTGATCAAATATCCTGTGACTTGCCCTTACACGAGCGTAGACTGGACCGGTATGATTTTATGATTAAGTCCACCGTTAAACCGCAATTAGACACCAATGCGCCGTACGTTTATAGCGCTTTGCAGACCATCGCATATCAGACGAAAGATATTAATGCGATTTTTTGTCCAATTTTTAAAGAAATGAAGAAACGCTTGCTTTCCGTGTTAGGCAAGAGATTTTGAATTTACTGTGACGTCTCTCCGGAGGAGTTTGCTGAGGACCTAACTAACAGTTTTCAGCCTGGAGATGAGTTCGCTTTCTTTTCCGGAGATGATAGTTTGATTAGGGATGCTATTGGTCGGTACCTTGAGATCGACTTTTCAAAATATGACAAATCGCAAGGTTTACTGGCGCTTCTATTGGACTTAAAGATAATGAAGTTTTTAGGTGTTCCACACGAATATCTGGAATTGTGGCGTCTATCGCATGAACATACGATGCTTACAGACCGTCGTAACGGTGTCAATTTGCGTGTTGACTACCAGCGGAAATCCGGTGACGCTTCGACTTTCTTGGGCAATACGATCTACGGTATGGCTGTTGTGGCAGTCCTTTTCGACCTCAAAGGCAAATTTGTCATAGATCGTGATCGTAACCGTGAGTGTGCGCTTCTTTTTAATCTCGAGTCAAAATTTTTGCGAAATTTTAACTACGCATATTTTTGTTCAAAATTTCTACTGTACATCGACAATCGGTTTTTCTTCTTGCCGGACCCTCTTAAGTTGTTAACCAAATTGGGTAGACACGATCTCGTGAATCGAGATCACGTTGAAGAGTATCGAGTCTCTCTTGTAGATCTTACCCGGTGTTACGGTAATGCCATCATCAATGGGCAGTTGTCTGAGGCGGTTGCTGAGAGGTACAATCGTCCATACCGTGACTTGTCTTACGCATTCGCGTCTTTATATAATATCATCAACGACGAATTGACTTTTCATTCTCTATTTTACTCCCTCGACACTGATGAATTGTGTGTTTATCTGAATGAGTTACTTGTGTTTCACTGTGTATATTATAATTCGTTCACTTACAGGGTGATAGGATTCTGATTTCGAGTAATTTCTTATACATAATTGATTTATTGCAGATTCATGTGATTTTGTTTTTTATTCATTCTTGTAATATTGATTTCGTTTTGTTTGGAAGTGATCACTCCAATACAGATTGATTTTATTGCAGGATATTAGTTGTGTTTATGATCAGAAATGACCTGCCTTTATTTTATTTTGTACATCATTTCCACGGAAATGATATCCAAAGCGAGGATTTTGCACCGAATATGCAGGCCACCCACAGGGTAATGAAACCCTAAAACCTAAATGTGATGGATATCATCAACCACCAATTCAATATCCATTTCAATTCATAATAATGATTGAGTTCACAGGGTTTGAAAGAGTCGTTTCAGGTACACCAAACAATGGACGACTTTCTCACCATTCATGGCTGGGAATTTTCGAGAGTGACACTCTTAATTTTGGCCACTGCTAGTAGCATGAGTAGTTACCAAATAATTTTGTGTTTGTTCAGGCATGACTAACTCTTCATCTGCTAGGCATGTTCATTTTATTATATTATTATGGAATGCAGTGCATGTGAGGTTGAATGGCCTGGTTCATTGACTGAAATTTTAGAAAGTTGGGTAGATTCCATTTTGAGGGTTAGCAAGCAGGTAGTTTGGCTACAAGGTCATTGACATATTTTGTACCTGAAGTAGGTAACATTTATTAAAAGCCAATATACGCAATAAAATAAAAATTACATTAAATTCAATTAATATTATTATTAATGGAAAATTAAAAAAGAAGCAAGATCGATCGATCCGTCTTATACTGTATAAAGATGAATTAAAAAATATTGTATATGTATAATCAGGACATAATCAATATGTGTATCTGTAGGATAAGTTAGATAATCACGTGATTGATAAGCAATTAGGTTTAGGACATTTTATATTGGTAAAAAGTAGGATAAACTCGAGTCTTAGGTAGGGTTGTATCTTAAGTATTATTTATCATGTAACTTATTTAGAGTAGTGCACTACAGTAGGTAATATTTTATGAGATTATCATTTATGTAGAAACTGTCTATTTTAAGGCTATTGATGTTAATATCCTATGAATGTATTCCTGTAAGAAAATTTATGCTTATTATAATGCTTATTAGATCTTGTAAAAGGAGTTTGTAGCTTTTGTCTATATTTTGTGTTTTGAGGCAAAGTATTTAAGCAAAGTAGTCTATCTTTTGTAAATATATCACTGGATATGTTATGCTGTATTTTAGATTTCATTTTGTATGTATTTTCAAAAGGTATGTGTTTTCATGTCAGCAAGATAAATGTTGTACAGATGTATTATAAAGTTTTAAAAATGATGTTTCCATGAATACCAATGTTATTATATTTATTTCTCAAATATTGATGTAAAAGGACTAATAACAATGTATTACTGTTTTGTAAATTTTAGCTGAGAAGTCAGGAATATTAAAGTTTTTAATTGAGCTTCAGATAATAATTTGCAATTCTTCAATTTAAACAGAAAATCATTCCTTTGGAGAGTAATATTGTAATTAAATGTTAGGATAATTTTAAAGTCCCCAATATTGTAAAACTGGAAGGAAACATATTACTGTCTATGGCAATAGTGAATCTTCAACCCTTCAAAGAGAAAGTTGCTACCTGCCACGGGAGCGGGTGGCGCTGCTATAAAAACAAGCCTGAGGGCGTTGTACACTTTCAGTCGTGATTTGGCAGTTGTGTTTGGATCGTGAATCGAAGACAGTGGTGATTTAGTGGTGAATCTGCAGTCAGATACTGAGAATTCCAGACGAATCCGGTGTGGCGAAGCAGTAAGTCGCAGCAATTGACAGAAACTCTTTTTCATCTTCAAATTTTTCGCTAGCCAAAATAACAGTAACTCATTCCAGGCCCTTTTTTAAAGTAGGAAAAGATTAGTTCTCCAGAGGATTTTATTTCATACTTAATTTTTTAATAATATTTTATTTTAAATTTTCATTTATTTAAATCATTTTATTGAAAGTCAATTTTCTTTTATTCTGAACAATATCATTATACAGAGTACAGAGTTTGTTTGATGGGTAATTTTAAATAATTTAGTTAATTCTATCAATTTCTATATCAATCAGTTTCAATTGTTTTGAATATTCCTTCTGGATATTTATTTCAATTTATTCTATTTTTGAAGCTCAATCTTAAAGTTAATTAATTTGTTAGGCTCCTCAGCATTTTATTTTTGAAATAATTTTTGAATTTAAATATATTCTGAAATTACTGATACTATCTTTGTTTTCAATCAACAAATAATCACGTATTCACGACCCAGAGACAAGAGTTTTCAAGTTTAAAAGTGTACTGTAGTTTTTGACAGCTTAAGATCCTAGTTGTACTTGAATGTGTTTGTATTGTATAGAATACTTACATATTCAAGGCAATTGGGGTTTGCTTGCCACTAACTACAGTATCATACTGTTTTGTTTTAAATATCAAAAATTTAAATAATATTTTCTCAGTTGAACTGAGTGGCGCCCAGATAAGCCATGAGATTTGGCCATGTTATCAATTTATCAGAGTTTATTGATTACATTAAATATTAGAATTTATTGATTGCATTGAATATTGATTGATTACATTATTAATTATTAATCCTTAATTATTCACTTTGAGAGCGAAACAACAATAAGTTCAAATTGGCGCCGCCAACGTAGGGCATTGATTCCTGATGTTAATTGATAGGATTTGTTGATTGAAACAAGAAGTCTAAATTGTATTTATTGTTGCTAATTCAAATTATTTTCAGGCTATAATTACAACTTTTCTTTCAGCTTGTGTCATTCTTTATCATTATTATATTGTGGTGTATTACATATTAAGTCTTGTGTGTTATTGTATTATTATTGAATAGTACCGAGTTATTGTGTAGTGAAAGTGTATATTTTAGCTAATTTGTTAGGTACCATAGTAGACATATGTGTTCAATTAGGTAATGTCATTCCGTGGTTTAAGAAGTAGGGGTGGTGCTGCGGATTTTAGTTGTAATATGCCTGATACCGAGGGGGATTCTTTAGTACAGGGTGTCCAAAATAGCGAGAGAAGAAGAAAAAGATAGTCTACACTGATATTGGAGATGAGGTAGTCAAAGATGTTGAGAAGATAGTGCATCCCAATTTGCTGTATATTCAAACTATCGGTATAAAGACTCTCGACGCACAGGTTGCTGTATGTGCTACCTTTGGAATTAAAACAGCAGTAACAATACCTATCTCAACTACGCGTTGAAAAGAGAGTTGGTGATGCTCTTGATGCTGCTATTAACAAAAGGTTTGCAAGTATGATGCCGTCAATGTTGCTACCGAGGAAGCAAGTGATGCTTTGCCTCCAGCACGGCGAAAACGTCTGATCGTAAACGTTTTGTGCTTAAAGCTGATGTTGACGCTCAGAAGGAGGTTTCTCTTACTTCTTCTTTTGGTGGTTTTAATATGGAAAAGGCACCCATGTTTTCGCTATATGATTCTAGAGTGGAACTGTTTCCCGAAAAGTTTGTCTTGAATTTTGTCAGTGTTGAGAATCCTAGTAGGTCTCTTGTGTCTGGGAAGGAGATTAATCGGTTTGTGCAGACTGAGATGAAATCTCCTTTCTCTTTTTTCCGCCAAGATGAAAGTACTATTATATGCGTACCAGTTCAATCGCGAAGGATCATTGGGGACTTTAGATCGATGCTGAAGGACTTTATGACTTACACTGTCGGTAAGCGCTTGCTTATTAATCTTGATGTTGACCGTCTGTTGAGGTTGTTCTTGCGTGATAATTTCTTTGTTTTGACTTCTATGCTGAATTTGTTACGTGCTTATAAATTGAGCGACTGTGGTATCAGGATTAATCTGATCTACTCGGTGATAACGTAGGGTCGCGTTTGAGGAATTACGTGTCGAAGTTTTCTGGGGAAAGTTGGCAGAAACCTGTCTATGAGAACCATGACATGTATGAGCACTGGCGTAGATCTGGTCTCAATAAGGAGGGATACAATCCGAAGTACTTCCCTTTGTCTAATACAGATATGTATGCTAGAAATTCGATGGTGGAACAACTTGAATTGTGGAGGGTCCATGACGTGATCATAGAGAAAATATATTCGGAGGCTTATCAAAACTTGCCAACGATTCTCACATCAAGGGACAAAGATTTTCTGCGACGTAGTGATGAAGAGTTTGGGTTGTATAATGTAAGAACGAATATTTTGAATTCAAACCCTCTGTCTCAAGAAATTACTTGTATGGTTATGATGGTAAGAAGTTCCTGCCTCTAAAATCTAATGGAAAGTCTGTTGCTTGTTCCGACCGCTTATTGGTTGGTAATTCCACTGAGTTGATGAACGCTAAGGTCCTCTACGATAGGTGTAAAGGTTTCGATGTCGCCTCTTCGTTACACCGACAATAAAATTTTTGAAGGGTCCCTGGTTGTGGAAAGACCCATCGTATTCTCCAGATGGTCAAGCCCGTGATCTAGTTTTGTTTCCTACTCGTGAGGGTGCGAGGACTTTCGTCGTCGCTATGCAGCTCTGAAGAAGACTTTGGTAGATGACGATATGACTGATAGGTTCAGAACCGTACATTCGTATCTGATTCACGGTTCAAACGCTCTGTTGTGTTCGAACGAATGATAGTGGATGAGGCGTTAATGTTGCATGCGGGTGAGATAATGTTGTCGGCGATGAGTAGTGGTGTCGGGAGGTTGTTCTTGTCGGTGACTCGCGACAGATACCTTACATCTGCAGATTGCCTCAGTGCGATGTACCTTATGCTTCTATTAAGTCATTCGTTTCCGATGTTGAGCACATGAATATTTCGCGTCGATGTACAAACACAGTTGCGGCCCTCTTATCAGCCAGGTACGCGAAAGGCATGAAGACTACTTCTAAAGTGAGAAATGAAATGAAGCTTGAGAAGTTTACTTGTATTTGTGAAGTAGTGAAAGATCCCAATGCTAAGTATCTAGTATTCAAACAGAGCGAGAAAGCAGAAATGTTAAAACACGGGTATGATGTATCCACGATACACGAGTTCCAGGGTAAGGAGACAAAAAATGTTGTGGTTGTTCGGTTTTCGGCTCGAAACGAAGATATTTACAAGAGAGCTGAACATTGTCTGGTCGCGATCTCACGTCACAGAGAGACTTTTGTGTATTACACACCAATATTCGATGACGGTATTTCAAAATACATTAAAACAAGTAAAAATCTGACCGATGAAGACTATCGAAAAGCATATTATCCCAGTGGTGGTGCTACTTTCGTTGACAACTCACGACCTATCTTTGAGACTCGAACTAATGATTCCATATTTTTAGCTGGCGAGCAGATATATGACGACACAGCGTCTGGGTGGTCTATGGCATACTGGTCTAGAGGTACCAACGCAAATAGTGGGTACTAAACCTATATTCTCTATTAGTGGTGCGTCTTGGCAACAGAGTCCGGGTTGCATGGACATGTCTCATCTTCAGGACGCATACGACTGGTTGTTACCAGGTAATTCCTTCACGATCTCAAGCATGACGTGTTGAATGTGAACGTTGTCTACCCTCTTGAGTTACATCTTGATAATGTTGTGTTGAAGACTTCACATTCTTTCAACTATAAGAAGCCTAACTTTGACAAGATGCGTCCCAGTTTACGTACATCTATGCCAACTTCACGCCCTAACACACAGGTGGAAACTTTGTTGGCTATGGTCAAGAGAAACTTAAATGTTCCTGATTTGATGGGTGTTACTGACATTCCTGCTCTTGCCGATTCAATGTTTGACGCGTTTGTAAGTACTTATATTGGTGATAATGGTCTAGCTTCCGGTTTTGAAAGGATGCCGATACTTCCGAACCCGAGGTCCCTTTCTGAGTGGTTAGTTACTCAACCACCAAATGTCGTTGATCAAATATCCTGTGACTTGCCCTTACACGAGCGTAGACTGGACCGGTATGATTTTATGATTAAGTCCACCGTTAAACCGCAATTAGACACCAATGCGCCGTACGTTTATAGCGCTTTGCAGACCATCGCATATCAGACGAAAGATATTAATGCGATTTTTTGTCCAATTTTTAAAGAAATGAAGAAACGCTTGCTTTCCGTGTTAGGCAAGAGATTTCGAATTTACTGTGACGTCTCTCCGGAGGAGTTTGCTGAGGACCTAACTAACAGTTTTCAGCCTGGAGATGAGTTCGCTTTCTTTTCCGGAGATGATAGTTTGATTAGGGATGCTATTGGTCGGTACCTTGAGATCGACTTTTCAAAATATGACAAATCGCAAGGTTTACTGGCGCTTCTATTGGACTTAAAGATAATGAAGTTTTTAGGTGTTCCACACGAATATCTGGAATTGTGGCGTCTATCGCATGAACATACGATGCTTACAGACCGTCGTAACGGTGTCAATTTGCGTGTTGACTACCAGCGGAAATCCGGTGACGCTTCGACTTTCTTGGGCAATACGATCTACGGTATGGCTGTTGTGGCAGTCCTTTTCGACCTCAAAGGCAAATTTGTCATAGATCGTGATCGTAACCGTGAGTGTGCGCTTCTTTTTAATCTCGAGTCAAAATTTTTGCGAAATTTTAACTACGCATATTTTTGTTCAAAATTTCTACTGTACATTGACAATCGGTTTTTCTTCTTGCCGGACCCTCTTAAGTTGTTAACCAAATTGGGTAGACACGATCTCGTGAATCGAGATCACGTTGAAGAGTATCGAGTCTCTCTTGTAGATCTTACCCGGTGTTACGGTAATGCCATCATCAATGGGCAGTTGTCTGAGGCGGTTGCTGAGAGGTACAATCGTCCATACCGTGATTTGTCTTACGATTCGCGTCTTTATATAATATCATCAACGACGAATTGACTTTTCATTCTCTATTTTACTCCCTCGACACTGATGAATTGTGTGTTTATCTGAATGAGTTACTTGTGTTTCACTGTGTATATTATAATTCGTTCACTTACAGGGTGATAGGATTCTGATTTCGAGAAATTTCTTATACATAATTGATTTATTGCAGATTTACGTAATTCTGTTTTTATTCATTCTTGTAATATTGATTTCATTTTGCTTTGAAGTGATCACTCCAATACAAATTGATTTTATTGCAGGGTATTAATTGTGTTTATAATCAGAAATGACCTGCCTTTATTTTATTTTGTACATCATTTCCACGGAAATGATATCCAAAAAAGCGAGGGATTTTGCACCGAATATGCAGGCCACCCACAGGGTAATGAACTCAAAAATCCTAAATGTGATGGATATCATCAACCACCAATTCAATATCCATTTCAATTCATAATAATGATTGAGTTCACAGGGTTTGAAAGAGTCGTTTCAGGTACACCAAACAATGGACGACTTTCTCACCATTCATGGCTGGGAATTTTCGAGAGTGACACTCTTAATTTTGGCCACTGCTAGTAGCATGAGTAGTTACCAAATAATTTTGTGTTTGTTCAGGCATGACTAACTCTTCATCTGCTAGGCATGTTCATTTTATTATATTATTATGGAATGCAGTGCATGTGAGGTTGAATGGCCTGGTTCATTGACTGGGGAAATTTTAGAAAGTTGGGTAGATTCCATTTTGAGGGTTAGCAAGCAGGTAGTTTGGCTACAAGGTCATTGACATATTTTGTACCTGAAGTAGGTAACATTTATTAAAAGCCAATATACGCAATAAAATAAAAATTACATTAAATTCAATTAATATTATTATTAATGGAAAATTAAAAAAGAAGCAAGATCGATCGATCCGTCTTATACTGTATAAAGATGAATTAAAAAATATTGTATATGTATAATCAGGACATAATCAATATGTGTATCTGTAGGATAAGTTAGATAATCACGTGATTGATAAGCAATTAGGTTTAGGACATTTTATATTGGTAAAAAGTAGGATAAACTCGAGTCTTAGGTAGGGTTGTATCTTAAGTATTATTTATCATGTAACTTATTTAGAGTAGTGCACTACAGTAGGTAATATTTTATGAGATTATCATTTATGTAGAAACTGTCTATTTTAAGGCTATTGATGTTAATATCCTATGAATGTATTCCTGTAAGAAAATTTATGCTTATTATAATGCTTATTAGATCTTGTAAAAGGAGTTTGTAGCTTTTTGTCTATATTTTGTGTTTTGAGGCAAAGTATTTAAGCAAAGTAGTCTATCTTTTGTAAATATATCACTGGATATGTTATGCTGTATTTTAGATTTCATTTTGTATGTATTTTCAAAAGGTATGTGTTTTCATGTCAGCAAGATAAATGTTGTACAGATGTATTATAAAGTTTTAAAAATGATGTTTCCATGAATACCAATGTTATTATATTTATTTCTCAAATATTGATGTAAAAAAGGACTAATAACAATGTATTACTGTTTTGTAAATTTTAGCTGAGAAGTCAGGGAATATTAAAGTTTTTAATTGAGCTTCAGATAATAATTTGCAATTCTTCAATTTAAACAGAAAATCATTCCTTTGGAGAGTAATATTGTAATTAAATGTTAGGATAATTTTAAAGTCCCCAATATTGTAAAAACTGGAAGGAAACATATTACTGTCTATGGCAATAGTGAATCTTCAACCCTTCAAAGAGAAAGTTGCTACCTGCCACGGAGCGGGTGGCGCTGCTATAAATACAATCCTTATAGCGTTGTACCCTTTCCATCGTGATTTGGCGGTTGTGTTTGAATCCCGAATCTAAGACAGTGGTCATTTAGCGGTCAACCTACAGCCAGATACTGAGAATTCCAGAGGAATCCGAAGCAGTAAGTCGCAGCAATTGACAGAAACTCATTTTTCATCTTCAAATTTTTCGCTAGCCAAAATAACAGTAACTCATTCCAGGCCCTTTTTTAAAGTAGGAAAAGATTAGTTCTCCAGAGGATTTTATTTCATACTTAATTTTTTAATAATATTTTATTTTAAATTTTCATTTATTTAAATCATTTTATTGAAAGTCAATTTTCTTTTATTCTGAACAATATCATTATACAGAGTACAGAGTTTGTTTGATGGGTAATTTTAAATAATTTAGTTAATTCTATCAATTTCTATATCAATCAGTTTCAATTGTTTTGAATATTCCTTCTGGATATTTATTTCAATTTATTCTATTTTTGAAGCTCAATCTTAAAGTTAATTAATTTGTTAGGCTCCTCAGCATTTTATTTTTGAAATAATTTTTGAATTTAAATATATTCTGAAATTACTGATACTATCTTTGTTTTCAATCAACAAATAATCCCGTATTCACGACCCAGAGACAAGAGTTTTTCAAGTTTAAAAGTGTACTGTAGTTTTTGACAGCTTAAGATCCTAGTTGTACTTGAATGTGTTTGTATTGTATAGAATACTTACATATTCAAGGCAATTGGGGTTTGCTTGCCACTAACTACAGTATCATACTGTTTTTAAATATCAAAAATTTAAATAATATTTTCTCAGTTGAACTGAGTGGCGCCCAGATAAGCCATGAGATTTGGCCATGTTATCAATTTATCAGAGTTTATTGATTACATTAAATATTAGAATTTATTGATTGCATTGAATATTGATTGATTACATTATTAATTATTAATCCTTAATTATTCACTTTGAGAGCGAAACAACAATAAGTTCAAATTGGCGCCGCCAACGTAGGGCATTGATTCCTGATGTTAATCGATAGGATTTGTTGATTGAAACAAGAAGTCTAAATTGTATTTATTGTTGCTAATTCAAATTATTTTCAGGCTATAATTACAACTTTTCTTTCAGCTTGTGTCATTCTTTATCATTATTATATTGTGGTGTATTACATATTAAGTCTTGTGTGTTATTGTATTATTATTGAATAGTACCGAGTTATTGTGTAGTGAAAGTGTATATTTTAGCTAATTTGTTAGGTACCATAGTAGACATATGTGTTCAATTAGGTAATGTCATTCCGTTTAAGAAGTAGGTGGTGTTGCGGATTTTAGTTGTAATATGCCTGATACCGAGGGGGATTCTTTAGTACAGGGTGTCCAAAATAGCGAGAGAAGAAGAAAAAGATAGTCTACACTGATATTGGAGATGAGGTAGTCAAAGATGTTGAGAAGATAGTGCATCCCAATTTGCTGTATATTCCAACTATCGGTATCAAGACTCTCGCCGCACAGGTTGCTGTATGTGCTACCTTTGGAATTAAACCAGCAGTAACAATACCTATCTCAACTACACGCGTTGAAAAGAGAGTTGGTGATGCTCTTGATGCTGCTATTAACAAAAGGTACGTTCGCAAGTATGATGCCGTCAATGTTGCTACCGAGGAAGCGAAAAGTGATGCTTTGCCTCCAGCACCGAAAGCGAAAACGTCTGATCGTAAACGTTTTGTGCTTAAAGCTGATGTTGACGCTCAGAAGGAGGTTTTTCTTACTTCTTCTTTTGGTGGTTTTAATATGGAAAAGGCACCCATGTTTTCGCTATATGATTCTAGAGTGGAACTGTTTCCCGAAAAGTTTGTCTTGAATTTTGTCAGTGTTGAGAATCCTAGTAGGTCTCTTGTGTCTGGGAAGGAGATTAATCGGTTTGTGCAGACTGAGATGAAATCTCCTTTCTCTTTTTTCCGCCAAGATGAAAGTACTATTATATGCGTACCAGTTCAATCGCAAAGGATCATTGGGGACTTTAGATCGATGCTGAAGGACTTTATGACTTACACTGTCGGTAAGCGCTTGCTTATTAATCTTGATGTTGACCGTCTGTTGAGGTTGTTCTTGCGTGATAATTTCTTTGTTTTGACTTCTATGCTGAATTTGTTACGTGCTTATAAATTGAGCGACTGTGGTATCAGGATTAATCTGATCTACTCGAGTGATAACGTAGGGTCGCGTTTGAGGAATTACGTGTCGAAGTTTTCTGGGGAAAGTTGGCAGAAACCTGTCTATGAGAACCATGACATGTATGAGCACTGGCGTAGATCTGGTCTCAATAAGGAGGGATACAATCCGAAGTACTTCCTTTGACTAATACAGATATGTATGCTAGAAATTGATGGTGGAACAACTAGAATTGTGGAGGGTCCATGACGTGATCATCGAGAAAATATATTCGGCGGCTTATCAAAACTTGCCAACGATTCTCACATCAAGGGACAAAGATTTTCTGCGACGTAGTGATGAAGAGTTTGGGTTGTATAATGTAAGAACGAATATTTTTGAATTCAAACCCTCTGTCTCAAGAAATTACTCGTATGGTTATGATGGTAAGAAGTTCGTGCCTCTAAAATCTAATGGAAAGTCTGTTGCTTGTTCCAACCGCTTATTGGTTGGTAATTCCACTGAGTTGATGAACGCTAAGGTCCTCTACGATAGGTGTAAAGGTTTCGATGTCGCCTCTTTCGTTACACCGACAATAAAATTTTTTGAAGGGGTCCCTGGTTGTGGAAAGACCCATCGTATTCTCCAGATGGTCAAGCCCCGTGATCTAGTTTTGTTTCCTACTCGTGAGGGTGCGCAGGACTTTCGTCGTCGCTATGCAGCTCTGAAGAAGACTTCGGTAGATGACAATATGACTGATAGGTTCAGAACCGTACATTCGTATCTGATTCACGGTTCAAAACGCCTGTTGTGTTCGAACGAATGATAGTGGATGAGGCGTTAATGTTGCATGCGGGTGAGATAATGTTGTCGGCGATGAGTAGTGGTGTCGGGAGGTTGTTCTTGTCGGTGACTCGCGACAGATACCTTACATCTGCAGATTGCCTCAGTGCGATGTACCCACGCTTCTATTAAGTCATTCGTTTCCGATGTTGAGCACATGAATATTTCGCGTCGATGTACAAACACAGTTGCGGCCCTCTTATCGGCCGGGTACGCGAAAGGCATGAAGACTACTTCTAAAGTGAGAAATGAAATGAAGCTTGAGAAGTTTACTTGTATTCGTGAAGTAGTGAAAGATCCCAATGCTAAGTATCTAGTATTCAAACAGAGCGAGAAAGCAGAAATGTTAAAACACGGGTATGATGTATCCACGATACACGAGTTCCAGGGTAAGGAGACAAAAAATGTTGTGGTTGTTCGGTTTTCGGCTCGAAACGAAGATATTTACAAGAGAGCTGAACATTGTCTGGTCGCGATCTCACGTCACAGAGAGACTTTTGTGTATTACACACCAATATTCGATGACGGTATTTCAAAATACATTAAAACAAGTAAAAATCTGACCGATGAAGACTATCAAAAGCATATTATCCCAGTGGTGGTGCTACTTTCGTTGACAACTCACGACCTATCTTTGAGACTCGAACTAATGATTCCATATTTTTAGCTGGCGAGCAGATATATGACGCGACACAGCCGTCTGGGTGGTCTATGGCATACTGGTCTAGAGGTACCAACGCAAATAGTGGGTACTAAACCTATATTCTCTATTAGTGGTGCGTCTTGGCGACAGAGTCCGGGTTGCATGGACATGTCTCATCTTCAGGACGCATACGACTGGTTGTTACCAGGTAATTCCCTTCACGATCTCAAGCATGACGTGTTGAATGTGAACGTTGTCTACCCTCTTGAGTTACATCTTGATAATGTTGTGTTGAAGACTTCACATTCTTTCAACTATAAGAAGCCTAACTTTGACAAGATGCGTCCCAGTTTACGTACATCTATGCCAACTTCACGCCCTAACACACAGGTGGAAACTTTGTTGGCTATGGTCAAGAGAAACTTAAATGTTCCTGATTTGATGGGTGTTACTGACATTCCTGCTCTTGCCGATTCAATGTTTGACGCGTAAGTACTTATATTGGTGATAATGGTCTAGCTTCCGGTTTTGAAAGGATGCCGATACTTCGAACCCGAGGTCCCTTTCTGAGTGGTTAGTTACTCAACCACCAAATGTCGTTGATCAAATATCCTGTGACTTGCCCTTACACGAGCGTAGACTGGACCGGTATGATTTTATGATTAAGTCCACCGTTAAACCGCAATTAGACACCAATGCGCCGTACGTTTATAGCGCTTTGCAGACCATCGCATATCAGACAAAAGATATTAATGCGATTTTTTGTCCAATTTTTAAAGAAATGAAGAAACGCTTGCTTTCCGTGTTAGGCAAGAGATTTCGAATTTACTGTGACGTCTCTCCGAGGAGTTTGCTGAGGACCTAACTAACAGTTTTCAGCCTGGAGATGAGTTCGCTTTCTTTTCGGAGATGATAGTTTGATTAGGGATGCTATTGGTCGGTACCTTGAGATCGACTTTTCAAAATATGACAAATCGCAAGGTTTACTGGCGCTTCTATTGGACTTAAAGATAATGAAGTTTTAGGTGTTCCACACGAATATCTGGAATTGTGGCGTCTATCGCATGAACATACGATGCTTACAGACCGTCGTAACGGTGTCAATTTGCGTGTTGACTACCAGCGGAAATCCGTGACGCTCGACTTTCTTGGGCAATACGATCTACGGTATGGCTGTTGTGGCAGTCCTTTTCGACCTCAAAGGCAAATTTGTCATAGATCGTGATCGTAACCGTGAGTGTGCGCTTCTTTTAATCTCGAGTCAAAATTTTTGCGAAATTTTAACTACGCATATTTTTGTTCAAAATTTCTACTGTACATCGACAATCGGTTTTTCTTCTTGCCGGACCCTCTTAAGTTGTTAACCAAATTGGTAGACACGATCTCGTGAATCGAGATCACGCTGAAGAGTATCGAGTCTCTCTTGTAGATCTTACCGGTGTTACGGTAATGCCATCATCAATGGGCAGTTGTCTGAGGCGGTTGCTGAGAGGTACAATCGTCCATACCGTGATTTGTCTTACGATTCGCGTCTTTATATAATATCATCAACGACGAATTGACTTTTCATTCTCTATTTTACTCCCTCGACACTGATGAATTGTGTGTTTATCTGAATGAGTTACTTGTGTTTCACTGTGTATATTATAATTCGTTCACTTACAGGGTGATAGGATTCTGATTTCGAGTAATTTCTTATACATAATTGATTTATTGCAGATTCATGTGATTTTGTTTTTTATTCATTCTTGTAATATTGATTTCGTTTTGTTTGGAAGTGATCACTCCAATACAGATTGATTTTATTGCAGGATATTAGTTGTGTTTATGATCAGAAATGACCTGCCTTTATTTTATTTTGTACATCATTTCCACGGAAATGATATCCAAAAAAGCGAGGGATTTTGCACCGAATATGCAGGCCACCCACAGGGTAATGAACCCCTAAAACCTAAATGTGATGGATATCATCAACCACCAATTCAATATCCATTTCAATTCATAATAATGATTGAGTTCACAGGGTTTGAAAGAGTCGTTTCAGGTACACCAAACAATGGACGACTTTCTCACCATTCATGGCTGGGAATTTTCGAGAGTGACACTCTTAATTTTGGCCACTGCTAGTAGCATGAGTAGTTACCAAATAATTTTGTGTTTGTTCAGGCATGACTAACTCTTCATCTGCTAGGCATGTTCATTTTATTATATTATTATGGAATGCAGTGCATGTGAGGTTGAATGGCCTGGTTCATTGACTGGGGAAATTTTAGAAAGTTGGGTAGATTCCATTTTGAGGGTTAGCAAGCAGGTAGTTTGGCTACAAGGTCATTGACATATTTTGTACCTGAAGTAGGTAACATTTATTAAAAGCCAATATACGCAATAAAATAAAAATTACATTTAATTCAATTAATATTATTATTAATGGAAAATTAAAAAAGAAGCAAGATCGATCGATCCGTCTTATACTGTATAAAGATGAATTAAAAAATATTGTATATGTATAATCAGGACATAATCAATATGTGTATCTGTAGGATAAGTTAGATAATCACGTGATTGATAAGCAATTAGGTTTAGGACATTTTATATTGGTAAAAAGTAGGATAAACTCGAGTCTTAGGTAGGGTTGTATCTTAAGTATTATTTATCATGTAACTTATTTAGAGTAGTGCACTACAGTAGGTAATATTTTATGAGATTATCATTTATGTAGAAACTGTCTATTTTAAGGCTATTGATGTTAATATCCTATGAATGTATTCCTGTAAGAAAATTTATGCTTATTATAATGCTTATTAGATCTTGTAAAAGGAGTTTGTAGCTTTTTGTCTATATTTTGTGTTTTGAGGCAAAGTATTTAAGCAAAGTAGTCTATCTTTTGTAAATATATCACTGATATGTTATGCTGTATTTTAGATTTCATTTTGTATGTATTTTCAAAAGGTATGTGTTTTCATGTCAGCAAGATAAATGTTGTACAGATGTATTATAAAGTTTTAAAAATGATGTTTCCATGAATACCAATGTTATTATATTTATTTCTCAAATATTGATGTAAAAAAGGACTAATAACAATGTATTACTGTTTTGTAAATTTTAGCTGAGAAGTCAGGGAATATTAAAGTTTTTAATTGAGCTTCAGATAATAATTTGCAATTCTTCAATTTAAACAGAAAATCATTCCTTTGGAGAGTAATATTGTAATTAAATGTTAGGATAATTTTAAAGTCCCCAATATTGTAAAAACTGGAAGGAAACATATTACTGTCTATGGCAATAGTGAATCTTCAACCCTTCAAAGAGAAAGTTGCTACCTGCCACGGGAGCGGGGTGGCGCTGCTATAAATACAAGCCTGAGGGCGTTGTACACTTTCAGTCGTGATTTGGCAGTTGTGTTTGGATCGTGAATCGAAGACAGTGGTGATTTAGTGGTGAATCTGCAGTCAGATACTGAGAATTCCAGAGGAATCCGGTGTGGCGAAGCAGTAAGTCGCAGCAATTGACAGAAACTCATTTTTCATCTTCAAATTTTTCGCTAGCCAAAATAACAGTAACTCATTCCAGGCCCTTTTTTAAAGTAGGAAAAGATTAGTTCTCCAGAGGATTTTATTTCATACTTAATTTTTTAATAATATTTTATTTTAAATTTTCATTTATTTAAATCATTTTATTGAAAGTCAATTTTCTTTTATTCTGAACAATATCATTATACAGAGTACAGAGTTTGTTTGATGGGTAATTTTAAATAATTTAGTTAATTCTATCAATTTCTATATCAATCAGTTTCAATTGTTTTGAATATTCCTTCTGGATATTTATTTCAATTTATTCTATTTTTGAAGCTCAATCTTAAAGTTAATTAATTTGTTAGGCTCCTCAGCATTTTGTTTTTGATATAATTTTGAATTTAAATATATTCTGAAATTACTGATACTATCTTTGTTTTCAATCAACAAATAATCCCTTATTCACGACCCAGAGACAAGAGTTTTTCGAGTTTAAAAGTTTACTGTAGTTTTTGACAGCTTAAGATCCTAGTTGTACTTGAATGTGTTTGTATTGTATAGAATACTTACATATTCAAGGCAATTGGGGTTTGCTTGCCACTAACTACAGTGTCATATTGTTTAGTTTCAAATATCAAATATTTTAATAATACTTTCTCAGTTGAACTGAGTGGCGCCCAGATAAGCCATGAGATTTGGCCATACTATCAATTTATCAGAGTTTATTGATTACATTAAATATTAGAGTTTATTGATTACATTGAATATTGATTGATTACATTATTAATTATTAATCCTTAATTATTCACTTTGAGAGCGAAACAACAATTAGTTCAAACGCATGCATATTTTGTTCTATTGTATATCAATATTATACTGAATTGAAACACATCCATTCCTTGTATTATTATTACATTCACAGAACCATTTTCTGATTGATATGATCAATTTTACATTTTCAAGTAACAAGTCCAGTAGTTGCATGGTGATGCAAAATGCATCACCTATTATCAAGGAAATGGTGATGGAAAAAATTAAAATTTGTAGTCAGTAATGATGAATGTACGAGGCATATTTTTCAAGTAAGTACCGTTTTGCGATTCCGCCGCCGTAGCGCTACGGTCAGCGTTCCGCGCATGCGCGCTGGTTACCTACATCTCTTGTCTACGCACTGACGCCATTACAGTCTGATTCTTCATTGTATACGTTGTTTACTGAGTGTTTAAGATGCCTCCGACAATCGTGAGTCCCGCCGATTGTGAAGTACGGGCTGTTATACGATTTCTTAGTGCTAAAGGCGTAAAACCGATCGATATTCATCGTGAGATCTGTGAAGTTTACGGACAAAACATTATGAGTGATGGAATGGTAAGGAAATGGGTGAGAGCATTTAAAGATGGCCGCACAAATGTGCATGATGAAGAACGGAGTGGGCGTCCTTCGGTCGTTAATGAAGATTTGGTGCAGAAAGTGGACGAAAAGGTGAGAGAAAACAGACGCTTTACAATTTCATCATTGTCCGACTGCTTTCCTCAATATTCTCGTAGTGTTTTGAAGAAACACCTGGTAGGTCAGCGTCTGCAAGACGATAATGAAGTCAAAACATTTGTGACACAGTGGTTAACAAGTCAGGCGGCAGAATTTTATGAGGAGGGTATCAAAAAACTAGTGCCACGTGATGACAAGTGCGTCAATATTCACGGAAATTATGTTGAAAAGTAGATTAAGATACAGGCTTTCATGTAAAAATAAAATTATTGCGATATCTTTACACGTCTTTTTTTAATTCCAAAACGGTACTTACTTAAAAAACATGCCTCGTAGTACATAGGATGTAGAAAGTTAAAAAAAAAACAAATTGACAACATTTCATTTTCCTGTGCAACTAGGGGTCATAGGAAGGACAGAATTCTTGTGCCACTAAGGTGTCTTATTAGGTGATGCAAAAAGAGCACCACTATGCTGGAAAGAGTTAAAACAAAATTAGCTTGCCACAACTTTTCAATTTTTGAAATGAAATCACACTGTGCCAGATGCTATTGGTTCAATGAGACACATGCTGATTTAACAGCTCCAACTTTTGCCACCTGCTTAATAGATTTTTTGGAAGACAAGTGGAATAAAGAAACGAGACTCCCAATAGTCATTTGGAGTGATGGATGTACGAATCAAAATCGTAATTCAATCATGGCAAATGCTCTCTTATCATTTAGTAACGATTACAATGTAGAAATTATACAGAAGTTTTTGGAAAAAGGGCACACCCAAATGGAGGTGGACTCCATTCATGCGCTCATAGAGAACAAGATCCACAACCAACCGATTTATTTACCAAGTGACTATATAAAAATTGCTGCCAGTGCACGGTCAAATCCGAGTCCAGTTGAGCAAAAAGAGGTAGTATACAGTTTCACCAAGAACTTTGCCCAGCCCAGTCTTCTCATGTATGAAAGCATCCGACCAGGTCGAAAACCTGGAGACCCCACAGTCACAGATATAAGAGCTATTTGCTATAAGTCTGGAAAAATATCAGTTAAAATACATTCATTTGACAATGAGTATTCAGATCTTCCACAAAGAAAAAGGCGTAATTCAGTTGCAAAACTGACTGAATTTAAACAGAGGCACCAAGCTCCATTGAAGATTACACAGACTAAGTGGAATCACCTCCAGCAACTGAAATCAGTTATACCCTCATACTGTCATCATTTTTACGACTCTATTAAATATGAATGAAGTAGTGCTCCAGTAAAAACTCAATAAGAATGAATATACTTACTTACTATGTTATCTTGATTAATATCAATAAAAAATATTATTACATTTTCAGTTATACCCCCAGAATGTCATTATTTTTATTAGATATCTAATATAGTAAAATATATTCATTGAGAGTTTTACTGGACGTACATTAGCTAATTAATGTACTATAATGTTATAGAAACTGAGCACCACTTTATTCATGAATCAGAGTTATTCATGAATAAAGTAGTGCTCAGTTTCTATAACATTATAGTACATTAATTAGCTAATGTACGTCCAGTAAAGACTCTCAATAAGAATGAATATACTTACTTACTATGTTATCTTAATTAATATCAATAAATATTATTACATTTTCAGTTATACCCTCAGACTGTCATCATTTTTATGACTATTAAATATGAATAATATAGTGCTCAGTTTCTATAACATTATAGCACATTAATCAGCTAAAGTATGTCCAGTAAAAACTCTCAATAAGAATGAATATACTTACTTACTATGTTATCTTAATTAATATCAATAAATAGTATTAAATTTGCATACAGTGTTTAAATTCATTTTCCAGTCTTAATAGTCGTGGTAAGTCTAATTGAATTATATTATAAAAAGTGTTTCCTCGTAATTAAAACAGAATTGAAGTGAAACCTTGCATCAGCTCGTATGTCTACAAGAATCTAACAGTGAAACCTCGTAAGTCAGTTAAATAATTAAAAAAATATATAATTATTTTTTAAACAACATTTTCATGTTTATAAGGCCATATAGAGTCACAAAGGAAAAAACCGATCAGAAAACGTTCAAAATGAATTAATTAAGCATTTTTTTTAGTTCCTGTAAAATTTACAATTTATGACATACGAGGTTTCATTTCTAGGCCCTCGATAATTAATTATTGTAAATGTTAATTCATTGTAAAATTTACATTCAATTAAATCATGGGGAGCCATAGTTGAAAATTAAAGCATGGTATATTTCCTATAGAAAATATACCCGGCGATGACCAAATAAGCATACCGCGCTTCGCCACGGTTGAAAATATGTAATACACACTCGAACAACACATTCACATACAGTACAATTACATATCAGTAATTTCAAATTCATTACATCCATTTTTGTAAGTTGAAACTGAGCACATGGGCGGGAAGATTAGTGGGTGTGAGGGAATTTTTAGGGTGTTGGCAGATCAACATCCAGAATAGTATAAAAGAGCAGGACAGATATTAGCCTAGCCTCTTTATGATTCCTGAAGTGCTGTGTTGAAGTGGAAAGTGACATTGTGTATCTGTGGAAGGTGATTCCAGACTCAGAGGTATCAGAAGGACTTGACTGGGTAAACCATTCACTTATTATTTTCTAATAAAGAAAAGCTTGCAGTAACATTACAATGTTTGGCCACAGGTGACTCATACAAGGGTTTAAGTTACCTATCAGTTATCAGTTTCAAGCATAAGTCATATAGTTGTAGAAGTGTGTGAATCATTGATAGACTTTTACTTTTGGGGGCTTATGAAAGAACTAGTTTACTCTACTCCAGTGAAAAATGAAGTTGAGTTGGTGGGTAGAATTGTGGAGGCTGAGGCTGTCATTCAAGAAGAAAATGCTAACATTTTCAAGTCAATGGAAGTCTGTTTCAGGGCCTGTAACCAAGTAGGAGGACGGCATTTCAAGCAACTTATTTGAAGTTTGGCTTTGTTTCCAACCTCTGTTAAATGTATCCATTTTCTTTTGTAGTTTTCATTCAGAATGTATTGAAGTATTTATGTAAATAAAAAGCATATTGTTAAAAATCTTTACCTAATTTTTCTCTACTCAAGTAAAATAAATTACAGTTATTCTAACTTATGCCAAGACCAAAAGGGACAGAGGGTTATGTGACATTTTATTATTGTTTGAAGTAATCTAAAATCACTTACAAATAACATGTAAAGCAGACGGAGGCTGTTGCATTGTTGTGGCAGACTTTAGTTGCATGCCTTGGTATGCACTGCAACTAAGCTCCAGTGGTCACCTATCAATAAAGCTACCATATCTCAGTTAAAATTCGTCCAATTCTAACAAATAAGGTCTCAATTGATTTGTAATTAAATTACCTTGAAAAAGTTATTCTTGTAAATTTTCTGTAAAATTCAACTAGTCACGCCCAGTGGATATTTCAACATTGTCAACTGCGGGTTACATGGAGTGATGACAATAAGGGGCTTGTCTGAAATAGGCAAAACCCTGGTTAAATAATGCTTAAATAATATCAGTGTCATTTTCATGAGCGCTCATTGCCAATTCTCAAATCATATATTTGAAATTAAGATTTCTGTAAAACTTCCAAAAGTATATTTTAAAATTGAATACGTAGACTGAAAATAATGGGAAGATTTTATTGAATACATTGAAGGCAGCAGTAGAACGAGAGAAGAGAACAAAATAAAAATTATGCCCTGTTATAATATTCATTTTATGTTACTAGGCAACTATTCTATTACAGTCAATGATCTGTAGAGATATGACAGTATGATACGATATCCAATGCATGTATTTTTTCAAACATTCATAAAAACTTCAATCTTTTGAAATAATAAGAATGCACGCTTTACAGATCAAACAGAGTTTGATCAGAGTATTGTGCAAACAGAACTATTTTGAAGTTGGGATTGTGAACAACCTCATGCTGTATTCAAACTTCACTCATAAAATTATTTTCTTGTTTTTCTAGAACCGTGACACAAGAGGAGGGAAGGTGGAAGAGGACAAGACCAGAGAGTACACAACTGTAAAGGACAAGACTGAAGAAGACAATGCTGGAGAGGACAAGACTGAAGAAGACAATGCTGGAGAGGACGAGACTGATGAGGACAAAGCTGAAGATGGCAGGATTATAGTGGATGAAATGATTGAAGTGTATGAAATGATTGGAGTGGATGAAATGATTTAAGTGGATAATAATGATGACTGATGAGAACACAACTATTGGCACACTAGGAGAAGAAGCTGGAGGAGATATGAGTGGACAAGAGATTGGAGTCTTCGAAAATGGAGAATGGGAAATACATAAATCAGATTGTCCTACTAAAATAAAAGTAAGCCGTATTTCACAAAAAAAAGAAAACAAAAAGCACAATGTGGCTTTGAAGAACAGTGATTCAGAGTCTGTTGATGAAGCTGACGACTCTGACCATGACCCGGACTTTAATATAAGAAGTGAAAATATCCAAAAAAATTTTGTTTCAAACTTAAAGAAAAGAAAAACTCAAAACTCAATGTATTTTACAAGAGAATGTTTCAGAAAATACCCGATTTAGTTTAACCTTCGAGCGCTCGCGTAGGCGGCAAATACACCACCTTTTTTAGAATGTTTGTCATGTTTCCTAACCTGGCTATCAGAGAGTGGTGGGAGTGCCAAGTATTCCTCCCCCACTATCTTTCCTAACTTCTTCATGCCTTATCCAGTTCAGTTGGTAACTCGCTTGAGCATAGGAGTGACTACCGGTGGGCGGTCAAATTGCCGCCGCAGCACTGTGTTGGGATCTCCACCAAGAATTTTTTCTGCACAATGTAAGTATATTTTTCCATATTTATAATTTGTATTAACATTACAATGAATAATTTTCATTTCAAACCGAAAAATACTTTGTAAAGTATTTCTTGTTTTATCTTTCATGGCTTATATAATTTTTTAGAGAAATTCACCAGTTACAAACAAACAGTTTATAATTTATCCTATATCTATAATAGCTGTATCTCTTGTGATCTTGTACATATCTATAATAATCTCATCTAATTTCTATGTTATCTAAAATATTTTTCATTAGTTACAGTTTGAATATGTTTGTTGTTGTCTCAAAAAATTTTCTATGACTTTTGAAGATATTGTAAAGAGATTCGCCAGTTACAAATCAATAGTTTACAATTCTTTATGATAACACTAACTTATCTTTTGATTTTTCCTGTATTTATAATTATATAATCTATAATCTCAAATTTGTATGAAGAATGAATACTATTCATTATAATTGTGCATAATAGTTATATTACATGGGTTTTTACATGGGTAAGCCTACTACAATGTTCTGGTATTTTTTTTATGTTTTAGGGATGTATACAACCGACCAGAAGATATTAGGCGTATTTTGGAAGAATTAGAAGAAGACGATCCAGAAGAAGGGGATTTTGATATTGTAGATGATCCAGATGATATAGATTACGACCCAGAAGGAATTGAATCGGACAATCATGATAGTGAATCTGAAGAGGAATTGGAAAGCGCTATTGAAGAGGAGCCTATTATAATCAACAATGAAGAAAATGAAACAGAAGGTAATGAATTACATTTTTACATTGGAAAAGATGGGGAAACTCTTTGGGCAAGTAATCCAGTTTCAAAAGACGTAAAAATAAAAGCAAAAAATATTGTAAAAATATTTCCAGGCTCTAAAGGGGATGCACGTCGATGTATGACTGAATACAAATGTTTTTCGCAAATAATTACACCAAATATCATTGACAATATTGTAATGAACACCAATATCTACATTCAGATGAAAAAAGATACACATCCCGAAAGTCGAGAAAGGGACTATAAATTTACAAATAAATATGAAATTATGGCATTTTTTGGGGCTTTGTTTTTGATGTCCGTGAAACGTGGAAACCGTACAAATTTATCAGAATTCTTCACTGCCAATGGTACTGGGCTCACAATACTCAGAGCTAATTTTAGTGAAAATCGTATGAGATTTTTGATGAGATGCATCCGATTCGACAATGTCAATACCAGACAAGAACAAATAAAGGATGATAAGTTGGCACCTGTTCGTGAACTTTTGACTGAATTCGTGGAAAACTGCAAAAAATCATATTCCCCTGGCGAATTTGTTACTATTGATGAAATGCTGGTTGCGTTTAGAGGGAGATGCAGTTTTATTCAATATATGGCCAAAAAGCCCGCGAAATACGGTATCAAAATGTATGCGTTGTGCGATGCTCGTACATTTTATACCTACAATTTGGAGATTTATTGTGGGAAACAACTTACTGGGCCGTTTAGTACGTCAAATAAGCCTTACGATATAGTTGTGAGATTGACTGACCCGATAAAAAAGTCAAATCGTAATGTAACTGCCGAAAACTATTTCAGTAGTTACCCTCTTGCAGAATACTTACTAACAAACGGTTTGACTTTCTTAGAACCTGAAAAAACAAGAAGGAGGTTCCTGAATTTGTTACTGAAAATAATCGACTGGTACCAGGAAATTACTTGTTTGGTGCACAATATGATAAGACATTAGTTTCTATGGTAACAAAAAAAAAGAAAGTCGTTCTAGCTATTTCTACTATGCATGATACCAATTTGACAGATATAGAAACTGGTAAACCGTATCAAATTATGGACTACAATGCCACCAAAGGGGGCGTGGATACGGTCGAGCTAATGGGTTCAAGATGGGGTGCTTCGAGAACGACAAGACGCTTGGCAGTGGTCGTTGTTTACCGGCTACTCGATATTACGGGTATAAATTCATTTAAAATTTTTCGGAACAATAACCCCAATAATAAAACTATAAGAAGAACATTCACCTACAATTTAGCCCTTGCCCTGATGGAAGAAAATTTGAAACATAGAGCAACACTTTGGAGTCTTCCTCAAGAACCACAGGCATTTTTAAAACTCTACAAACCAGTGACAGAAGCTACATCTTCAACGACGCGAATTGGAATATGCTTCTGCTGTGGTTCAAAAAAAATAACCGTACATCTGCTGTCTGCCATAATGAAATGTTTGTAAAAACCATTCAACAAAAGAAGTCACTTGCCATCCATGCACCCAATTGCCAGGAATAAATGACGATTTTGAAGACATATAAAATACGTGCAATCATGTAATCATATAATTTTTTATGCAATCATATATTTTTTTCAATTTTAATCAATTGTATCATATTACATACATAACATTCTACATATTGTAACAAATAAACATTTTTACTGACATTATAATTCGTATTTTATATTATTGTTTAACTACCCGTAAATGAAAATATAATCTGTTGATAACTGTGTTAGTAGTACACTAAAATGGCAGGCAAACATGAGGGCGGTGACAATGCCGCCACGCGGTCGTTGGTGTTATTGCAATAGGCGCGAGCGCTCAAAGGTTAATTACTTCATAATGAGTACTGATCTTCATTGTGTTTCTATTGTATTGAGGTTCACTATTTAAAGTAGTGAACTTCTTATTCTTTTGTTGTTTTTTCAAATTGAATATTTTTCATACAAGATTTCGCTCATCTGTGTTTTGTACTACAGAAATTTCAAGCTATACAATCTTATCAAATCAAGATAAACTTCAGTTCCTTCAGGTAAAAGGCCTTTTCTTGATATCGAGGGTTTAGAGTCATAGTAGCATATCTACAAAATTCCGTTTTTTAGCTTATCTGACCTATCTACATAACTTTTCAATGTCTATTTAGTGACACAAACGCTTATCTCATTGCATTAGCCATTGGAAAGATAAGTGAATATCATATCTACAATCGAAGTGATGAAGTAAATGACACAAAAGCATATGTTCTGTTACGCTTCTTTGACTTGAACAAATCTGAATGACACAAAAACCTATCTTCAGTTACGCTCGGTCAGTGACCTCTATAATAGCTTATGTCAACTTACGCTAGTGTGACAGTAACTTTGAGCGAAAGTGCTCACAAAATCAATCCTAACAACATAACCTAACCTTCATAGTCCTGTTTTGAGGTTATGTAGAGGTTGTGAAGCGTGGCTTATCTTTTACCTTGTTTACGGCAAAATAAAATTCATTATTTTATTTGAACAAAGTTGAATTATGGAATTTAAATCTTCCCGTGGCATTATGCTACGTAATTTAGCTGTAAAAGTAGCAGAAACAGATTTTGGAGAAGGAAAAAGTGATTGTTTTGAGTCCAATATTGAAGCTCCAGTTAGCTACACAGAATTGAAAACAGTGAACAGTAACTTGAGTTGTGAACAAACTCCAATAACAATGGTAAGTCTCATTCACCAATACAATATTTTGTTTAATTTTTCTTATTTTTACAAAAACCAGGCACTGACCTACTGCTCTTTATAAGTTCAATACAGTAGTCTAAGTTTAGGCGCTGTTATCCATAAGCAATCTATGTTGTGTGTTGGAATAAAAATCTCAATTAGGCTAAGGCTACTGAGGAAACAGACTGGAATCTATATTAATAAAAGAGAGTTGGTGTCTGTACGCTCGCTTATAACTCGAGAACGGCTGAACCGATTTAGATGATTTTGGATTCGTTTGAATTTTTACATCACTGGTTAACATAATATGTATTAAAATATAAGAAAATCCCTTTATAATTAATAAATAGTTATTACATTAATGACATAACCTATCAAATATTTCACAGAACTACGTTCAAACTTGCCGGCATTTAACGTCTACCGACAACGGAAAGATGATCGCAATTTAAGATCATATAAATTAGCGAGCATATCCTAAGTCTCCGTGGCTCAGTGCAAGTGTCTCTGCGTGATAACCTAGAGGTTGCGGGTTCAAACCCCGCTCTGGACCGTGGCTGGTTGCTCAAGGTTGTCTACTCTAATTATTTATTACGCAAGGCTACAATCATCAATTATTATTAAGAATGAGTTATCGTTAGTATTATGCCTTTATATTGTCTCTAATAATAAAATTGAAGAACGGGAATAAAAATAAATAAAATAAATTTAAATAAAAAAAATTAAAAGAAAGTAATATGAAAAAATCTTTAATTAGAATAGGACTTAAAAAAAGGGGAAGAACGGGAATAAAATAAAAAAAATAAAAAAATAAAAGAAATTAAAATAAAAAATTAAAATAAATAAATATGAAAAAAAATTCTTTTAATTAGAATAGGACTGATAAAAAATTGAAGAACGGAAATAAAATTAAAAAAATATAAATTAAAAAAAAATACATTAAAAAATGAAATAAATTAAAAAATAAATTAAAAAAAATAAAATAAATTAAAATAAAAAAAAATTAAAAGAAATAAATGAATAAATAAATAGATATGAAAAAAAAATTGGTGGAAGGAGGGGGGGGGACATTTGCCGGGAAAGAGGGTGTTAACATGAAGAGGGAGAGGTGGGGGGGACATTTGGGGGAATGGAGGGGGGCCTTTGTGGGAGGACATTTGTTGGGGGTGGCTTGAAGGGGGACACGTTTGTGGGGAGAAGAGGGGACATTTGGGGGTGAAGAGTGCGATACGAAGTTCGCCGGTACAGCTTGTTAATAATATTCAAGAGTTTGAAATATTATTGATTCAATGAGTAGCTGTTCTCTCTATAATAGATATATATTACAAGAGTAAAACTCTATAATAGATATATATTACAAGAGTAAAACATCACATTAAATATTCTATTTTAATGACGATTTTAATTGCCTAGGCAATTCACCCAATCTCTTCCTTATTGATACTAAATGAGTACAATATAAATCAATAAGATGATTATTCACAGGTTCATAGGTTCTTTTTAGGCCTATAGCATAATAATTGACCAAAATAGGAATCATATTCTTATGTTCTTCCAATGGCGAATGAAAAAATTTCCTCAGTTAAAAATGATTGATCATAAATTTCTTTTACAAGGGCACGCCCACTTGGAAGTTGACACTTTTAATCTAATACTGTTACATTTGTTACAGGAATTCGAACTTGATGAAATATTTCAAAATTCAGATAATGAAAAGACAGAAAAAGTACCAGCACCTAACATGGAAGTGCAAAATCCTCCTGCTTTGATTGAGGTAAGATGGAATCATTATTGCTTTCTTCATTAAAATTACTACCTAGGCTATATGAAATTGAACTTAAATCAATACATTAATTACATAATACTGAATGACATATACCTACTTCATTTTCAAAGTACAAGAACTAGCTTACTTATTAATATAATATAATAAATACTTCAATCTTCTTACAGGTATCTGACTCTTGTGAAATTATCGAAAATTCAGAGGATGAAGCCCAACGTTCATTGCTTGATTATACAGGTAGGATGTTTGAATTTCTAAAGCAATTTGTGGGTTTCTATTTTAGAAATTTTCATATCCTGCAACTATTTTATAACAACGTCAGCCCAAACTCCTGCATTAAATTTTTCTTGCTTTCTTACATTCACATAAAGATGACATAACTAGGCCTACTGTTAGACTGACTAAATCTTTGGAAAGTCATTAGTATTTAAAAATTTATATGCTTAATACCAGAGAATTGATAATTGGCTCAAGTCTAAAGCTTTTTATTTTTAACAAATTATAATATTCATTTATGAAATTTGATTTATGTCTGTGACCATACTGTACCTGTAACATAATTATTATTGCAAAGCCTATTGCTTACATTTTTTGTAATTTGTTTTATGACTACTAAGATTCTTGATTCCATAATATGGAATATTATATTATTATAATCTACTTGAACTTCAATTCAAGCTTTATAAAGCCATGTTCAAATTCTTTCAAAGTTCATTCAAATATATTTCAATAATTACCAATACTTCCAAACTATTTTAAATTCTTGTCAATTATTGAACAAGACAATAATAATTATTATAACAAGATTTAAAGCTCTTCTATTTGAAGGAATTTGATGAAAATTTTGACTGTGTACATAGAACGGCTTTGAACATTTCTTGTCATTTTCAGGCTCTTCAAGACTATTCTGTGGAAGACTTAGAAAAAAGATTGAATGAAAACCAAACTATAGTTGAGGCAACTTCGGAATCAGATACTGAATCTGCTGGTGACAATATTGATGATGATCCTTTATTTGAATTGCCTGATCCAGACTCCAGTGCATCTGATGAAGGTAAGATTGATGCTTTTTTGAAATATTTCATCAAGCTTTCAGACATACATGCTTCACATCTCAAAAACTTAACAATATTGTTTACATGTTACAGAACTGTTATTTTTTCATTTTACAAAATTAACTTGAATTACAATGTGTTATATACATCTTTAGAATGATCTGTAGTAGAATATGACTGATTCAGGCACTTGAACTACTCATGAAACTGATTTACCATACAACAAAATGAATGCTCAACCATAGGTTTGTTGTAAAAATTGCAATGACCAGATTACACATCACTGAGAACTCAGCTGGATTGAATATTGAATAAGATTACTGGAATTGTACATTCTGTAAAGCTGCCTTTCCATTGACAACAACGAACAATATTTTAAACATCTTTAGTAGAACAAATCTTTCATAACAATGTTTTTGTGTTGAAATATTCTTTTGAGGACATTTTTTTTATAATATTACATAATCCAAATCTCATAATAAGCATATACTTTTGTTTGTGTTACAGATGAGATTTCCAAGCATGAAAATCACACCTACAATATTGCCGAGGAACCTGTACCCACCTGTACAACCGAGGAACCTGTACCCAACCCCAACAAGAAACAAAGAAGCAAGTTCCCTGATCCAAGTGTCTGGAAGAAAAATGTACGAAAAACTAATAGACAGAAAGGTTTACCTTACACAAGTATGAGGGGTAAAAAAGTGGATGGGAGGCAAGTGAGACCAGAAGATTGTACCAAGTGTCCACATAAGTGCAACGAAAATTTCAATGAACAAGAAAGACATAGCATTCATAGAAGCTACTGGGAAATTTCTGAACTCGAGAAGCAGCGACAGTACATCAGTTCCCTTGTAGAAGATACTGATAAAGCTCTATGTAGGACTAAGGAGAAACAGTCAAGAAGAAATAAAACATTGAAGTTCTTTCTCATAAAAAATTGTAAAAGAATTCAAGTTTGCAAGGGCTTCTTCAGAGGTACATTGGATATTTCTGAAATGTCCATAAGAACTGTCTTGATCAAGCGAAATGATAACAATATTATACTACCTGACAAACGCGGCCATCACCCACCTGGAGTCAAGAAACCAGAAGAGAGTAGATTATATGTGAAGGAGCACATAAATTCTTTCCCCAGAGTACCTTCACATTATTGTCAGAAAGATACAAGTTATGAATATTTACCTGGGGACCTCAATATAAGCAAAATGTACAAGCTCTACAAAATCAAATGTAATGAGGATGGTGTTACACCAGAGAAATCCTCTTACTACCGAAATGTGTTCCATGCAGAATTCAAAATAAAGTTCCACATACCACGTAAAGACATGTGTGACCAGTGCTTCAGATTTTCGCACCTCACTGATGAAGAGAAAGAGGCCCAAGGAGAGTTGCAGAAAGCACATTTAAATAGAAATGTACTTGCCAAACAGATGAAAGAGGATATCAAAGAGAAAGCAATAATGAATTGAATTTCATTCAATTTGATCTGGAAGCAGTACGATACTGCCCTTCTCTGAATGCAAAAGCAATCTTTTATAAGAGGAGGTTAGCCGTCTTTAACCTTACAGTTTATAATACAGCTGATAGAAAAGCTCTCTGCTACATGTGGCATGAAGGAGAGTTGGGGGAAGAGGCTCAAATGATGTCGCCTCATGTGTATATTCGTATTTGGAAACTTTTCAAAATGGTAAAAATTTTGTGTTGGCCTCTGACACTTGTGGAGGTCAAAACAGGAATGTAAACATCACGGCAATGTTCCTATATGCTGTTCAGACATTGGATATTGAAATTATCGATCATTTCTTTTTTGAACCTGGACACTCCCAAATGGAGTGCGACAGTGTACACGCACATATTGAAAGTGCATCAAAAAATATAGAGATTTTCGATCCATCTGGCTGGTACACGGTTGTGAGAATGGCTTCAAAAAATGGGAAGTATGATGTACATGAAATGGCCAAGAAGAATTCATAGATTTCAAAAAAGTTGCAAAAGAAATGATAAAAAACAAGAAGATTGATACAGAAGGCAACCAAGTGAAATGGCTCCAGATAAGCTGGATGCAGTATCAGAAAGCTGAACCGAATATCATATTTTTTAAATATGATAAAAGTGAACCAACATTCCATAAGATTGAAATCACAAGGAGCCTAAGAAAACACTCAATTGCTGATCTGTCTTTGACACAGGCTTACACTGGACCACTCACTATAAAGATGGAGAAAATCAAAGACTTGAAGGAGCTATGTGATTCTGGAATCATTCGAAATCAATATCATCAATTCTACAGAACCTTGATCTCAAGTCATGAAGAGGCATCAAATGATTTTGAGGAGGATGAAGAAGATGAATGAAGTTGAGAAGTGATGAGCTGTGAGAAGTGATAAATATCCATTATAGTCATTGAAGAAAGTAAAATTTTCGAATTTAATTTTAGTGTTAGTATAGACATTGAAGAAACTGAGAACATTGAAAGAGTGGAACATTTTCGAGTTTGATTCAAGTGTCATTGTTTCAAAATATTTTCTGAAATTTTCGAATTCAATTTTAGTGTTATATAGATAGACATTGAAGAAACTGAAAACATTGAAAGAGAGACACATTTTCAAGTTTGATTTAAGTGTCATTGTTTCAAAGTATTTTCTGAAATTTTCGAATTATATTTTAGTGTTATATATTATAGATATTGAAGAGACTGAGAATATTGAAAGAGAGGAACTATAGTCATTGTGTTTATACAGATAGGTTTTTCACTAGTATAAATATAAAATCAGTAGATTATTTATTGGATAAGCAAATTTTTCAAACTGGCACAGTAATGAAAAACAGGGTTGGACCAGTAATAAAAAAAATGAAAGAGGATAAGAAGCTAAAGCGAGGGGAATTTGATGAAAAAGTTAGGGAGGATGACAATATTTGTTGTGTAAAATGGATGGACAACAAAAGTGTCCTAATGTTGTCATCTTTTTGTGGGAGTGGAGAGGGAGTAAGCTGTAAAAGGTGGTGCAAAGCTGAGAAGAAAAAAATCGATGTTGCTCAGCCTTTGTGCATAAAGTTGTACAATGAAAAAATGGGTGGGGTCGATCTTTGTGACAGATACATGGCTTATTACCAAACATACATTTGTACACGTAAGTGGCCTGTTCGGCTATTCAATCATTTTGTTGACTTGGTTGTAGTTAACTGCTGGGTCATGTACTGCCGTTGGTGTAAAATACAGGGTATGAAGACTCATTTGTCTTTACTTGACTACAAATTACATGTTGGCAAGGCATTAATAAATTACAGGGAGGTGAATGTCTTGCCACGAAAAAGAGGAAGACCATCTACATCTGTTTTAGCTGACAATGATAGTGATGATAGTGATGAGGAAGCCACTACTGGGGTACGTCCAAGAAAAGTTGTTCCTCATCCTATCGATGAGGTAAGGTTTGATAGCGTAGGACACTTGACAGAGTTTAGGAATGCAAAAATGCTTCCAAGTGTCGTTATCCTGGATGTAAATCCAAGACAAGGAATATTTGTCTAAAATGTGATCTGTATTTGTGTGTACTTAACAATAACTGTCACAAGAATTATCACACAAAATGATGTGTAGTAAGTAAGTATTGATGTAATGATGTGTAGTAAGTATTGATGTAATGATGTGTAGTAAGTAAGTATTGATGTAATGATGTGTAGTAAGTAAGTATTGATGTAATAATGTGTTAAGTAATGATGTATGTGTAGTAAGTATTATGATAAGTAGGCTGATTGTACAATATTACAATAAGTACAATATTAGTACATAAGTACAATATTACAATAGTACAATATTAAAATAATTATTACAATAAGTAATAAATAATTATTTTTTCAGTATGCATCTACTGTTGTTATTTGATTTCTGAAACAACTTACTTGTCAATTAGCTCAATGTTTTATTACAGTGACAGAAGTGATGTCATCAGGGGAAGGGGGGGACTTGCAACCCCCCCCCCCCTACAGAATTTACCTATTATTTAGCTAATGAGATGTTGAATTTTAGAAAACTAAGTGAAAGCTTGATTTTTGCAAGTTGTGTGGAGCTGACCCCACAAAAAATCCTTGTGATGCCACGGGACAGGAGTGATGTCTTCTCAATAGAGACCCAAGGTCCACAGGTGAGGACCAGTGATTTTAGGCCTAAAAATGGATTGAAATAATTTTTTTCAGTTGTATCATGTTTCTGTAGCTTGGAAGAGTAGAATGAGCAACAAAAATAATTTTTTCAATAATTTTATGGAACTCAGGATTGAAGAGGTTATACATGAAGGAGGTGAGAACGATATAATTTCTTTTCCTGTGGATTCAGGAAACTTCACACACCAGCTTCAGTCTGGCGGACTAGACAATGTTCCACAAGTGATTGAGGCAACTGAAATCGCCTGTCACAAACCTGGAACTGAATATTGTAGAAACTCCCATAGTAATTACTGTTCCTCCACCGGACAATGTCACAGTTTCCCCTCCATTGAACAATGTTGCTTTTTCAAAAAAAGTTAAAAGTGATTAAGTCTTCAACTTCTACTAAAAAACATAGAAAACAAAATAAGGTGGGACCTAGGGTACTAGCAATTTTTAATGTTTTCACTTCACTACTGACATGCAGTCATGTGATTGTAATTTTAACATTGATGTAAGAAACAAAATTTGTCTACTTATAGCAGGAGCCAATTAACTTGTCATAAATCAGCTGATCCAGTAATAATTAAACAGTGATTTCGACACAATAATCAAAAGGCTTGAAAGTCATAAAGACCTTTAAAGTCTTTAAAGGACATTTTTAAAGAAGACCTTTCAAAGAATAAATTTTTAAAAGACCTTTTCAATAATCTGCGAGATTCAGCATTTGTAGGTTAAGTATTGTGATATTGCTCTTTGAAACAGCTGATTTCTGACAAGTTGAATTGGATCCTGCTATACATTAATTAACATGACTGCATGTTGGTAGTGAAGTGAAAACAATAGTGTATACATTGCAGGTTGTAATGGATCAAGAAATAATCATCTAGCCTGGTTAATAATTTGAGATCTTAGGTTCTAGTACTGTACTGAATTAATTTACTAGAAGTTCTGTGAACAGTAGACCTCACGAAAAAGCCATGCTAGCTGAAATCAGCTGTCAATGCACTTAGCCGTAAATTAGCGGTTTTCTTGTCCATGTGTACAGAATTGGTCCTGTCAACTGTATCGAGAGAAATGTTGTCAGGCGCCCCCAAAATACGTTATGTACATCTAATTTAATTTTTTTTTATGTTTCTATTTTTTTATTTTTATACTTTATATATTTTTTTTAATTTTCATTTCATCTTTTTATTATTTATTTATTTTATTTTTTAGTTATTTATTTTTTAAACATACGCGACGTCCCACAAGCCGCCGCTTTCGCGGCGCCCCTCTGACTTTCTTTAAATTGACTTTGTCTTTGTTCAATGAATGTGTGACAATAAAATCATATTCAATTTATTTATTTATGGCGCCCGGGGTGTGCGCCCCTCTTACTGCGACGCCCGAGGCGGGCGCCACAGTCGCGCCGCCGCTTTCGCAGCGCCCCTCTGACTGCAGCGAAAAAATCTTATTCTGACCCAGCTGATGATCATTCCATAAAATGACGATGTTTATATTCAACTAACTGACCCCGCGAACTCAAACCAATCACTTAATTTTATAAGGTTATGAAAATTCACACGTTTGAAACTTTATGCTTTAAAACCTCAAAAACATCACCAGTTCAAGTCCCAGAGGTAGGTCGAATAAACTTTGAAGCAGGATTAGTCTAACTCTTAATATTAACGACAGTGGCGCCGACTTAGGGGGGGCAAGGCACTTTCTGCCCCCCCAATAATTACTCAGGGGGGCAGTTAATGTATTTTGCCCCCCCAATATTCATACCAAAAGAATTACATCAAAACGGCCAACGGGCCAAGTACGAATCCCAGAAATTTGTTTATACAAAACAATGGACCTGTCTAGTTAATGCATTTTTCAGTGTATTCGAATCTGTATTATTAATTTGAACAGAAATAATACTGCATTATTGTGAAAGATTACTTTTAGCACAGATAAAGGATGTGTCCTTTATCTGTGCTTCCACAAAGCATAAATATATCAGACCTCTTATTTGTTTGTTTACTATTTTCAATGCCAGCTAGGCGCCTAATTGTAAACACCGGATACGAGTCGTCGATAGCAAGATTTTGCAAGAAATTCTTTAATTAAAACTGGATATTGTTTGTTTTATGTATAACTTTCCCACTCTCCTCTCTTTAAACATATATATAGTACAAATAAAATAAATATCAAGATTATAGAAAAATAGCAAGTTGAATGTAGTGTAACAGATAATATCCATATTGTAATATACATACTTCCGTACGAAATAGCATGCTTAGAAGTAGCCTTTCTTTTTTTTATAGTAAACTCGCGTATGTTGACAACCCCCCCCCCCTCTTTAGATGACATCCCCTAGAGACCTTTCTGGTGGACTTTGCCCCCCCAATAATCCCATGAAGTCGGCGCCGCTGATTAACGATGAATATTGAAACCCATCAGGATTGAATGAAATATTGTGAATGGATTTTTGACATGTGCATAGACACATTCCATCATCATATTTATAAAAATGTTTCTTCAAACACATCACTGTTATAGCAGGATCCATTTAACTTGTCATAAAACATATGATCGACGAGCATATGATCACAATACTTAACCTATCATAAAAAAAACTACCTACGGTTTTGTTGTGCTGTCTTTCTTGAAGATTATAATTAAGCATAATTTATTGTGATTGCCTTCAACAATGTCCAGGAAAAATTACCTACGGTTTTGTTGTGCTGTCTTTCTTGAAGATTATAATTAAGCATAATTTATTGTGATTGCCTTCAACAATGTCCAGGAATCCAAGAATTGAGAAGATTATGAGTATGGTTCCTAATTCTAAGGTAAGAATTTACTTATCCCTACTAATATTTACATTACGAGTACCTATGCTACTACCTGAATTTTCAGCATTCACGCTTTTAAATTAATCCCGAACGTATAGCTTACTATAATATGTTTGATATTTTATGTATATTCTGATATTTTATAGAATAAGAAAAAATAACGAATTATTACGATAATAATAGGTCTATATCATGTAACAAGTGTGGTAAGACGGTGTTTACCGTCTGGGTAGGCCTATGATCGTTTATGCACAAGGAAGTTGAGTGCAGAATTATAAATATAAACTTATGTTAAACACCCTACCAAACATGTTATGTACGTTTTTTTCGTCAAACAAATCCAAAAATTCAGATAAGTTGAAATAAGAAACTACAAATCATTGTTCTACGAACATAACCAAAACACAACAATGGTTTTTGATTAAATGGTTTTCCAGTTAATACAAGTCGGTACCGTCAACCGGGGTTGCTTTGTCTACCGCAGTTATGGGTGTAGTTGTAGTGCTTACTCAGCTTTGTCGCTTTAATAAAAGTGTTCGCGGCCTGCGCGCCGTGCTTAGTCGGTTATTAGTTTTTGCTTCTTGAACGACGGGGGCTGTCCGTCGCTTCATTCAATTCAATAAATTTTGATTTTTAAAAACTCGTGTTGTCTTTCGACAATCGTATCTGGCGCCCGAACAGGGACGGGCGACGAAAATCCGCGATCAAAATTTCGGAAATTTTCGTAGAATTTCAATTCTTTGCGCTCGTTCCGACTCGACTTGAATCCGCGACCGATGTTTCGGAAAGTGTTAAAGTTCGTGATTGAATAGTGATAACCAATCTGGCCAACAGACGCGCTCTTCGCTCCTGCTTGGACTCCTTAAGATTGGACCATCGACCTTCTCTCAGACAGCTGATAGAAGAAGCCGAAGAAGAAGAAGGAAGCGAAACTGATCGACTACAGCCACAGCCAAATTCAGGTCTATTACCTGATAGAAATTCATCCACCATGGAAAACGGAGGAGAACCACCAAATCAACCACCACAGGTACAAGTGCCAAATATTTCAAAGCCACTCCCAAAAAGTGATCTTGATTTAGTGCCCGATTATGACGGAAATCCAATCGAACTAATATCATTCCTTGAAGTTGTAGAAACTTTATTTGATGGATACCTATTGTACTAGTAACATCATTGAAGCCGGTGAAAACCATTTCCGACTTCTATTCCAAATCAAGAAAAGACTGCATGATATGGCGAAAATAGTAGTGATAAACAGTACTTGTAAAACAGTTCGTGAAGTTATCACCATTTTAAAAAATAACTTTGCCGACAATCGATCTGTGCATCAACTAACAGCTGAACTCTTAACGTTAAAACCACACCCTAAACAACATCCTTTGGCTTTCGTAAACACATTAGAAGAGAAACGTACAACCATCATTTGTAGACACAAACTCGACGGTGTTACAGGCGAATTTCTAAAATTTGTGACAAACCAATTAGACAAACAAGTGATAAACGTTTTAGTAGAAGGACTTCCCTATCAACTAGGAGCCCACCTCCAAACTCTCAGAGTAAAAGATCTTCAAGATGCGAGACAAGCCATCATAAGTGAAAGCAATGCTGTATTAAAACATTTGAACTTTACAACTGATGTATCTAAAATGCATTTCAAGAATAATTCACATGAGAAATCTCAACAAAATAATCAACAAAAATCTCACAACTTTCAAAATCATAATTCAAATAGACAGCAATCTTTTCACAACCAAAATCAAGGCAACCAGCACAGACAATTCAATTTTCAACCGCAACCCTTCAATCAGCAGAATCAAAACTTTCAATTTCGTAATTCTTATCATCAAAATGATCAAAATAGAGGTCAAAACTATCAAAATCGAAATAATAGTACTGATGTATCCATGCGTACTGTTTCAAATTTGCGAAAACCTGCTGTTCATTTGACCGAACCAGTTGACAATCCGACTGATAACGAAAATTCAAAACTTCAACAAATTTCAGAAAAGGTTGACAAATTGGCTGACGCTTTTGAACATTTTTTAGGATCAGGCAAGGATCAAAACAATCCGACGTAATTGAGATGAACTATTGCAAAGCTCATGAACTGCCGTTTTTGTTTATTAATGATTGTAAAATTCTTATTGATACAGGATCGAAGTATAATTTTGTTAGAACTGATAATAATTCATTCCCTTGTGTTAAAGTAGAAAAATTTGAATTTAAAATTAAAACACCAGCCGGAGAAAGTGCAGGATCTTGGCGTGCTACTTTAGATTTAAGCTCTGTGCATGCTAGTTTAAATAATGAATTGTTTTATGTACATGATTTCAGTTCAAACTATGACATTTTGCTAGGTCACGAGTCTCTTAGTAAAATGGGAGCTCAAATTGATTTTCAAACCAATTGTATGATTACTACTGACAAGACTCTGATTTTGAATGGACTTACTCCAGTTAGAATTCGAAAAGGAATTAATAATCTCAAAATACCTTTGATCAATAAATCAGACGCAAAATTAGGTATCACAAATATTCCTGCTTTGGAACTCAATGAAATTCTTGTAAGTGTTGACAAAAATTTTTGTGAATTAGAATATTTCTCTGATGTTGAAAAAGAAGTAAATATCGAATGTCTAAACATAGAAGAATGTGAATTAATAGACTGTTCTCCCTCTGAGAATACTTTAACTAATGAAGAGATTTCAGGTATAATTCGACTTGACCATATTGACAAACGTGACAAAGAACAAATAGTAAATCTAGTTCATGAATTCCAAGACATACTGAAACTCGAAAATACTTTACTGACTGCGACCCACTTACTTAAACACAGAATAGAAACAACTGACGATTCACCAGTATACACAAAAAATTATCGATATCCCGTAGCTTTCAGAGACGACATAAAAATTGAAGTTCAAAAATTACTTGACGGTAAAATAATAAGACCATCCAATTCACCCTACAATTCCCCGCTTTGGGTAGTTCCAAAAAAGTTAGATAATTCTGGTAAAAGAAAAGTACGTCTTGTAATCGACTATCGAAAATTAAATGAAAAAACGAAAAGTGACAAATTCCCTCTTCCAAATATAGAAGATCTCTTTGGAAAAATTGGTAGAGCAACTTATTTCACCAGCTTAGACTTAGCGTCAGGTTTCCATCAACTTGAAGTTGAAGAATCAGATATTCCCAAAACTGCTTTCAGTACAGAAGACGGACACTATGAATTTGTAAGACTTCCTTTTGGTTTAAAAAATGGACCACCAAGTTTCATGCGAGCTATGAACTTAATTTTTTGCGATACACCTAATGCACTAGTCTATATGGATGACATAATCATATTTTCAGATTCTTTTGAAGAACACTTGAAAGATTTAAGAAGAGTATTTAAAAAATTGAGAGAGTATCAATTAAAAATCCAGTTAGATAAAACTAATTTTTGTAATATGGAATTATTGTTTTTAGGTCACATTGTATCTAAAGACGGAATTCGTCCCAATCCAGCTAAAATTGAAGCTGTTTCTAAATTTCCAATTCCCAAAACTGTAAAAGAAATAAAACAATTTTTAGGTATGACCGGATTCTACAGAAAACTAATAAAAAATTATGCAAAAATCGCCCAACCTCTCACTAGAGCTTTGCGAAAGGACGAGAAAATCAATATCAACAATACTGAATATAAAGAATCATTCAATAACTTGAAGCAAGCCTTATGCAATTCGCCAGTTTTGACATTTCCAAATTTCAATAAAACTTTTACTTTGACCACCGATGCTTCTAATTATGCTATTGGTAGTGTTTTATCTCAAAATGTAAATGGTTCTGAACTTCCAATTTCATATGCATCTCGTACTCTCAATAGAGCCGAATGTAATTTGCCCACAATTGAAAAGAACTTTGAGTATTGTATGGAGTATAAAACATTTTCGACCTTACTTATATGGTAGGAAATTTGTCGTTAAAACTGATCATAAACCTCTTGTTTGGCTTAGAAATTTGAAAGAACCCAATTCCAAGCTTTTAAGATGGAAATTACTTTTAGAAGAATATGATTTCACTGTTGAATTCCTAAAAGGAAAATCTAATGTTGTTGCTGACGCATTATCCCGAAATCCAGTAAATATTCCTGAAGTTTTAAATAACGAGATAATGGATTTTGAAACACTTGCTGAATTAGCTTCTGAAGAAATACCTCCAGTAACTTCACCAGCAAATTCATTGGACTTGAATCTAGACATTCCAACAGATCAACTTATGAATGACGTTGACATTGACATTGACCAAGTGCTAGTTGATTTATTTCAAAATCGAAACCAAAACAATGAAACAGATATCCCACATAATAATGATGACAATGACTCTTTAGTCACGATCCACTCTCAAGAATCATCTGACGATAGAGCCGCTATTGTAATTGACAACTCTCCTATTAACAAAGAACAATACCAAATTGTCCTCAAACGTGGAAAATTCGGAATCCAATTCAAAAAAGTTTTCGATAAAAATAGAGTCAATATCACTGTTTCATCTAAAGATGATATTTCAAATAACATTGAGAGGCTACAAACCTATTTTCAACCTGATAAAACCTATGGTGTAATTTTTGTAAGCCCCAATAAAAACTTTCAACCCATAGCAGAAAGTACCGGGTGTCCCACGAAGAGGTTTAAATGTTTGATTTTATATTACGTGCCCATTCATGCACCGAACTTTTTTAAACTTCACTCAGTTTACAAAGTAGGTTCTAAAAATATTCTGGGAAAATTTCAGCTCCCTAACATTTGTAGAAACAAAATGGCGGCTTATTGAAAAACGATACTTCGAAAACATTAAAGAAGGTTTCTGGTTTTATAAAATATTTTTATTGTTACATTCTTGGGCAATATGACTTAAATAAAGAAAAACTAGAACATAGCCTAATGAAAAAACCTCGAAGTCCAAAATTAGTCAAACTGTAACCTATCCACAGCAACACACTGATAACAGCGCTTAACAAATGATTCGTAAGCTCTTACAAAGAAACTCCGCGGTATTCGGAGAAGTTCCTCTTCTATTGATCGTTTTAGTTCCTCATCATTACTGAAGATATAGATATAAACTTGTTTTTTCAAGTAACCTCATAAAAAGAAGTAACAAACAGTTGAATCTTGTGATTAGGGTGGCCAATCTAAAAAATAACTTCCACGACCAATCCAACAGCCATGAAGGTTGTCATTTAGTAGTTGTTTGACATCAGTGTGTTGCTGTGGATGGGTTACAGTTTGAATTATTTCGGATTTTAATGTTTTTCATTAGGCTATGTCCTAGTTTTTTCTTATTTAAAAATCATTTTGCCCTAGGATGTAACAATAAAAATATTTTATAAAAACAAAACCACATTTTTTAATGTTTTTAAAGTATCGTCTTTCAATATGCCGCCATTTTGTTTCTAAAAAGGTTAGGAAGCTGAAATTTTCCCAAAATATTTTTAGAACCTACTTTGTAAATTGTGTAAAGTTTGAAAAAGTTCGGTGCAGGAATGGGCACGTAATATAAAATCAAACATTTAAACCTCTTCGTGGGACACCCGGTATATTGTACTTCCTGATTGAAAAACTAAAATGTGTTTCCCAAACCACTAAATTCAAAATATACAAAATTATGCTGTCAGACGTTACAGACATTGATGAACAAAAAGAATTAGTTTCCAATTATCATGAAGGAAAAACATTCCATCGTGGAATAAATGAAAACTATTTGAAACTTAAACGTAATTATTATTGGCCTACAATGCACGCTGATGTAACGAATTTTGTAAATAATTGTCCTACGTGCCTACGCACAAAATACGATCGAAGACCCGTAAAAATTCAATATCAAGTAACCCCAACTCCAATGAGACCTTTTGAAAAAATCCAAATAGATGTATTCTCTTTTGAATCTCATAAAGTTATGACTACAATTGATTTATTTTCCAAGTTTTTTCAAGCTTTTATCATTGATAATGTAAATAGCCCTGCAATAACTAAAGCCTTGAAAGAGTACATTTCTAAATATCCTATTCCTGATACAATTTGTATGGATGGAGGAAAAGAATTTGATAACGCACTTGTGCGTCAATTATTGACGTTATATGAGATAACACCACATTATACGTCAGCAGGACACCCTGATAGCCAAGGTTCAATTGAACGTGCACATTCAACCCTTGTTGAATTACTTACCGGACTTGGAACTAAAATGCCACAGGCATCCTTCAAAGAAAAATTAGATCTTGCAATAATAACATATAACAATTCTCTTAATTCGACACACCAAATGACCCCTTTGGAGCTTACATTTGGTAAATTCAAACATTTCAATAGTTTAGATAAAACTCATGTGCAAATAACTGAAGAATTAGCAGATAGACATTTCCAAGAGTTAGAAACCTTTCGTGATCTAGTTAAAAAGAAAACTGATCAAGAAAAACAAAAGAGAACTGAGAAACTAAATAAGAATCGTGAGGAACCCCCAAAATATCCCGATGACGTAAGATATGTAAGGAGTATTCAAAACAAAAAGTATCTCCCAAAATACTTTGAAGCTAAAGAAATTGGTAATAATCTTTATCAAACTCGTAGAAGAACCCTCAAACTTCATCCTAATAGGTTGAAACGTAACAGAAAAGTGAAAAAGAAACGTATTGTTACAGATAATACTGCTTCTGGTTCTAATCCCACTCCTACAAGTCCTACCCCTGGTCCAAACTTACGAACTAGTGGACTTGACTAACACTGCAGGACTCATACCAGTGGAAATTGAACGACATATGTACATAAATGAGACTTTTACTTTTTTGCATTATTCTAATATAACTAGTTTTAAGAATGAAATTGAGAATTTAAGTGAATCTTTGATAAGTTGCAAAATGTGTCATTATCTATGAAGAAGGTACTTATTCCTTTTATGCAAATGCGTGATAATCTTGTTGAGAAATTGAGTTTATTGTTTCCTATGTATTCTTCATCTCGTAAAAAGAGAGGACTCTTTAATGGATTAGGAAATGCTATTAATTGGTTTACTGGTAATTTAGATGCTGATGATAAGAAACATTATGATAAGATTATAAATAAATTAGAATCGAATGAGCAAGTTCTGATTGAGAATGAAAGAAAAAGCATTGTTGTAAATAATAATTTAGTAAATAAGTTTAATGATGATTTGAAGAAGATCAATAGTAATAATGAATTAATTAAGAATGTGTCTTTTTCACAATTGAATGTACTTAATCAGATTCTCACGATAACTCTCATCAATCTCAATCTGGAATTAATGGAAATAAAAGTGAACGCATTGTTAGATAGTATTGAATTCTGTTCTAGTTCAAGGATTCATTATTCTATTATTCATAAATCTGACTTTGAAAATATTACTTTTTCCCACAAGAAAAATATTGCTAGTGACAATATTGAAACGCTCTGGAAACTCAGCTCAGTACATTGTACTATTTCAGAGAATTTTATAACATACTTTGTCTCTGTTCCCATGAGAAATGCTATGCTTGAGACCTTTCGTCTCATAGATTATCCAGTGATCTTGAATAATACTTGTTATTCTATCAATGTAAGTGAAAAAATGATTTCAGTATCTGACTCAGGCTTAGTGGTACTAGATCAATGTCTACATGACCTCAATGCCTCTTATTGTAAAACAATACGAATTGTTAATGACTCTTGTATTGTTGACATTCTTGCAAATAATGAATTGACCAATTTTCAACGAACTTATATTGCAAATACAGTTCCATTTATTAAATACGATGAGATTAGTAATTGTATTTACGGATACGGTCAATCCCATATCCATATCAATAACGATAAAATTAATCCATCTAAATCTTTTCTTATTCATTTGGACAAAGGAGATGAAATGAAAGACCAACGTCTTCCATCCACCTTCAAAATGTCAAAATCATTCAAACTTACTAATATTCCTGAAAAAATTGTAATGATACCAAATAATTTGAATAACTTAAGTAATATGAGAAATGCTATGCTTGAGACCTTTCGTCTCATAGATTATCCAGTGATCTTGAATAATACTTGTTATTCTATCAATGTAAGTGAAAAAATGATTTCAGTATCTGACTCAGGCTTAGTGGTACTAGATCAATGTCTACATGACCTCAATGCCTCTTATTGTAAAACAATACGAATTGTTAATGACTCTTGTATTGTTGACATTCTTGCAAATAATGAATTGACCAATTGTCAACGAACTTATATTGCAAATCCAGTTCCATTTATTAAATACGATGAGATTAGTAATTGTATTTACGGATACGGTCAATCCCATATCCATATCAATAACGATAAAATTAATCCATCTAAATCTTTTCTTATTCATTTGGACAAAGGAGATGAAATGAAAGACCAACGTCTTCCATCCACCTTCAAAATGTCAAAATCATTCAAACTTACTAATATTCCTGAAAAAATTGTAATGATACCAAATAATTTGAATAACTTAAGTAATATGTCACTTCTGGAAAAACAAAATTATAATTTTAATGATTTATCATTGTTTAACGAACTTGATAATCAAAATATGTATTTCTTAGTGTTTTCTATTTTGATAATTATTTTAGTTATTATATTCTATTTCTACTATTGTCATGTTTCAAAACCTGATAATGTTTGTTTACCATATACTCCACAACAACCCCCAACTGTTATTTATGCTGTACCCAAACTTTGATTTAAATCATCGAGGACGATGAAAAATTTTGGGGTGGAGGAGTTATGGGTGTAGTTGTAGTGCTTACTCAGCTTTGTCGCTTTAATAAAAGTGTTGGCGGCCTGCGCGCCGTGCTTAGTCGGTTATTAGTTTTTGCTTCTTGAACGACGGGGGCTGTCCGTCGCTTCATTCAATAAATTTTGATTTTTAAAAACTCGTGTTGTCTTTCGACAATCGTATCTCGCGTGGTGACTTTGTCCCACCTTGCGGGAAAATATTCAAAACCGTCTATCTCCACTGTTAATCAACCGAATTCGATGTTCAACATCAATAATCATAGTGCTGATCTCTATCAAGGTTCTAAGATCGATATCTATTCGACTCTCAATACATTGGCTCAACTATCGACATTCAACCATTGGCTTGCAATATCAGCTGTTGAAATTCTGGAAGAACTTTGTATTGGAAAATCTATTTCCAAAAGACTTAAACTATCGGTAAGTACGTGGGTAAGTCAAAAATTATCTGGACTTTTACCGTTTTCAACCTTTGTGTTGATCATAGCACCATGCGCTCTTGCATGCTTACAGTTCGTACTACTGTAGTGGTGTGTGCAACATCCGTATCCGATCGGATCAGTAGTAGTCTGTCAGCGACAACGTAAGCATGTCCGCTCCGCTAGCAATTTGCACCAAGGAGGAACAAAGATCTGTAGTTCGTTTTCTTTGGTCGGAAGGAGTAAAGGGGGCTGAAATTCATCGCAGAACTTCAGCACAGTACGGGGACAATGCCTTGTCACGTGCCAGTGAGCCTGAATCAAAGCGCCAGAGTAAGGAGTGGAAACACCCCAGATCACCGACAAAGAAAAGATTCAAGACTGTGGCATCGGCAGGAAAGGTAATGCTAACAGCTTTTTGGGATGCGAATGGGCAAACTGGGCAAACTTACTGGAAGATAACATGGAAAAGGGGACCACAATCAACAAAGAAAAGTACAAGGCATTGTTAACAAACGAATTAAAGCCAGCAATTCGTAGCTACCGACGAGGTCTGTTGTCACAAGGAGTGTTGCTGTTGCACGACAATGCCCGCCCACACACGGCTGGACACACCGTTGAAACCACAAGAAAATTGGGTTTCGAAGTGCTAGATCATCTTCCTTACAACCCAGATCTTGCCCTGTCGGACTTTCATTTGCTTGGAACCACTCAAGGACACTTTGCGGGGTCGCCGATTTTTCTCGGACATAGAGGTGCAAGAAGCGGTGCACAAGTGGCTTCGCGGGCAACTAAAAACCTTCTTCTCAACATGCATACATAACCTTGCGAAAGGTTGAACCTAGTACATCGAAAAGCTAGAATACTATGTAGAAAAGTAATGTATGTATCTAACTGAAATTCCTTCTAAATATATTTTAAAATAAAAAGTCCAGATAATTTTTGACTTGCCCTAATACATGATATTGTTGCCTTTTTATAACCTTTCAATTGGAATATTCATAATATCCATTGTTGTACTGGTTCAGATTCTATTGCCACTTATGTACAAGAGTGTCACTTTTAGGTTATAATTGGGGGTGTCTTTGTCCCAGTACAAAGACACCCCAAAGCATTAGAAAAAGTAGGTTATTATGCAGAATATGATGAAAATATAATGCAAGTCATTGGTAGTAATAAATATTACCTTATTTCATCTTATAAAACAAAATATTTACCTTGCTTGAAACTAATACATTCTGAATATTCATTTGTTGCAGATGCTACAGACAAAACATGCCTCGCCAGTACAAGAGAACTTTGGGCAGCAGAAACTACTGCAACTATTCTGAAGAAACTCTACTAACGTGCTTGGAAGATGTAAGATCGGGCAAACTAAGCCAAAGAAAAGCTGCAGATAAGTATAAAATCCCTATAATGACTTTGAAAAATAAGCTGAAAAATAAACATTCAGGAAAACCTGGTGGCAGATGTGTTTTCAATGAAAATGAAGAGAAGACATTTGTACAGCACCCAATTAAATTGTCTGAGTTCGGTTTTCCGGTTACTGAAACTGACTTTAGAATGATAGTGAAAGCCTACCTTGACAAAAGAGGTGCAGTTATTAAAAAATTCAAGGACAATACTCCTGGTCCGGACTGGATGAAAAGCTTTTTGAAAAGATATCCTGAATTAACAGTAAGATTCAGTCAAAATGTTAAGAGAGTTAGAGCTGGTATCACAGAAGAAACAATTGAGAAATATGTCAATCATTTACATGAAGAGCTGGATGGGGTTCCCCCCTCCAATATATGGAATTACGATGAGACGAATGTTTCAGACGATCCAGGCAACAAACGAGCCATTTGTAAGAGGGGAACAAAATATTTAGATAGAATATGCAACCACAGTAAATCGTCCACATCCATCATGTTTTGTGGCAATGCTGAAGGAAGGTTACTGCCCCCGTACATCGTATTTAAAGCTGATCATATTTGGTCAACTTGGGTGGATCATGGGCCAGAAGGTGCTAGATACAACCGCAGTAAAAGTGGTTGGTTTGATGGAGTGGTATTTGAGGACTGGTTTAAGAGCCACTTCCTCCCAAGCATCAGACATTTGGTGGGATCAGTCGCATTGATAGGAGACAACTTGTCCTCTCATATAAGTGAAGAAGTTCTCAGACTTTGCACCGAAAAAATATTAAATTCATTTGTTTGCCACCGAATGCGACACATATTGCACAGCCATTGGATGTGGCCTTTTTTGGCCCATTGAAACGGGCATGGCGCACTGTACTGTCAGAATGGCGAGACACTGCAGATGGTTCGAAATATCCAACCATTCCAAAAGAAAAACTTCCTGTGTTGTTGAAGGAGTTGATGTTAAAAATAAAAGATAATGAAGTCCAAAATTTAATTTCGGGCTTCAGAAAGTGCGGCATTGTTCCTATTGATAAAAATGTTTTATTGGCTCAACTACCCAACATTGATGTAGAAAATGATCTCGTAGGGGAAGTATTTATGGCCAGTCTGATTGAGAAACGAAAAGAAGTGGTTGGGGGTGATAGCAAACGGTTGAGAAGAAAGAAAATTAATGTTTCACCTGGTAAGAGCATTACGATCAATGACTTACTGCGACCAGAAGCACATGAGGCATCAACATCATCAGTTGCAGAGGCATCGTCATGTTCATCAGTGGAAAAAACATCATCAGTTGTGAAGAATAAAAAGAAAAGACGGCTGATTATTGAATCATCATCAGATTCTGAAGCAGATATTAGTTTGGAGTCAGATGGATGTTCCGAAAACCTTTCTTTGGACACAGATGAGCTTGAAGAAAACAACGAACAAGATGAGCTTGAAAAGAACAACGAAAAGAAAAAGGGAAATTATGAAATTGGTAACTTTGTAATAGTTATTTACAGTGGCATAAAATATCCTGGAATGATTACACAGATAAATAATGATGGGCCTATAGTGGACTGGTGAAAGGGAACAAAAATTGGTATTGGCCAGAGAAAAAAGATAAAATGGAGTATCCATGGAGTAGTGTAATCAAGAAAATTGATCCACCAAGGCCAGTTTCTACTAAAAGATGTAAATACTTTTCTGTGCCAGAGTTGAACATGTTTATTTGAAACTTTATGTCATACAATTATTATCTTTGCCAGAGTTGCACATGCTTATTTGAAACTTTATGTCATACAATTATTATATCAATAAAAATTTGGGTTTTTGAAGTGGATTTCATTCATTTTTACTGTTATTATTCATTTCAAAGGTTTTCAGTTGCTTCACTTTGTCTCACTCTTGGAAATGAGCTTGAAAACATATTTTTTTCAATGTGAGATAAAGTCACCCCAACCCATGGGTAACATTATCTCTTATTTTCAAAAAATGATATCTATATTAAATTAAAGAAAAATATATGTTTTTTATACTGAAAAATACTCTTTAAACATTGCTGAATCCAATAAAAAATATTGCAAGTGATTTCTTTCAACTTTAGTGTAAGCGATTTAAAATTGAAACTCCCGAAAATTGGTACAAAGCGACCCCGGTTGACGGTAGCCTACAGTTTTGCCTGGTTTCTTAGATTCAATTACTTAGCTTAATACGATTTCTACATTCACATAATATCAATCAACAGAAATGAAAGATTCTTGATACATAAATTAAATCTTTCTTAGATTCCCAGTTATTCTATTCCTTCTCTGATTTATTTGTTGCAGGTATCAGATACAGGACAAGTGCAAGAGTTTCCTGCCTCTCAGATCGAAAGGATTTCATTTGAAAGCATGAGTGTCGGTGATTCTTATATTATTGAGCTTCAAGGGATTCCAGATGTTGTAATTATTTCCTCTTGGTTTCTTTCGCTGATTTAAACTATACCTATTTGGATATTCCACAAAAATTGCAATGAACTATTAACAAATAAAACTTCCATAATAACTTGCATGCTTTATTGATGAGAACAAAAAATACGACTTTTACTTACTGTATCAAGATTTGTAACTTAGATTCAATCACTTAGCTCAATATACAACATCTACATTCACATAATCAACAGTCATGTTGATCAATCAACAGTCATGTTTGTGTTCATGTGAGATTTTTGAGACATGGATTCAATCTTCCTTAGATCTCCAATTAATACTTTCTCTTATCTATATATTTTGTACATATTGGGTACATTATTATTTGTAATTTATTCCATTTTACTCATGTATGATTGTTTTTTTTTTGGCAATAAATTCAATTCAAAATTTAAATCTCTTTGTTGCAGATATCAGAGATAGGACAAGTGCAAGAGTTTGCTGCCTCTCAGATTGATACTCCAGCCAACGTCTGTGATTCTTATACTATTGAGCTTCAAGGGATTCCAGAAATGGTAGTTTTTTTCTTGATTTCGTTCACTAATTTAAACTATATCTCACAAAAATCACAATAAACTATTCACAAATAAAATTCTGTCATAACCTACATGCAATATTGATGAACCAATTCATTTATTCACTTATTTATTTATTGGTACAGTAAATTAGAATGAAAAACAGGTAATCGCCCAAAACTTCTTCAATTCCTGGATAGTCACATTAATAGTCATAATATTAAGGCTATGTAGAAATTTCTGTTGATTACACTACACCAATGATTTTCACTCCCTTCTACATTCTCATAAATATTAATCAACAGTCATGTTTGTCTTCATATGAAATTTTTGAGACATGGATTCAATCTTCCTTAGAACCCCAATTATTCTTTTTTTCTGATCTCTTTGTTGCAGTTATCAGAGACAGGACAAGTGCAAGAATCTCCGGCCTCTCAGATTGACACTCCAGTCATTCCATCTGTAAGCAGCGCCTGTGAGCTTCAAGGGATTCCAGAAGTGGTTGATTTTACAGATTTGACTATTTTGAATACTGACAATATCGACATGAACATGAATGTGGCAGTTGAAAGACTAGACAGTGTGCAACTGGACATTTCCTCAGGAATAATTGATGAAGCTATTCACAATGTTTTTACAAAAAATAGTATTGAGAGTACATCACAAAATGCCAGTATTGAACATACAGATAATTCAAGAGAAGATGAGAGGAAAGTTAAAAAAAGAAACAAGAAACCTGTTCCTGAAAGTTGGGAGAAAAATATTGCAAAGAAGGCTAGGATGAGGGGAGAAAAGTTTGTTGGATACAAAAGATACCAAAATAAGAAAATTACCAGAATACCAGACAGGGAGGGACGGACTATGGGCCCTAAATGCATGTCTGAGAAATGTAGAAAAATCAATAACCGACATTGTGACATTTTCACAGAGCAAGACAGACAAATGATTTTTGATCATTTTTGGAAAAAATTGAATTGGGAGGAAAAGGAAGTTTTTGTTTCATCTTTAGTAGATCAAGTGCCAGCAAAAAAAAACATCTGTGAAACCTGGGAGTTCATCTCGACGCTCCAACTCGTATGTTTACTGTCTAAAGCTTAAAGATGAGAAAAAAATAGTCTGTAAAAAAATTTTTTTAAACACATTGGGTCTTAATGAGTGGATGGCTCATAATTGGATCAAAAGAACAAGCAAAGACATAAGTATGGATATTATTGAAGACTCCAATGATGAAACACCTCCTTTGACAAAGAGAAATAAAATAACTGGGGCTTCCCAAGAAAATAGAGAAAGAAAAGAAAATAACAAATATCTTCAAACATTTCTTGATGAACTGCCAAAATTGCCAAGTCATTATTGCAGGAAACGAACATCAAAGTTGTACTTGGAGCCAATTTTCACTTCAAAAAAGCTGCTTTATGAGTTGTATGTATCAAAATGTAATGAAGATGGAGCTACTGCAGTAAGTCAAACCAAATTTTTTGTGATTTTTGAAAACCTCAATCTATCCTTGTTCCAACCGAGAAAAGACAGGTGCGATACGTGCTGTGCTTATGAAGTGAGAAATATTTCTGAAGATGAATGGAGGAAGCACGTACAAAAAAAAGACAGGGCAAGAAATGAAAAAGAAAATGACAAGCAACGTGCAATAGAAGAAGAATGCCATGTTTTGACTATGGACCTTGAAGCAGTGAAGCTATCACCACTCACAAAGGCAGGAGCATTCTATTATAAAACAAAACTTTGTTGCCATAATTTTACCATTTACAATATTGCAACACATCAATGTACGAACTATTGGTGGAATGAAACACAAGCTGACCTCCAAGCATCCACTTTTGCAACATGCTTGATTGATTACCTTGGAAACCATTGTCTTGAAAAAAAAACTGCCAATTGTGATCTACAGTGACGGCTGTACATATCAAAATAGAAACGCAATTATAGCAAATGCTCTGTTGCATTTTAATAAGCATAACATAGATGTGGAGCAGAAATATCTAGTGAAAGGCCATACAAATATGGAGTGTGACTCTGTACATGCATGTATTGAACGTAAATTGAAAAATAGAGATGTGCATGTACCTGCAGACTATGTGACTGCAACTAAGGAGGCTAGAGAAAAGCCATTCCCTTATGAGGTCAAGTACTTGAGCTACGATTTCTTTAAGGACTTCACAGTGTCCAGTTTGCAGTACTATGAGTCAATTCGACCTGGAAGAAAGTCTGGAGATCCTGTACTGACTGATGTGTCATGTCTGAAGTATACTTCAAGTGGAATTTTATATAAGCTCGAGTATGATGATGAATATCAAATTCTTCCTCAGAGACTGATGAAAGTGGACAAGAAGATTGAAGCACCTGCATTGTTTAGTAGTGTTATACCTTTAAAATTTTCAAAATGGAAGCATCTCCAAGAATTGAAATCAGTGATACCTTCTGATTTCCACAGCTATTATGATAATCTACCACATCTTGAAAGTGATGAATGAATGAATGAATGAATCGATTTATTTTTCAGATATGAGTAAAGCTTAAAAGCTTTTTTCTCACTCATATCCACAGAAAAACATACTTGTTTACATAACTAGAGCAATACATTATATAAAGAAATTATACATTTTTATAATACATCTTCGTAATAAAATCATTAATAAATATGTTCAAGTCTAGCCGTTACAATTCAAATAAACTATAAAATAACAGAAAAATATTATGCTACTAAACATTATTTTACTAATATACAGGAAATATGAATGAAAATTTATAGGTCTTAATTTGAGTCACATAAAACAAGTTACAAAGACAAATGAAACATTTTAAAAAGTTATACGTGATAACGTGATCTCAAGGATGTCTTGAAGGAATCGACTGATTGCTTCTCTCTTATTTCTAATGGAAGAAGATTCCATGCATTGATTGCAGAAACAAGAAAAGAATTATTGAACAAAGTGGTTCTATGAATGGGAATTTGTAAGGTGTAGTCTCCACCTCTTGTAACTCTACCATGTATGTTTCTCATGAAATTGAAAGACTCTGCTAGATAAGTAGGTGTGTTGAATTTCAATATTTTGTACAATAGGCAACAAATCAAGTATTCTCTTCTTTGGTCGATTTTCATGAGGTTTATTGATTTGATAAATGGGGAAACATGGTCGTCATATTTCAGATCAAAAATAAATCTAATACAGTTATTAAATCTATATTAGTAATATATATTAGTAATCTATGTGAAAGACCTTGAGAAATGTCACAATACACCGGGGCGCAGTAGTCAATGATTGGAATTATCAAAGATTTAATCAACAGCGTCCTAACTGTGCGAGGAATTAAATGTTTCCGTCTACTCAACTGGTATAATATAGAATTTACCCTTTTTGAAATATATGCTACATGGTCATTCCATAATAAATTACAATTGAATAATACTCCCAAGTTTCTAGCAACCTCTACATAGTTTAGCATTTCATTCTGAACCTGAATTTTAGGTAGCGATTCTCTACGTTCCTGATTGACTAGTCTAGGATGACCAATTAAAAGACATTGTGTTTTTTTGGCATTTATGATGAGACCATGTTGTTTGCACCAATTTCCTATACGTGCAATATCTTCATTTATTTTATCTATAGAATCTGAAATGTTATCAAGTTTAGAATGTATGTAGATTTGCAGATCATCTGCATATAAATGATATTTGCTGTTTTGAAGATTCCATGATATATCAAGAAGATAAATAGTGAAAATGAGAGGTGAAAGACTTGATCCCTGAGGAGTGCCAGCAATGACATTTTCCCAGGAAGATGTGCCTTCTTCCAATACAATCCTCTGTCTTCTTTGAGATAAGTAATTCAAAAACCAGTTTACAGCCTCTTCTGAGAAGTTCAAATACCTTAACTTTGAAAGAAAGACGTCGTGTCTTATGGAATCAAACGCCTTAGAAAAATCTATAAGGCACAAAACTGTAACCATTCTTTTGTCCATTGCTGATCGGACATCATCAGAAACTTTAATAAGAGCAGAACATGTGCTATGTCCTGGTCTAAAACCTGACTGATAATTATCGAATAAATTATTTTCATTCATAAATTGTGCAACTTGTTTTTGAATAAGATATTCCAATGCTTTTGACATAGTACACAATAGGCTGATTGGGCGAAAATCTTTCAATTCCAAAGGGTTAGAAATCTTAGGTATTGGTTTGATTACTGCGTCTTTCCATACCGAAGGAAAAACGCCCGTCTCTACAGATTGATTAAAAATATGTAGAATAATAGTATATATTTCATCAAAAACATTAATTATCATTCTGCCTGACAGATGATGAGAGATCAGGAAGAAAATCGAAGTCCAAACCAAAAAAATAGGAGGCCTACAATAATAAAAAATTATTTCTCTCTCTAATAGTTTATAATTAATTCACTTGCTATTTTAATTCAGTCTATCAAATCCACTTTATGACTCCATTCCAATTCACTACCTAATAGTTCTGCAATATCAACTCATGTCATGATAATCTGTTCTGATATGAGATTTATTTTAGTAGGCATTGTCCTATAATTATCTGTAATCCTGATTTAAGTATCCATTGTCCTATAATTATTATCTATAATCCTATAAATCTTTATTACTTATCAGTGAGTCTATTTATTTATTATTATGATTGTAAGTCTCAACTCCCACTCATGATTGTGTTTTGAAAAGCTAGACATTTGTCATAACAATGTCAATTAAAGGGAAGATAATAAATGGAATGATTGACTAAAATATATTATTTCTCATTTCATTGTTTCTGATACTTTCTTTGAGTGGAAAATGAAAGTGTAATGATATCTTGGAACAATAGGTTCCAAGAATTGTGTATCAGTAATGTACCAGGTGACTTGTATAACCTTGAACAATACCACGTATCAGTCCTATTTTCTAATTCTAATACCACGTATGTGATTTTAAAAATTATAAGGGAAGTATAAAATAGTTTTTGTATGATAATAATCCCCAAAATGTATTTTAATGTGATGTTATAGCATTTCTGTAATAAAAATATTCATAAGACTCTGAAAAAACAGTTTTTCAGCCTCCTGAAAAATTTTGGTTTTTCCTCATACGTGGTATTAGAATGAAGGTATCGTTATAGTCTTTTTTCAATTCAAAATAAATCCTATCACGTGTTCCATATAGCTATTGTATATTCCATATAGCTATATTCCATACAGCCATTCTCTTTTCCTTCTATTTCGTCCTCAAAATGCAAAATTAAAAAAAAAAACCTTACATATACATCGTCGCGCAGTCTCAAAATGAACATTCCTGCCAAATCTTATTGAAATCTGTCAATGCGTTTAGCCGTAAATGCATTACAAACAAACGAACAAACAAACAGACGAAAGCCAATCGACTTGAAACAAGACTTCACTTCGTTCAGTCTTCTCTTCGTTCAGTCTTCTCTTCATTCGGTCAATTAGTAACAGGATGCATCCTATTTGAGTTCCATGCAAGCCCCTGAAATCTCAGACTTTATTCTTTCAAAATTCTTTCAATTGTATTTATTAATTCAATTTAAATCCTTTAGAAAATTCAAGAGCAAAGACTCTACTTACACTTTGTGTACATTCATAAATTTTCGATTTCTTCTATTATTATATTGCATATAGCAGTATGTACGGCTTATTTCCTGTTGTATGTTTTCGTGGATATTTTTGTTAATATATTTGTCAGCTTTAGTCAGTCGTACTCATTGTGATTTCCCTATACTTGGCATCTTCACGAGATTTCATTATAATAGAAAATATTCCTTAATCATACCTCTATGAAAACTCTGTCTGGGAATCACTGGCCACAAATATAAAACGTTGAATTATATCTGTGCCGAGGAAATTGCAGATTTTGATCTGGAAAAGCAACCAGTCAATCTTAACTCTCCGCACAGATAATATGCGGATAATATATTAGGTTCACAGATATAGATAGGTATAAGATAATATATTATATTCACATCAAGACTGGCATATGCATGCGGCACTACAACAACGCCTATCAAAACAACATAGGAAATATTTTTTGAAGATTTATTGGGTAGGTTGTGCGAACCGCTCATCAGACGCTGAGCATCTCAACGTCTCATCAGCCTGTGTAGCCGCATCGTGCGCGACAACGAACCCAACTAACTTCAAAATTATATTGCACAGGGCACGGGATCCCCGGCGCTGCCACAGCTGTATAAAATATTCGATATACTCGATATTTTTAAATATTAATCAGGTTGTGCGCAGTGCATCGCAGTGTTCCAGGCGAATTCGCCAAACATCCCCAAATTATTTGCGTGATTCAAAAAAGAATCTTACACTATTATCATCATGTTAATATTCTTGAATTGTTTGTGTAAATTGTTATGACTTCTTACTGATAGTTTATTCTTGATCCAAGTTGAAATTGACAGTATTTTGTATGTCTGGAATTTGAGGGTTTTATCATATTAATAAAATTAATTCCTGTAGTGAGTTGCGAGTAGTGAGTTCATCACATGAATTTTAAAATTTGGTTGTTTTACCAAACTATTGGTGCAATGCCCAATAAAAATCTACAATCTATTGATTGTAGCCTACTGTAAATGTGATTATTTTTGTGATTTGCCAGGTCGAACAGTTCTCCAAAATTGGTGAAAGGGATGTGCAGCAGAAAACGAGCTGCATCTTATTGAAAGTGCTGACCAATGGCATAGCCACAAAATTCAGTTTTTTGGGGAAGAATAGAAAAGTTACAAAGGAATTTGCTATGAGAAGTTTTACTAACATCCTCAGCGTTATTAAAACTGTAACAATGCAATGTAAAGCAACAGAAGAGGTAGTCAGCAATTACATTAAAAACTGGCTGAAATTTTCGCCAAAACGGTTGAACAAGGAGAAGTGTGATGATCTCAAAGTACTCATGAAGTTCTGTGAGGAGCCCGGTTCCAGAGAATATTATGAAAAACTTCTGGCTAGCGATGATACTGCTGTGGGTGCTGATGATCTACATTCTACACAATGAATGACTCCTAGTGGTTAGGAAAATTCACCTCTATAATAATTAGTTTGTTCCTGTTATTCTTCATTATAAACAAACGTTCTCATTAGATCTCTATTATACATTTTTTTCAATTCTTTATTGCTGGGGATGATGCCAACATGAGCTCTAGGCTTGTGCATGGGTAATGGGAAGGATGATGATGAGAGATGAATGGACCTACAGCTTTAGGTGGGTTCCGAACCATGGGGAAGCGATTTAAGCTCATAAATACAATAATATTGTATTATATCCAGGGGAATAATCAACTGATGCCCGGTTTTTTAGTCGTTCGATAAATCATTCAATAGCTATAGAGTCAATAAATTTATCCATTCGATAAAACTTATTGCGTTCCTTAAACATATTTATGTAACCGATAGCTATTGAACGATTTATCGGTTCAATGAATCTGGCAACATTGCAAAAGGCTTTATTTTTTAAACAAATGCCACATTTTGTAGGTTAGAGAACTTGTACGCCGTTAATCTATTCTATTCTTTGTCGGTAATTATTTTCTCTACAGTCTACAGTCTAGGTACTATGGCAGATAAACGCGACAGGGGAAAGAATTTTACAGATATGGAGAAGGATCAGTTAATTGAAATTTGTATGCAGTCCAAAAATATAATAGAAAACAAAAGAACCGACAAATTTTCAATAAAAGAAAAACTTTTGGCCTGGGACGCAATAGAGGACCAGTATAATTCTATACAAGTAACAGGAAAAAGGGAGGTGAAAGCTTTGGTTCTACTGCACTTATTGGTTCAATAATATTATTTATGTGCTGGATTTTGGCTCTATAGTTTATCGAGAGATTTATAGATCCAATAGCGTTATCTAGTGTTTAAAAATTCTCATGTTTATCAAATCAATAGCGCTATTGAATCGATAAACTATTTATTGAACGACTAGAAAACCGGACATGAGTCCGGTACAGGGTTTAAAAAAAATTATTAATAAGAAACGGTTTTTTTACAGTAAAAATTATTTTATGATGCAACAAGGAAACAATCAACAAGCCTGATGACACTTTTTCACTCTCCTGAAAATACTATGTTGGTTTTTCCCCTGCACCCTTCTTACAACGAGATTGATACTAACAATGAGATGATAATTGAAGAAGACAACTATGTAGATCAGGAAGTGATGGTGCCGGAGCAAGCTGTCATTGATGATCACGAATTTTATATTGGAAAAGATAGGAAAACCAGATGGTACTTGGAGCCACAAATGGCTGTAACATCTCGCACTCCAGCTTATATCATTCCTAATTTTCGTAGGCCTGGACCCAAAGGTTCTGCAAGAAATTCTGAAACACATGTTCAATCATTCAAATGTATTTTCAACAGTGAAATAATTGAAAAAATTGTATTTTATGCAAGTTTTTAAAAATATTACATTAAATTTATATTGATTATTCATTAAATTTCATCTTCAGCTGTTTTTCTACAGTTTTTGATTTTCAGATAGAAGTGAAATTTATTTTCTACTTTTCAGATTTAGTCCAGTTTTGGCCCTCCTTTGGCAGTTCTTTCAAGTAGCCTACCGTTCGTCCAAGCACCAAAATTCCAAATCAAATTCAATAGTAATGTATAAGGTATGTTCTATTTTTATTATTTTTCATTCATCATTAGTGGAGTTTTCCGTTTATTCATTTTCCATGTATGATTGGTAAAGATGGCTCTCACACTAGAGCAGGGGTCATCCTCACTATGATAAAGAGGCAAACAGTTTGCATCAAGACTTCCTCTGAGGGCACAAGTACAAGTGAGTTTTTAAATGACTTATGAAATGTTCTTTTCACAAATGAAATAGATTTACTGTATTGTATATAACAAGGTATGACTTTTGCTAAACCCAAGGAATACAGTAGGCTATCGGAATTTTTTAATAATTCTTTGAAATGAATGGCAAAGTTTATAAAAGCAGCCTCGTATGGCATATTTTTATCAAGATACGTTTAAACATAAATTTTCGAAATCATTTCAACATTTTACTCGAATTCACATTATTCATTGATTCAAATTCAGCTTAATGAAGTTAAAAGTTATACAGACTGTTACAAAGTTATCTGAGCTCAGATATTTGATTTTCTGATCTACTTATTTAGTTTCTCTGATACTCTAATTTAGTGAAATGTATTTCTTTTGTTTTTCCTCAGTTTTTGTGTACATAATTTGTGAAAAAAGTAAGTCTCGTAATGGATTTGGGTCAATGTGGCTAAGTGAATGAACAATTCATTGCTCTCTAAAAATACCAAATGTTTTGGGCTTTGAATCTGTCAAGTATTGTTCACTTCCTCAACTTTAGTAGGTCTTTTTGAATAAAAGACCTAGTATTGACCTAAGTATTGAAATTTTATTTTTTTCCACCAAGAAAAATATGGTTTCTCTTACTTTTCACAGACATTTAGATTTTCAGTTCTGTTAATTTGTAAACCCTAATTTTAGGCTGAGGCTTATCAAAAATCGTTTCTACGGTCATATTTGCTAAAACATTTATGAGATTGAAACATTTATATAGACAAAGCTAGAAACCATTTTGAAAGAGATTGAGATGCAAAACCAACAGACTTGTGTGGGATGAGAGCTCTATTCGGTATTTTGTACTTGTCTAGTGTCATGAAATCAAGCAGAAGAAATATCATAAGTTACATTTGGTAACCCCCTTCAGATATGCTGACATATTATTCTATTGTTTAGTCAATCTTAATAGCTTTTAATCAGTCTCCAGCCACATTCCGTAACGAGCACTTCGCTCCTCCATGTTTATCATGTTCATGTTTATAATGTATTTTGTGTCATAAATGAAGAATTGTTTTTAAAAAGGCGAATCGTTACTCCAGTTCCATAACTGGCGCCCGAACAATTCTCGCGAAAGTTTTTCGATGTTGTTTATTTAACATAGTTTTTTTTTCGAATCGCGATCGTTTATTTCGACTTCAAGAAAATTCCGAAAGACAAGCGAAGTGAACCTCTACTCAGGAACAACTGTAACCAGATGCCTTCAAACAATTCAGACACAACCAGTATGAACATCCCTTGATTTCCTAAAAGTCTCAGTGACAAACGCACTAGAGTAGTCACCCGCTACAAGCTCGATGGCGTAACCGGGGACCTACTGAAAAATCTTCTAGACTGGACATGACTCTCGTCCACACACTTATTCACGGTGTTCATCCAACCCTCGGAGCTCATCTCCGTACAAGCTTAAAGGCCTGAATGCAGCCCGCGATACCCTGCATAGCATTGCAGCATTGTGTTAAATCAATTGAAATGTGCAGAGCCTGTGTCTGATAGTGCAGTGAGTGATAATAAAATCAATCCTCAATTCCAACCGCAAAATTTCTTTCAACCGCGACCAGTGTTGAATCAATTCAAGCTATTTTCTCCTCGAAACTTCCATCGAACAGCACTCAGGCAAAATTTTGTACCATTCAATCAAAATAGGTTTCAACCAATCCAATTTCAACAGCCTCAACGAGCTAATTTTCAACAGAATTTAGTAGGTACCATTCAATGCGAAATTTCAAGTCGCAAATTCAAAATTTCCAACCGAAATCTTCTAACAATAACTTTCGTAATTTCCAAGGTGGAGCACAAAACGTTCAGCAGTCTCCCAATTGGGATTCTCAGAAAAATTGAGTCGGTAAAGCAAGAAATGCAACAGTCAGACGAACTATTTATGTTTGAAATGTCAAGAAAAGAGCAGGAGGCAAATCAGTCTAAAGAAGCATTCTGTCTGGACCTAGCTCGGAAAAAGCAGGACATGGAACAGTCAGAAAAAGCATTCCTCGCTGAAATGTTTCTCAAAGAGCGTAAATGGGAGCTTGAATTAGAAATTCTACAAAACCAATTGAATTAATTTTTGAGAACTATCAAACCTGAGCTCTTGAAGTCTGATATTATTTTTATAAATATGGATATCACCCAAAGGTGGCTTTTCAAGATGCCCTTTCCGAAAGGAACCCTCAAGGAACGTTCATAAATACGGCCCTTAGAGTTACGCCTAACTGAGCCAGTATCTGGCTCAAAACGTAACATTACAGCTGTATTGGTTTGTTTCAATCTCACTTGCAAACAAACTTCTTGAAGTCAGAAAACTTACTCTCCTGGGGACTATTAGAGAAAACAAGAGAAAAGTATCTGAGAATTTCTTGGCACACAAAGATAGGCAACTATACAGTAGCTTGTTTGGATATCAAGAGAAAGCTACTGCTCCAAAGAAAGGAAAAGCTGTAATTGCCCTGTCAACAATGCACAGGATTGGGGCAATCGACCATATGAACGAGAAAAAACAATAATAATAGAAGACTATAATGATACTAAATTTGGCGTTGATATACAAGGTGAGGCATATTAACGAGCGATTTAAAAAAGCACGCGAACCAAGCTGCGTTGGATGGATGTGGAGGGGATAGCATCAGTTACGTTTGGAGCGGAATAGCATTTAGTCACAATGGAGCCTGGACCCCACAGCATCGTGCGTACGCTGTCAAAGCATTTTATCAAACCGGTAGTTCATACCAGTTAGCATGGCGTGCATTCCAATATTAATCAATATTAATATTATCAATATTAGACGTTTCAATATTAATCGGAATTTGCCGGTGCCGTCTGCATGTGCGATTAAAAAGTGGGTTGAGAACTTTAAAGAGACTGCGTCAACGACAAGGAAGAAACCAAGGAGACCGAAAACTGTGCGCACACCTGATAACATTGAACGTGTAAGAGTTGAAAGAAGTCCTCATCCCTCAGCTCGCCGACACAGCGTTACACTTGGGATTTCAAACAGAACAGTAAGAAGAATTTTACACCAAGATTTGCACTTCCACCCGTACAAAATCCAAATGGTTCAGGCCCTAAAGGAAACAGATTATGTGAGCAGAAGCCGGTTCAGCTTAGAATTTTTGGATTTGATTAATCAAGAGGAGGACATTGTAAACCGTTTGTGATGAGTGATGAAGCACGTTTCCATCTCTCCGGTTACGTGAACAAGCAGAACTTTCGATTTTGGAGTGAAGTTAATCCTAGAGAACTGCATCAGCAACCATTGCATTCCACAAAAGTTACTGTGTGGTGCACCATGTCATCATTAGGGATCATAGGGCCATACTTCTTTGAAGATGGCCATGGCAATGCTGTGACAGTGACTTCGCAGAGATGTTGGACAACTTTTTTTACTCCACAACTTGTACACTACAAAGTGGACAATGAGATTTTTTTCCAGCAAGATGGAGCAACATCCCACACTGCTCGAGTAAGCATGAATATTGTCAATCAGTTGTTTTCAAATCATGTGATCTCCCGAAATGGAGATATTGCATGGCCCTCTCGTTCACCTGACCTCACAGCATGTGATTTTTTCTTGTGGGGTTATCTTAAAAGTAAAGTTTACCAAGATAATCCTCCTCGAACAATTGAAGCCCTGAAAGAGCGGATCCGGCAGGAAGTTGGTCAAATCCCACTGGCAATGCTACGCAATGTGATGAGTCACTTCAAGGACCGGCTTGAGGAATGTGTGCGTCTAAACGGACGCCATCTTACTGGAGTTATTTTCAAAAAATAACAGACATTTTAATGTTGCAGAAAATGCTTTTTCATGTATTTTAATATTGTGATATAAACATATTTTTGTAACAAAATGTTTTTATTCAACAGTCTTTTAAAAATCGCTCGTTATTATGCCTCACCTTGTACTTAGTGATGTGAAGTACCGGGGTATTTACCCAAAATTCATATTCACATAGGAATACCTCACTACTCTAGCCATCGAGTTACTGAAGCCAGCTGTACACCGTCGGTCGAATCTTGAAAGAATTCCCAAAATACTACAGGTGAAATGCAAGTACTTCTTAGGCCTTGAGGACCTTGGTGAGCCACAAGAACTTGACCAACTTGCAAGATCCTGTACTCGATGTTACATTTGCCCACTATCAAAACATGTGAAAAATGCCATGATACTGTGTGCGTGAGTCACAAAAAAACAGTTTGTGAAAAATGTATTTGAAGTAAATAGTAATAATTATTTGTAAGAAACTTTTTATATTTGAATTTTCACAAAAATTCATATTGTAATAATAGTTTATTATGATCGAAGAAACAATTTATAAGAATATTTCATGAATATAGACACATAAAATCTTTTGATCTCAGTAGAATAGGCTGAATGGCAATCTAGAAACTTCTGGGACAATTCCTACCATTTTTACTAGTTTTCTATATTTTTCTATGATTATTATATATTAACCATTGATCGACTGATTAATTTATCCATTCATTACATCAGTTTTTCTTTACAATTTTGAACGAATTTAAATAATATAAACGATAAATTTACGAATTTATCTCCCACCAAAAGAATTCAGTTGGTGAGAGCTCTGGTCTGAAATTGAGGCGAGCGAAGCGAGCCTGTCGTTTTGTAATTACTATTAGATTGTTACAAACTCATTGCAATACCTTATTAGAAGATAATATCTTCTTCATAAATGAAGTACTAGATCAATAATGTTTCTATAAAGGCCAAAATACTGAGTAGGGTCTCTAAACAAATTTTGATGAAAAATTTAGTCCAAAAATGGTTAGGGTAAGTCCGGGATAGATGGACCACTATTATAATTTGTCCTTCTTCCACCACAGCGATAGTGTCAATGTTTGGAGTAGTTGCCTTAGAGGAGACGCGCCTTTCACATAGTTTGATCCATTATTTTCACTTATATTTTGAGAGAAAAACACGCTCATTCCATTTGGTAAGTTGAAAATTTTTTTAGCCTTGACTATTTTTTTGCAGTGTCAAGTTGGTTCTCATTATTTCAACATAATTTTAATGCTGTAGCTCAAAGGTATATGTGAGCATGTTCCTAACCTAAAAATGGCGGGCTTGAAGCATTCTTTGTCTGAATTGAAGCTGGTCCATCTATCCCTCACTTTTGGGATACATGGACCAGTGAAATTTGGGATAGTTGGACCACTTGAAAAGCCTGGTATAGTTGGACCATTTATTCTATTAGACTTTTATTTTCTATATTAATGGCTTAATTTTGTTCTAACTGTTGAATAAAATGATATATAATGCAAAAATATTATTTTCAGGTTTTGACAGCCCTACTATTGCACATAAAACAATATAATACACAATGAATAAATATTACTACTAAACACTACTATTACTATTATAAATATTACTATTAAATATTATGAAATATTACAGTAGTGTATAAGCTCAATGCGATGAATATTGCTGAAATTATCATTATTAACAATAAATTCTAATAAGTTTTGTTCTGTTGTCATTTTTTATAGGAATGCCTACTTTCTACAAGAGGAAAGGGACTTCTGGGCGAGGAGAATGGACGGAAGATGGTTTGAAGAATGCTGTGAGAGCTGTCGAAGAGAAGAAGATGGGAGTGAATGCAGCAGCCTCAGCTTTTGGAATTCCAAAGACTACTTTAAAACGGCGCCTCAAATCCCAGAATTTCGATAAGGGCTCCATGGGGAAAAGTTCATTGTTGGGAATTGAAAATGAGAAAAAAATTGTTGGACACATTAAAAAACTCCAATCGCGAGGGTTCACTCCAACAAGGGACTCTGTACGTTCCATGGCTTACTACCTTGCAGAGAACCTGAAATTGAAGCACAATTTCAGTCATGAGAAGAAACAGGCAGGCTATGACTGGTTGTCTTCTTTTCTTGCACGTAACCCTGAACTATCCATCAGACAATCTGAAGGAGTCTCCCTAGCAAGAGTGAAGGGCTTGAATAAAACAGTTGTCAAAGAATATTTTGAGCTCTTGAAAAATGTGATTGAATCAAACGGTCTCATTGACAAACCAGGAAATATTTTCAATATGGACGAAACAGGTTTACAACTTAACAACAAACCTGGGAAAGTTGTTGCATTGAAAGGTTCCAAAAATGTGACTTCTGTCACATCTGGAGAAAAAGGTGAGACTATTTCTGTATTAGCTTGTGTTAATGGAGAAGGTACATTCTTGCCACCTTTTTGCATAATGAAAGGGAAAAATTTGAAGCAGGAGTTTTGTGATGGTTCGCCACCTGGTGCAGAGGTGAAGATGTCTCCCAAGTCTGGCTACGTGAACAGTGATATTTTTTTTATTGGTTGAAGACTCATTTCACGACCAGAAAACCAGCAGGAAAGGTTCTACTGCTTTTGGATGGACACACATCGCACACGAGTTGCATTGAGATGTTGGAGTTTGCGGACGAAAATAATATACTACTGATGAGTATTCCACCTCATACAAGCCACTGGCTTCAGCCATTGGACCGCGCATTTTTCAAGTCTCTAAAAATGAACTTCTATTTTGCATGTTCAAACTTCATAGTCAATAATCCATCAAGGAAAATCACGCGACTGCAGTTTGGCACTCTTCTCAGTATAGCTTGGGGGAAGTCTGCAAATGTAGATAATGGAGTAAGTGGGTTTAGAACATGTGGGATAATCCCTTTGGAAGCAGAACGCATACCAGACTATGCTTTTTTGTCTGAATCCACAGACTCTAAGCCTCCAGAGGCAACTGTTGATCCAGTAGACACATTGGAAGGTGTGGCTGAGCCTGGTAGTATGGATTCTCCTGCACCCTCAAATGAAACTTTTGAAAAAAGCAAGGATAGGCCTTCTCCTGAAAAAGTCACCCCATCGAAAATTTTGGATAAGATACATCCTGTCCCTAGTATTAGTGGACTCCAGCCTTTAAAAAAAAGGAAGATTCAATTTTCGTCTACAGTGCTGAGCTCTCAAGAGAATATATCTGCTTTGAAAAAGAAAAAAGGTGAGAAAGAGTTGGAATTGAAAATGAAAGAGGAGAAGAAGAAAGTTAGAGAAGAGAAGAAAAAGGAGGTAAAGAATAAATTTAGGAAAGAGAAGAAGAAAACCCAACAGGCCATCAGAAATGTAAGGGAGGGAGAAAATGCTGATAAGCAAGTAAGAGAGAAGAGGGTGCGAAAGAAGAAAGAGCTCACATCATCCTCAGAATCTGAGGATTTTGATAGTGACATTATTTGTGATAACGATGATAGTGACTGGGATGAAAATCAGTGTGTATGGTGCAAAGAGGATTACAACGAAGGTAAAGAAGGTGAAGACTGGATTAAGTGTGTGACATGCTCTCTATGGTCTCATGAAACGTGCTCTCGATTTGAGAACAAATGTGAAAATTGTGGAAAGAAAGAGAGCAAGAATAACTCCTTATGAACTCATCTCTTTTACTTTCTCATCTCTATATTGTCAGAGATTATTGTCTACACATTATTTTCTTATTTTTTTATTCAATTTTATAATCTTGAATGTAAATAAAAGTGTCAGTGCTTTTTAGAAATGTTATTTTTAATCACATCTCCATGATTTCGCAACTTATACCAGAGGTCCATCTATCCCTAAGTGGTGGTCCATCTATCCCAAGAGATATTGGAATAGATGGACCACTCATAAAATTTTAAAAAAATTCACAACTTCAATTGAGATTAATTGAGGAGCTGGAGAGATACATTAATCTATTATGGTCTTTAATATAATATTGTCAAGTTTTTATTAACTCAAAAATATAACAAAATTAAGAAAAAGAAGAATTTAAAAAAAAGTGGTCCATCTATCCCAGACTTACCCTACTTGCTCTTTGCTGTTGTCTTCTCCAAAGTCATTGACCAGGGAATCGTCAATTTTATCTTCTTGAGAGATCAATAGTTATGTTTCTTGAGCCCTTTCAAACACAGATATTGATTATGCTCTTGCATGATACCTACCTTATCCTAATGCTCAAAATGTGTTTTTAAATTTTGTTGCAGACTATTCGGATGAAAGTACAGAGACAATCGACACTTCAACAAAGACCCAAAATGTTGAGTCTGTGTCAGATTCATTTTACAGACATAATTATATTCAATACACACTTCAATATCAAATTCAAAAAACCTTACATTGATACTTGTACAACATGTGACAAGTTGGAAAACATGATAAAATACAACATCAATAACAACACTGGTGATATAGATAACTACAAAATCTCCAAAGAGAAACACATCAGGAAGGCAGAAGCTGCTAGAACAGCAAAATCTGATGCTGTAGATAGATTTAAGGATGATGAAACCACATCAGTAATATTTGATTTGACTTGGAGAAAACTTTGCCAACTCCAAATTCGAGTTGTAGTAGAGTGTTTTATAGTCGACAGCTGTGGACTTACAACTTTTGTGTCCACGATTTAAAACCAACAAAAGCACCATGTTCATTGAGTGTTCAGGTGAAATAAGGAAGGAAATCATAAACAAAGAGAAAGTTCTTATTGACTGGACCTCCTGTCGAGTTAAAGACTACGTAGCAGTGTCAAGGTGCTTCAAGTGCCAAAAGCTTGGTCACATCAGCAAGCATTGTTCTCAATCACAGAGCACTTGTTCACATTGCGCTACTATAGGTCATGATGTTAAAAATTGCCCTAATAAAGAAAAAAGTCCGTGTTGCCCTAACTGCTCAAATGATAAAAAAATTCGTAATCATAAAGTGAACGATAAAGATTGCCCCGCATATCAAAAAGCGATACAGCAGATTATTGATAAAACCGATTATGGGATTTAAAAACTTAATTATGAAAAAGTTGAGAATTAATAAAAAATGAACGTTTCATGAGCTATAAGTTCCAAAATAAGGATATCGCTACAATAATAAATCAAATAAATGTCTTCAATACAACTGTTAAAACTCCTAAAAGTAGATTAAATTAATCTTGCATATAACTTTGGTGAATGTGTCGATGTAATATGTTTTGTTAAAATGGTTGATCACTTGATTGATCACTTGAGAAATGGATCCGTAGTGTAGAAGCAGTGCAAAGCAAATTTGCAAGAATGTTGTTTGGGAGATGTTTTCCTGACTTACACAGGTTGCACTACCAATACCAGGAAGCTTGTAAGCTAGCAAATTTGGAGTCTCTACAATGGTACAATGGTGAAGTAAAATTGATGCCACGTTTTTCTACAAATCTTTGCATGGAATACAGGGACCCTCTGCTGAGAGTATTGGAACAGTTGTTGGAATACTTTTTCTCAAATTGCTGTTTTATAGTTAGTAACTTGAACAGCGATGAAATGTTGTCCACTCAAAGAACAAGAAGTAGATGAATCAACGTTCATGATCCATTCTACAATGTGCATAATCACAAATGAGTTCGTGTACCAGTTCTCAAAGTTTCTCTGTTGAATCGGGCCAGCAATACACCTCTCGGTTTTTACAGTATGGATGATGAACACAACTTATATTATAAACGAATGTGCATTAAATTAGCTTTCATTTCATTTTTTAACAAAGGTTTGAATTCATACTCATCATGTATGATGCAACTACTAGCCTATACTCTGTTCACGGAATCAAGTCAGTGCGCGTAAAGAAAGTGTGCGTGCGTGTATCGAAAAACAGCTGGATGACCGAGTCAAAGACATGTTATAACTAAATTTCTCTCACTCAATCCGTATCAGCTGAATACGCGATTAGTTGCATACGCTGAATTGTGAACATGCCGTTATGCAATACACTCACAAAAGACACATACACAAGCTTACCCAGCTGTTACATTTACTGACTTGTTTCGGTGAATAGAGTATAATGTCATTTCTGATATATAATAATTTGAGCGAATCCTGTGAAATTCAATCACATTACCGATGATGTGCAATAGCTATTTCTTTGCAATTTTTGAGATTCCAAGAAGCTCCTCGGAGTCGACTGGTGGCCAGAGTAGAGTAACTTCATCGTGTCCCGCTTCAGGAATCCAAAGCAAATATTCTTTCAGTAGATCTGCAATATAAAGATTCAGTTATTGATTGACTAACTAAAAATATTGTATTTTCAAAAGCATAAACAATATCGACTAAAACATTATTTTTCATCAACAAATTAATGCCAATTTCATGATTAAAACTTTACTTGAGCGATTAGATAACGAACGTTGCAAACCGTTACAATAAGTTCAAATAAACAACGCAAGTGGTGTATTTTAAGGATGCAAAACATTACAAAAACTTCATATAAACAACGCAAGGAGTGTATTTTCAAAATCATTCAGTTTGTTGTTCGTTGGTCGCTACTGAAAATTGGTTTTGTTGACTGCTGTGTATACTGATCCTCCTTCATTTGAATAGAGAATAGAAATAGAGACACAACCTAGCATTTTCGTGTTCGGCAATCTATCATTTGCGAATGAATTAACCGATATAACTTAATAATTATAAAATTCCCAAGGTGAGTTCAAATTAAAAGAGACTTATTACCCGATTCAAAGTTGGATTAATCAAATGAATCATTCAAAGCGCACAAATACTGTACTACAGTTCAGCGTCCCTTTTCACGTGAATGCATCACTTTTTACAATGACAGAATGGAAACTGTTCAATCCAAACAAGCAATATTATAAATGACAGAATTAAAAGCTGAAACTTCACTTGATTGGTATTTTCTAGACAGATTCAAACGCATGCGCACTCGCTTTCAGAATTAATTAGTGCATCGGGAACAGATTTAAACGCGTATGCGCATTCGCTTTTATGTGCACCGGAAAATGTTCTTCAAACTCGATAGCACTTCACTTGACTTGACTTTCAGAAAGTTCTCAAAAGAAGAAACATTGCGACATGCAAAATATTAATAAGACTTATGAACTTACATTTCGAGTTGTTCGCCCACTGCACCATCAAATCCTTTTTTGAACTGATTTGTTCATCCGCTAGTGCCTTCAGTAATACTTGTGTTCTAGGAACAACACTAGAAAAATAAAGAGGACATGGAATTTCAAGGAAAAGTAGCAATGTGAGTAGAGACGAATTCAAAAAAATAATTGTGTCAACTTCAGTTTTGTACTCTACTCGAAATGTCTGTAATCATGAGATGTACATAATTCAATTATTGACGCTTACATGAACCTAAATTAATAGCAACTTCTTTTTTAATAATAGTGTAACAACATTATTATGATCGTGGATTTTAAAGTTCGGATTCCATATTAAACTGTATTTCATAAAAATATTTCAATCATATAATAGATCACTTGTAAACTAGGCAAGGAAAAAGAGGTGAAAATAGCAATACGCATTCCAACAGTTTGATGATAAATTAATTGGATACAATGTAATACTCACTAAACATCACATCAAGTTCCAACTGAACCAATGAGAAGTTAGTAACAGGATCCTCTTATTCATTTGTTGAAATTAGTAGCAGATAAGGTTGCCACCTGAATCGGTAATGTTCAAGGTAACTAATTACCAACTAATTCTAAAAAATAATAAGCATAATGAATAATTTCAAATCAAAGAGCTTGTTAAGGTAAGTGCCCAATGAACGGTTTTCAGTCACACCAAGGTAATTACAGCCGCTAACAATAGATTCTACATGAAATTTCCGACAAAAAATGTCCAGTAAACTTTTGTCCTATCGACTTTCGTTTTCGAGATATATAGATTTTTGATATTTTGAAAATATGCCTACTGTCATTAAATTTAATACTCAATAACTCAAGAACCACTCATCGAATTTCAATTGCAAGGCCACTTTTAAAGAACAGAAAATTTCACAATTGTTTGATGAACTATTCGTTATTCGTGTACAATTTCATCATTAGATGTTCTCTATTATAATGGAACCACAGACGAAAAACCTTCGCGAATTGTAACACTGAAGTGATACAGTATCACTGAAGTGATACAGTATCACATAGTACCACTACTCTAGTGAGCGAGTGAGATAAACTGCTGCATTGCATAACGTGCGCTCTCTCTGCGCAGTAGAGTTCTTATTCTGGAAGTTCTTTTGTCAGTGGTCGGATTATAGCGGCCAAAGTTCAAAAAGAGTGATTTTAGGAGTAAGTTCAAAAATTTCAAATAAGGTTTTACACTCTCTCCACATAGAACAATTTCAATGGGACAAGAATGAAAGACTGGACCTTGTGATTTTCCAGAATACAAAAGGAACTATATTAAAGACTTCTTAGGCACCAGACATGCATTTACCATAATCAATCAAGCAATCATGCAATACTTACTTTGCCCATGATTTGACCATAGTTTGTGGAGTAGACAGAAGGGATTTGACATATTTCAAAAGTTTTGGACACACCGAGCCATCCAGAATAAAGACAGCAAACCAACGTAATCTGTCGAGTGATTGAGGATATTCTATTTCCATGATTGGCAATTGCCATCCATTGGGACCTGAAAAAAACAAATTTCATAAACATCCTTCAACAATATTTATTTATACAATATTTATTCATTTCAACAATAATATTTATAAATATAAATATTTATTTATTGATAATAAGCACATCACAATGTGGGAAGAATCAACAGACATTCGTCTAAAACTGATTCTATCCCGAATTTTGATAAACAGCACAGATTTTTATAATAATTTATTATTATTAATCTTACTGAAAAATTAATAATAAACTAAGAAGAATTTTGAATTTCTAATATTACTGTATACCAAACAGAAATTCATATAACAAGAATAATACTATAAACTTCCTAAAATATTCGAGTTAAGATTATATGAATACTCGCTTTCGCTCGGCAGGGGGCTATGCCCCCTGCACCCCCTTTTCATACCCTTGTGGTAAGTGCCTCTTGTCTGGCTGGTTAGTTGCTTCGATAAAGTGAGTACTTCACACTTACCAGGGGAGTACACCTTCAATGATTCAGTGGAAAACTGAATTTACAAATGTGCTTTACAAATCAAACCCCATAGGTACGGTAATGTGATCTGCTCTCTCCTAGAGGACTTTGCTAACAATTGATGGAAAAACACTTCACGGTCTCAATATCTTCGCTTCCCCATCAATATTTGTGAGAAAAATGATTATCAACCACCTGGGCCACCCTGGATTTCCACAAGGATCAAAATGCATGATAATGGGGTCCATGAAGTGCAGCAACACAATCCCACACTCAATAATATCAATTTACATTCCAGAATAGCCTATGAAAAAATGCGCCTCCTCTTCAGTGCCAACCTGTGAGTCCAAAAGCCATTTTTCATTGAATCTAACAACTTGTCCAAGCTGAACATGGAAGTCAACATTGATTAAACATTTAATTACATTACATGTACACTGATTTAGGTGGCTACTTATTTTCAATAATTAAAATATAGAATGTAACAATCAAAAACCGAACCAGAATGCTGTGCATCCTGGGAGGCAAGGGCTCCGCCCTTGCAATATTGTTGAGAGGGGGGAGGTGGTGCTGTGCATCCTGGAAGGCAAGGGCTCCACCCATGCAATATTGTTGGAGAGGGGGGTGGCGCTGTGCATCCTGGGAGGCAAGGGCTCCGCCCTTGCAATATTGTTGGGAGGGGGAGGTGGTGCTGCGGATCCTGGGAGGCAAGGGCTCCGCCCTTGCAATATTGTTGGGAGGGGGGAGGTGGTTCTGTTCATCCTGGGAGGCAAGGGCTCCGCACTTGCAATATTGTTGGGAGGGAGGAGGTGGCACTGTGCATTCTGGAAGGCAAGGGCTCTGCCCATGCAATATTGTTGGGAGGGGGGTGGTGGTGCTGTGCATCCTGGGGGGCAAGGGCTCCGCCCTTGCAATATTGTTGAGAGGGGGGAGGTGGTGCTGTGCTTCCTGGAAGGCAAGAGCTCCGCCCTTGCAATATTGTTGGGAGGGGAAAGGTGGCGCTGTGCATCCTGGAAGGCAAGGGCTCTGCCCATGCAATATTGTTGGGAGGGGGGTGGTGGTGCTGTGCATCCTGGGTGGCAAGGGCTCCGCCCTTGCAATATTGTTGAGAGGGGGGAGGTGGTGCTGTGCATCTTGGGAGGCAAGGGCTCCGCCCTTGCAATATTGTTGGGAGGGAGGTCTGGATGTGGCGCTCTGCATTCTGGAAGGCAAGGGCTCCGCCCTTGCAATATTGTTGGAAGAGGGGAGGTGATGCTGTGCATCCTGGGAGGCAAGGACTCCGTCCTTGCAATATTGTTGAAAGGGGGGAGGTGGTGCTGTGCATCCTGGAAGGCAAGGGCTCCGTCCTTGCAATATTGTTGGGAGGGGGGAGGTGATGCTGTGCATCCTGGGAGGCAAGGACTCCGTCCTTGCAATATTGTTGGGAGGGGGGAGGTAGTGCTGTGCATCCTGGAAGGCAAGGGCTCTGCCCATGCGATATTGTCGATGAGGGGGGTGGCGGTGTGCATCCTGGGAGGCAAGGGCTCCGCCCTTGCAATATTGTTGTGAGGGGGGAGGTGGTGCTATGCATCCTAGGAGGCAAGGGCTCCGCCCTTGCAATATTGTTGAGATGGGGGAAGTGGTGCTAAGCATCCTGGAAGGCAAGGGCTCCGCCCTTGCAATACTGTTGGGAGGGGGGAGGGGGCGCTGTGCATCCTGGAAGGCAAGGGCCTGTTCTTGCAACATTGTTTAGAGGGGGGAGGTGGTGCTGTGCATCCTGGAAGGCAAGGGCTCCGCCCTTGCAATATTGTTTGGAGGGGGGAGGTGGCGCTGTGTATCCTGGAAGGCAAGGGCTCTGCTCTTGCAATATTGTTGGGAGGGGGGTGGTGGCGCTGTGCATCCTAGAAGGCAAGGGCTCTGTCCATGCAATATTGTTGGGGAGGGGGGTGGCGCTGTGCATCCTGGGAGGCAAGGGCTGCGCCCTTGCAATATTGTTGAGAGGGGGGTGGTGGTGCTGTGCAGTTGTCGAAATTTTCCGTGTGCCAAAAAAAGATACAGACCATTTCATGAGTGGCCAAACTTGGCCAAATTCGACCTACACCCCCAAAGCCCCCCCTGGTTTTTCAAGAGGGTCGAAAATCATGAAAATCAGGTCTCTGGCAGCCAGCGACACAATCCCACACCCGAAAACCGCACTAAAACATCAACAACCATTCCAAAATGGCCCTTCAAAATTTGCAAAAATTGGCGGAAAAGCTAAAAATATAAAAATGCCCCCACAGGGTCCCCTGTTGGCCCGGTTGGAATCTCATTTTTGAAATCGTGCTATCTCGGCGAGTTGAACAAAAAAGGTCTCTTGCACTTTTGCTCTAAATCGTCAAATAAAAAAGTTGGAAAATTTCAGGGGTGCACAACCCCCTTTTGGGGGAGACGTTTTCAACTTTTCAGATTTTTCTGTTCATGTGCTCAACTTTATCTGCCCTGTTATGCACAATTTAACCACCCTTGTACAGACAACAGCAGCATACAGTAACATATTACATATTTCCCATATGTTTTGTATAGGGAAAAGGATGCTTAACAAATATGAGTATAATTTTTTTCTTTAAATCATAAAATAAACCATCATATCAGGTTCTCGTCGTCATTCCAAGCTCTATGATGTGCCACATGACATATTTAAACCTAAAACTCACCCAAAAATACGCAATCTAAAAGTTGCAAAAAAATGTACATCAATTTTTCGCGCCCAATCCCATCAAATCACACATGGCTGCTTCCGCCTTGTCGAGCTGATCACAATGATATACAAGAGCATACACTTTTGTTGAAAAATAAACACACCAGAGCAAGAAAACGGAAAAACATAAATAGCCGTTTTTTCCTTTATTTTCAAAGATAGGGGGTCGAAAAACCGGAAGCCTGTATCCGTAGGATACAGACTTTTCTAGACCAACTTTTTGAGCTGAATCCAATGGTCTACCAGTCGACATTTTCCGGGTGCCAAAAAAAAAAGATACAGGCCATTTCATGAGTGGCCAAATTTGGCCAAATTCGACCTACCCCCCCAGGGCCCCCCCTGGACTTTCAAGAGGGTCGCCAATCATGACAATCGGGTCTCTGGCGGCCAGCGACACAATCCCGCACCCGAAAACCGCACTAAAATATCAACATCCATTCCAAAATGACACTTGAAAATTTGGCAAATTTTGTCGAAAAACTGAAAAATCTAAAAATGACCCCCTACGACCCCCCCTGCTGACCCGGTAGAAATTTTATTTCTTGAATCGAGCTACTTTTGCAAGCTGGACCCGAAAATCCAACCGCCAGCACCGTCAATAGTCAAACTAAAAAGTTGAAAAATTTCGGGGGGGCGTAATCCCCCTTGGGGGGGGATTTTTTCAACTTTTCAGATTTTTCTGGTTGGTTTCTCGCTTTCCTCTCTCCAACGATGTATATCAACACCCCCTACGATGTCGGCAAGTAGAAAATCTTTTCTATCAATCAGTGAGTCAACACCTGGCTATAGAGATATGGGACGTTGTCAGATTCTTCATCTTCAATGACTAGAATGAGTCTTTTGAAATTATTGATAAGATTAATCAATTGTTGATATTACTGTATTGAGATTCAATCAGACATTATCTTGTTTCTTGCTAACCCACACACACTTTAACAAAACGACATCTCCTTTTATTTATAAATAAGATTATTAGTTTTTTTTAAATAAATGTTCTTATAAACTCATAATTTTTATAAATAAAACAACTGGCAGCCAGTCAGTAGATTATTTATGTAAATTTCATAATTTATAAGAATAGATACCATATCACTACTTAGGCTGCGGCTCCACTGGCAGCTGATTGCCGCGCTGCAAATTGCAGCGCCTAAGTTCGAAATATAAGTCGGTGGCAAACAAATGTAGATGGCTCCACTATCAGCAATCTGCAGCGTCAAGCAGTATATTCCGCGCTGCAGAAAGAAGTGTCGCGTCAAAATAGGAAGACTACACAGCTGATTCAAATTTTTTATTGCATGATAACAACGGCTGGCGCTGCAATGGGCTGCTATCGTTGAAACGACGATGCAATTTGCAGCGCGCGGCAGTTAGCTGCCTGTGGAACCACCCAACTGTCACGTGCATCGCGCTGCAATTAGCTGCCAGTGGAGCCACCCAACTGTCGCGCTGCAAATTGAAGCGCGCTGCCAGTGGAGCCGCAGCCTTATAATATCATTAATTTATATAAATAAATAAGGGTCACATACGTGAGATTTACGAAATAAAACTAGAAACCATTCGACTATTAAGTTGTAAACGCGGCATTACTGAAAAATCTTGTCGGATATTTTATATATTTATTATATATATTTAAATCTTCGCTGAAAAAGTTTAAAAAAAGCTTCGTTTGCAGCTTTAAAATGACCCTTGTTGATAAAACCAACAATATTGACAATATATAAACAACATATTATTAGACAATATTATAATATTGACATTTATTCAATTATTGATATTAGTATTCAATTTAGTTTGAATTCAAATTTTAATAAAAACTTACCGAATGATCCAGAGGCATAGCAAAAAGGAATTCCTTTTTCGACATTATATGTGGGTGATGGTTCTTTTTGAGGAGTTAAATTGCATAGAGTTGGAGCAAACACAGGTAACCATTCCGGTTCTATACTGGTTACACCTGGAAAACATCAATTTCTCATAAAGTAATGAATATATCAAGTTATTGAATTAGCCTAATTATCGTCCACTTAATTGCCTTTCTACAAACCACAGACTGAGGTGGTATAGAGTTTGTGTTTTTAGGCGTGAAAAAGCTAGAACAACACACATTTAAATTAAATATGGCAGTTCTACAACTATTTCTTCATCGTCTGAATTATAGTATAGGGCAACTCAATATAAGAGATAATCATTTCATGTTTTTGAGCTTTTATGTAATCAGTTTTCTTCTTCTCAGCATTCCGTTTGGAAAATTAGATTGGGAATCATTTGACTTTGAACGTCTAATGCGTATATGATTAAATTGATAAAAATAGAGTATGATAATAATTTATAGTGTATTATAGGAAATCGAATTATTTTTATAATATCAACAAACCACGGAGATGCATTTTGGAGCCGTTGTCAGTAACTTGCTGATAAGTGACCCAGCTGGGTTGTTCTTTGTAGAGTGCTGAACTAGAGTGAAGGAAGACAAGCTGATCGGTGCCCATGATCTGGTAGGCGGCCTTTCCTTTCCTCACGCCGGCAGCAAGAGCTTCCTGTTCGCTCACTCTGGCTGCTACCTGATCGACCATCCCCGATAGAACGATTTGCCGCAGCTGTCTGGCCTGTAAGTCGGTGGGCGGTTTCATTTTGGGATCCACATACAGATCCAAGTCTTTAATATTCATTTTGAGTTCGTTGGTCAACTGCAGTCGCAACTTCCTGACCTCGATGACAGCCTTCATGCGCAAGCCGTGCTCGACACAGTAGTTGCTGAGGTTGCCGGCAGCATGAGCATACTCGGCAGCCCCGACTGCCCTCAGCAGCACCATCATGTCCCCGAGCAGTTGACTGTGACCACTACCAACCGAATTCCTTCTGGCATTATGCCATCGCTGGTCACCGACTAGCAACAACTCCTGCACTGACAGAGCAGCTACCAGCGCTATCATGTACTGCATCAGACCCGGCTGCTGGTCACTCAACAGGAGCATTTTCGAAAATCTAGGAGCAATCGGGAAAACTGACATGGATTCACCCAATTTGGTCAGTTGACTATTATCACCAGAGTACTTGGATTCTTTAGCCAGTGGCAATTGGCTTCGAGTCTTTGGAGAAAGAGCACCGAGAAGAATGAGCCTCTTTTCAGCTGCTTCAAGTTGAATGAGGTCAGGAGGCGATGGGAAAGGAAAATTGATGACTCTATCTATACCCATAGCCTTCAACTGCAGGAGGAGATCGTCTACAGGCCTCCTTCTTATGTCAGGCTCAGCCCACGGAGCAAACATATCGTTGAACACAGCTGATGCGTACAGCCTGTAGCAATGTCCGGGTCCAGTTCTGCCGGCACGACCCGCCCTCTGATTGGCTGACGCTTTGCTTGTCCACATCACTGAGAATGCTGATATCCCAGTGTGCTTGTCATATACTTTATTCTTCACCTTTCCGCTATCAACAACATATTTGACATTTGGTATAGTTAAAGAGGTTTCGGCAACGTTCGTGGCTACCACACACAAGCGACTTCCTTTCGGATGAGGTTGAAATACTTTGGCCTGCTCGTGGCCGGGGAGCAACGAGTAGAGAGGAAGCACCCACATTGGCACTGCAGGCCCGCCGCCGCCGCCACTCAAATCGCCATCGATATCATCATCATCATCCGAGTCCATTTCATCGAGCAAATCCCCTTCCGTATCATCATTAGCTACTCCATACGTGCTCAAATCGATTTGAGGTAATGTTACCACTTTCTTTTCATTCTTCTTGCCTCTTTTATTGCGCTTTTTCAAAACCCTGTCTAATATTTCATCCACATTTTTTTCCTCATTCTCATCATCCACTTTATCTTCAGAATCATTACCTTTGTTATGGAATGGGAAAGCTTTTCGCAATTTCTTGACTAGCAGATTGACTTCTTGTTGTCCAGTTACAAATATGAGTATTCCTCCGTCAGGTAGTTGAGTATGAATTTTACACGCTTTTTTGAAAGCTTCCTTCACGTAATTAGGATCTGTTCTCTTATTGAAGTGTACAGTCACAGGAAACTGTCTTGATTCAACTTTAATTAGTGGGGGCGTTGTCTTGAACAATTGTTTATTATCAATAAAATCTTCAAGTCGCAGAGTTGCAGACATAATAATTAGTTTAAGAGGGTCTCCTTTCTTCTTTCTCAACGGAACAATCCGAGATAATAGTCCTATCAATATATCAGTGTAGACACTTCGTTCATGAGCCTCATCAATGATTATCACAGAATATTTCTTCAATAAGAAGTCCATTTGAATTTCTTTCAATAAAACACCATCAGTCATAAATTTGATTTCTGTTTCAGGAGTAGCGTTGCCTTCAAATCTGATAAGATAGGAAACTTTTTTACTAGACAAGTTCAGTTCTTCAGCCACTCTTTGCGACATTGAAATAGCTGCAACTCGCCTTGGTTCGGTTACACCGATCATTCTTCCATTTTTCGTGTAACCAGCTTCATAAAGAAACTGAGGCATTTGAGTTGTCTTGCCACTTCCGGTTTCTCCAGACAATATAACAATAGGATTCTCATTTACTGCTTCCATAATACCTTGTTCTTCGCTTAGAATCGGCAATTTCAAGCGATCTTCTTGTACTTTGGGTTTTCTGAATACAGGCACAAATACGGCAGGTTTCTTCGCTTTCTCAGCAGCTTCAACATTTTTAGTTTCAACAAACGATTTTTCAGTTTTATTATTTGATGGCACAGATTTGTTCTCTTCATCACCATTACAAGAGTCATTGATTTGAAAGTTTTTGTTTGTACAGTTAATTTGCAGATTATTTTTGTTCTTTTTTGCTTTCGAAGCCACTGTTATGTTGAACACATTGCTTTGTACACAAGAAGAATTGTTTTTAGAATTAGCAGGGACCGACTTGTCAATTTGTGCAGAAATATTCCAGTTGTTCTTGAACAGTTTCTTCACTTCGGTTGCATTCACAAAATTACTTTCATTGTTGGTTTTTGGCAACAAAGAGTGATTGCATTCGATATCGACCTCTTCTTTACTTTGGATTGGGGTCACAGACCATCTCGGATCGACTTCAATTTTTCCATTTGTAGGAACACTGACATCAAAGTGAGGTACTTCTGAAACATCATTCTCAACCGTAACAGATTTTTCCACTTCCATTTCCTCAGATTCTTGATCACTATCAAAGTCATCTTCAGAAGAAATCTGAAAACAAGAAATTATAAATTCTACTACACATCGGCATCAAGAGGAAGTAAAAGATAAAAATCAATAATTGGTAAAATAGATATGATAATGGCAAATGCAAAATTATATTACAATAAATTTTATCATTTGAATATTACGTCAAATAAGACACTATTATCCATTTCACAATACACAACAATAATACAGTCGAAAAGATTCCAATTCAACTAACAATTGTTTAAATAATAGCCTCACAAACATTCAATTCTGTATTAAATAGTAAATATTTCGATAAATATATATTTTCTGATATTGAGAATCCAAATTAGAAAAAAACATAGTTTATTACAATTGCCTATTAGAATATACAAATATCTATATTAATAAAAGAGAGTTGGTGTCTGTACGCTCGCTTATAACTCGAGAACGGCTGAACCGATTTAGATGATTTTGGATTCGTTTGAATTTTTAAAGCACTGGTTAACATAATATGTATTAAAATATAAGAAAATCTCTTTATAATAATTAAATAATTAGTAAATTAATGACCTAACCTATCAAACATGACATCCATTTTGATCCATTCCAAACAATAATGCTCCTATGAAATCGATGTGTAGTTGAAGATGCTACAATATAGGCATTCCGAAAGACGAGCTCGGTTGTCTGTTGGACAGCGACTCTGCCTACCACGCAGAGTTCTCGGGTTCGATTCCGTGACTGGTGAAATTTTTTTGGCAACTTTCAGCATTGATTAATTTATTATTCATAGAAATTAGTATATTACAGATTTCTTTTAATTTTCCATCAATAAAGCGAGTGGATATAGATATTTTTACTTCGTGACATTTTTTTCGTGGGGGTGATATGCAGGGGGACATTTGGGATAAGTTCGCCGGGACAGCTAGTATCCTATAAAAGCAAATGCGGACAAATGCAAATAGATTGGTGTGCATTGGTCTATTTGTTTGTTTTGATTAGAAAATCATAAGTTCCATGTCCACAAGTGAACTTCTCCGGTAGATCGTAACGTGTATGGCTGGCCTCAGTCAGTGAAAGTACCAATTAATCTAACCAATGTAATTATAATAATTTAGAATGAAAGATATACAATATTTAAACCATTACTATAACCAATTTTTTCTGCATTTTAACTGAAAACATGTAGAAAGAAGGAGATGGAATCTAGAGGGATCTTCGATCTACAAATTCTATCAATCGATGAATTTAAAAGTAGTGATAAATCTATCAATGACAGCATAAATCTACTAAATAACTAATATAATTGTATAAGTTGTCTTATTGGAAAAATATTTTACTTTTCTTGTATCTAGATCACACACCAATCGAGAAATTGGTGTGTAATTTTCCAAAAATTTTAGAGTCAATTTTGCAATCAGACATTGTTGAAAACGTGACAATATTTTTACAGGTTTCAATATTTGGACAAAAAATATCATAATAGGTGTCTTTTTGGTCCTCTGAACAGTTCATCAGCAAGGAATCAGAAGCAATCTTCCATGTGTATCATATCTACCTACGTTCTCTTCATTCCTATTCTTCCTTCTTGTTCCATTCTCTAAATATGTTGAACTCGAATTTTTTAATCTATGAATAATATAATAAATTGGTGCGATTATGTAAATTATTCCACATTGTAGCTCAACCTTTTTTAATAATTCAGAACACATATACTAGAATACATGGTAGATTTCACGCACATATTCAAGCAGAAAAGCAGCTAAGCATAAAGTCAATAGTAACTGTCAAGATGTAACAACTGACAATACAAAATAATATATCAAGGCCCGATTTCCGAAATTTCTATAAGAGCCGGAAACAGCTGTTACATTCAGTTGCGGAGCTTTGAATATCGCACTTTATTACTGAAGCGAAGTATAGTCGCTGCCGAAATTGGCAGCTAGGAAAATGACTGTACCTATTCCTTTGTGTTGTCAGTGCCGCGTAAAGTCGTAGCAATATTAGGCAACTGGGAAATTCGGCCATTAATAAGAGACAGAGAATAGTAATCGTATCTGATTTCTGCGCATCCAACTCATGATTCCTACCGTGTATTATAGTAACCGTGATTCAGAAGATACACTTTCCGGGATTGATTTGTCAGAAGAAACATCAAAGTAACCTTTTTGAAAATACATAATAGAAATCGACTTACATCAAACCCAACCACAGAAGGATCACCATTGTGTTTTAGTAACTTCTCTTCCCGAGTCGAAGAATCAAGAAGATACTTCCTTTTACTGCCTTTTATCGAATTCACCATCGGCTTAGTGGTTTTTTCACTTGAATCCACTGCGTTTTCATTTGAATTCATCAAGAGCTGCTTAACACCTTTGGTTTGGACACTGGTGATCGACATGAGCTGATTAATAACTTCATCGGGCGCCTGTACTTCAGCTAGAGCGGCATAAAGATTGGATCTCTGTAAAAAAAGTGTGATTCGTGGAACAGAGCTATACATTATGTACAAACATTTATTACTGAATGCGATAGATGTTGGCGTAAAGTAGCTCAAATGAGATTGGTTATACATGTACAGTTCAATTTTGTGGCAAGTTGGCAATGATATTCTGGGGTTGCATGTGCTATTCACTCAACCGAAAAAGTCTCAACTCTAAAACAGAAGTGTGAGGAACAAAATGAAATTGCTACAGGGAAATCTATCAGGGCCCACTTTTAGCGGCAGGAGATTTTGACTCTTCCATCATTTATAATATTGTTAAAGAAACCAGCAACTATTCACTACTCATATTTCTCGTGGTGGTTATGGCTGTAAAATTCAAGCCATCCCTGCAACAGAACAACTCTTCACTGTAATTCCATTAGTTATCTGGGAACTGAAATACTCGACAGACTCCCACTCACTTAAGCTTGGTTGCTATATCAAATCCGAACTAGATCAATTTGATCTAGATCAGTTTAAACCAGATCAGATTTGAACCGATGGCTTGATGGCAAACAATCAGCTGATTTACTGTTCTCTAGCAGAAAATTGAAATTGAGGTTAGAGTTCTATCAATAATACCAATTTGATCGGAGGGAAGATGTCAAGAGGAAAAACTTCATTATATTATAAACTCTAATTATATTGAGATTCATTTTGAAACAACGAAAGCATCAACCATTAATGAAAGAGAAACAGAAACGCGAAAATGAAGGCCTCGTAACGGAAGCTGTATCGTTTTTTTTTTTTTTTTTTTTAAATTAAGGGTAGTAGATATAAAAATGTACATGCTGAGGAGTAATTTTTTTTATTTTAGTTTCTTTCAATCTCTAATTCAATATGGTATTTGTGTTTGGCGAGGATCTTTTGACACAAGCTTGAAACCAATATTTTTAAACCATAATTGTTCATTTTGAAGGCATTGAAAAAAAAATGTTTTTTAGGACTAATATAAGAATGATATTATTAAAGAGATGCAGTGGTTTACCAGACAACAATCTCAGAACTTCATTCCGATAGAAAGAGTTGACAATACTCTATCCCGAACGAGTATAGTATACTTGAAGAACAAATTGTACAATGAAGTACCAAGGGAATGGATTATTAAAAAGACAAAGATAAAGTATATGTACATGAGTGAGCGAAAGAACATTTTTATTATTCAATTAATAATTTGGTATGATATATTTTCAAGTAGTACTTAAATTATATTATAACTAAAACTGTATGAAATTTTCATCTGTATTATTTTCAATTATACAGTGCGTTCATTGAGTCACGCACATCCAAATACGGATTGAAATTGGGCTACTAATATCAATTCTATTTTCTACAGTGAAATATCAATAATATAGAGAAGAGATTTGAAGCCCATTATTGTGAGTACAGCTTACAATAGGTCTGCAATATTGATTAGATTGAGGAAAGTGAGCATGTTGTTTTCCCAAGATCAGAGCAGAGCATATTAAAAACTATGCTAGGCGCAATAATAAATGGACGTTAGCTTTCAAAAAAAATACTGTAGAACCTCTTAAATGATATGGATTCATCTTTCTCCACTGATTGAAATTGGGCTACTAATTAACTGACTTCAAAAGGTAGCCTACTCACGAATGTAATGTAAAATGAGGAAGAATTTGTTGGATTAATGAAAGATCACTTTTGTTAATCACACATTATTATTTATTAACCATTCTTCACACTTATTAATCATAACAAAATGAATACAAAAGCTCATTGCGTTCACGACAATATACAACGGTCGCCATTCTTGATCATCAGACAACTATCGATAAGAGTACTCGATAATAAAGAGATTGATATAAATGTAGTATCGATACTCGATATTCAACACACCTCCTTACATTTATATCAAGAAAAAAAAAACACAAATTACAGTATAATAAAAAGCAATACAAATACAATAACATGTTTATCCTAATCAATCAAGTTAATCATTTTTCTGAATTTGTTAAATTTTACAGTAGCCAAAGATTTTGTCATGATATCAGCTAAATTACTTTCTGAATCAACCTTCACTATATCAATTGTACCATTTAAATAATTTTCATGTACAAAATGGTAATGAACTTCAATATATTTTGAATTCTTAGTAAAGTTTCCATATTTTGCAATTATCATTGCTCCAGAATTGTCTTCATAAACTTTTATTGGTTTCTCAACATTTTCAAAAATACTAAGTAAATCATTCACTAATTTCAATTCAGTCACTGCTTCAGATAAGGCTACATACTCTGCAAAAGTAGAAGACTTTGTAACACTACCTTGTTTCTTTGATTTCCAGAATACAATGTTTCCATACAATCTAATGATATAACCAGTAGTTGATTTTCTGTCTACAGAATCTCCTGCCCAATCGGCATCCACAAAACAATCTAAAACATTATTTCCATCATTTTTATTATAAGTAAGACTCAAATTTTTAGTCAAGTAAAGATACTTCAAAACTCTTAAAGCATATTTGAAATGAGTGTCATTGCAACAGTTTTGGAATCTGCTCAAGTAATTTACACTATAACTTATATCTGGTCTTGTAGCAGAACTTATATACAACAATGCACCAATTAGATTTCTGTACTTTATATCAGTATTTACATCTTCTTGCTCTAATTTAAGATTAGCTTCCATAGGAGTACTATACAATTTGGAATTTACAATGTCATATTTATTTCCCAATTGTTCAATATATGATTTCTGATTGAGTTTCATTTGATTGTAATCATATTCAATATTGATTCCTAAATAGTTTTTCACTGTGCCCATATCTTTCATTCTAAACCTATTTGACAATAGTTGTTTCACATTGTCTATCTCCTGTTTATTAGAACCACAAATTAGAATGTCATCAACATACATAATCAAATAAAGTTTTTCGTCACCCTTATCCATGACATACAAACAATAATCATGTTTACTCCTTTCAAAACCAATATTTCTGATAAAATCATCAAAACATTCATACCATGCCCTTGGGCTCTCACGTAAACCATACAATGATTTTTCCAATTTACAAACCTTATTGGTTCCATCTTCATAACCCACAGGCTGATGTACATAAATTTCAGACAAAACTTTACCATTAAGAAATGCGGTTTCAACATCCATTTGTTCTATCAATAATCCTTTTTGCAACAATATGATAATAATACTTTTAAAGATAACATTTTGCTACTGGAGAGTATATATCATCCACTATTTCTTTCTGTTGAAATCCTTTAACAACTAATCTAGCTTTGAAAATATTATCAGGTTTTTTTAGTGTACACCTTTTTTACATCTTGATTTTTCTTTTTCTCTGGTTTTTCAACCATTACCCAAGTTTTATTTCCATTTAATGATTGCATCTCTCTATCCATTGCTTTAATCCAACTTTGTGATTCAGCTGACTCTATGGCCTCCTTGTAACATTCAGGATTTCCAATACTACAAAAATTTACATCTAAAGAATTATTATATACATAGTAGTCATTTAGTTTGATTGGAGGTTTCCTAATTCTCTGAGTTTTGTTTTCTACAACTGAGGTAGATTCTGGAACACTATCATCACCTGTATTATCATTATCCACACATTTGTTTTCATCTGCTTCAGCTTCATCATTCAAATTAATACATTTTACATCTTTCTCTACAACATCGACATGCCTAGCAACTATGATTTTATTATTCAATAAAACTCTATATCCTACATCACTATAGCCTAACAGAATACCTAACTCAGCTTTCTTATCCCATTTTGAAATGCGCTTAACTTCTGGAATTCTTACAAATACTCTACTCCCATACATTCTCAAATATTGAATACTAGGCTTCTTACCAAATACTATTTCATATGGAGTCTTATTTTCAACTGTATTTGTCAAGGTCCTATTCTTGAGATACGCAGCAGTACAAATTATTTCAGGCCAAAAACGTTTATGTACTCTTGCTTCTGATAACAAACATCTTGCCATATCCATGATTGATCTATTATACCTTTCAGCTGTCCCATTCAATTCATGTACATATGGAGGACAGGCATTTATTACAATACCTTTCTCTCTAGCCAAGTCATGTATTTTAGAATTTACATATTCTGTTCCATTGTCACATCTAAGTTTCTTAATTTTTCTCCCAGTTAAGTTTTCAATTTCATTAATGTAGCTTACAAAACAATTATATACTTCACTTTTAGACTTAATTGTATACACTCTACCTAGCTTGCTATAATCATCAATAAAAGTGAGAAAATATTTTGCACCACAATATCCAGTAGTATTGTGTGGTCCATTTAAATCAGTATGTACTATGTCCAATATTTCTTTAGCTCTAGTTCTGTTATTATTGAATGACAAATTGTGCATTTTATTTTCAATACAGATCCTACATTTCACATAATCATTGCCTAACTCTTTGGGTAAACCGTCTAGCATTTGATTTTTACACATAGTATTCAAATAATTAAAATTTACATGTCCTAATAACCGATGAAGTTTCTCTTTCAAATTAGTTTCTTTGTTTATATCACCTACTTCTGAAACATTTACTTTGCTGTATTCTTCGCAATTAATAAAGCTTGTCATCTTGTACAAATTATCAACTTTCCAGGCAATAGCTATTAGGTTGTTTTCTTGATTATATATTTTGGAATTGTTACCAGATGAAATGATTTTATGTTCATTTGTAATCTTGGAATAGCTAATTAGATTTCTATTCATATCTTTCACATAGTATACATTTTTCATTTGAATCTTTTCTTGTTTATTAAAAACTTTGAAATGGCTAATTACAGTACCTACTTTTGTAGCCTTTAAAATTCTCCCATCGTCTACTTTCACATCTATTGGATTTTCCAAAGTAATACTTTTACTAAAATATTTATCTTCATTAATAACATGATCAGTACAGCCACTATCAAGAAGCCACTCTATTTTAACCTTACCTTGCATATTGGGCCTATTCACCTGTTTATATTTTTCAACATTCTGTATTTCAACATTGAAATTATTCATTCCTGTCTTGTGTCCTTTCTGGTAGGATGAGCGAGCATTATTTCTTGGTTGCCAGTTGTTGCTCCTCCTTTGACGACAATCCTTCTTCAGATGTCCTTGTTTTCCACAAATGAAACACGATCTCGTCTCCTTTTTTTCTTTGTATGGTTTGGAATGTCCTTCAACTGAATATGCGTTCGAATTTGGTTGAGAGTTGTTACTGTCTTTGATTTTAGTGTCCATCATTTGTATCTTATTTTTTATATAATCCACTGTTTGGTCTTCTTCTTTTAAAACGTCTATTAAATCACCAATATAACTGTATGATTCGGGAAGCATTCTAAGCATGTAGTTCAGTTTTTCTTTTTCTGTTACCTTTGCACCTGCACTTTTGAGTTCGTTCACCGTTTTTTCAAAGTCACTGAAAAATTCCGAGACATCACAATAATCTTTTAGTCTGATTCTTTCAAGTTTGTTCCTGCAGACTATTTGAAGAGCAGTTGATTCTTTTAAGTACATTTGATCGAACTTTTTAATGATATCGTAAGCCGTTTCTAAATCACTTATAAAGTCTAATTGTCTATTCGTAATTCCACTGTATATATAATTGATAGCTTTTACATCCATTGTTGACCAATCCGTGTCCTTGTCAGAGTCTGTCTTGGGTCGAGTTACAACAAGATCACACTTCTTCATTTTCAGAAACATAATGAGTCGTTTTTTCCAAGAGGAATATTCTTGTCCATCAAAAATAGGAATATTTACGTTATTTTCCGCCATGACTGAGAATTCAATCTTACCTTGTACGCGTTGATTAGTGAACACGCTAACAATTAACCTTAACACCGGTTTTCATAGCTCCTGCAACTCACTGCCATAACCAACGGTCTGCTACCATGTTGGATTAATGAAAGATCACTTTTGTTAATCACACATTATTATTTATTAACCATTCTTCACACTTATTAATCATAAGAAAGTGAATACAAAAGCTCATTGCGTTCACGACAATATACAACGGTCGCCATTCTTGATCATCAGACAACTATCGATAAGAGTACTCGATAATAAAGAGATTGATATAAATGTAGTATCGATACTCGATATTCAACAGAATTACTCAAACCTCCATCTTTAATTCACCTTGCAATTCAAAATAGATAACAATATTCATGAGTAGCCTACCTTAAAGTCAGTTGAGTACATTTTATATGAATCACGAAAATACAATGATATCAGATAGGCTACGGTACAAGATAAACGTCACTTACATTTTCCTTTTTGGTTTTCCGTTCCAAAATTTTCTCCAATTCTTTTCGGCGTTTCTTGGAAATGAATTTTACAGTAGGCTTCAAGGCAGTTTTTGTTTTCTTCTTCTCCTTCTTGCTTTTCGGAAGTAGAGCAAGAGCATTAGATGCGTCATAGCTGCTTCTTCCATTTTCACCAAGTTCAATATCTACTTTTTTCAACTGTAAAAATAAAAAGAAAGATGTAATTTTCATCTCAAGAAATTTGAGGGTTTTAACGTAGTTTTAACACAAGTTAAAACTACGCTCTTATAAGAACCAACCAATCCTTTAGAGAGGAAAAGTGTAGACGATATAGGCTACCGTTAATACTAATGCAAAGTATAAAGAGAGAAGAAACCATTTCTAATAGGAATAGGAACTGCATTCACAGATTCTCCTGAATATTCAAGGTTTAAGAATGATAAGATGAAAAACAAATTTGAAAACATTACTATTATAGTCATTCATATCTATGAAGAGATAGCTTATCTTAGGCTGAAAAAATATTATTAGAGAATGATATTCGATTGAAAATTGAACTTTTTCATAAACAATAAATCTCGAATCCAAAAAATAAAAATAGAAAAAATATCTAGAAGCCATTTTTGACTTGACTTTCAACATAGCCTATTTCAATATTTTCTCTCAACAATTCAAACACATTATAGGCCTGATTGTAATAATATAAGAGCAGAATTTTGGCATTTCCATTAGGAAATTCCCTCAAGTTATATGAATACTAGGTAAAATTAAGACGAGTTTAGTCTAAATATACCAGAGTATATTATTAGTCGTCGATTTTCAAGGATCGACGAAAAAAAATGGCGAATATTTGAAAAGTTATCACTACAACAGTACTTTCTATTTTTCCTGGATTAATTTGGGTATAAAATCCTAACTTCTGTAAAATTTTCCAAAAAAAATCCAAGAAAGGTTACGAGCGGTGAGAACCTCAGGCACTACTCACACCTCGAAACTGAAATCGTACAACAAGATTTGCTGAGTTCCGGAAAGACCGGAACCGGGAGACTTTAGTTTCTTGTCATCCTCATACTTCCACGACTCTAGTTGCCAGTTGCCGATCGACTACTACAGTAACTCATCAAAATTATTTTCAAAAAGTAAATATTCTGAGTTTTATTACTTATCTTGGACATTTTATAAGTTGAAGTAGGTAACCAAAAAATGATGAAATACTACTTTTTAGCAAATAATCCTACTTTTCCATTTTTTTCTCGATAGAATATGACCCCACTTATCTGTACGAAAAAACTGTCAACATAACCTGCAATTGCTTGGCAATCAAGAAAATCGATCACTCGGTAACCAAAATTCAATAGTGTAACTCAGTTGCGCTGCGATCGAGTTTCCGATTTTGGAATCGCCTAGTCTCGCAGAGTTTCCGAGCGATGAGTTGCTTCGCTATTTGAAGTGTGAGTAGTGGCTTACGAAATCTACTTGTAAACAGTCCTAACCGCTCTACTCAGCCCTAACCGCCACGATAGGTTAGTTCAAGTGGAGGTTCAGATGATCATTTGTGCTCTGTGGAAAGTCAAGTACTTCTTCCGCAATCAGACTGATTCAGTCTACGGATGAAAAAAAGGTCCTTTTATTCTTGAACTAGAAGCCACCCGTGCTTTGCAGCGGAGCTCCACAAAACATAGCTAAATTGATTTCTTCTCTACTATGTGTATCAAAGATATTATTCTTTTTTTCTGGATTAGGCCTTTAAAATATTGTATAGCCTAATGCTATGCTAAAACTGAACATATAAGGTACCTTAGGTAGAAATAGTGGTTTGTTTTGTTTGTGGTATTTGTTTTGTGGAGCTCCGTTGCGAAGCACGGGTGGCTTCTAGTATTAATAACAGCTCTAAGATGCCACAGTAAATATCTGAATTTGGAAAAAGATATAAGTAGCCGACATACCTCTGTTTCTTTTGATTTCAAATCTATTAAATTTCCAGGTTGTCTGGCTTTCCAATTGTATCCTTTTTGTAATTTTCCCATCGTTGCAGTCACACTATTCGAAAATCAGAAGCAGGTAATATGCCTATTATCAATCTTATACCTGAGAACTTACATAATGGTAGTAAAAAAATAGACGATTAAATTATTGATATGATGATACTGAAGTTGAAAAAGGACACGAACGGAGACAATAGTCTAATTATTAAATTAAAATTCATATATTATATAATTATATATAATCAATTTCCAGAAAACACGTGAACTGTACTTTCTACACGACACAACATGAGTAACTAACATAACCTAGTTCTGCTCATAACGTTCCTCCAAGGAGGATATCCTCGATTCATAAACATTGTTGCCACTGCCACAACAATATAATAGTAAACAGGAAATATTCAGGTTGGCAAGCTCGCTTCAATTAGGATTTAATTTAATTTAATTCAATTAACTTCTCTACAAGATTTGAACTCATCATTGGAAGATATTGAATTATTTATTAGGAATTTAAAATTAAACAATATTATTGAAGAAACATGATTTTCCAGAGGGGAGCGTGACATTTTGTCCCAACGACAGTTTGGTCCAGCGACATTCTGTCCCATTTTTGGGACAGAATGTCGTTTCATGGATTGGTCCAACTCAGGAATGTGGGACAGAATGTCGCTGGTACACATTGTCGGAAAGTAAAGGAATGTAAGGAAATTGGACCAAAATGTCGTGCATGGAGCCGACATATTGGTCCAGCTCAGGAATGTGGGACAGAATGTCGTTGGTACAAATTGTTGGAAAATGAAGGAGTATAGATTGGACCAAAATGTCATGCACGGAGCCGACATATTGGTCCATCATAGGAATGCATAAATATCGATATTTTCATCGATTCATTCATACTTATCGATATAATTATATTGGTATAAAATTCGTAATTCGGTGAGCCGGTCGGCTCATGTACATGTACATTACTTGTCTTTTGCAATAAATGGATTTTGATTTGATTTGACTCCCCTGTCTTATCAATGATATAATTAATTAATTTTATCTCCAGTGGATATCCTCAAAATAATGCTTTTTCTCTTAATTTTGATAGTGGAGAAAAAGAAGCATTACAGAAAATTAAAAATCCAAATACTGACAATTTCAAAAGTCACTTGACCTTGTTTTTTCATCGCTTTAAAACCTACCTTGATTATGACCCTATGAAAAAAGACAAAATATTATACCAATTTTTATTTTTAAAAGCATTTAATCGAAAACTGACTGCATACACTTTCAAATGTCAGTGTCAAATGTTTGGAAACATGTAATGTCAGATTGGGATCTGTGACGTCACACTTACACTCCTAATTGACTAGAAGTTCAACAGTCGATATTTTGTTTAAATCGATATTGCGAATGAAACGTGGTACAGAATGTCGCTGGTACACATTGTCGGAAAGTGAAGGAATGTAAGTAAATTGGACCAAAATGTCGTGCATGGAGCCGACATATTGGTCCAGCTCAGGAATGTGGGACAGAATGTCGTTGGTACAAATTGTCGGAAAGTGAAGGAGTATAGATTGGACCAAAATGTCGTACATGCAGCCGACATATTGGTCCATCTCAGGAATGTGGGACAGAATGTCGTCAGTGAAAATGGGACAAAATGTCGTTTGGAATCCTTGGAGTGGTGGACCAGAATGTCGCTGGGACACTTTTGTACCATCCCTTCCAGAGCATCAAGATTGCGATATGATGCCCATGAGATGCTTTGCCATCTTGATAGCAATGTTCCTCTTTTAGCGCCTTATTTGAAATTGAAATACTTTACTCTCCAAAAATAACAAAACAAAACCAATTACATTTGAAAATACAATATATTGGAGGCTCCTCTTATGGGCACATGCCTGTGCCCAAACAATGTTTGACAACAATGTTAACTATTCCACAATGCCAAATATAATAAAAAGATATTCAAGTTCCAATGCTCGTGCGGCATCATCTTCAGTGTTGAGTTGCGCCCAAACACTGCGAATAAATAGCTTTCATATCAGGTTTTCACCAGAGTGAAAATAAATTTAGGCTTTCTCAAAGGGTTTTATTCTTTTATAGAGGGGAAATTCTCAATACAGTGGCGTAGCCAGAAATTGACTTCGGGGGGCCAACACCGGGGGGTCTGGGGGGTGTGGAATACCCCCAGACAAAAGGGGGTCCGTGGGCCCTCCCCCGGGAAATTTTAATATTTCACAGGTACATAACACTGTTTTAGACTATTTTTAAGGTCTTGCGATAGCTAAAATTCGAACATTATTTTGTTAGGAGAAGCAATCATTTACTATAATTAAATTTCTGGGGGGGGGGCCTGGGCCCCCTAGGCCCACCCTGGCTACGCCACTGTCTTAATAGAGTTGAAAGCCTTCAACTAGAAAGAGTTCAAGAATATCTTGCAGCCGCCATATCAAGGATAGCCTATATTATATGAGTTTTTGATGATTGTGAATAGTGAATAATTATGATTTTCTTAGATCGTAAAAATATTTAGAACAAAGAATATCGATTTTGTCAAATTTCACTTTCTTTATATTTACACTTGTATTTCACTTTATACAACACATCAGCATTGGCTGCAATAACATGGAACAATTAAGGTCCTGTAACTCAAGTGTAAGTTAAATTAATAAGTGAAATTTGACAAAATCGATTCTTTGTTCTAATTATGGAGAGGTTTCACAATCAACTTTACAAATTTTATTAATTTTCAAAATATATTTCACAATTAAATAAGAGTTTTGTGGATCCATCTTATTGTTTCAATTTATCAAGTTAATAGCTGGACTCTATCAAGATAACTCCAATACCGTAGTGAAAATATCTCTCACATTTGGTGCGTTCATGGCCATATTTTGCATTGATGGCCATAAATGCATCATGCACAGTGTAAACAATAGGGATTGCTTCATGTTCACAGTGTTTAATGCTTCTATCAGTGCTTCATGTTTACATTCACGTTTTACTGTGAAATAGAGATGCATCTCTAACACTAAATAATTATATGTTATAAATATATTCACTTTTCAGTTATCTATAGTGCCTACAATATTAAGTGTTGAATAATATAATATGATCGTTTACTATCAATGAATTCAAATACCCCTCAGTATTTTATTTAAACCCAACAAATTCCTCCTGATCTAAAACGATTTACTATTGAATCTTATATCACTTATAGATATAATATAAATATATACGAGTTCACCCGGTGCAGAGCAAAGCACCGCTCAGTTGAATTTTCTAAAATTATTAGTTTTAAATTACCTGCAGATGACAGCAGCTCAATCATACCAATGAAATCCTACCTTGTACAATGATTACTGGTCCCTATACTACTTTCAGAAAAACCTTTCTAAGCTCTATATGTTTCATTTCACAAACTAATACTCATAAGGGAATTAATAACTTAGTACATTTTATGCCACCGATAGTGCCACATGAAACTATTTAAGGTTTTTATCAAAGTTCTTACATTTGAAATGATTAATTTTGAAAAACAAATGCAACAAATTCTTGAGTCTGCAAGAATTGATTTTTATCTTTTGCTTTTTGCGCAAACCACATCAAAATCTGTCCACTCAAACTTCTCCACAAACTTTCCAAAGTTTGGAATGGCAAATGCCCCCCCCCCCCCCTGATTCCTGGGTTACAGAAAATATTCTGTACTAGCTAATGTACAAATGAGCATTTTATCCGGCAAACAACCCCCTTGTTTGCCCCCCCCCCAAGGTTTTGGTGAAATGACGCTACTGGAAACACCCTATAATCATTGACAAATCATCCATATTTCAAGTACTGTACCGGCAACTTACCTATAGCTAAAAAAGTAAGAAATAAAACAAAACAAAACTGTATTCTGCTATAGAAGGATGTGTGAGTGACTTAGGATTTGCTATTGTTTGGAAATCAAGGGAATTGAAAAATATGGTAGACTACTATTTATATAGAAAACAATTCTATATTTGTTTGACAATATTGCCATACATGTAAGCATTTTAATGATATCAGCGTATCATTTTTTATTTTGTTATTTAAAATGTTTAACAAATGACATTAGAAAATTACAATTTTTCCACGATTCACAACTCCTATATTCATACAGTAAGGATGATTTTATAAGTAATGCGACATATTAATCTTATTATCACTGTCTGTCACACATTCTAAGAACTATCATAACTCATACATAGTTTCTACTAAAAAAATCTATAACTTATTATCACAATCACAACATATCACAATGTAAAACAAATTTATTCTATGATAATTATCTGTGGAGACAATAATAAAGTTCCACTGATTTACTTACACTCTATTCAGAAATATTATAAATTAAAAGACAAATGGTACTCCATAAATATGTACACTAATTGAGAAGAGAGATTTTCCTTAATGATAATAATGAACACGGTACCATAATCGAGAAAACTGATAGAATATATATGACAGTTCTAGTACATCAAGGTTCTATTCATGTTAAGTACGGTACTCAATATTCAATTATCATGATGAAAAAGGTCTAGGATCAAAAAACCCTAACAAAATGACAATAAACATTGTGAGTTCTATGAAATGGGTTGAATTGATTATAATGGATTTTAATCTACCGTATTTAATATTGGAAGATTGATCTAGATTCCAAGATTTTTCAGCAAGAATCAACAATAATGAATTCTTATTAATCATTACAAATAAATTAGTCAACACTTTTTTATAATAGTGAGTCGATATTATGAATCCATCCACTTATACAAATTCAAAAATATCTTGTAATAATATTTCATAATATTAGTGTAATACAATATATACAATATATTGTATGTATTAATGTATTATACAATTCAACAATTATTAAGAATATTATATTATACAATAATTAGTATTTGTAATTTATAATTCAAAATAAGTACCGAGTATCATAATACAGGTATCTGAGTAAGGTGTATTTATACACCTTATATAACAAACAATTGTATATAACAAACAATACTTATAGAATTGTAAAAGTTTGATGATGATTACAGAGCCTGATAAATAATCATTTCAAGGCTTCTTTTAATGGAATTAAACTCCTCAAATTTGTTCTTCACTTCTCCAAATTGCCTCACTAAGATGCATTGACTCCTATAATATTAGTGCATCATATACTGTCAATTCTATCAAATTAAACCCAAAATCTGATATTATTGTTGAATATCTAAAAATTTAGTTTTTTTAGATGAATATTCTAGTCAAATTCGGAATTTCAAAAGTATTTTCTCTGATGTAGTGGATCTCTTGAAGAGATAATTTACTATAAAATTATTCAGAACTTTTTGTCTATTCAAACCTTATTTCCCCCTGCTTAATGACAAATAGTTTAAAAATAGAATTAACTTTTTGATATTGTATGTTATTTCGTATGCATTTTACATTTTTTTACTAAACTGAATTTGAATTTTCTTTTACTTTCATGATAATCATTCATAATGTTGGAATTTTCAGTATTTTTATCAATAAATAATTTATCAGTTTTAGCATCTATACAGATGCTTTCACATTTTATTGGGGATGATGGATTATTTTGCAACCTGCTGCATCATGAAGAATTAAAGAAATTTGGTAATTAAAGCATTTTTTTGGTGATAACTACGAAAAAAAAATGAATGTTGGTGAAAAGGGATCTTACAAACTATAATTGATCACATCTCATATGGTTTCATTGCTCAAGAAAACATATCGACTAATAATATAGATCAAATATTACAATAATCAGAGATTTCAATTATGATTATAACAATTACAATTATCTATCAGTCTTATATTTAGAGATTTCGCAAACCAGCCAAGCTTACACAAGCTAGGTCTAATTGGAATTCATTCAATGGCGAAAGTAGATATACGCCATGATATCATTACTATCCACTTTGAGAACTGAAACTGACTTTCAGCTCATCGAATCTTATTCGACCCTGAAATTCATCTCAGATTGAGTCACAATAATAAATTAATCAAGTTCCAAAATGTTCTATTTTCTTCCCTCATATTATTGAATCCCAAAGCTTGTGTATCTATCACACCATACTCGAGCGTCTTCCTTATTCGTACAGCACATAGGATAGACAATTTCGGACTTTGTTACTTTAGCACATGTTTGACAAAGTATTTGAACGCTCTCCTGGAAAAAACAATTCATACATATAAGAACAGCAAAAAATATATATATTTCACAAAAATGGAAGCAGTGTTTTGAAAAATATAAATAGAGTGGAGTAGCCTACATCCATTAAATCATTATGGACGATAGATTATTGAATAACAATCTTCTAATTGAATAATAGAAGAAATAAGGAAAAACAACGAAATCAATTTATACTCTCTAATTATACATGGATACTTTTTGTACTTGGTACGGTACATATTCATTTCATAAGAATCTATATCATATAGGCTACCTTCATCTACATGGCCCACTACATGTGCATACACAGCCCTCCAAAAGAAAAAGTAAGTGCATCGTAGAATCGATCACAAAATGTATTTTGAACAGTGTGAATCTTGAATTTTTCATATGATATCCTAATATTTTCCATGAGTCATAATATTTTGCCGATCAATTTCTATGGTAAAATGCTGGATAAGTAATAACCAACAGTTGTTATTTTATGTAGCCTACAGCATACTTCAGTACTTAAAATACGAAAATTTATTAGAAGCTTTTGTGGTTCAGAGCTTGTTAATCATAAAATACTGAGATTGGGTAGAAATATAGTTCTTACATCTGTATTGCATTTGTCCTCCAGGTCTTCATATCCTATGCTACTGCCGTCGTGGAATCCTGGGGGCTTGTAAGAGGCTGGCGATCCCCACACACTACTCAGAACACAAATCAAGGTGATTATGGTGATGCTGTTAACAACCTGAAAAATAAAATACAATAATTGAATAATATTGTTGAATCATAATAATTAATTGAACGAAATTCCTAATTATAATGCCATATAATATTCTGAAGACTTTGCTATTTGCAAATATTGACAACAGATTAATAGCTAGTAAGGAAATTCGATGAACGCTATTGCACAAAAAACTTTCTCACCGGGCGGGAATCGAACCCAGCACCTCTGGTATTCCGTACCAGCGCCTATCCACTCGACCACCGGAGATCTTCTGTATAGCAGCGTTCAGATGATTCAACAGCAACTGTATGGTTGCAATGTCTCATTACCTTCCATCTTAATATTGTTGAATACAAATTACAAATATTTTTTTCTAATTTCGATTCTATAATTCTCATTCATGAGATTCCAGTTTGAGAATCTTTATTCCATAAAATACATAGATAAACAGCTCTAACGTACATGATGAGTGAACGTTTAAGATAAAAATCTTTGTTAATTTTCTTGTATAATGAACTGCAAGACAGCATTTTTGAAGAAATATTACAAAAATTTCATGCACGGTACCTATAAATAGTAATTCTATACATAGAGATATCTCTATCTTAGGTCACCTGAATGCTTCGTATCAATCTCTTGTATTTTCCAACTTCAACAGACTTCAAGGTGCATTGTGAATGTAATATATTATATTCTATTCTATTAAAGCTACAATAGAGAATAATTCAGCGTTATCGTTTTTATAGATTGTAATTAAATATCAATTAAAATTATCACTTTCATGTGCTTGTCTGACCTTCATAGTGCCCTCAAAGATAAACTCTGCCCTACAGTTTGCTAGGCCTACTACTTACTCGTATAACTGTTTTTAATATTCAGTTGTGTTTCCATACTTTTTCTACTGCTTTTTTTAAATAAAAGTATTTAAAAACACTTTTAACTAGAAAAAGTAGAAATAACACTAGTGTTATTACTACTTAAAAGTGTTTTTATATAAATAGTTTTGTTTTTAATAAATAATATAATAATTGTTGAGATACGAAAAAATGAAATCTGTCTTCACATATCAATGTTGAATGATCTACAGTAGAATAATTCAAGGAAGAATTCAGACAGTATATCCAATACGGTATACCTATACTAATCACTATATTAGCACTTTCTGCCGTTCTGGGAGCAGCACCTCTATCACTACAAATAAGATCATTGTTCAATTATTGTATACAGTTGCCTATCTAGCTATTCCAATTGATCTTAAAATAGCATAATTTTGCCAGGTTAATATATTTATACTTTTCCAAAAACGAACACGACTCGACATGGAGTCAGCGGAGGAAGGAAGATGCTGACTTCCAATTGGATTACTCTGATCCACAAAAATAACAAAGCTCATAATATAGATCATGCATATATATTTTATATGGCTGATTTATGTTATCTATAGTCTACAAAAAAGTGCCAAAAAACAGAGTCTTTCTGAGAAGTCTTTAGAGCCAGAACTATTATATGACCACCATTATCACAGCCACCTAATCTAGGAATATTTAAGGGAAAATTTGGCTGAGTAGATGAGAAAGGTTTTGATAATTACCGGAATTTTATAATTAAAGTATGAATTAAAGCTTCGACCATAAACTAGAGATAAACCTAGTCTGTACTTTGACTTTTAACCAATTAAAGTTAAAAGTGTTATGCGGAAAGGTAAGCTATAACAATCTTTTCCATAATTAATGTATTTTACATATAAAGTCATGCGTGTGCTATATAGATCGTCCAGCAGGGATATTCTGCAAGAATTTAAGAATATTCATCAAGAAAATCTATGAGAAAGTCGAAAAATTAGGATCTTAAGATTACCACTTCGGTAGGTGTAAAGATGGGCCCAAATTTCTTTGCACTTATAGCTCGACCGGTTCGAGCTATAGCGAAGGGCGTAGTGCGGGCACGTTTCTGAAAATATTGGGCTACTACATGCACCGAGATCAGCTTAAAGCATAATCACAGTCAGGGAGGATTTAAAGAATTATAGCAGCAGGCAATGTTATTAATGCGGTTAGTATAATAGACAGCTGCCAAGTGCCAAGAAATTTTGGCCCATCTATACTTGATACCATTATTTGGTTTCATTCAAGTGATACTAAATAGTCACAGAAAATGCCTACTAGAATATCATTATTATGTAATTGCTTCTAGATTGTCTCATAATTAAATTCTGACAAAATTGTTTTGTTTTATAAAAAATTTGCTATACGATACAATACTTGAAACCTATAAAATATAAAATCAGCCGTTCAACTTCTGAAATGAACCTGACAGCTCTGTGAAGTTGACATAAGTGATCACAGTCCACTTGCGGATAACATGATTTATTATCACCATTACCAAAACAATGATAGCCTAGTACAAGTACAATAGTTCATGTTTTTGCTGAATGAAGCAGGAAGTTTTTGTGATCTTTTCATTGATTACGGTGGTGCCCCATCTACAGCTAGATGAATAACACGCCAGCGACAGCATTCTCCTTCTTGAAATGCTATTCAAAGCTGACTCAGAGAACACGTTCTCCCTCAGTAGTACACGACTGTTGAATAATTCAACAAATTTCTAGACAAGAATACGATGAGACTGATCAGAAAAATCTTAACAATGGATGTATAAATCAATGATTGTAATGAATAAAAAATATTCATAAAAAGCGCATATTTATAGATGAGTTGACCTTTCTGAATCAGGAAACCTTGGCAATTCAATTTTGATCCTTGCTAGTATGAGTTATCCACATCTGCAGAAGGCCTATATCAGTTGCATTATTATTGAAGAATTTTGAAAGAACATTACACACGGTACGCAATTGCGTGTCTATAAAAATCGCAATACTGTAAGGCACTCTCATCAATGAAATTCTCTATCCAAAGCTATACGTTCTCTACCCAATGAATACGCTCCTGTAACTTATGTCAGAAATAGACTAAACAATAAAAGTGTTATCGCACAAAAACTTTAAGACTTGTGAATTCGAAAGTCCAATATGATTATTATTGAATATGAAGAAATTAGTTCATGATTGTGTATTCAATTTTTATTATCAGAGTAATGGATTTGATAACAAATGAATTCATTGTTAATAATAATATGTCAATCCCACATGAGCTTCAGTCAAAGTTAATGATTGTATTGTACTGTTCATAACTTGAGAATAATTATTGCTTTGTTCTTGTAAATGCCAAATCAAAAGGATTTGTTAGCCAGTAATTATTTATTCGACTGTACAAACCACTATAATAGAGTTCCAGAGTAGTTATTTATAAACAATATTCCGTACAAACCATCTACTATTTTGTATAAATAAGTAAGTAAGCCTCATAGATAAGATTAGTTTGATAAAAGGAAATTTAAATCTATTCCATGAAAGGGCCAATCTTGTCAATCTTTCTATTCGTGCCCTTTTCTTTCATAATCTTTCTATTAGCCCTTTTATCTCATGAAAGGGCCAATCTTTCAGTTCTGTGAGTTATTTTTTTAGAACCTGGCTCTTAATTCTCCAATTCAGCTCTTACTATCGTAACATAATATTGCTGTGAGGGTGAAATTTAGAAAAGATAAGTAATATTTTATTGCAGTGAAATCTCACAACCATTTTTTATAAAATACAAGAGATGAAAATAATTCAAGTTCCATATTCACTTTACAAATAATTTACACCAAAACTTTTATTTTCTTAGCCTTATATCGGTAATATAAGTCTAATTCAAATTCTAGGAAATATAAAGCAAAAAAAGCTCTGATTTTCAACCTAAAAAGTCAGATTAATTGGAAGTGGTTGTTGATACCCTTCAAACCGATATTACCAGTAACCTTCAGCATATAGTAACCTTCTTATCAGCAAATTCACTTTTTCCTCACATATTTTTCCTGTGAAAATATCTTTTTAAATCACACAATAGAATAGAAAACATATTCGAGATGCGGTATAGGCCTACACTAGTCACTTTTAATCTCTCAAGGACGAGAGGAATTTATCATTGCACCTCACAAAGTCTTGGGTGCTGGCTACCCTATCATAGCTGCGACACTGCGTCTTCTTTGAAAAGAGTAATTCAAATTTAATTTTCTGTTGTCTAGACTTACTCGAATTGATAAACTGTGAGTTTAAATATTATGAGACAAGTTATAAGTACAGTACCGTATGTATAAGTTTTATAAGAACAATAATAAGACAAGTTATTAGTGCAATGTCTAAGGATAGAGATCAGAGTATGAAAAAACGCGATATGTTGTAATTTGATACGGTACCTAATTGATATATTATGGTATCTCGATAATGATAAATTGATTATCTATTTCATAGGTAGTCAAGTTAGCCAAGCGGTATCACAAAAGGTTTGAAATTCTATCAGGCCAGTACTAAAAATACATAAATAGTGTTTCTTCTTCCTGTACCGGTACCGAACTTCTAAGCCCAGTTGCACGAAAATCCAATTGAATTTAACCACTGTAATTTGTAATAATAATGATGTCATCTAAGGAAACCAATGCAATTTGAACCGATAAACGAAACGTCACTTTAGATTTAGATCTAATTGATTGAATTCAATTTTCGTGCCACTGGCCACTGGTTTTATAAAACGATCTACGAACATTTTGTCATAAATGAATCGCTCTTTATAATTCGTCAGTGTTCAGTCCATCATTGGATCAAATCAACTTCAATGGAAGCCTTTAATATAATACTATACTTCAGGTATGGAATACTAAGGTATGGAATACATTACAGGTACCTATGTAATGTTTTTGCCGTGTAAGTTATGAGGTTTTTTATTGATGATGATCTAAGCGTATAAAATGTTTTGAAAATGAGATATTTTTGAATATGGAAGAAAATTTATGACCACTCTAATATTGATATTTTGTATAGATATTTCCACTTCCAAAAATTAGGAAGATTATTAATAACATTCTTTATTCCTTATAATTATATTAAGAATGGGTGATCTGTTCTATTAATAATAACATTCTTAATTTCTTATAATTATATAAACAATGCGTGATCTCTTGTTGACCCTTGAGATGTTTTTAGGTCACCCTCATCCACTACGCTACATTGTCACTATAATTCTACCAGGAAATGAATATTCTACATTGTTGCTACAGATGAAGCCATTTGATAAGACAAGATTAAACTCCAATATTATTTTTTTACAATCTTTAACTAGATCACGACTGAAAACTTTCATGATACATATTGCGTCTTCCATACGATTTATGAATCTTAGCTACGTCATCGATTTATTTCATTGGAAGTACAAAATGTGTTTAGGCATTTCAATGTGTGTGGAATCACTTTGATTTTTTAGATACTTGTTTCAAGATAACTAACATGATTTCTTTGATGTGGTAATGTCCACATAACCGCTTGTGCATGGGGAATAGGAAGGATGATGATGATGATGAGAGATTAGTGGTCCTACAGCTTCAGGTGGTTCCGAACCACGTGGAAACGATTTTGATTCTCATGAATGAATGACATTCAGCGGAAATAGACCTTAACTGAAAGTGGTCACCCATACAATAGGAGTAACAGGTGCGAGTCTCTTTCTCTTATCTAATCTTGTGATTAGACATCGGCACGACTACGAAGCTACCGCTTCCCTATTCTATAAATAATTTTAGAATTAAATTTGTGAATTTTATAGTAGTTAATCAGTAAAAGTGATTGCAGCTATTCAATCATAGATACAAATAGATAGAAGAAAGCTATCTTGAATTCCACCATTCCACAGTGGAATGTTTTGATGATAATCTTTTCCTTAGGTATTGGAATCCAAAGTGAAGTTTCCAGTTGAATATTTGCCTGGAAATTATTTGTAGGTACTGTACTGCTATAGGAACTGTAGTGTTTCACAGTATCTGTAGGTTCTACATGCGAAGTAGACTACTGGATGTCCACAAGAAGTTTCATATATCGAAAACAATTTTTTCAATTCCTACACAATGTCCCAAGGCATTTGAATTGGAAAATGGTCTCTACTTAAAATAAGGAAATAATTATCCTTCAAGTCATTTTATCCGTATTTTACGTGCTACAATATGATTGAATTGGATTCCACAGATATCTATAGAGTATTGATAATTTAGACTTGTATAAAAGTTTATTCGTATTTTTTCTAAGCTCTCACCGCGGAAAACTGATTCAATTGTAGAATCAATTAATTATTGAATTTATCTTATGAAACCAAATTGCCGAATTGCAAATTCCAAGAAGAGAAGAAAAGTAGAAAAATATCAGAAATGTTTTGGATTAACAATGTTTGTCCAAGCCTCTGAATGTATAATCTTCATGAAGGACACCATGCGCTGAGCACTTGAGAATAAAAAAAAAATAGATTTATTATGTGATATGTGAGTTTTTTCAAGTAATTCATAAGCCTATCCAATTTCAAAAAAATACTAAAACTCCGAATTTGCGTTATTTGATGGTACAAGATTCAAAATGATGTAACTTTTTAAAATATTAAGTAAGTCTATGTCACATGCCAGGAAGTACTTTACAGTATGTATAATACTATAAATATATTCTCCGAAGCGATCAATGTAAGAAATTTGATCAATCCCCATACTATTCCTATACAACCTATTCCCATACTATATAGGCTTGAGAGAAAAAATAGAAAACACTGATTGCTTAGTTTTTTTTTCAGAAATGTTAGAAGATTCTTCAATCTCTTATTTGGTCAATTTATTATTTTTGATAGTAGTTTAATAGGAATCCGATAGGTGACTAGAAACAATTTCTGACTAGAAACAATTTTATGATCATGTAATGGAAATTTGATGTTCTTATGTCGTCTAATATAAGGTATTTATAGAAAGTAAATTTTAGGTCTAATTAATAATAATCAGTCGGAAAATTGTTGGTCCACCTTTCAATTGTCCAATTTTCTAAAATGATCAACTGTTTACTGTTCATACTGTTTACTGTATTCTGTTTAGGCCTACTGCTTCATGAAAGTGGAACCGACTATTCAATCTCAATTTCTTCATTAAAAAATTTCAAGAGTATATTCTCATCTTCAAAGCCTACTAGACTTTTTTTACAGATTGAATTGAATTTATAGAATTGTCCTTTTTGTGCAAAAGTAAGAGCAAATAAAAATAGAAGTTCTTCTCTCAAAATTCGACTAAAATTGGTTAAACTCTGTTTAACAATTTTTTACTTGTGCATAAATACTGATGAGAGATGATGATGAGATGTCAAGATGACAATGTTGACGAGAAAAGAATGGATCTACAGCTTTGGATGTGTTAATTCCCTCCTTCCTAAACACCAGGTGGTTGGTTCACGAAAGACACAATTCACAAGTTATACAATTCTAACAGCTGAGTTTATATGTAACGTTGAATTCACTACTCCTGCCGTTTCTCAAATTCAACTTGAAAAATAAAAATGTAAAATGTAACTTGTGACTTTCTTGAAACGAGCCCCAGGAAGCGATTCTGATTCTCATGACATTCAACGGAATTAAAAGGTGTTGAGTGGAAGTTGTTCGCGGTCCGCCGAATTGAATAGATGTAAATATATTATCATTTTATTAGTGAGCTCGAAATTAAATTTATAATTATATTATTATTATTTTATTTAATAAGCTCCCTTAACTTATCTTTTGTACTTAATGAATACTTTTATTACTTTTATTCTAAATGACGTTCATTGAAATAACTACAGTACCTTGATATAGAATTTCTGACATTCGTTGTATTCTACATTAATAAAGTAAATAATTTAATCTAATCTAATCCTCTCACTCGCATCCCCAGCCTCTCTGTCCTCCCAACGCTTTCCTGGCCTCCCTTTTCAGGACTTCTTCCTCCAGGAAAATTTAAAGATCCCTTGATACACGATAGCCTACACATGCATCCTCTGCAGATGCCATGCCCTCCTTAGATGCATCAATTTTGATGTGAGCCAATGGTGGAGGCGGAAAGCATTATGAACAGTGCAAATTCACATCATTTTGTGGAACGTTCATTACTGTACGTGATATAAATCCTTGAGTGTACGAACTCTTTTTTGAAATTTATTCAAATTGTAGAGGAATTTATTATGAATTATCCGAGGAAAATAAGTTGGTCACAAACGGATTCGAACCAGGACCTTCAGCTTCTCAAACTAGCGATGAACCAACTCGGCTTCGAACACTCTCTAGACCACTCTTATAGTCACTTTTTCATAAGCTGCGAGCTAGGTACTTGAGAGGAGCTTCAAGAGTTTTTGAAAAGTCTATCTTAATTAATTTGTATAATTTTGAAAAGTATATTCAGCACGAAAATAATATAAAAGAACACAATAATTTTCATTCACATCATATCAAACTCAATGTAATTTTGTAATGATTGGTATAGGAAACCCATTTTTGATCATGCATTAATAGCTGTTATTCAAATTGATAAGTTGAAGTTTTGACATTTTTAATTTCTTGTTATTTTGAAAAATACATTAATTTGTAGAATATCACGTGCACTTTGGTTTGTGAGAATATATTATGCCTTCAAATCGTCTTAAAAAAAGTTACAAGCAAAAAACCGAAGCAATTCTTTTTTTTTTGCAAAAAATATCATTTTGGAAAAATTGAAGAAGCTATTTTTCATCGTAGAATCTTCGGTTAATGCTTAAAATGCCTGTTGATTCTTCTCCTCTAATAAGTTATACTATACCATTCTTGAGAATATTGATACTTTCACGTTTTGAGCAAAAACCCGGAAGAGATCGGATTTTTTATGTTTTTTTGCGTTTTTGGGGGTATTACTATCCCCAAATTTTGAGGCAGAATTATATGGTAATTAAGGACACTACCCAGACAAGGAATCTGTTGAGAGAAAAACTCCCTACGAAAAATGTGCATTTAAAAACCAAAGTTCACGGAGCTTCTCTGTACTGTGTACTGTATTTGTGTAATGCGGGATATCTATCCTGCCCCTTCTTCTTTTCTCATCCTGCTTTCATCCAGTTGTGGAACTGAATGGAACAACAGGTGCGTTGTTGTAACTGGTAGCAAGGAAGCCGCATAAAATAATTTGTATAATTTAGGATAATTATATAGTAGATTTATTTGTTGTGACATGATATTTGTGTTATTTCCTAACTATTAATTATTAAATTCTCCAATTAATGCTAACTAAGCTAGGATGTATCATGTTGTGGCAATCTTTTATAATTAAGTTTACATTCATTATTCCCAACATCCAATAATTAGAAACTATGTTATAATTATGATGTGTAATCATAGTTTTGATATATAATTTTCCATGTAATGATAAATCTATGGATAGTGTTTGTGTAGCGATGTTGATAAATTATATTATATTGTGATAGAATTTTCAAGTTATCTTCAGTCAATGGTGATAGGCTAAATAGAAGCTAAATATACTGTAATAATACACTTTATACATTTTTCTTTTCTTAAAAACCTCAAGTTATGCCCTGAACAATTGAGAGCCACATAGGCTAATGTTCAAGTTATCATTTTATACTGTATCACATACAATATTCAATACTTTCAAGAACTGTATTTCTGTATTTACAATACAAACTGAACTGTAAAAACATGACTTGCATTTGGGACTTGCTATTCAGTTACTTTCAACTTTCATACATGATTGAAAGAAGAAATTGCAAAGTATAATTTCGCCTCTTTGATAGTAGATGCATTACAAGCTTAATGCAACAAAAGTATTTGGGTATTCAATCTTTTTTTACAACTTCCAATTTCCTACAATATTTCCTAACCAGTGATTCCATCGTAGGGTGAACAATTAGGCTTTTACATCAATTTGAATTAAATTCAGACCTAATAATATCCATAGTAAAAGTATAGCTTACACGAATAAAGCGTATATCACTGGGAGATTTCAACCTTGTAGATTTCGCCTAGAGCGTATCCTAGAGTGTATCATTCACGGAGATACTGGCACTAAATCCTTATGCAGCCACCTCACAATAGTGACACTTCTTCTATTATAGTATAGAACTATTGATATTATTATATAGGTATATTGAAACTCGAAGAAGAAATTTACAATCAACCTTGACTAGGTTGTCCAATACTCTAACTCAGGGTACCGGTACTCAAAAGGTTTACCATTATTATTTTTTAAAGTATCTATTGATGCATGTATACTTCAAATACAAGAACATAATAAAACATCATATATTCTTGTTATTATACAGTATTAGAACTTATCATATAAAAATCTCAATAAGGCTTATAATAGACTAGTCTTTATGTCTGTGAACTTTTCTACGTATGAAATCATTAGGAAGTGGAATTAAAACATACGGTCAGGAAGTTACAATATTGATGATATTATGAAATGGAAACTGTTTTTTAAACCAGTTTTATAGGTACTTACGAGTTTTTTTGAAGATATGCAGTGTTTGCCGGCCATGGTATATTTCTCTTGTCTTCTCCAACGAATTTGTTGACGGAAGAAGCGTGTAGAACAATTTCAAGTCACTGAACCGAAGCAATCACGTGATTTCACTGAACAGAACAGACCGCGAACACACTCGGCGGCAGTTGACGGCTGCCGGCAGCTGGCCGGCCTATTTAAGCGAGCGGCAAGTGCGCGCGCAGTCACCTCCCACTACAATAAGGGCTCCTACAACAATTCCATTTCAAAACTCCAAAAATTCATTGGGGAGGATGGAGCAATCAAAAAATTTGACAATTATTCGAAAAATTGGTTATCAATCTAGTTAATGTAAATTCCAACTCAATGGTAAGCAATCAATTCAAATTCAGAAGCCAAATAACATCAAAAACAGTATATTTCAACAAAATATAGAACTAATATATTGATTATTGTGTCTAAATCACTGTTTAATTATTACTGGATCAGCTGATTTATGACAGTTAATTGGCTCTTGCTATAGGTTTCCTAACTTCGAACTTGTGATGAGTGACAAAATTAATGAGTCAGTTGTATTCCGCTTTAATTATTAGTTCCGAATATTTTTTTTGAATCAGGTGTTATCAGCTATTATACATGTACTATTATTATATGTACTTTGATATTCATTCATTCCTATGAATGTTCTGCGAACCCACTGCAAAAAGATGCAAGATGATGCGACTCACTACAGAGTTTACATGGTACAAGCCGTGGCGAAGCGTGGTATACTTATTTGGTCATCGCCGGGTATAGGAAATAAGTTTACCACGCTTCGCTACTAGCTACAAGGTACTATACGGTACTTTGATATTTCATTTTTTCAACATTTACTATACTTTCGTTTGAACAACAACAATCAACGAACGTAATCTGCTACGACTACACCGCTATCACAAGTAGAATTCATTCAGACATCAAGACTGAGTTTTCCCTCCTGAACTATTATTTTCAATTTTAACAATGAATATCCTGTCGTATTTCCTTTGGAAGATTTTTTTCTTCAAGCGGCTAGTTACCATCTGGCTTCCTCCCCCTGCGCTCTAGATTTTAACGCGTGAAAATTATACAAATTCATTATTATATTATTTAGTAAACTCTTGTCAACAATGTTTTCTCAACACTCAAATGAGGGTTGAGTGTAAGAGGGGCTGGCTGCCTCAACTTCGCCCTCCAAGGAAAAATAATGGCAGCAACTTTCGCATGCTATAATTTCTGGGGACATGTCAAGGTTTCTACATGCTTTTCAGGATTTAAACTTTCAATTCATCAATTTACATACAATTTCCAAAATTCAACAATACAGCAAACACACATAAATTTTATTATGAAAAAGTATGTTTGAGAAGACTCATAAGAAATTGTTTTGAGGCAACATTCCAGCAGTTTCCGCTAAAACAATTGCTGGACAAATTCTTGTGGGTCACCATGGAGTGAAGGTGAGGTGTACCTAACGTAAACCACGAAAAAGATAATATTCAATACTTATCGATATTTTTGACATGCCGCTTACATGAGACTTTTTAACTTCTGAAATTCGATTTAGTAGGGTTTCAAATGATTTCTTTATGTGAGTACAGTGTGCATAAACTGTTAGGAAGCATAACTCAGTGTTCATATAAGTGTGCATTTTTCATTATTTTTTTACTTAGCCTATTTGCATTTTTTCTTCTTCATTTAAGAATGGGGAACATTTTCAAATTTCGCAGCTATCTTTTAAAGATCGCAGAAAATATAGGTACTTAAGAATTAAAGATAATAAAATCCTATTATTTAAATATGAATTAAATTGCTCATCACAGGAGATTTATTGTAAAACGAAGAAAGTCTTTTATCACAAACAAAGCTCATACATATACAAATGTACGTATAAGCCTATACAAATCTCTCATACATACAAAACTCATACAAATACATATGCTGTATTTACAGTCACCATTGCAATTCCTGTTTCATGCAGACCAAAACTTAATTTCAGCAGAAGCACAACGAACGGCTACGGTACTTATTGGCACACCAGATTGGAGCGGAGTGGTTCAATTCTAAATTATGCTTACAGTATCAAATTTAACACCGATTATACTGTACATAATTTGTTCTCATCTGAACTAGGTCTGTTAAAAATAAAACATAATCAGAATTGATAAAAATGAACAAATTTATGTACGGTTCTCAAATATTTCCCAGGGCAAGATCCCCGGACCTTAAGTTCCATTCCCCTCGGAGACCCGAGCTACAGTACTACAGCTCCGGTAATTTTTATTTTAGAAATTAAATCAAGTACCCTGATCAAGTACTCTCTACTCAATTTCAATTTTGTACTCTCTCTCTCAAATTCAAATTGCTGATCATTATACCAGAGACTAATTGGAACTTAGTACTCCAATTGTCTCTGATTATACAGAACTTCCAAAGTTCTCTACACTTGAGAATCCCTGGTACCTTTTCAAAAAACACTAAAATCATGCACTTCGTTATTTAAGCTTACGTTAGCGTAAATACTAAGCTAATTTTCAAGATAAATTGCTAAATTCATTTGAAAAATTAGCATTGACATCGTGCCTTCAAATTCCCATATTACTCATCATTTTTCGTAGTCGAGATAGCGAAATAAGAATGAACTCTATTCGATTACGACATTCTTGGATCTTTATGAGAAATTTCTCTTCTTTATGTAGTTTGGATTTTTTGCCTTTCTAAACAATTTTGTACCTATTGGTTTTCATGGTTTTCTGGTTGAAAAATATCGTCCAAGATATTGGACGTACCGTGAACCGTGAAGGCTTGATTTTGTCCTCTTTTTGCATGCCACTATAATTAATAACCCGACTCAGTCCCACCATTTTTGTCGAAGGTATCAAAAATTTACTGTTGGTGGTAAACCTTACTGTTAATTGTGATGTACATAATAGATGTCCAGTAGTGGCGATGACCAAATAAGTATAACACGCTTCGCCACGGATGTCCAGTGAAATGCTGATTAACTTTTTCAACTTCTTATAGAAGGATGCTTCATTATTTGCAATTGCAAGTTCGTTTGCATTTGCATAGTTTACACGTTTTCATTGATACGAATGAGGGGTTCCTATGTGAAAACTTTTGTCATTCATGTTTCATATGTTATGTATTCATAGCGAATAACTCATAGTGAATACTTGATGGACTCATAGCCTATTATACACATAGACTCATATCAATTACTCATAGGGGATCTATTCCTCCCTAATGAGCTTTTTAGAGGTTTTCTATTTGTTTCACAATCAATTACAACATTCATCAGTTGGAACATTATGATGTTAAAATTTTTGTTGAAAAACTATTTTCTATTCGAATCTATTAATATTTCAATGACTCATGTTCTTCCAATTCTTATCCTATAGTGTATGTAGTAATAAATGTTTGGCATTCCGGTGTTACACAATTCCAGAACGTGTCTGTTTCAGATAATACAGGTCACTGCTTCTCAGTCTTCCGGAATGAAACCCTAATTATTAAATTTGTTTCTCATCTGGCCAAATTCATAAATTTAAAAACTCGGGCTGTAATCGCTAATTTCTTTGGCTCTTGTTCAAATTGGCATTCCACCCCACTGCATTGTAAATTGAAGCCGAACTAGCTAACTTAGACAGTAAATGGATGCCAGTTTTTGGGGGCAAGTCACTCTCTCCTGAATGGATAGGTGGGTTTTTCTGATCGAAGTCGCCTATGAAACGTGAGGTGAAAGAATGTCCGAAAGGTGAAAGTATTGGGAAAGAGTAGGCTATTGATAAGATGAAGCTCTCCTATTGGGTATCGGTTGAGTAACACAAATAAATTCTCGAAGCAAATATTCATAATCGTGGAATTTTATTGTAATTGAAAAATAACAAATAAGAACAAGGAAATAACAAGTTAATCTAATAAGTTGAGGGCGTATTCCTCTCAAACTATCATGTGTCAAGTTGATGATGAACAAAGTATCACGAGACTGAATCAAAGCCATTGTCTTGGAATGCTTCTGATTAATTCTTAATGCTAGCAGTTGTTTCGAGTATTATAATTATTTTTATCGCTGAGGAATATTTTTTTTTTTCAAAATGAGCTCAAGCTAATTGGATGAGATTGCATACCTCGCGTACATGCGGAAGTAATATAAAAGTCTTCTCTGCTAAATTGCAATTGAATCGGTAATGTATAAGGCAATTTTACTCTGTTGGAAATTCTATACCAGGATACTCAATTCTTTCAAAATTAAACCGACATCTAAATGAGTGAAGCCTGACTTTAGAAATTTCTATCAGGAACTATGAGAAGGATTCATCAAAAGTTCATTAACTCATGAGAAACTTGGCATATTTTATAGTAAGATCAATCATTAACTCTCATCCATGAACTCAAGAATGATTGGAATCTAAGTACGTTTTTAATTACAGTGATGGTTCAGGAACAGATTTTCACGATTAACTGAAGTATAAAATCTTACTGTTCTACTTTTCTAATAATTGAACATCCTACACAGTAAATTGTGTGACTTTTTTAGTGTAGAATAATACTTAATAAAATATGTATGAATATTAAAATGAAAGGTATTATTAAAAATTATTGATGAAATGGATCTTTTCACTGGAAACAGATAATTGAATTGTTTCTTCATTGAGGAGCCACGAGCACAGTGTTGTAAATGAAACATTTCTTCTATTTTATTGGGTGAAAAATTTGAACAGGAGCATTTAGGAATCAAATAGAGTTTCACTATAGAAATGGTCAAATATTCAAAGTGTTCAATGTATGGTCAAAGATTTTCACCATATTTTCTAGGAAAGGTACATTATTGTCCTCATTACATCTTCAAAATCTTCTTCTTCTCCAAACGTCCTTCATCCAAATGTGCGAAAATTTATGTTCTTCTAGTTCCAAAAATTTATTGCTCTTGTTCAATCATTCGATTTCTAAATTTATTATCAATAATGATTCATTCAAAAGAGGATTTGGAAGTTTTTCTCTAGCCTCGGTTTTAATTGTTTTGATATTAATTTAATATTTAATTTTTTATTTTATATAATTGTTTGTGAAAAAACTTACGAGCTAGTCGAATGAATTTGAAAACTTGCTTCGGTTAATGGGATGGGAGTTGCCAATAAAAAATTCAGCGAGATTTGAAAATTCATTCATACTCTTGAACATGTTTATTTTTCCAAAAATCTTTCCCCCCAATTGACCTGGTTGAAAATACTTCCATTTCTAAATCATGATTAGCATAAACACAAATTTTTGGTTTGCCACAATTTGTGGTTTGCTCACAAATTTTGTTTCTCCTGGAAACTAGAAAGGATAGGAGTTTATTGTATTTGCCAGTGTGATGAGATGAATTTAGTTATTTAATAATCCATAGATCTACATAGTTTTACAGTTGCCTTCCATTAGCTTTTACTAGTAATAGCCTTCCAGTATTATTTTTCGGAAAACGAAATATTTCAAGGATATTATGATATTTCAATACTTTCATATTCTTTCTGAATTTCTAGTGCTACATGTAAGCATACCTATGTTTTCAATGATACATTATCATGAAATATTGGCATTGTTTAACCAATTTGACCTAAAGCTAAAATTCCACATACCATTCTAGCATAGATGTTGTTGCCCAATTGGGGGCATTTTCTTATTATGGTTAATAAGTTATTTGATAGAGATAATATAAAGGTCAAATAAGTTGGTGCATAAGCACAATAATTAATTATATCTATTCTGAAATATATTGATTTTTCACTGTTATCACAAGGAAGCTGAAATTCAGTATCATTCATTTGCTGACTTGTCAGTAAATTACATGTTTTAATAGAACATCCTACAAATTTTAATAATTGAATGTTTGAAACCAAGATTCTTATGTTCAATATGTTTTATAGCAATAGGTTTTGAGAATCGGATCCCATGAAACCATTAATTCATTTAACTGTGTTGATAAAATTCATATCAGGCCTATACTTAGCAATATTTTTCGAAAGATTTTCTTCCTACGAGGCTGCATTCCAGCCAGCATGAACAAATCGCTTAGGTAGACTACTTATTCAATCGGGTTATCTAGATTGTATCAAAATCTTCCAGTTGGATTTGTCTTTATGAACAAGATGTAGACAGTTTCCTGAAGTTTTCATGTCGGCTGATCAGTTTTGGAAATCTTCATGCTGCTTTAATTTTGGCGGGAAGCCGGAACATGATAATACTGCAGACCATAACACTACTTATTTCAAATACGTTTCTACCAAATTGATAACTAGCCAGGATGCATAAATCTTAATCCATCTAATAAATACAGGTTACATTATTTTCACTCCTGGTATTGAACTGTTTGTATGTTTAGATTCAAGTGGATGTTAGTTAGATTAGAGACGAATAGAACTCATACGATTATTGATACTGTTACTACGCCTACTTATTCATTACTTTGGAATCATTGGAAATGAATTAAAGAGGACTCAGATTTGAAAACTTTCTAATTGGTTGGACTAGAGAACAAGACCATTAAATTTAATCCAATTTTCAAAATAACCGTAATTTGTATAAAACGTTAGCTCAATTACTTGCACCTCTACTCCACTAACTACGGTAACCTCTTTAGCACCAACATAGGTAAATTCCAAAAAATATAAGTTACTTACTTATTCTCCTTGTCGCTTAAAGAGGGTTTTGTAGGATTGAGGATTTTTGCTTTGTAGGATTGTAGGATACCATTGTAGGATTGAGGATTTGCTTTCGGAAAAAAATAAAATTAAGAACAATATCTTTTCCCTAAAACGAGAGTAGTGAAGTTCTACTGAATACATTTTTTATCATTTTCAAAATTTCCACAAAATATCAATTTTTGATAAAAATCTGATCTTCTTCGCCTTTTTTGTTTGAAATTCTTGTACCTACGCCTTCATGGACAGGGATTGTTTGTAAACAACCTAACAACAGTATTTGACCTCGAGTGCCATTGAAGTTTCTCAATATTACTGTATTATGCAAATTAGATGTATGACGCAAACACTTTTTTGGTGATTAAAATCGTGGATTTTGTTTCATTTAATTAGACGCCCACCCGCTGAAGTTGTATTTGTTCAGTTGATGAAATAAATAATAAATTATTGACCACTACAGCACTCAAGAAAAGACTTCTTCATATCTCAGAGAAATTTCTTTCGAGGAAGTGAAAGACCATTCTCATGTTTCTCAGCATGAGATCCTTCTTCGTTTTCAACCCTCAACTTCCTGAAATAACTACATATAGACCTAGATATATAGTCAATCCTCTGTGTAGTGTTAGTCAAATTTCGTTTTTGTGAGATAAAACATACATATCTACATAATGGTCTTAGACAATTTAGAGAATATTCTCATGGATATTTTTATTACTTCAACAAACAACTAAAAAATGGGGCATAGTATGAAAACTATGAAAAAGCATACTGCGATTATAATACGTGTATATCGGTATCGGCATGCCTTGATGCCTACATAAGTTACATGTCGGCTATACCTTCTCACTTATACTCACTTATAATAACTCACTTATACCGTCACCTACTAGGCAGTAGCGGTTCCAGACTTGAAAAACGGGGAGGGGCAAGGGCTAAAGGCTGAAGTAAAAAATTATGGTAGAGGACACTTACTGGTTAGTAGGGAGGGGCTTATCCAATTATACTGTATATAGCAAAAACACTCATTCATCAAAAGAACTGGAACTGCAACAAATCTTTCAAACTTCGCAGGCATGTTCAGATGGACTTCTAGACGCGCAGTACAAATGAATTCAAAACGTTTAAAGATACGCCCAAAATCTGCGTTTTACCAGCCTTTTCAAGAACGAATTGACAAAAAAATCTGAATTTGGTACATAGTTTTCGGTGAGGAACATAACTAAGCTAAGGACGTCCAAACAGGTTATCTGAGATATTGTAAGGGCTGGTTTAAGGGGTTTGAAAATACCATCAAACTGAACCATTTTCCGTTTCTCAAATGTATCGACGTTTTTCCAGAAATTCATGGCGTTTTCCAGATTTTTAGAGAGCGTTTTCCAATAAAACTGGAGGGTGGGGAGGGACGTGGTCTGCTTGCCCACCCAGCCCATGACTAGAACCGCCATTGATTTGAGAGTAGGGCTAGAAGAAAAATTTTCAAGGCCTCCCAAGTTCATAAGTTCATTTTGTGAGAATGCACACTGCTATTTGGACAGACAGGTCTGAGCGTAATCCTCCCCCTAACCAAGGCTTCAATACCCAATGAATTCTATTTCTATTCCTATTTCTCCCGTAGCACTGGGTGTGTATACTCTCTGACATTTGGAACTGCGTGATTTGGATTCTGGAAAGCACCTTTCATTTGTACTCATGAGGAAAAAATAGAATTGGCCAGATAATCGAAAATACTTAGACCAGTCAAAACAGCTCAATTTCAAACAATAGAGAAAAGGAGATAAAAAAATGTGATTAGATGATGACAGACAGACTTTAAGCGTGTGGCAGTGATTTTATTGTAGGGACGAATGGCTGCTTGTGTATTCTGTTGAGATTCACCGTGACCCATAAATATAACCTTGTACAGTATATTGTTTGCGATTTTTATTGTTTCGCATGACTAAAAGAGAGTAATTCCATATTCTGATAGAAATAATTATCATCACCGCTAATTTTAACATATTACCACTCTATTATCGTGGGAAATTATTAATGCAGTAAGTAACAGATTTCCAAATGAGTAAAACATTTTAAACATAAATAAAAAGAACGGTTGCTCAGTAATCATGTGGTTAAGTAATAAACATTCAAGACCGCTCTCGGATGGGTGACCGACACAAAAAAAGACACAAAAAATTGTGCAATGAGGCGAGGTGGAACCTACCCGTAAGGGTCTCCCCACCAATAAAAGCCATACAATAAAAAAAATAATAATAAAATGAGTGAAAAACTCCCATTATGAGGAGTCCCGTACTCATACAGTGGAAAATTTGTGTCGCGTTATAGGGGACAGTAGACACGTGTAGAAGCTCTTATAAAAAGCTGACAGATATCAGTTATAATACATTCTTTTGCCATAGACCATAGACCTATGTCTTGGAGAGAACGATAATTTGTTACAGATTTTTAAAAAAATAATTCAATAAAAATAGAAATATATTTCTTACTATTAAACTCACACCCTTGAAAAATATATTATATTTACAAAAAGAATGTATTAACCTATCTGTATTTACAAGGAAAATAAGGAAAATCAAATAGTTGGCTTGAATATTATTGTCAATCGATATTTCGATTATAGAATCAACGATCAGCAGTCAGACAGTTGAACTCTTACTCTTGTACAGTAACTTATAATTTAATTGTTTCTCATAAAGAGCTGGCTGACTTCCAGTTGATTTTATCAGTCTACATAGTGCAGTTCATAAACAAACCCCAAATTGAATAGGAAATTTGACGAGCCGGTGTAGCTCAGTTGGCTGGAGCGTCATATCTTCAGTCTGCTATCGCTTCACCGGTAACGGGTTCGATTCCCGTTCCGTCTGGCACTTTTTCATTGTATCATCCTTCACCTCATTACCCACACAGAAAGTAAAACACTTATGTGGGTATCATCCGCAGAAAAAAAAATCAACTTCTTAAATTTTAGAATTCTTAGGATTGAAGACGTTCAGAAAAAATATTCTATCAATTTGAAACCAACCAAATTTTCTCCTACAACTACATTTTCTGTAGAACCAAACTTTCAACTTATACACCATCATTTTTTTCAAATGTACCATCTCAACTCTTAGTATGTGAATAATTAAGGTCTGCAGATTGCTATATTACATGTCAGGCTGCTAAATAAAGTAACTTCTGTCTCAGTACATGACAAGAAGCGTGAGAAATTGATAGTGGAATGTTTCAGTTGTTGGGATGTGATTGAGAGAGTCCATAGGTTATCTATTGCTGATAAAAAAAAATGGAATCTATAACCTCACACACGGTGTGTGAGTTTATTGTTCTCTCGACAACTTGAAGAGATTTGTGCCACCACAATCCTTAGGTTTATCAGCGGTTACTATGCAAAAATCGAGTGAGCTATTTAGCTAGCCGCTACCCGCATAAGATAACAAAATACGAGTATAGTCATCCATAATACTGTAACACATTCTTATTGTCTCCCTCCGCTGCACTTCCTCCCAATAAGTGGATTTCTGCTATTCGAGTTTGACTCCGCTCTCATTATCTGACATATCTGAATGCAAATATTTTTTGGCAAAAACTGGGTCGCTGATTATGGAGATGTTTTGAACTGAAAGTGGGTTAAGGAGAGACTGCACGTATACACACTATGAACATTTTAGAATTGAAAACGATCTTATAATAACAATTTTAATCATTAAATGTTCGATTAAATGTTTACTATTATTAGTATATTATTCACATTTGACAATCAATGGCAAATTATATTCTGGGGGTTATTTACAGGGAGAATGAATAAAATGTTGAAATCACCTATTTAAAAATGAGATTAATTCAAGTTAATTGCCCCAAATTTGAAATCAATTCTAATTTATTTTATTTCATTTATTGATACTAACTGATAAAACCAGGATTATAACTGCAGTGGTTATTGAGCTCACCATATTTACTAGATCATTGGGGAGGATTACTTTTTCGGTGAGGCGGAACACCCGAGAGGATCTCTCCGCCAAAAAAACCATAGGCATAATTGGTATAATGAATAAGATAATTATGCTGGTATTCTAAAAAATGAGATTTTTAAGTTCAAAAAGGATTAACTCGATTACTTGGTGCATCAACCAGTACCTATTCCTAATTGGTGGACCTTGCTAATAAAGAGAGTTCTGAAAATAAAAGGTCGAAACACTGAATATAGTACAAGCCCCATAAATCTAAAATTTCATGCCGGTACCGTAATCAAAACAAACAGATTTATTACATTTTGTTTTTTCACTCCATTATTTCCTGACGATTTATGAGTTTTACGAGTTTTAGCATTATAGCCATCTCTAGAGATAGCCACCATCTCCATTAGATAAAGCCATGGTTTTAGTTAAATTAATAGACTACTAATGCTGAGTTTCACCAGCCATATATAGCTAAATAAATCAGACAATCTTTAAAAAAAGAAGGCCCTGGTACACTTGGTCTACAACGTATAGCAAAGCAACGGAACCCAGCTATCTTTTAATTATTTCACATGTTGTAATGATTGCAACGAACCAATATAAAGTACAGAACAACTTACTGCGGCAACATAAAAATTTACGGCCAGAATTTAGCATCGTCTGAAAATAACCTTTTCATCTGTTGATGCGTGAAGACCGACAAATATTTGACGAATGTTGGTGGAGTCCGGCTTAAATGGTGAGCACTTTTTCACATCGTGGGACGTAAGACGGCACAGACTCTCTATGCAATGCACCGGTTTTGAGATTTTCCCTAACAACTAACCAGCTTACCAAGTACCTAGCAGCGTAGAGAGCCTGTGCCATCTCACGTACCAGGATGTGAAAAATCAGTAACTGGCATTGAGTGATTCAAAACGGTTAGAGACATGCTGACACTGTATTACATAAAGAATCAAAAATCAAAGGAACTGAGAGATTTATTAGAAAATCTTTTGAAGATCAAAGAAAAAAAATCTTTTATATATTATTTTCCTTTCTTTTATACACAATACTATTTGAAAAACAATTTTTGCATGGAACCGCTCCTTATATTGAATTGACTGCCCATTCCCTTCGGGACTAATATCAGGCTATTTTCAATGTTTTTTTTCTAATTATAAATTCAATAAATGAACTATAATTGTTATGTTCTTCCTCTGGAAAAATTGAGAAAATAAGAAACCATCTTATTAGGACTAGGACCAAACGATCCTGATCGAGGTGTGTGAGGACTAAAACAAGGGTCAGCTAGACTAGACTTAACATGGGAATGCTTGAATGATTTTTCATTGATTCTCTATGAATAGCAAATAAGCTGGAATTCGGCTTTTAATGAAGGAATGGAAGAGCTGCATCTATTTCTATGACAACAAAGTATAGGTACATACTGTAGATGATAGATGCAGTAGTCTACACCCCTAAAATATAATAGTCATTTTACTATTTAAACATCCAATATACTTAACTACGAGTATAAGCATTAATATCGGGGGACCGAGCTGTGCTCGGGAGTACAAAAGCACAGGAATGGAAATTATAAAGAAAAAAGTATGAAATCAAACAATTTTTTAAAGTACAGCCATCAGTCATATGCACTAAATAATCATTGCACTATAAAAAAATTAATCTCTGCTTTCAAAATATTATGAATAATCGAGTTTGAATGCATATTATTTGAAAAATTGCTTTTGTGGTAAAATTTTGTTTCAGAGAAATAAGAAATAATAAAAAATGGGTTAGTAATCAGCTGTTTTAATGAACTCTTGACGACTTTTCGCAAATAAATAAAAACAGATGACATGGCTAACTTCATGCCTCAAATTTGAAAATACCAATACAATATGGAATATTTTTAATATTTTGAATTCCTTTTAATTATTTTTCTATAGATAAATTAAAATAAACGAATAAACGAAAAATAGATAAACGAATTATCTCAACAGCTGATAATTATAATCTTCTCTCACTCGCACTCACTCTCTCTCTCTCAACATCAAGAACCGACGGAAAATTGTTTCTTCTGACAGCTGATTCTCTGTCACTGTCTCAGCAGCTGAAATAATAATCTTGTCTCACTCACTCCTCGCTCTCACTCTTCATTTAAGCCGACGGAAATTTGTTTCTTCTGTCAGCTGATTCCCTAAGGATCGGTTTTCCTTTTTAATGTCCTTCAGCGAGTTATCCCAGGATGAGACCAGCGCAAACTAATTTTTGTATCACAAACCTCCTATATTCAAATTTCGTCAAAATCGTTAGAGCCGTTTCGAGATCCGTTGGACATACATACATAAATACATACAAATACATAAATACATCCTATTATATTAAGCGAGCAATTTCTGTTTATGTTTATTTATGTATTTATGTATGTATTTATGTATTTATGTATGTATGTATGTCCAACGGATCTCGAAAACGGCTCTAACGATTTTGACGAAATTTAAATATAGGAGGTTTGTGATACAAAATTAGTTTGCCGGTCTCATCCTGGGATAACTCGCTAAAGGACCAAAAGGAGAATTGATCCTTTAGAATCAGCTGACAGAAAAGAAATTTCCGTCGGCTGTAAATGATGAGAAAGAGTGAGAGCAGTGTGGGAGACAAGATTATTATTTCAACTGCTGAGACAGAATCAGATGATCAGTCGTGAAGAAACAATAAATTTCTTGATGTTGAAACCAGCGGTTCCATTACTGGAATTGGAGAAAATATCAAACACATAAGCTGCTCCTATTCCCTTTTTCTGATCTCTAATTCATCTATAGAAAATTAAAGGAATTAGAAATTTTGAAAATATTCCATAGTGTGTATTGTTATTTTAAATTTGAGGCATGAAGTTAGCCATGTGATCTGTTTTTATTTATTTGAGAAAAATCGTCAAGAGTTCCTCAAAACAGCTGAGCTAAAATTGTTGTAGCAGGATTCTATTAAACTGTCAGAAAACTGCTGATTGATGTACGCTCGTTTACTGACGTTAAATCAGCTGTTTTCTGACAAGTTAAAATGATCCTACTATATCAACCCATATTATTATTTCTATGAAGCAAAATTTTATAAGTGCGATTTTCAAATGATATGCATTCAAACTCGATTATTCATAATATTTCGAAAGCTGAGATTGATTTTTTTATAGTGCAATGATGATTCAGTGCATAAGACTGATGGCTGTACTTGAAAAATTGTTTAATTTTATTCCTTTTTTCCTTTAAAATTTCCATTCCTGTGCCTTTGTAGGCCTACCCCCGAGCAGAGCTCGGTACCCCGATATTTCATATTATATTAAGCATTAATTTCTGTATACATAAATTTGCATATTTTTAAACATACAAGTATTTATGTATTTATGTATAGTATGTCCAACGGATCTCACAGACTCTAACCATATTTGACGAAATTTGGAATATAGGAGGTTTGTGATACAAAATTAGTTTGCGCCGGGTCTCATCCCTGGGATAACTCGCTAAAGGACCTAAAAAGGAGAAATTGATCCTTTAAGAATAACTGACAGAAACAGAAAATCCGTCGGCTGTAAATGATGAGAAAAGAGTGAGCGAGTGTGTGTGGTGAGACAAGATTATTATTTCAGCTGCTGAGACAGGCTTGAAATCGTAGCTGACAGGAAGAAACAATTTTCCGTCGGTTCTTGATGTTGTTGGTAAAACCAGCGGTTTCCATTACTAGATTGAGAAAATATCAAACACATAAGCTGCTCCTATTCCTAATTTTCTGATCTTAATTCATCTATAGAAAATTAAAGGAATTAGAAGATTTTGAATAGAAAATTCCATAGTGTATTGTTATTTTAAAATTTGAGGCATGAAGTTAGCCATGTGATCTGTTTTTATTTATTTGAGAAAAATCGTAAGAGTTCCTTTGAAAACAGCTGAGCTAAAATTGTTGTAGCATGAATATTTCAAACTGTCAGAAACTGCTGCTTGATGTACGCTCGTTTACTGACGTTAAATCAACTTGTTTCTGACAAGTTAAAATGATCCTACTATATCAACATATTATTTTTCTGTATGAAGCAAAATTTTATAAGTGCGATTAATTTTTCAAATGATATGCATTCAAACTCGATTATTCATAATATTTCGAAAGCTGATTGATTTTTTATAGTGCAATGATGATTCAGTGCATAAGACTGATGGCTGTACTAGAAAATTGTTTAATTGTTATTCCTGCTCCTCCAGCTAAAATTTCTATTCCTGTGCAACACATACCCCACATAATCAATGCCAAATCATTCTAATCAATAATATAAAATATAAACATACATGAGATTGCTCCTTAATATAATAGGATTAATGGTCACACAGACTTCACGGTAATATATAATCATCGTATTTGGTTAGTATACTTGTGGAGCTGCAATAAAAATATAGTAACATTCTTTTGTTAAAAACGTGACAGTTTGAGTAACTTACAAAACAAACATCCATCTTGTAGTTACGTATCAAACATTGACATTTTATTGTACTAAAGCAACTCAAAGGCTTGACTATCTATGATAACCCATGCTTTGGGCTTCGATCACTCATGTTTGGAAATTCATTACAGTGGTTTCAAGGAATTTATTGCAGAGTAAGTATTCAAAATTTGACATTCGCTATGAGTTGCAAATAGCCATGAAGATGCTTGAATAGGAAACTATTCAATAATCCGAAAAGTTTGAAAGCATTGAAGTCATTCTGAGACTAAACCTGATGGTTATTTTTGTTCTTTTAATTAATTGTTTGGTCCATAGGACCCAGTCATTTCAATTTTACAGAAATTATAATTTACTCATTGATTGAGATTATAAACTTGGTGGTAGAGAGTTTAAATCTTAACATATTGTATTTTACTGTCAATAACGTCGGACCAATCACTGGACTGTGATCAGTAATGATTAATTTTGTAAAAAATAGTGTTTGGGAACAATTAATTCCCCAGAAATTTAGCTGATTGGGTACCGAAGGTAATTTGAAAGATAGATTGAATTTTAAAATTTGATTGTTCAGCTTCAGCTGGCCCTAAAAGCTAACTGAATGTTCAACGACAACACATCGACACTAATCAATGCCAAATCGACCTAATCGCAATACAGTATTTAAATATCATTTATGTAGTTTTGGGAGAAATAAGATTCTATGTAAACAAAACAAGAGAAAGAGAGCGAACAGCTGTGAGTGAATGTTTGTAAAGAGAATCCAAGCAAAACATGGCGACAATATTCGACTTCCATAACAAATAGCTTGCCATTTTGAAACGATACTGCAAATTCTAAATTTGTCCTTACGGACTATAATAATAGTTGGGAATTTTTGGAATTCAGATTCAGAGAAAAATGCCAAACGTTGACGTCAAATGAAGCTTTCCAGATGAGTCAAATCATTATATATTACTGTGAGAGATCCGAATCCCACTCTCTAAAAATACCAGCTAGTAGGTAGAAAGTAATCTATATAATTTTGTTACAGTTGAATCACTTCCTGCACTTCCTACGCTGTTCTTAAAGTTACGAGAATTTGACACTTGTCAAGAGAAGGTAACAAGTCTCAAAAGTATAACCTTTTCTTACTATGATTATAAGCTCAGGTTTACATTTCTCAAATCGATGAATAGATAAGAAATGGGATGAGGCTGACGGTAAACTTCTTTAATATATTATTATTTGTAATGGAGATTTTTATTAATTGAAAGCCCTAACTATGTTTTCAAAATAACCAAATTTCTATTGACATGTAGGGCCTAAGCATACCATACGATACTATTAACATTTACTGTGAAAGCAAGCAAGGAAACAAGAATTCAAAGCAGAATACCATAAATCTTTATTATTGTTATATTAGTAAATGTTTTGGCAATTGGCAGAGCTGTTTGCTGACAATAGTCATTTCATCCTCTCCGCTGATGTCGCCCCAATGTAGTTTTTTACAAAAAAAAAAAACAGAATTAGAAAAAGTATAAAAGGAATTAAAGAGAGATTTCCACAGATAGAGCATTAAGATGCATTAACTTGGAACAGTGATTCCCAACCGGTGTGCTGCGGTACACTAGAGTGCCGATAATTAATTATTACCACGTTGATCATTATTTTAGGATATTTGGTTGAGGTGAATAAATAATAAACCGATGATCACAATATCTATTTTAAAATAAGAATAGGCTATCCATGTTTGTTTGACGATGTTTAAATAATCATTGTCATCGATTTTAGTCTACCAATGTTGTAGAATAGACCAACATTGAGATTGTAGATATTATTAGCACTGAATCTGAAGTCTGCGCTGCGCGTATTGGGTGGGGGCGGCAGGCTATTGAACACTGTTCCAAATTATTTTAACAATTATTTCCTGAAGTTTATAATCGGAACTTAAAAAAATTTATTAGTTGTTGGTACATCTCTGTAGTAATTTATTCTGGAAATTAGTAAGTTAAATTTAGTGTGCCGTGACAAAAGATAAATTCTGACTTAAATGCTTGGGACCTAATTTTTCTCGTAGTATGACATTAAATAATAAATATTATGGATTTTTATTGACAATAAGAGGGAATCCCAATGGGAATTACAGCCAATAGAAAGTTGTTATTTGACAATACAGTTACCGTTTCAAATAGAAAAATAAATTTGGAAGAGAACCTTAAAGTCTAATCTCGATGTTATTATCTCAGAAGGAAATAATGCTGGTTGAAATCTCAGACAAGATTAGTAATTTTAGGAAAACAGCAGGATAATATTATTGACCTACACAATCTTACTCACGAATTGGGATTTTTTCTTGATCTTTGACATGAATAACAATAATGAATATTAGCAGGCTATGTATATGCTCTACTGAGAATGATTATTCCACTATTGTAGGCCTATGTCCTACTGAGTAACACTTTAAAAGTTTATTAATATTTTTTCAATTGCGATCAAATAACATTTTCACGACCTTCAACTCCAATTCCTTTAACGTTTAACTGACAAAGATTAATTTAATAGATTCTATTCGACCGCCACTTCAGTAAATTAATAATCTATTGAAAATTATTGATTTTCCTCATTTTATGGTCCCGGTATTCACATATTTACTGGATGAATTTGAAAACATAATTCCATATAATTGAAAATGAGTATTCTTGCTGAAACAGAAAAAGAAACAAATTGAATGGTAAAAAAGGAACTGATATTTTTCAAAAATATGAAGTTTGATTGTTCTCTGCTTTTCAACCTATATTTTCTTTCCAGGTTCATCCATAGTCTATTATTTTCGTTTGTTCGTTTTGTTTCTTTGCAAGAAATGTTTTTGCAGACTGATGTATTCCTGATATCTTTATCTGTGATTTCTAGATCACTTGAGATTCGTTTTTTTTTAATATTCCTCGCATCTACAAGGTGGGGCAGACATTTTTACTTATTTTAGTTGGCCCTTGGCTGTCCTGCTGAAGCAATAATGGCTGCCGCTATGAGAGTGTCATTTCTTTGAAAGAACAAAAATCTAAGTTTTCATATTCATAAAAGTAGATATATTTTGCCAATTTCGATCAGCACACCATGACTACACTATGATTTGACACAATACAGTACTATATATTTGACACTATAATCTGCTCTAATAGGAACGGAACCGTACAGTACTCATATTTCATATTTATTTTGTACTATATCTGAAAAATAAATCAATTTATTAATAATGAGTCTGCAAAAAAATTACTGCAAATGAAGTGATTTATTCTAGGAAATATCTATTATGTTCTATCATCTAGAGCATAACTTGCAATTTTTGTAACAGCAAAAGAGGTCACTACAGATAATGAGATTGCAATTAGCTTTGGAGAAGTTAAAGTGTGCTGAAAGGATCATTGAACTGGAACTGCGGTTGTGTTTATTTACAAGCAACAGTGGTGATCCAGATCACCTAATTTATCATCTATGTCACGATTAGATGATATTCATTTGGCAAACCTCCAATCTGAGATTTGTCAAGTGAACAGCAAAAAGTTGCGAAGCTTGGCCACGATGCCAAATTGACAGGGTCATTAATTTCGAAGAATAATTTGTGAGAAAGACAGATTGAACCTGTTTATTGAAAATTATACTGTATATGGGCTTCAATATGAATAATTTATTCGATTTCCATGATAAAAATATTGGCTTTTTATAAATTTTATTTTATAAGTCTGGAATTATTTGAACTTAAAATATAATTATTATTCGCATATTAGTTTTCATGTACTTCAATTTTACTGTACTCACAACAACTACGTAGCTAAACTCTACCATATAGTACAATATACCTACTACCAGTAACTACCACTACCTACGCTGGTAGGCTACTGGTAGATGCAGTTTTTAGTTTATTAGTAAAAGTGGTGTTCCGAAACTCTTCTAAGAGAAGAGCATATTGTTCTATCTCAGGATTCCTTCTCTTTGTAGAGTGTGAAATAAGAATTGAGCATCAATTGATGTGAACACACCCAAGAAAAAGCAATGGCTCTTACGGCTGATAACTTAAAAAGCATCAATGTTTCGAAACTTATTAGTTATGATTATTTATGGAGGTGGAAGTGGATGGATTCCCGGAAATTTTGAGTACAATCGGTAATTCCTTCGATGAAAAATAATTTGGCTACCAGAAAATGATATATTTTTGCATTTTTCGTTTTTTCTTGTAACTTGAAAAAGATCATGAGGAACTAGCGTATATTTTGTCCAAACTATATTTTAAGTTTGTTTGTTTGTTTGTCAATGGCTCAACAGCCCAATGGCGGCTTAGGCCTACCAGCTGGTTGCCAGTTTCACACCCATGACTGAATCAGCAGAGGTGGATGATCATTAACCAGAAAAGATGTAACGTGTAGTTAGCACGTGACATCTCAACCATAAGCTAGTCTTCGCAACCCAGTGACCAGTGGTGGGAACAAAGCACTGATGGATAACATTGTGTTAAGCAGCTATATAGTGAAATGCAACAATTTAATATGCCTCCAAATATATATTTTGTATATAAATTAAGGCTATCTAGTAGCCTATTTTTTTATTTATTTTTTTTTTTGGGGTTGATGCCTACATGAGCTCTGAAGCTTGTGCGTGGGTAATGGGAGGGGTGATGATGAGAGATGACGACTGCTTTTAGGCAGTCGGGACCGACGGCTTTTCGTCTTCTCCGAAAGACGGGAGTGGCAGTTTCTGTCAAAATCCGTTCCGGCAACTGTATTCGATCTTGAAACCTTTGGATTATCAGACAGGCGCTTATCGCCCTCGGCTACGGACCACTCCAAATTGGTATGTTAGAAGTGTTATTGACTCTATGCCTGTTAGTTTTGTTGAAACTAACGTCAAATTTACAGAACCATTCGATCTACAAACAAGAATATCTTACTTCTAAAAAATCCATACAGTAACAATAATTTCCAACGCCAATCATTTCATTAATATCTGGGAAAGCAACATGCTTGCTTTTTTCAGATCAGACATTCTAACGTTCTAACCCAATGTAGGAGCGGTCCATTTATAAAATAGCAGTTCGTTATAAAACCATTATAACGGAATGGGGTAGCCTATCATTGTTTCAAAAGTCAACTGCTACAAGTAAATGAAATGCAGTAACTCAATCCAAAAACAAGTTTACAGAAATAATAAATTAATAGAAGCTGTTTCCCCCTCTCTAATATACCGGTAAAGTGGGGCAACTTATTTGGTCCAATTTTCAACATCAAACTTTATCCATCTTCTTGTAGTTTACAAAAATCAGTCAAATAAGATCAAAACTGCAAGAATACTCTATTGATATAGCTATTACTAATGGTGTGATCGAAATAGAAATTTTATAATATTGAATGACATACTAAAAGTTTTACCAATGGTTCAATGTTGCCCAGGCTTAGAACAACATTGAACCAATTTTTTTCACATTATTTCAATGCAGAAATTAATATCTGAGCAATGTTGCACTGTTTCTGAAATGACCAATTACATGAAAATTAAGAACTGAGGTGTGTCTCAACTTTTATGTCACTCCTAGCATTTAAAATAGACAAATAAGTTAATTCAATTAAGCTTTGATATCTGCTAGGCATTTCTCCAGATGCTCATCAGTATTTGTAGGCTCTTAGTCCAGTATTTGTGGGCTCTTGAACCAGGAATTCTTATAATCAATTTTGGCATCCTCTTGAATATTAATTGACTGTTTTAAAAATTTTGTAGTGCAAATATGGGGCAACTTTGATATTTGACCCAGACTTAAGTTATAAGGGCCAAAGTTGTCCCTGATAGGCATGTTTTTGTTTATGTTCATAAAATTACACAAATAAAATACAAATAAACTGGCCTACTTATAAATTTAAAACTTTGGTAAGATTTTGACAACATATAGAGCAATAAAGAGAGTTTCTTATTTTATTTTCTGCTTGAAACAGTTATTGTTGAGTCGATAAAGTTTTGTTATGCAATTTTTCAATAAGCAAAACTACAAATATATTCAAACAGCTTCTGCCTGCATGATCAAACACATATCTATATCTTTGAACATAGAAATAATAAGAGTAGACCTATAAGAACTAAGGCCCTATAAACTAAGGCTCTATAGACTGTTTAATGCACCCTAATAAGAACCAGTAAAGGACTGATACATTGATTCCCGCCTTTGATACAAATTGTGTAATCACTTCTCGAATGGCCTAAAGTTGCCCCTAGTGGCCTAAAGTTGCACAAGTTTACAGTACTTGTTTTCGTTATTTTTAATTGCCATCTTCTCCTGAACAGACAGAAACAAGCAATTAAATTTATCTGATACTATTTCTGCTTTATTGCTTCTATTTCCATGAAACTTTTTCCACAACATCTAGCTTCTTGACCTGTTACATCATTGTTAGTGCATAGGATAGTTTTTATTGAATTTTTTTTTTAAAACTGTTTTGACAAACGTTAATCGCTGACACGTTGAAGTTAAGAAAATAGACACCATAGTACCATACATAAATCTATCCCTCGCTAATAACAGGCTGTATACAGTCTCTGTGGACAGACCTATACAAGAACAAAGCTGTAGTTTTTTACTATCAAATGTTGGTTCAAGGAACCATTAGATCTGATGTTAGAGGATGAACATCCCATAATATTCGCCAGGAAAAGGATAAGGCTATATTATGTAGTAAAATTGAAAAACATATGTTCAAACGCAATGATTTTTATTCCTTCTTAAGACATAATTATCACAAATAATAAAAATTAGAACATACTAGGAACATAATAAAAAAACCATATACTTTCCTAAATAGCATAACCAATACTATCACGATAATTATTCACAATAAGGCCGCAATTATGAGATACGAATAAATATCAAGCAAATATAAAACTTTGAAAGCATGAAAAATAATTTTTATATTAGCTTTTAGACATTCAGTTCAAAAATTATATGCACAAAAAAGTTTTCAGGAAAGTTTACAGCTTCTTAAAAACATCAATATTGGTGCATTTTCAAAATATTGCTTTTATCTGCATGGACTCACTCTAAAGACAAATGAATAAAGTTCCATTCAAACTGATTTGAATTTAATGTATTGTGAACAAGCTAATTTAAATAATTTGATTGGATAAATGATGAATCAACAAGTAACTTATCCAATAAAACGATACCGTATTTTAACAGATACTTCCTTTCTTAGCTTCAACTTATCTCTTGGTCGATAATCTTATCGACTCACCAACTTATCGTTGGTAACGAATCTCTTGGGTGGTACACAAAAAAAACAACCAATCGAGTAAATCATTATTGGAAGGAAATGAAAATATATTGATTCCATGATAATCATCCAAAACGAACCACGAACAATTTCACCAATTTCGATCAGGTCTATTACTACAAAAGGTGATTTCAAAAGGACCTGTTGAATTTTAGAGAAAGACAATGGAAATAGAGTGAATCACTGATATGTTGTCTTAAAACCAAGGATGGTTTCTCTCTTGAGCTTACTTATACAAATATTCATGTAACTTACTGTACTATACTTGGAATACAACGAATCTTCATGTTAAATTCTTTACTATACCTTAGTGTACAACGACTCAAGTAACATACCACATTTATGAAATGATTCTTACTGTGCAATTAAAAGTAATGTGCAATTTTGCTGTAAACTTTCTGAAAAGAACACATTTTCCTGCTGCAATGAAGAATTTTTAACGTAAATCTGACTAAATAACTGGACACAGATGATTAAAACATCAACAATATAATAGGTATGTAGACTACTCACATACTAAATGTTGAATACTTAAAATTCATATGCGTGTGAAAGTACTATTCTTATTATTTGGTAACAAATAAAAACTCGATCAAATATAAAAAGTGAGTTACAAAATACTACTCTATGATACATAGTCTATGATAAATTTACATAAATAACAAGCAGAACACGACTAAGAAAATTAATGGCACCACATTTCATGAACCAGTGTAGACGTAATGTGGAATATCATCCAAGTTCCGTATTCGAATTTCTTATGAATTAACAATGAGAACCTTCTTCAATTTTCATAAAATTAATATAACACGTATTATTTACTATTCATAGATTGAAAAATTCAAAGATGTTAGTAATAATGACTAAAAATATGTCATGATTTGATTTGAAATATCACGATTTTTTAAAATTAGCTCAATTTGAAAAGTTCTTGTAAATGCCCGACAATATTATAGTTTCTAATCTTAATACTGTCCAATATAGATTGATATTTTAAATTATTTTTAATCATGAAAGTCACAAAAGGCTTGGTTAAGTTTTAAAAGATTGACCGAAGAGCATGAAAATTACACAAATATTGGAAAAACTTACTATTAAGACATGAAAACACTGCTATGAACGTTGAGAAGTTAGGCAAGTAGAAAGAGGGAAAAGAATAAATTAATAGAAAAGGGGGTGCTGATATCGGAGCATCAAAGAAATTTTCAACTCTTACAAATATTTCTTTACAGTAATTCTTATAATAAGAGTTCTGTATCTGATGGAAGGATCTTATAATGGAATAAAATGGGAGTGGCAAACATGGAAATTCTACCACTCTAATTAGCACCGAACCGGACAAACACAGATTGGAAAGTAAAAAATTCATTCTTTGTCTTCTACAATTGAAACTAAACTCATAAATTGAAAAATTAATTCATTGATCGTTTTTATAAGATAGTGTTGATAGGATGTGAAATATTTTCGATTACAATGATTACCTCAGACAATAAAAACAACTTTGGGACCCAATAATAGATTTACTAACTAATCAAACAAGGACGAACAGATCTGTTAGCTCATGGAACCGTTCTGAAATTAGAGTTTGTATCATATCATATTTTATTTTCATTGCTTATTGATTTTCTTAGAAGAATATTATAAATCAAAATCTTCACAAGTAGAAACCAACAGCACTTTATGCCTCAAATTCTATTTTATAAAATTTGAATGATATTAATAATGATTGATGAAATAAATAAATTAATGAATCAATCGATAGATTAAACAATATGTACGTATTATTTACTCTGCAGTGAGTATCTAGTGCACATGTAATCGAGAACTACAACTGGCTGACTGTTAGTTTACAACAATCATTCAGATAAAAAAGACCAGAATCGGCGAAGTAACTGTAGGCACTAAAGCCCTTTCATTTGCATCTTTTGAATTCCCCCATTTGAAAGTTTCACAAAACTTTTAAATCCACCCATCTATAAGTATTTAAAAGAAGGAAAATATCTTTATAAAGGTAAGGAAAAAATAAATAGGAGTATGGAAGTACAATGCCTCAATTCTTCTGAGGTTCATAAATGCTATAGAAAATTTCTCCTAGATAGTTTCAGGGCACTCCTCAATACAATGTCGCCTTTCAAATATAGTTCTGATTTTATGAAATGAGAACTTGATGTAATAGGTATTTGATCTATCACGAGAAAGTTTAAAAGCTTAAATATTATCAAATTATTCTAAAATCTTTCCATTTTGTAATGTATTTAAAAAATTAGAATCACAAGAACAATTATTTTTCGGTTCTTGGGGCCTTCTAATGGTACAAGCATCTATCTGATACAGTGTCAATAGAAGTAACGATTCTTATTGTGAATAGGGGATTGAAGTCTATCTACTATTGTAGATATAATAGCCTACTATAATTATTAATTTGTTGCTGTACTTATTCATTCAATACATATGTCAGCTATTCACTGATAAGTACTGTGCAGTGAATCCATTATATTTTAAGTAATGTACCACAATTCAAAAGAACACTCACCATTTTAATGTTGTATATTGGAGCAGTATTTTAGTCTCGATTGGTCTTCTCTCGATTCAGACATCGAAACTATCACACTTTTCTCCTCAACTTTAGGCAGTGATCTACGTTATCTGCAATGGAAAAAAATCTCGTTAGGAGCAGGCAATGTATATCTAGCACAAAAATTTCTAGTCGAATTTGCAGAGTAAAAATATAAAACAATGCGAGGGTAGTCATATCCAAGTGGAACTCATGACTGAGTATACTAATTAAGCTACATGTTATTGCAGTGTTTTTTTCTAAGATAGTGAATAACGTACTATTTTACGTTTTGCACAAAAGTTATGTTAGCTCTGTCTCCACTCTGTAAGCACAGTCAATAAGAACGCATCGTGACCAGCTGACAAATGCAGTCTGTTTGAAAACACATAAGTTCTAATATTGGAAGTTTATTTCTAGTCAGGATCAGTCCTTTTTTTTTTTTTTTTTTTAAAGGTGGAGACGTGAGACAGGCAGGGTTAAGTTGGCGCGTCTGTGGCTAAACTCAAAGATCCTGAGTCCGTTTCCCCCCTATGGCGCGGTGGTTTCACGATACCAGTAGACGTGTATTGGACTGACTGGTGTGCATTGCCCTATCCGTTTGTATAGAGTGGAAGATCACTGTGGCGACCAGAAGAAGAAAACTGCTGCCAGTAACTGGCTACGTTTGATTCATAGGCGCCATTCTAAAATCATCCTATGTGAATTGATACGAATGTTCAAACATGATTGTTTGTTGAGAATATAGTATTGTATTCAGTTTGTGGCAAGGCCCTACTCAAATACGGTTTGGAAGAAGGATAGAATTACACACAGCAGTGCTTCCCACTCGATCTGATGGCGTCAACAATTGTAAGAGCGGGACTTAGCTCAGTGGCCATCACAAAAAGCTAATATTACATGGTTATTAACAAATGTTACAACACAACACATTGATGCTTTTGATATTCTACTCTGAAGTTGTTTTACCATCACTCCAGGTAATTACCAGAGTCTCCTTGTTCAAGGCTTTTCAGACTCAAACTCTACACAAGCACAAGCTTCCATCTCTATCCTTGATTTACAAAGGTTTCAGATTGATTTTAAACTTGTTTTTTTTTTCAAGTTTATAACATTTAAATGAGCTTCTTTTAAAACATTAATATGGTAGATATTTCAATTTGCAGTACAATACTATTAAAACCAACTGCAACGGTAGAATTTCCACTACATACTTCTTCCACTATGTGCAACAGACCTGTAGGTTGGAATCTATTGTTTATTAGCGTTCTTACCTGTTTCTCAGAAACGAATGCCAACTTGTTTCTGTTTTGATTTTACTGTATCACACACAGTTATGAGGACGTTGAGGGATCCCAGCACGACTGGAGGTCCTCCTCGATTTTATCGTCGTATCCCCGATTCTAGACACAAAGACAGATTTTTAATAAATACTAAAATCTGATGATTTAGAAAATAAATAACAACTAACAATGGAATAATCATATTCATGTATGGAATAATTATTCTGAATCATCATACATTATCGCTATTTTGCTTGCTCCAACAACTTGTGTCTGTAGGCTGGGCGTACACCCGGTTGAAGTCAAGACAAGACAAGACGAGACTAGTCACGTTTAGTCACAGTACTTCACATAGTTTCTTATGAAGCAATACAATCGATTAGTCATTTGAAAAACAGTGTCTGCTGCTTCATAAGGCAACCGTGTGAATTGCACCGTGATGTAAACGTGACTAACTTTGTCTTGTCTTGACTAACTCGGTGTACGCCTAGCCTATATGTCCTTAGTAGCACGGGTATGGCCCGAGAAAAATCTTTTCGTCAGACCTGGGACCTCTGGATTAAGAAAACAGATTACGCACTGAGCTCAGTTCAATTGATTTTGTACCGATTTTAGAAAATATTAATTTTCCAGATACAGCAATAATTTTGAAAAAATATTATTTGCTTCTTTTTCTGTATTCGAAAGGTTTTCACTAATAGTACTTGAAGTACTTGAGTCTATACTTGATGATAAGAGTACTTGAAAGGAAATTCAACGAGTAACAATAACTTACGCCTTCTCTTGTGAGTCGAGGTGATGCACCAATTCATCTCTTTTATTCACAATGTTCACAAGTTCTGCTAGCAGCAAATTCTCTCTCAGCCTCTGTTCATCAGTTTTTTGCCAGTCTAAAAACATAATGAAACAAAATGCAATAGATGTCGAAAATAAGGAATGAATGTTTACAAGATTCTGTCGACACAATGAATGTTGTTTGATTGAATGAACGAATTGATGAAAATTGATTAATATAAAAAAATTCAAAAGACTAGAATAAAAGTGGGAAAGGATTTAGGATATCATAAGAAATAAGAGTAGTGCAATCTATTCAATGACCATGATGATTTCGTACAATACTATTGTTAACAGGCTGAATAGTTAGTTGTACGTAATGATTATATGAATAATTACAATACAATAATGATTGTAATAATGATACGGGTTGGATAAAAACAGAGGTAATATAGTGAATGTTATGATTACCTTCCATTGCCAAAATACTTCTCAGTTCCCTAGTTAGAAGTTCAAATCTCCTTTCCAAATCATCTTCTTTCTCTCTCTCGAAAAAGTAAAATCCCATTTTACAACGTTTCCACATTTTGATAAGTGTAATGTTCCCAAGCCATCTAAATTTCCAAATTAATAATAATCTCTATCGCACAATAATTTGATGTATTTCGAAGCCACAAATTTGTTTACGATAACAGTTTATCTAAAAAATTCTAATAGCATCAGTCTTTGATTGGCACTTGGTCTGGAACAGGCACCGTTTTTTTACTATTGAGACACTTCAACTGTTACAGTCTGAGAAGACTGGAAGGGTCTGGACAATAAAGAAGGTTTATTTGGGATTCTGCTCAACCCTTAAGAATGTTGTCCCTGTCACTTGTCCCAAGTAGCAGGGATAAGAAAACCAAGATCATATTATAACATTACATTACAACAGGAGTCATAAGATCTTCATTCATATTTCTAGATTTTCAAGAAGTGTGAGGCCATAATATACGAGGCGGATTGACACGGGGTAAATTTTCTTCTGCGCAAGCAGAAATCGTGTCCATTATAAGTGCTCATGATTGGTCCAGCGTCATTGACGCATGATCAAAAAATTGAAGCGATCAAAGCCGCCTCTTTTATTTTGGTTAGTGAGGAGTGTAAACAAAACGTTTGTTAGGAATTAAGTGCTGTATAGAACTATTGAAATTTAAATACGGCGCTACTACGATTCTTATCCCTCCCTCCCTTCCCTTCCCTTGCCCTGCTCCATAACTGGCTGCTGACAAGGAGATGATTGTCTAGGTTTTTCATAAGAAGACTTATGGGATCGTTATCCATTCATCTTGTCCCAGCAGTCGGCAGCAGTCCACCAGACATTCAACTGTTCTAAGGTCGCTTCCGCATTTCTTCTCTATCGTGGCATCCGCATACCTTTCAGTGAGTTTAATACACTTTATTTCAAATATAGTCTACCTCTCAAAGTAATACACGCGGTCCTCCAAAGTCGAATTAAATAAGTTACAGTTACCGAGCCCTCTATTAACATTTTGGTCACCCGGTTTCGGATATGAATCAGTTTGTGTTAACTTCCAAGTGTTTAAACTCGTGAAAAGTGTTGTTGTTTCTCGTTATGCTTAATCTAAGTTTGTTCTGGTATTGTTTTCCTCGTCATTAAGCATAATTGTTGAAAAAGTTCATAAGTTTGTTCAGTTTTCATGTCATGTGCGTGTAATAACTCTATCAGTTTGTGACCACGCGAGTCAAGTTTCAAAGTTTTATCGGTCAGTGTCGATAATCCAATCGTGTTATATTCGAAAGAACATAAAATTCGATAAAGATTACCGTTTGTTTCAAGTCTATAACCCTATCGAATCGAAAGTTATCGAATTTCGAAATTAAAGTTTTTATTACGCAGTAGGCAAAGTAGTTCCATTGCGTCGTTTGTTTAGCGTTTGTCGGTAATTCTTGGAAAATTGTCGTTCGTCATCGCGTGTTGCGCGCATCTCGGTTCAAGCGTTCCTGTTCGAGCTGGTTCGTCAACGTCATCTCCATGCGCATGCGCAGATCGACGTAGTTCACCACCGCGCAGAATCTACCAGGGTCGCCACTTCAGGATCGTCACAATGGGCAAGGTTTCCCGCTCCTCTTTCCCTCCCTTCCCTCTCTTTCTCGCGTTAGAAAGTGAAAGTAATTAGGTCTGTTAGGTTGGTATCGTTGTGAACAGCTGGCTTCGCAAACAATACTATCTACGCTCACTCGCTGTTTATCGTCTGCTTTACGTAAACACAACCAAAGTTAATATGTCGAACTACGAATTAGTTCTCGCAAATTTAAACTCTTCTCTTTCCGAATCGACTCTAGATGAGAGTAAAAGTAGTTCAATTGAACAAGCGAAGATACAATTAAAACTCCTTTTGCACAAAGCTTGTTCTAATTTAGAGAAAGTTTCTCTCACTTTGGATCTTGTAGGCAATGAACCGTCAACTGCTATCTTAGCAAAAATAAGTGATCAGCTTGATATTTACGAAGACATTCGTGATGAAATAAGATCGGTGTGTATCTCCAAGGGAATAAATGATGATTTTCTTGAAACTTTGTCTAAAGAATTCAAATCTTCGTACTCAAGGTACATCCAAGTGTCAAAAAGTTTACCGTCAAGTTCAGATACAGTTGTAGCTGCACAACCTATTGTAAAGCTTAGCAACATTCAACTTCCCGGGTTCAACTTTCCAAATTCAATGGAGATGTTTCCCAATGGTGTCAATTCATTAATTTGTTCGACCCATTAATCCATCAAAACAAAAATTTATCAGATATAGAAAAGTTTCAATATCTCAAGTCGTGTTTACAAGGTTCTGCTTAACCTGCATAAGTGCTCTAACGTTGTTCGACGAAAAATTACAAAATAGCATATGATCAGTTGACCAATAGATATGCCAATAAACGTCTAACTTGTAATCATTTCATGGATAAAATTATAGACTGTAAATCTATCACAAAGCCGGATCACACATCTATCCGCGAATTTATTGACACTGTCTCAACTTCAATTGAAGCTCTCAAATTACAGAATATTGAAAACCTGTCTGATTACGTATTACTGTCAATTTTCTGCAGGAAAATTGATCAGAAAACTCGAATTGATTTTTGAAAATAGTCTAGCTCAAAATCATGCTCCTACATACAAGGATCTTGTTGATTTTCTGACAAACAAATCAAGAGTAATTGAATTAGTTCAACCATCCACTTCGTCTTCTACGGTTAAAGAAAGCCCTAAGAAAACCAAACAAGTCTCATTACAAGTCAGATTTCAAGCCCTCGTCAAGAAAGCAAATTTCTAGACAAAATAAGTTTAATTCTCGCCAGTCGTGCAATGTATGTAAATCAAGTGAACATATTATCTATAATTGTTCAAAACTCATTGAAATGTCAATTTCTGACAGATATGATGTCGCAAATCGGATGAACTTGTGTTTTCAATGTCTCTGAAAACACAACAGAAATCTCAAGTCTATATCAAGACCTGTAAGTTTTGTAAGTCACCAAAGCATCATAGCTTGCTTCACGTTGATAAGCCGTCATCAGTTGAAAAATCTGGATAGTATCCTGTACAAATAAGTCAAAATGAAAATTCCAGCACAGTTGTGAGGACATACTAGTCTGGCTATCGCAAATCAAAGTGTAAACTCAGTTTGTCTGTTAGGTACCGCTGCTATACTAGTATACACTTATGGTAGACCGCACAAAGCGAGAGCAGTACTTGATTCGGCCTCTCAGATAACAGCTATCAATAAAAGTCTAGCTGATAAACTGCATCTAAAGCCTAAAGTTTCTGAAAGAAAGTTAATTGGGATCGGTTCTCATACGACTCAAAGTTGTGGTGTGATGTACAACTCCATATTTACTTTAATGCCTAAGTAAATAAATTTCAATATCAAAACTTCAGCTACGGTATTAGAAGAATATAAATAGGTAATCAACCATCTATGTGTCAACTTAACCCAAGTGATTTCGAATATTTGTCATTATATACACTTAGCTGATGAAAAGTTCTATCATTCAGCCCCAATTGATGTACTTCTCGGTGCTGATGTTTTCTTACACACCCTGTCTGAAAGTAAACAAGGTAATTCAATCAAGTTTGAGAATTCTGGCGCACTGAAAACTGTATTTGGCTATGCATAATAGGTCAAACCAATACTCAAAACGCGCAAAATTCTATGTCAAGCCTGTTAACTTGCATAGAGCCTGTTGATCAATTAATTGAAAAATTTTGGGCTTCGGAAGAAGTAAAAGTAAGTGAACCTGTTGATCCTTCTATTGAATACTGTGACAGATTATTCACGGAGACAACTGTACGTCTGCCGTCAGGTCGCTATGCAGCAGCACCCTTTCACAACCGAAAACGTATGTTTGGGCGATAATCGTCAATCATCAAAAGAATCAATTTCTTGCACTAGAAAGAAAGTTAGCTTCAGATAGTAATATGAAAGAACAGTATCATGATTTCATGAAACAATACATTGAGTTAGATCATATGGCTAAAACAAACATTGAGAGCTCATATGTTATTCCTATGTTGTGTGTAAGAAAAGAAGACAGTTCAACTACTAAATTTCGTGGTGTTTTCAATGCCAGTGCACCTTGCAAAATGGCCAAGTATTGAATCAAGTATTACACAAAGGTTATAAAATTCAAAAGGATTTAATTCACATTTTAACAAATTTCAGAACACACAAAGTTGTAGTCACATCTGATATAAAATGATGTATCGACAGATTTCAGTAAGACCAGAAGATAGAAAATATCAGCATATTTTCTACAGACCTTCACCTCAAGAGGAACTCAGTGAATATGAATTGAAAACTGTCACGTATGGATTAACATCATCCAGTTTTCTTGCTCAAAAAACAGTGGTCAAGTTAGCAACTGACTATGAAAATAAATACCCTCTCGCATCTCATTCAATAAAAAATGATATGTACGTTGATGATGTCTTAACAGGAGCTGATAGTTTAGAAGAAGTGAAAGAATTGATCAATCAATTGAATGCTCTCATGTCAGAAGGACAGTTACAATTGAGAAAATGGTCGTCAAACATGCATGAAGCCATAGCTCAATTTTCTGATGATTTTTTAGAAAACCCGTTGGTATTCACTGATTCCACTCAAAGTTTGAAAGTATTGGTCTCAGATGGAAACCCATCATCTGATGAATTTTTCTACTCTGTATCACCATTCACTGATGAACCGACAAAAAGATCGATTTTGTCGTACACTGCCAAATTGTATGATCCTCTTGGTTTATTGAGTCCTGTTGTTTTCAGTTTCAAATATTTTTTGAAGTTGCTCTGGTTGGAAAATCTCAGCTGGGACGATCCGATAGGAAAAGATTTGATTATTCAGTGGAATAAAATTTCAAGTTCTGTTACCTCTATTGCTCAAGTCAAAGTTCCTCGTCACATCGATACGAGCTATCTCCATGTATCTCTAATTGGATTTTCAGATGCGTCGGAGAAAGGATATGGCGCATGTATTTATATTCATGTGTCTTCTGAGAATAATTTTGTTGCTATGAATCTTGTTTCATCAAAAACTCGAGTGGCACCAGTCAAAGTAAACACAATACCGAGATTGGAATTGTGTGCTGCTCTTCTGCTATCTAAACTGTATAGCTGTTTGTTACCTCGATTCAAAGAGTGCATCAGCCGTGTGCGACTGTATTCTGGTGCTAAACTTGTATTGAACTGGTTGAAAGCTCGTGCACACAAGTTAAAGATATTTGTCAGCAACCGAGTAACACAGATTCTCAATTTAACAAAACCTGAACACTGGTTTCATGTTTCTACCGAATCAAACCCTGCCAACCTAGCTTCAAGAGGTCTTTCAGCAACTGATATTGTTCAAAATTCGTTATGGTGGCATGGCCCAGATTCGTTTCACGTTATTCCTCAAAATTTTCCTGTTTCTAAAGTCGACAAAATTGAAGATTTAAGCGAGCTTAAGCCGCAAGCAACTGTTCTTGTCAATGTGATTCAAGAAAATCACATTCTCTTGTTTGTTTTGAAAACAATCAAATTTGTACAAAGCAATTCGAATCGTTGCATATTGCATACGTTTTATAAAAAATGTAGAGCGTCTCATGAGCCAATCTACAATTTGGCGTTCCAGGCCCGTGACCTTGAACTCAGTGTCTGAAATGACACTATCACTTTCTGAGTACAGACAAGCTCTTAATTTCATTGTGAAAGTTACACAAGAATATTATTTCAATTATTCAGTTGAGAAATTAAAGAAAGGAAAAGTCGATCACACAATTTTGTTGCATCTCACACCCTTCCTCGATAAATCAGGAATTTTGAGGGTGGGGGGTAGATTGAGAAATTATCACTCTCGTATGATGCAAAGCATCCTATGTTACTGCCGAAAAATTCGCATTTAAGTTCGCTAGTGTGTAGACAAACTCACGAAAGTCATATGCATGCTGGATTGAAATTAACACATGCTATAATTATTCAAAAGTTCTGGATCATTTCTGCACGCAATGCAATCAAATATTGTATTAAAACTGTGTAAGATGTGCACGCATGCGCGCTCAACCAAGTCAGCCTATTATGGCAGATTTACCGCAATATAGAGTAAATCCATCACCAGTATTTTCTCATGTAGGCATTGACTTTGCTGGACCCTTTAATACAAAGGCCAGCCCCCTTCGTAATGCCAAAGTGTACAAAGGATATCTGGCATTATTTATTTGCATGTCAGTCAAAGTAGTACACTTAGAATTCGTTTTTGAATTAACTCGCGATGCATTTCTTGCAGCGTTTGAATGGTTTGCGTCTAGAAGAGGCTGTCCTTCCGATGTATACAGTGATAATGCTACAAATTTCGTCGGCGCTTCTCGTCATTTAAGTGAAGTAAACAAATTTCTGTCAGATCAAAAGTCTAAGCTAGACACTGAATTCGTTCGGCGCGATATAAAGTGGCATTTCTCCCCTCCCGGTAGCCCAACTTTTGGCGGCATATGGGAAAGAAGTATTAGGTCAGCCAAGACTCTCCTAAAAAAATCAAATTGGTGAGAATTCATTAACAATGGAAGAATATTTCACTGTATTTTGTAGAATTGAAGCTATATTGAATAGCAGGCCGCTCATTGAGTTGACGTCAGATACAATAGATGAGTTGAACGTTCTAACACCTGGACATTTTACCACTGGTAGACACATTTTTCAAGTACCTGAGATTCCAATTGATTCTAAAACCACCGTCAAACAGAGATGGAATCATCTACGTCAAATTGTACAAGGTTTCTGGCACAAATGGTCAACAGAATACCTACACACCCTTATACAGAAAAATAAGTGGCAAAAGTGTTGTGATCCAATAAAAATTGGTCAAGTCGTATTAATACAAAATTTGAACACATCGCCAACTGAGTGGCCTCTGGCTCGAGTTGAGAAAGTCCATCCTGGCGTTGATGGTGTGATAAGGGTTGTCACAGTACGCACATCAACCAGCACTTTCAAACGAGGAGTGAATCGCCTCGTGGCGTTGCCTATAAACTAGAAAAGGTTTAAAAGGGCTATTTGTACATATTCGTTTTTTCTTTCTTACTTCGTGATTTTCAACTGTTTGAATTTTTTCCGCTTTTCTTGTTGTTTGTTCGTTTTTCGTCGTACATCGAATAGTGCGTCGTGCATACGAACTCTTTGTGTAATATATAAAATGTCGCCGGACAATTAAGTTTTGAAATATGTTATTTCAAGGTGGGCGGAATGTTAGGAATTAAGTGCTGTATAGAACTATTGAAATTTAAATACGGCGCTACTACGATTCTTATCCCCTCCCCTCCCCTTCCCTTGCCTTGCCTTGCCCATAACTGGCTGCTGACAAGGAGATGATTGTCTAGGTTTTGCATAAGAAGACTTATGGGATCGTTATCCATTCATCTTGTCCCAGCAGTCGGCAGTAGTCCACCAGACATTCAACCGTTCATGTCGCTTCCGCATTTCTTCTCTATCGTGGCATCCGCATACCTTTCAGTGAGTTTAATACACTTTATTTCAAATATAGTCTACCTCTCAAAGTAATACACGCGGTCCTCCAAAGTCGAATTAAAATAAATTACAGTTACTGAGCCCTATTAACAACGTTTATGTTCTATATTTCATAATCTTATACTGAATTATAATATTATGAGCTTCCAAATCGAATGAAACTACATCATACTTAATGAAACATTGAATAGAAATACAAAATTGTAATAAATACAAGGAAACTTACAAGATGTTGAGTTGCATTTGACGTCGTAGTAGAGCATTCTTCTTATTTACTAATGTAAACCACATGACCATTAGCTCTTCTTCACGTTCTCGTTCGCTACCTAAAAAACAAATATATAGAAATTCGTAAAACAACAAATTCCATTAACTAAAAGAAAAATTAAATCTTGACAATGAAAGATTTTATAAATTAGGAACCACAATACTCAAAACTATTCGGTATTGACAGGCTTAAAATCATAATAGATTTGAACTATCATAAGCACCCTTATTTTATTTTAAATATAATAATAAATTATTCAAATCAAAAATATATAAATCAAAGATCGAATTGTATTGTCTTACAAAATTGAATTCACAAACAGTAGACATACACACACCTATTGAATCAGGATAAATCTGAATTCTTACATAGACAAGACGATTGGCATAGACATAAATGTGATGTCTATCGATATCCAACAAACCATTTTCATGAAATCTTGACTTGTTCTTTGTAGAAATTTTTAATACATTGAAGGGCTAAAGGAGGGGGTTGTTTAAATGCCGAGAACTACTATTGCGGTCCGACGAGTTGATACCTGGCCGTTTTTTTCCTACCGTTTTAGACTTTTTAGCCGCTACTATCCGTTGCAATAACATTGCCTTCGCCTAGCTAGCCGAAGACGAGATTAGGCGAGTGGACGGGCCGTAGTTTGTAAGTTATGAATACAACTACCGCGCAAGCGCAGTCTAGTGCCTTCTACCGCCGCCCGCTCCCGCACCGATAAAGTAGGGATCATCTCGTCAGACCAAAACAGTAGTTGTTTGGTAACTTGTAAAATAACTTATGGACAAAATATTATTTTAAAAAATCAAGGTTATGATAACTCAAACTGAACAGCAGGAATGTTGGAAGATTTCACTAAATAATATGCTTATTGATATCTTGGAACTGGTGCGAAATATTTGAGAGAGAGACTTGTACTTTTCAAAGGCATTCAAGACAGAGACACTCGGTCACACCGTTTCTTTCTCCAGATACCGCAACACCGAACTGCGATATTCGGGGCTTCATTCTGCGTGACGGCTTCCCGTGAATTGAACGCTGTGCCACTGGATATTATCCTCTCTCAACTATCTATCCCTATTTCGAAAGAGAGTGCACCGGCGCCTAATTCTTGCAGCTGGGTATCACCTATAGCTAGAATTGGAACTGTGGCCGTGAAGGGGTAGAGTGAGGAGGAGTTGCGCTTCTTCTTCATAATGACATCGATATGAAATGTATTTTTGCAAAAGAACTCGAACTGCATGATTTTTTCGTTTTTATTACTTTATTTTTCTTTATATTCTATTTTTCTCTTTTTTCATTGTACTGTAATTGAATTTTTGATATACTTTACTTACTCATTATAATTTAGTTTTAATATTATGTTAATTATTTTACAGTACTATTTTTGATTTTGAACCACTATGGGTCTTATCAGAATCAATAAATAAATAAATAAATTCATTAATGATTTCATTGTGACCAAGAGACAAAAGTAGTGCTAATAACTTTCGCAATGCACCAAAGCAATTGTTCTTTGCGCCATTAATAGTCTGAGTCCTAGGGTCGATATGAATTCATTGAAGAAGTCATTTCGTTACATAAAATTGATGCTTGAAGTGAAATAGAGAGACTTTGTTCGTTTTCCTAGTGGATACGAATGTAGAAAGTGTTTCAACTTACCGACTTCCATTACTTTTCGCAAATCCTTTTCAATTACCGCTGCTCGTTTGTCAATTTGCTTCTGTTCTCTAAAGCTTCCAGCTCATTCTGAATGTAGTTCACATCCTTCATCTCATTAACCTGAGAATGAAACATACAGTAAATGAAAATTAATTTTTCTTTAGTCATTTTGAAGAGATACTACATACTGCATTTAGAATTTTAGTGAATGGACAGGCAATTAACATATTCAACCAGCCAATCATTATAAAAAATTCGAAAATTCATCCACAGGGACTACTTAAGATCACATTTTCGAATTTTGAAGAAAACGAGCAATAAGAATATTAGAAAATGAGTTTTCTGGCCATAACTCAGTTGTTTATGATTGGGTTTTCAAAGCCAATCACCACCTTCCTCAAAATGAAAAGCTGAGCTCTTAACCAAAAGTTCCGGGATCGATCCCAGTCTAAAGATAGATTTTCACCACAAAACTCTCGTCTTTCGGAGGAGACTTTGAGCCGTCGGTCCTAAAAAGTAGTCTTTTGGAAAGTAGACTGCCTAAAAAGTAGTCTTCATCTCATCATCACCCTCCCATTATCCACGCTTTTGTGTAAATTGGCATTGGAAATAAATCACAAATCAGTTTTGCAAAAGACAATTCCTGAAAAGCCTACATACAATAATGAATGCCGTGACATTTCATAAATTAAAATTTGAATGATTGTTTAGGCTGCAATTTGAACAGGGCATTGAACGATTGAACCCGATTTGATTTCACTGGTAGTTGATATTAGAATTCGATCTTACGGCAAGCTATGCACATGAGTGCTGATTTCTGGTTAGAACTCTTCTAGACTGTGGGTACATTTAAGTTTCATCATCATTAACCTATTTTTAAGATGAAAAATGATAAACTGAAATTTTACTTGCCACATCGTTATCTGGTGAAATACAGATCCATGAGTGGTTTGGAAAGAGTGTAGAGGTGACGAAGCTTTTTTGTGGCGAAGGACTTATTTTCTTCGGTAGTGCCCACGAAATATTTCCATTTTTCTCATTCTGCAATAGAAATTTATCGAGAATAATATTACAAAATATTATGGATTGAAATACTATGGATTCTTATATATTATTATAGAGGACATTGATGCTCTTTAGGAATCACGAACATTCTAAAGGAGATTATTATTTGTAGTCAGAGGAGTGTGGAAGCATGTAAGATTAGTTCAATAGATCCATTCAAGTATAAAAAATAAACTCAATAAGTAGAAA